>OX940925.1:26093805-27293805 GCA_954870645.1 Agrotis clavis | reverse complement strand
TTTGGAAATGTGTCGAGATACTCGGCGGAGATGTGAGCCTACTAGAAGACCAAGATAAATAGACGAATATCAAACCTGACATCACTCTCACTCACCTTATCGCTCGGTAGAAAGTAGAAAGATGTTTGCATTGTTGTTTAAAACTCACGTTCAAACTCATAAAATGGCCACACTACGCATTCAAGGTCAGCGATCGTAATTCGCTGGCGACGTTTCCACCTACCTACAACTCAACGCGGGGCGTGACAGTATGTGTTAGTTGTTAGTTTTTTTTTTTGTAAGATGTAATGTTCAAAAATTTAACAATAATAAGTAGAAAAGATAATATTATTTTAAATATTATTTCTCATGTAAGGTGCCGTAGGTACATATATTAACATTCTGTGCTAACAATCGATAATGTACAGCTTGGCCAGAACGGATTGAAACGGAACTAAAATTTTTATTTCTGACAGCGTTTTAAAATCTTTGATATTTGATGTAAACAAAGACCGCAGGTTTGTTAGATTTATTATTGTGCCATAAAACTAACGTAATAAGTGAATAAAAATAAAATAAAATCATTCAAAGTGCTGTGAGCGCGAAGACAGTGGCGACTTCCGGTTTTCTACATTTTTATGTCAAGCTGTATGTAGTAATCGATGAAGAAACCAAAAAAAAAATAGCCTCATGATAAAAACAAAATTCCTTGAGGAACATTTATATTAATTATTTAATTTAACAAATGCATAAAATACACCGACCTACTTAACTGTGCCTCCTGAACTCGCAAGTCGCAACCCTATTGAGCGCGGCGAACGTTGACCTTGATGTGACGTGCCATTCAGTACATTTTTGCTTGTGCACGGGAAGTTTAGGCTATTATAAAAGTAGGTGGGCGGTACGGGTGCAAGTTAAAATGTACTTTATTCTCTCGTACATAGATTTTACATTTGTTTGATATTTTTTTGGGAGTGTCATTTCTTGTACGTAGTACTATTAGGTGTTCTATGATCACGCGGTAGTGTGTGAAACGTGAGGCTCCTATCACTGTCATTCATCATCATCATCATCTCAGCCATAGGACGTCCACTGCTGAACATAGGCCTCCCCTTTTGATCTCCACAGATACCGGTTGGAAGCGACCTGCATCCAGCGTCTTCCGGCGACCTTTATAAGGTCGTCTGTCCATTATCACTGTCATTATTTATAAACAACCCCTGTAGCGAAGCATGAAACAACCAAACGATATGCAGTATTTTTTTTTCTTCATCATATATTATTGTTTTAAAACTTGTGCGTAAATACAACCAAACTTAAATATTATTTAAGTAAGCGCGTGCGTAGTGGGTGGCGCGCGGCAGCCGACTAAATGGCCACTACGTAATGGCCCCCGCCAATGCTTGCAGTTTTATACCTACACCGCGGAGTGAGCCAGGCCTGCTTCTACGATAAATGGGCTATCAAACACAAAAATATTTTTTCAATTCGAACCAGTAGTTCCTGAGATTCGTTTTTGACAGTTGACAAAGCTGAATGTACTTTGAGGCAAAGCTGTCAGCACTTCTACTTTTCGCCACCATGAGCGCTGCAATCGAATAGTAGTGGTAGTACCCCCACCAGCTAGTACTTCAGTGGCCTACACACGGCCCTAATAGCTGGAGAGCTACTGAACCCTGCGACTAACGGTCTTCCTGTAAGGTTAGAAATTTGTACACGTAATATTTATAGCATGCTAAGAGCAATAGCGACGACCTGGCAGGCGTTAGCCGTGCACATCATTAGACAATTTAATTTTCAAAGTGTAAAAAAAAATGAAAAAAAAACTTGTTCCTGTAAGCTTAAAAATTTAACAGGATGTAGTTTATTTATTGTAAAACTTGGAAAAAAAATGACAGGCGATTACAAGGTGCACAAGTATGTGACAGGCGAATTGAAAAGTGCAAAGTTGATGAGGAAAAATAAACTTTCTCCTGTAAGATCAAAATTATCTCGCGTTTGGCTGAACTAATTTTGATGCCGTTTTCAGAAAAGTGTGCGTTACATTCCGAGAAAGGTTTTAATATACAGGGTGATTTTTTCAACTGGGCGTGGATGGCTATCTCCGAAACAATGAGGAATATCGAAAAACGTTGAAAGGAATCTCGAGGCCGATTTTGACGAAAATAAAACTGCATCGTTGGATTTTAGAAAAATCAATAATCCTGGCCAGGAATCGAACCCGCTGATTTTGGAAAAAAAATCACAGCCTGTATTATTACACCATTCGATAGTGTTGCTAATAAGGATCAAATTCTGGGAAGTGATCATGTAAGGCAAACTTAAGGAAATAGCAGATTTTCATGAAATTGCTATATTTCTATGTTACTATGTTCTACTGAGCCATAATTTATTTGTAATTGTTTTCAATAATTCAGTGAATTTGATGTCTCAACAATCCCAGTGTATTCAGCAATGCGACATTCTTGAGTTGAACAAAAATAAGCGTTATTTCAAAGAAGAAACGGTTAACTTATGTTCCGAATACAGTTATTGTCTTGAACATTCATCAGTTTCTTTTTTCAATTATACGCTTTCCTAAAGTTTGCCGTATATGATTACTTCCCAGAATTTGATCCTTATTAGCAACACTATCGAATGGTGTAATAATACAGGCTGTGATTTTTTTTCCAAAATCAGCGGGTTCGATTCCTGGCCAGGATTATTGATTTTTCTAAAATCCAACGATGCAGTTTTATTTTCGTCAAAATCGGCCTCGAGATTCCTTTCAACGTTTTTCGATATTCCTCATTGTTTTGGAGATAGCCATCCACGCCCAGTTGAAAAAATCACCCTGTATATTAAAACCTTTCTCGGAATGTAAAGCACACTTTTCTGAAAACGGCATCAAAATCAGTTCCGCCAAACGCGAGATAATTTTGATCTTACAGGAGAAAGTTTATTTTTCCTCATCAACTTTGCACTTTTCAATTCGCCTGTCACATACTTGTGCACCTTGTAATCGCCTGTCATTTTTTTTCCAAGATTTACAATAAATAAACTACATCCTGTTAAATTTTTAAGCTTACAGGAACAAGTTTTTTTTTTCAATTTTTTTTACACTTTGAAAATTAAATTGTCTAATGATGTGCACGGCTGACGCCTGCCAGGTCGTCGCTATTGCTCTTAGCATGCTATAAATATTACGTGTACAAATTTCTAACCTTACAGGAAGACCGTTAGTCGCAGGGTTCAGTAGCTCTTGGACTATAAAATCAGAGGCGATATCGGGGAAGTGGTGGTGGAGCGCCCTAGATCGTTCCCTAAATCGTGTGTAGGCAAATCGCAACCATAATGATGTTGCGATTTGCCTACACACTACTATACGATACTATCACTGTGGCTGGGGTGGAGAGATGACGCTGTTTTCTCTCTCTCGCGGCCCGCCTCCTCCTTCGCGAGCATGACTGCTTCGCAGAAGGAGACAGCCGCTTCCCACTACGTCTAGCCCCGCAGCATGGCCTCGACTAACCGGGCGCGAGAGGTCTCCGCCAATCGCCACCGTGAGGACACGCGGTGCTCTGCCGCGCGCGAGGCAGTCCTGCACCGTATGCTCCACCGTGTCCTTCGGGCGATCCTCGCAGTGGTGACACTCGGGCGTTTCTTCCCTCCTTATCCGACACAGGTACCTCCCGAAACTTCCGTGTCCGGTGAGGACAACGACGATATATTACTAGACTCCTATTATCAGGCGACCGATGCCTGTCAACACTTTAGGCAAAAAAGTCTTATATCCGTCTCATTTCGACCAATCCTGTGAGCCGAAAACATACGTTGAGACAGAACAGACCTTGAGTTAGCTAATCACAACGCAGTACCCCGTCCCCTTCGCTTACGTAGTACCTCAGCGAGTTGACAGAATAATTTTTGTTCCTTAGATCGTGCATGCGGAGTCTAGTATTATATCGTCGTTGGGTGAGGACCTGCGTCATGCGGTAGGTCAGGACGCCGTGTTGCTTATCCAGCCAGTCCTCAAGGAGTGGTACTTTTACCGCCGCGCCGATTGCGGCGTGCCCGTATATATAAAATGCTTGGAAAAAATATCAAGTTCTAAGAGCAGGCCGCAGCGGCTTCATATTTGAGCGACCTTCAGCGCACATCGTAGCATGCCTTGCCGCTCTGCTGTGCTATTCTCTTTCAACACAGCCTTAACGTGACGCGGCCGCTGTGCTCACGGCACGTAGAGACTAAAGTTTGCCGTTCACTAAACTACTGACATCGACATTATCCATTCTTCAATCAGTTGGACGATCCCAATGCCGTCTCGTCGAAGAGCACATCGTAGAGTCCATATAGATAGGGAATAGCATTATATAGCTGATCTTGTTCTTTGTCGATCTCTATGTTGGGGATCTGTTGAATGAACGTCGGCTAGGGATAAAATGCTGTAGTGTGGCCGGTGGCCGGTGAATGTGGCGGCTGTTCGTGTTGCAGGTGAAGCGCATGAGCGTGGGCGGGCGGCTGGTGCCGTTCTTCAAGTGCGTGTGCGTGTACTTCGTGGCGCTGGGCGCGGGCGCGGGCGGCGCGGGCCCCTCGCCGGGCGCCGTGGCCACCAAGTGCGCGCCCGTGCTGTGTCTGCTGCTGGTCGTGCTGCTGCACCACGCCGCGCTGCCCTACCACAAGTGCGCATCAGTTCATTCCACTCACTGATTAGTGATTACGTTTTTATCTATATTGATTGACGCTTCTTTGTTATTGTTATTGTCGTAGGTCATGCAAGGAAGGTGATACTTTGTTATCTTAATACCAACTTATCTTACTTTTCATTCATTTCTTAACATACTACATATATATTTAAATATTTTAATATAAAAAAAAATATATAAAAGAAATTGTAGCCCACCGGTATCGTGAACAGGGACCGCGGTCAGGGCTCCAGAGAAAGGAAACTCTTGACAATGCGCGCCGTGTCCAGAACTGCTTTAAGAACCAGACCCCTGACCCAACTGCCTAACGGGTCCCTCATTAGAAGTTGCTAAACAATCATTTGGAAGTACTCCCATTTGTGAGTGCATAACTTTACGGGAAGTTTTTATTCGTCGTCATAACTCATAACAACAAAAAAATTAAAACGTTTAGAGTGTCTTTCTCAAATTCGCTATTTTGGTGAATGTTGCTTCAATGGTTTATTTGGTGTCTTCACTTCACCTCGGAAAAATATCACCTGGGTGATATCACTCAGATGAATTGAGCACGCCAAAGTTGTCCACTTTGTTCACCTCGGTTAAATATCACCTAGTTCACGCAGGTTCACAAAGGTGACTTTTCTTCTAGGATCTTGTGGACTTTTATTACCGACGTCAAGTATAACAAAAGCAAAAAAACAGGCATCTTATTTATTGAAAAAACTATTCTATTGTAGAAGAAATCTTGCCTTTGTTCACCCAGATGTTATTTTACCCAGGTGAACAAAGTGGACAACTTTGGTGTCCTCAATTCACTTGGGTGATATCACCCAGGCGATATTTTTCCGAGGTGAATTGAGGACACCAAAGTTGTTCACTTTGTTCACCTGGGTGAACAAAGTGGAATAAACCGTTTGAGTAATAAAATGACACTAATGAAACCACAATGTCTTCGACAGTTTTCGATCGTATTCAAATTCAAATCAGTCAGTACAAATACTGGGTTACTGGTTATTCGACGTATATCCGTTAGGAGCTGATATGAGAACCAAAATACCCACAACATATTCATATTGATCCCCCATATGAATGGCCGAAATACAATAGTTTTGGAGATATTTGAATTTTAAAGGTTTTTTGAAACTCACCCAAAATTAATCCCAAATAATAGTAAAACTACACATTTTATGGGCACCATTTGAACGTAATGTTGTAGCTGGCATTTAATTAAGCCGATAAGTGCTTCATGCAACAAAATAATGCGGGAGGATTCATTTGGTGATCGTACCACCCCAAAAAGAGTGGTATCTTTCATCTCTAGAAAAGTTCTGTTTCTGATAAAATAAAGATAAAAAAAACTTCATTTTATATGTAGGTTGTAAATACGTACGCACGTCCACATCATTCTCAAAGTTATTAGTAAGTAATGCATAACGCTTTCGGTCGTCGGTTATCGCACGTGATCGATCCGTCAGACGCGGGTACGCGCGGCGCGTGGCGCTGGCGCTGGCGCTGTCGGCGCTGGGCGACGCGCTGCTGCTGTGGCCGCAGCACTTCGTGGGCGGCATGGCGGCCTTCGCGGGCGCGCACGTGGCCTACATGGCGGCGCTGGGCGCGCGGCCGCGCTGCTGGCGCGCGGGCGGCGCGCTGCTGGCGGGCGCGGCGCTGTACGTGCGCGCGCTGCGGCCGCCGGGCCCGCTGGCCGCGCTGGTGCCGTGCTACGCGCTGCTGCTGGCCGGCATGGCGTGGCGCGGCGTGGCGCGCGGCGGCGCGGCGGCGCGCGGCTCGCTGCTGTTCCTGCTGTCGGACGCGCTGCTGGGCTACGGGCTGTTCGGCGGGCCCGTGCCGTGCCGGCAGGTGCTGGTCATGTCCACGTACTACCTGGCGCAGCTGTGCCTGGCGCTGAGCGCGCTCCAGACGGACGAGGCTCCGTGAGCTCGCTCCTGCGGTGGTACGTAGCGGTGTGCGACGTAGGTGCCTACCTAGGTCCGTATAGGCCGTGCATCTCGAATTCTTCCTATAATTCGTAAGCTAACAATTATTATATTTGGGGTATTGATCTTGTAGTTAAAGAGACCTAGATAATATTTGGTACTAGTGTCATAGTTGACCTATATTTTTTATGAGCTTTTACAAGAGCCGCGCGTCTGCGCCGCGCCCGCACAAACATTCAACGATGTTGAGTGTGACCAGTCTGTGATATGTGATCAGTTAATATCTAAAAGCTTTACATTATCCGCATGTATCTCTTCCATTTGTTGAAGTTTTTATTACTTTTTTTTCACTTACTATTTTATATTCTAGAATCATTTGAACATAAACAAAATATTGTATTTTGTATAGTAGGTATATTGTATACATACAGTTGACCAATAGAGAGAAAATATCATTCCGATACCAGAAAACTTTTGTATGTTTAATTCAAATAGAAGAAATATTACTTTTTCACCAACATCCACTGTCCAAATAATAACTTCCGCCGTTCCGATTTGATTCTTCCCATGCAATGAAACAATCCTTACATGAAACAGAGTCAAAAGGCATTAAAAAGTTTTTGGCCTATTTCATTCATTTTTGTGGACAACTCAACTAGACCAAAAGAAATTAATATGCCAAAATTGTTAACATTAAAAAAGAGCTAACCTCGTAACAAAGTTTTATCGTATCTCTTACGGAATCGGATTTCCCCTGTTGGCCAACTTAAATAAGGCGATTCTCATACGGCACCGCTGCGGCAGGCGGTGAAGCGGATCTCATGTCACATTCATCATCATCATCATCATCAGCCGGAAGACGTCCACTGCTGAACATAGGCCTCCCCCTTAGACCGCCACGCCGAACGACAATTCGCCACTTGCATCCATCGGCTGCCCGCGACCCTCACGATGTCGTCGGTCCACCTAGTGGGAGGCCTGCCTACGCTGCGTTTTCCGGTCCGTGGTCGCCACTCGAGAACTTTTTTTCTTCCCCATCATCATGTCACATTGGTCTCTAATAAATCCGTAGATGTCTAACACACGTACACCGGCCGGCCGCGCGGTGAGTGCATAACTGGCCAGTGTCTGTGATCAAACTGGTCAAAACCGTGTTAAATCCATCCGCGCGGACAGGCGCGTAAACCGCCTTACCGCGCGGGGACCGCTACGAAATCCACTTTACCGCCACCGCCCAACCGCGGCGGTGCGCGTTGTCGTGTGTGAATCGCCTTACCCTGTGGTGTATACCAGATGAGGGGTGCGGGGCGGGGCGCGCTGTGTTCTACAAGACTGATGTTTTCCTCCCGTATCCCTGTTTGTGTTGTTTGTGTCTGTGCTGCCCGGAGGAGGCGAGTGTCGACCGCGGGAGACCCTTTGTAACGTTACGTACATTCTAAATACTGTTTGTTTCCTAGTATGTATTAGACAAGGCGATGCGATATAGTAGCAGTACGTCCGCCGGCGCTGAGCGCTACTGCTGGCACACGCTACACATATCTGCTGCGGCGCTGCTGCTATCTGTATGTTAGTAGTGGAGCAGCGCCGCACCGCGCCACACGTTGCGCGCGCTTTCTATGTATTACATGTGATTAATGTGAATTATATATGAATCAATATTTTATTGAACGTTATATCGTCATGTAGTTAGTTTATAGGTATATATTGTATTAAGAACATTCTAATGTGGAAAATAAATGATTGGATTAGATACTCATATAAACTTGTTTTCTAAAGTAGGGACTATATATAATAATATGAGTTTTATTTTACAAAAATATTTATTATAATAATATACTTAAATAAACTTAATTTGTATAACTTAACAACAACGTGTACAAGCCGGTGTCGCTGGGCGGCATGCTCGCGGCCATGCGAGTAACATACGTTTGTGTTAGCCAATGGGGGAAGTTCGAATCCATTAGATATTATATGAAACGGAGTTGAAAGGCATTCAAGAATTATTTTTTTTCTACATGAAAACTCACACTTGACCAAAGAATAAAAATGCCAAAATTGTTAACATAAAAAAGAGCGGAAGTTATAATAATTATGTAGTTTTTCTGTATCATATACAGGTTGAATATTTCAACAGGGCATGGATTTATCCGAAACTATGAGAAATATCGAAATATATTGAAAGGAATCTGTAATGTTATTATTATTGGTAGTGTTAGTAATGCTATTTTTTGTTCAACTCAATAATTTAAACGATTATTGAAACGTCAAATCCAGTATAATTCAAATAAATTGTAAGAAAAACAGCAATTTCATAAAAATCTGCTATTTCCAGTTCCTGGCCAGGATTATTGATTTTTTCTAAAATACAATAATGCAGTTTTAGTTGTCGTCAACATCGGCCTGGTGACTCCTTTCAACGTTTTTTTTCCTTAAATGATATTCCTCATAGTTTCAGATATAGTCATCCACGCTCACTTGAAAAATCCAACCTGTTTATTTATGGATTCGGATTTCCCCCTGTTGGCAAAAAAATGACTGTATATACAAGTCCGCAAGGCGGCGCTGGCGTCGCACTGCTGCAAGTGGCTGTCAATGAGACACGAGTAAGATGCACTTGTTGCTTTGTAAAAATATATTTAGTTAACAACCACTCGCAGTAGTGCAACGAACCCAGAGATCGGTATCGTAGTGAAGCGTCGCCACTCCACATTGTGAGATTTAGCGATCACATCAAATGCCATTTGAATACAATATAGTGGAGTAGGCCTAGTCCAGAGGCGCAAAAAGAAGCGACCGAAAAAACAGTTGTCGGGCAACGCACCGATGAGGACTCGCCGCGCTGTACTGTGCGGCGTGTTACTCGCGGCGCAGGTTGTCGAGGCGCGCCTGCAGCTCGGCGTCCGCGTCGCTGACGGGCGCGCCGCCCGAGCCGCCCGGCAGCGCCACGGGCGCCGCCGCCGCCGGCGTCTTGGCTGTGAACACAACGGCACGAGGTCAACACCGCCCATCTTATTATAAACACGCGCATTCAATCGTATTTATTTTCCATTCTTCCTAAAAACATTTTATTCTTAAGTTACTTATTGTTGGCCTCTTTCTGAGTAATAGAACTTACCGGTGACGGAGAGCGAGCCGGTGGCCTGCGGCAGGCCCGACAGCGTGTCGTTGAGCTGCAGCCCCAGCTCGTCCAGGATCTGCGACACCACCTGGTCGCTGCAACACACAGTACACGCTCGATGGTTTGCTACACAATGTCATCTAGTCAATAATTAGCAATCGACGTCGCGGTGACCACATCATCACAACTGAACTGGAACTAACCATTGAAGCCACTACACCCTGTACATGACATTAAACGTGGTAGTGGCTTCCACGACATATGTCGTCGTACACACGCAGACCAGACTTGTCCTAAAAATATGCGTTGCTCTGAACCCGTGTAATGGAGTGTTGCCCAGTGTCGGGAATAGTGATATGTGTAATAGTGGCGGCGAACTTACCTCTCCTCCTCGTCGTCGTCGGCCGCCATGGCCTCGTCGATGGAATCACTCATCATCTCCTCCTTCATGTCCATGATCTCCGATTGCTTCTCGAACTCCTGCACACAATGAACAGTACAACTTAACCTTATTTTAATAACTTACTTTCCCACATTTTTCTTACATGAAGTATCTTGTGCGTCTTGTGACTAGCGCCACCTGTATGTGTTGCTGATGTTAGGGTTGCGTAGCCGGTACTAAGGAGAGACCTTACAGTTGTCGGATCTGATGTGTGAAATGTGACACATCTGATATTATACCTATGTCCAATACAAACATAAATTCCTGAGTAAAATGATTCAGGTACGAGTATTTATTTCACTAACACTAGGAGCAATGCAATTTTAACTTAGTATTTGAAACAATAGACTAATCCAAAGACAAACCCAGGCAAGCATTTCTTAACCTTGCCCCCCCCCCCCCCCATTTTAAGATAGACCTCGGCAAGTGTTGTTTCTCATGCACATTTGTCAAAGCAAATTGCGTGTGATTCACTTCGCAGGTATATATAGGTAGGTAGGTAGGTAAGGTACCAATAGACCCATTGGTCCAGTAAGTAGAGTTGCACTGGCGTGTGACTAGTGTCAGGATGTGTGTGGGGCTGTGTTCACGTGTTATAGTAGTGTTCAGTACCTGCAGAATTTTCTGTATCTGCGGCATGTTGAGCTGGCGGTTCATGGTGGCCATGGCACGCGTGACTCCACGCATAGCCTGCGCCATGGTGTTCTGCGACTTGAGCGTCTGGATCTTCAGCGATACAGCCTGGATATTTGCCTTCATCAGCATGAACTTGCGCACGTAGCGCCGCGTGCGCACTAGGTCTTTTGCCATAATTTTCACAGCATCCTGGTCATGGACAGAAGTTTAAACAATCATATTTATGTTGCATCATATGGTGAGCCATTAGCCCATCACATCTCCATAATGTATACCTCTTGTTTATTGTGGGAGCGTTTACAAACATTTAATCTCATCCTACTAATATTATAAATGCGAAAGTTTGTAAGTATGGATGTATGGATGTTTGTTACTCTTTCACGCAAAAACCACTGAACGGATTTGGCTAAAATTTGGTATACAGATAGTTTATAACCTGGATTAACACATAGGATAGTTTTATCCCGATTTTATGTTCCCGTGGGATAATTTTCGAGTTGCAGCGGGTGAAACCGCTGGCAACAGCTAGCATACACATACATCCAGACTCAGAACAACTATTTGTAGACATAGCTTGACAATGCTTGACTTAAATTTTTAGACTGAAATGGTCATTTTAATACTATTAAAACGGGATATTCATAATGTTTAACCTCCCGCGCCCTTTACGACACCATCTGTACATAGCGAAAAGAGGAGAGAGAGTAGCTTTTATTTCACTGATCTTAGCCAGGCACTAGGGGCACGGCAATTGATATTTAGCCAAATGCTCAAGAAGTTAATTTTTGGCAATAGTAATAAACATGGTAAATATCCAGTTTTAAACCTTTTATTATGCTTGATGTGTCAGCTAAGCTAAAATAAGTCAAACAAACTCAAGTACTAGATTTGAGCCCTTGACATTTAACTCTTCAAAAGTGTTACTAATGAGCCATTACACTAGGTACACTGCTTCATAAGATTTCAACTGCTTTCTTAGGTTAATGGTGAACTAGAATTGGGCAGACATGCTAAATTGGTTAATACATGAAAGAATGGAGATATGTGAGTGATAGTGCGTACTGACCATCTGTCCCTCCTTGGCAAGCTTCTTGATGTCATTGATGACCTTCTTTTCCTGCTGCTCCATCTTCATGCGCTCGCGGTCGAGGTCACGCATGGCCTTGTTGAGTGCTCGCTGGTTCTTGCGCAGCATCTCCTCCGGCGTCATCCGGTGCCCGAAAAGCCACTCCATACTCACTTTCTGAGATTACTGCTGAAATAACGTCATCTTCTTGAGATCTATTAAATAGTATGATTGTACTACATCAGCCATCACTGACCATCACAAAACCTCGACTTACAGAAAAAGGGCTAGAATACATTTTAAATAATAATAATAAAGCCATTTATTCTGAACAATTACAATGTTTGACTTATTACTAGTTTGCTCACAGAATGTCCCTACGTTCAGTGTGCCTTACGGCATAGGCCTCCTCCAACCCCTTCCACTGCTTCCTATCTGATGCCACTCTTAGCCAGAGAGGTCCCAGGGTCATTTTTAAGTCGTCCTCCCATCGTCTCATTTTGCGACCTCAACTCCTGGTCCCGTCTCTCAGGTACCACTCTGACACATTTTAAATAGACCTCACAAAATCAAACGAAGCTATGTAAAAAGCAGTTATCAAGATACCAACACATGATTGCACATAGCTTTAGAATGTTTTGTCAAGTTTTTAGTAGAATATTTTAAGATTTTACTAGTTTGTTCGGTGGTCAATGGTAGCGTATGAATAATAATAATATTTATTCAGTATTCAAAGTGGTAAACAATACAATAAAAATGTCTATAAAATAATTTTAGGACTAAAAATTCGATGCCTGTACTAGGTTAAATTAATACCTGTATCACAGGCGGTACTAGCAATAATATCTGTAAATACAACTCGGACTAAGGATTTTTTAACAATATTTAACATAACTTTAAAATAGTGCACAACAATTGAATACAAATAAGATGACCTACTGACCAAAAATAGTGTATATATTTAATTACCTGATATAATATAGTCTAATTATCAAAAACGTCCCGATATAATTTGGAGTGATGATTCACCATCCCAGGTTGAGGTCACCGATTTGACAACTTTAATAAATCGATGGATGGCACTAAAGCATGCATGCGATTTTAAAACTTGAATATTATAGATTTATACACGAATTAGTTGGAACTCATTTAAAATATTGTTTACACAAATGAATCGAGAATTTCAATAACTTTGTCGATGTTTATTGTCTATGAGTGTCTATGAGACGACATTTTAGAAAATGTCACACTTTACGACACTGTCACTTGCTGTCACTCTTATTTTTTTTAATTTTGGCATGGCTTCAGGACTTTTGTGACACACTGTCATTCGTGTACTCATAACGGTCAGCTCAGACCGAGACGTGACGCTGCGCGCACTTTTCAATAGAGTTATTCAAAATGTAACTCTATTTTAAAAAACAAAAGATACACCTTTCGCAACGCACCTCGACGCCGCGCTGCGCAGCGCGGCGCCGCGCACGTCGTTCAAAATCTGACTTTGTTTACTACAAGAAAAGATACAAAGGAGATGGCTAAATGAGTGCCCCAGTCGTCTATAAGAATTTCATTTTAACTCGTAGTATTTGAAAATTCATTAATGAATTGTTTAATGTTTAATAATTTCCTAAGACTTATATAAAATGTTAAACATAAAAAAGTATCTGAATTGCTTTTCGCTCATTTTTTATTGACATGATGACTTGGTCACGATGAAATAATGAAAACTAGGGAAGGGTAATAACGCTTTTCCAGATTGTTAAAATGAAACTGTATTTAATCGATTTTTACTAATGTGATTTAAAACGATTTGTTTTCTGAAATTAAGAATTGGCGTTGAAACAGTATTTGGCTGGAATCGATAGATTCAGAGTCGTTTCGTTGATTTTTATTGTGTTTTCATGCGTTTTGATTCGGAAAATCAGATTGTTTTAAAGTGATTCGTCCACTAAACTCAACTTTATTATTTTCGTTAAAAGCTTCGGAATGAGCTTCTTAGTTTAATCTTAGTTCATATTTTGTGCAGAATAATATTAACTAGACAAGTTCCGTCTGAACTGGAAGGAAGACGCCCAACATCGTGAAAGGTAGGAGTGGAAAGAGAATATTGCCCAGCACGCGTAGCATGGCGATTCTATCTCTATTCTACCAAGAAAAGACAAAGTTATTTCATCGTTATTTCTACACAAATCGACTGTTTTTTTGCACAAATATGACACCATTCGTACACTATTGTAGATAAGAACGTTTATTTTCCATATTTTTTACATTACCATGCTTAAAACGCTAAAAATATTTCTACGTTCTGTCATTTTGCCTATTCTTGCGTCGACAAAACCCCTTTCTACGGCGCCATGCTACACCAGCTGGAGTAGGGGAGAAAAAAAAATAACTGAAGTATGATCGATACTACTTTCTAACGATTTCAATCGATTCTTTTATCGCTTCTGTGACACTTTGAGTCCAATCCCATCTTTAAGAAAAAAACAAACGTCAGACGTCGTTTGAACGCTCTGCGCTCTGCTTATTATTATTGTTCGTTGTGATTCTTTCATTTTGCTTTTCCTTGACTCCCGCTTGTTTACTGGACTTCCTGCTTGCAAACCTACCGACCTCTCGCTTCTCGACTAGGACTTGACTTGTATACAGTGAATCATGCAATGCATAAACTGTGGTATATCCACGCGAAGACTGCGGCGTCATATACACTCGAGAGGAGCTCGTGGCTAAATAATTATAACCGCACAGGCCCGATCTTTCAGCCAACATTGTCATCCTTGTTATGAACTGCTGCATTCAGGAGCAACTGGTGAAATTCGTTTATTCGGCTATTCAACGGAGTGCTTAACTTGTGCTTGTTCTGTGAGAACATTGCAAGGCCATCGCCATGTAGTGGAAAGAAACAGTTCAAAGTTGCAGAAATTAACAACATCACACCCAGATTTCCATCATCACGTAATAAAATGACATTTAAACACAGTCCGTCGCTTCGTATTCTTTCAGACTTTATATAAAAGAATCACAGATTAACGAATAAATATAGTATTTCCTATTTTTCTTGTTTCATTCCGAAATTGTTAAATGTATCCTTAGCTAATTAGAGGGTTCAACAACGAGTTCAGAAAGGATTAATCAATCACGACAACAAAATGAAAGCGCCCAGCGCGTTTATTTGACTTTACCGATATAACTAACATAATAATAAGAATGTGGTTATCATTATTAGATAGATTAGTTCTTCCAAACAGGTTTAGGTATACTGTATTCAACTATGTAAATCAAGTAAACGATATCGTTTGTTTATCATTACAACTACTTACCTACTTATATCGTCTGTGAAAACTGTCTTTATTTTAAGTTTAAGCACGTATCACATTATTTGGTAAGTAGTTTGAAGATGTTTAATTAATCTGAGTGGGTCACAAATGTGGTCATCAATAAATAAATACAATCGCAGATACATAAAAGTAAACGCCTAAGTAAAAGTTTATAGCAATATCAATATTTGCAATTTTTGTAGTACTTATAATGGTAGGTGTTCACGTTTTTTTTTATCATGATTATGAAGATATAACAAGTTTTAGAAACTTTTTTTATGTGAAATATTAATATTGAGCTATTCAGCGTTATACAGTGCTAGGTCCCATTTCTATAGCCGTCTGAATTTTTGCACATACGTGAACTTTCCCATCTCCTTTGAAGTATCGTTGCGTCACGTCGCTTCGCGTCGCGTCTCGGTGTGAACTGACGCTTAGCCGCCGTTCGCATCACAAAGCGCCGAGACCAGTGAACGAAGAAAACATGGAAGAGTAACTTCAAACAAAATCTTTTTGATAGACGGCCCACGACGTTTGTTTTCTTTGAACAGCTAGTTTGTTCTCTATTAACATCACGAAGTTATGATTGGGTAGGTTGCCAACGCTCGTCTCTAATTGGCCAAGCAACGCATAGTAACAATGACTTCATTGGCGCTAGAAATGAACACATGACATTAATTTGACGGGCTGCAAGAATTGTCAAAGTGGACGAGTTATAATTATAAAAAGTAGCAATGAAAGATTTGAATATTTTTTATTATGTATTTTTATTTCTTTTGCATTTGATGTAGATACATAAAAACAAAAAGTTCACGTTTATATTTACATAAAATGGCTCATACGACTATGTATATACAAAGAAAGAAAAAAAAAAGAAAGAAAGAAAGCATATTTATTTGGCACATGCCACCTACTGTGAGCTACGGCCTCCTTAGAGATTAACTAGAAAGTCTTATTGTCTTTTGTTTAAAAATGAATAACAGAAATGGCTAACATAGCTTGTTTTACCAAAATGTCAAAAATGTTGGAAATGTCAAATTGGAATAGCGTTTGTTTTGAGCTTCTGGTATCCTTTTTTCGTCATATAAAAATCGTCATCTTGAAAATGGACTGAACAAATTATTGTTGTTTTGCTCGGGGACCAGTCGTTTTCCTGTCTTTCCAAGCGAACTGATCTCGTCCATTGTTCTTTGAGATTTGGATCTTGTGGAAATCTGTCAAAAGAGCAGAGTGTTTTGTAATGTAGCAAAAAGAAAACACAAACATATTTTACCTCAAACATTCAACATTAATTTACTTAGTCCATCGGGCATAACACCATCCCCATAGAAAAAAAAGGTTGCACTCCAGGAGTGCCGGTAGAAGTGAAAACTTTTTTGTTACTATGTTTTATTTTTAATTTGAATGACGTCTTACTCATTTTCGATCAGGGTCACGTGACCCTGACGCGAGTTTTGGTCACGTGACCCTGACGCGAGTTTTAAATTTTTTACCCATTACAGAAAAAGTGTACAACGCCGCTAAAGAAGTTTTCACTTCAAAAATTGATCCATGTTTATAATTAATATAAAAATAATGTAGTAGTCTAAGGGCTACTTACAGGTGATAACTAATTCCAGCATTTTTATTATGTAGATGACATCGATTTACACACCATTTCACTGCGCAAGAAGGCATAATTTATAGTTTTAAACTGAATAAAAATACGAACAACGACATGTGCCGTCACAGCCGAACTAAACTCCTCCGAGGCACGATTGATAAGCCCCGCCTACCGAGGCACGATCTGCGTTGGGTCATTATCGGGCTCTAGGAATGCTTCTATCACTGGCCGAGACACACATCAGCGCTTTTAAAGTGCGGCGTTTTTTCAATCTATCTTTGATTTTAAGTGCTGGGCGGTGACACCTAAATTCAATTCACCTTTTTAAAGCCAATAAAAAAGCTCTGAGTTTGAACAAAAAACGTAAGTTGAACTTCAATGACACCATCCAGCACTTAGAGTCAAATACAATTTGATACAAAGCGCTGCCGTTTGGACAGATCACGAACAGCACGCGTAGCATGGCGCCGTAGAAATGGGTTTTGTCGACGCGAGAATAGACAAAATGACAGAACGTAAAAGATTTTTTAAAATAAAGAAGAGATATTATGTTCTATTTTTTAATGGTGTACGAATCGTGTCACACTTGTGCAAAAAACAGTCGAACCTATAGGAATAACGATGAAATAACTTTGTCTTTTTTAACCGACTTCCAAAAGGAGGAGGTTCTCAATTTGGACATTTGTATTTTTTTTGAAGTGAAAACTTCTTTAGCGGCGTTGTACACTTTTTCTGTAATGGGTAAAAAATTTAAAACTCGCGTCAGGGTCACGTGACCGTCAGGGTCACGTGACCGTCAGGGTCACGTGACCCTGATCGAAAATGAGTAAGACGTCATTCAAATTAAAAATAAAACATAGTAACAAAAAAGTTTTCACTTCTACCGGCACTCCTGGAGTGCAACCTTTTTTTTTTATATATATTTGTTCGGTAATAACTCCGTCGTTTAACAACCGATTTGAAAAATTATTTTTTTGTTGTATAGGATATACTTCCGGAATGGTCCCATTAAAATTTTATCGAAATCGAACTAGTACTTTTTGAAAAATCAACATAAATCAACAAAAACCTAAAAAGTTTTCAACTTTGTCTACACCGATTACTCCGAGGTTTCTGGTCCGATTTCGATGATTCTTTTTTTGTTCGATACAGTCTATCTGCCATTTGGTCCCACAAAATTTTCATTTAGTTTGGTGCAGTAGTTTTTTAGTTTTTATACATGGGCGTTGTTATTACCGGTGCTACGGATTACAAAATTTTAGTGCACATGTAAGAAAATTATGTATTTGACAATAATTTGGGTTGAATAGTGAAACTAAAAAGCATAAAATAAAAAACTTTAAAAAAAAAAATGAAACCGACTTCAAAACAACCACAAAAAAAGTTCAAAATAACCTACAAAAAAAAATTTCTTTCGAAAGTCGGTGACAAAAAGTCAATGACGTAAAAAATAAAGTCGCCGACTTTCGAAAGAAAAGTTTTTTTGTGGGTTATTTTGAACTTTTTTGTGGTTGTTTTGAAGTCGGTTTCATTTTTTCTTGGCACAATAGAGATAGAATCGCCATGCTACGCGTGCAGATGCATAGGAATGCATTTGTTCTTTTCAAATCAAATCACTCTTTAAAGAAATAATCACAGACTACTTATAGATACTACGTATGAAATAATTCTTTTGAATGTTTGCCAGTGGGTGTGTTTAAATCAGCCGGCGATGTTTCGCCGGATAAAAATTAAACTAGCGAGGGTTCGCTGAACGGAGTCATAAGTTTCTGTCAATGTTAGCTGTCACATTCAATAGACAGCTCTGTTTTTTAAACAAACAATCAATTTGCCGGTGTAATATCTATACATATAATAAAATAGTAGGAAAGTCAAAACTGTACATTGAATATTTTTTGAAAAGAATACTTGGGGTGTGATCTACAATCGATACTGAAGCCAAAAATATAGTTTTTAGAATTTTTGTCTGTTTGTCTGTATGTATGTCCGGGATAAACTCAAAAAGTACTGGACGGATTTGAATGTTTTTTGAAGTGAAAACTTCTTTAGCGGCGTTGTACACTTTTTCTGTAATGGGTAAAAAATTTAAAACTCGCGTCAGGGTCACGTGACCCTGATCGCGTCAGGGTCACGTGACCCTGATCGAAAATGAGTAAGACGTCATTCAAATTAGTTAATTTCATATCTGTACTACTCCAGTTTTAAAATAAAACATAGTAACAAAAAAGTTTTCACTTCTACCGGCACTCCTGGAGTGCAACCTTTTTTTTTTTTTGTATAGGTATTAAGTCTGGCCAACACATAGGCTATAATTTATCTTGGAAACTTGAACACCTGGTGCAGAACCGCAACGGACCAGCTAAACTATAAGAGATACAAAAATGGTGCGATAGCAAAAATTGTTCCACCTGATGAGCACTCTCTGTTGACGTATAAAAATTGAAGATCTGGAACACCTGTTGTGGAACTCCAAGAGCCCAGCTACACTATAACATGTAAAGGAATGACGTCTTAGCAAAGTTGTTCAGCCTGATGAGCAGTCTCTGTTAACGTATAAAAATTGAAGATCTGGAACACCTGATGTGGAACACCAAAAGCCCAGCTACACTATAACATATAAAGGAATGACGTCCTAGCAAAGTTGTTTAGCCTGATGAGCTGTCTCTGTTGACGTATAAAAATTGACAATCTTGAACACCTGATGTGGAACACCAAGAGCCCAGCTACACTATAACATATATAGGAATGACGTCTTAGCAAGAGTTGATCAGCCTGATGAGCACTCTCTGTTGACATAATAAAAATTGAAGATCTGGAACACCTGTTGTGGAACACCAAGAGCCCAGCTACACTATAACAAATACAGAAATGACGTCTTTGCAAAGTTGATCAGCCTGACGAACACTTTCTGTTGACATATAAAAATTGAAGAACTGGAATACCTGATGTGGAACCCCAAGAGCCCAGCTACACTATAACAAATACAGGAATGACGTCTTTGCAAAGTTGATCAGCCTGACGAGCACTTTCTGTTGACATACAAAAATTGAAGATCTCTGGAACACCTGATGTGGAACACCAAAAGCCCATCTAAACTATAGCATATATGTATAGGAATGAAGTCTTAGCAAGAGTTGCTCAGCCTGATGAGCACTCTCTGTTGACGTATAAAAATTGAAGAACTGGAACACCTGATGTGGAATACCAAGAGCCCAGCTACACAATAACATATACAGGAATGACGTCTTTGCAAAGTTGTTCAGCCTGACGATCACTCTCTGTTGACATATAAAAATTGAAGATCTGGAACACCTGATGTGGAACACCAAATGCCCAGCTATACTATAACATTAAAGGAATGACGTTTTAGCAAAGCTGTTCAGCCTGATCAGCACTCTCTGTTGACATATAAAAAATTAAGATCTGGAACACCTAATGTGGAACACCAAAAGCCCAGCTAAACTATAACATATATAGGAATGACGTCTTAGCAAGAGTTACTCAGCCTGATGAGCACTCTCTGTTGACGTATAAAAATTGAAGATCTGGAACACCTGTTGTGGAACTCCAAGAGCCCAACTACACTATAACATAAAAAGGAATGACGTCTTAGCAAAGTTGTTCAGCCTGATGAGCAGTCTCTGTTGTACGTCACTAACAAAGTAAGATGCGTTTTTTTTTTTTGTTTTTTAAAGTCCCATTTAACTAAGACAACACTGCAACACTCAACGTGTTCGTATAGTCATGAAACTGTGACAAAGCAAAGGTGTTTCAGGATTATAATGTAGTCGTCTTCCCCTGGAGGCGACGGCCCTCCATCGCGTCTATCGAGGCGCATCGCCAGGAGCATCTCAACCGCACGCAAAATACGCGCATATGACGTGGAGTTGCGGATACCAGCCCGCTATACAATACAATCGCCAGGATGAATTCCCGGAAAGAGCTCCGGCGTGATCACAGGGCAATATTGAGAGAGCAACTGTCGCAACCGAGTTCCGGGCACGCCCCAACCGCGGCGGTAAGACCCCTCTTTAAGGAGTAGCTGGATAGGCGTCACGGCGTCCCGCCTGACCTACCACATGACGTAGGTCCTCACCGGACACGAATGTTTCGGGAGGTAGCTGTGTCTGATAGGGAAAGAAGAATCGCCTGGGTGCCACCACTGCGTGGATCGCCTGGAGGACACGGTGGAGCATACGGTGCAGGACTACCCGCTTGGGCAGAGCACCGCCGTGTCCTCACTACGACGATAATCGGTGACCTCTCGTGCTTAGTGTTGGTCGAGGCCATGCTGCGGGGCGAGACAGAATGGGAAGCAGTCGCCTCCTTCTGCGAAGCAGTCATGCTAGCGAAGGAGGAGGCGGGACGCATGAGGGAGAGGACAATGTCCACCTCCAGCCCAGCCGCAGCGGTAGACGCCGATGGCGACAGACGTCGCTACACAATCTCCAGCCACTGTAGGCGCGGCCATGCGGGCGGCGAGTAAGAGTGCACGTTGTGTTCCACGTGATGTATTACCACGCTAAAAAAATGTAATCGTCTGAATGTATCATGTCGAACAAAAAAGCCGTCGAGGCCGTGGACAGAACACTTTGAGACATTCGCCATGATGATAGACCCATGGACAATATCACGGTAGGTACTGTTCTCTGTAAAATTCCGGCAGACACTGCCCGTTGTAAGAAGAATTGATAAGTTACGTATTCGGAGTCCCGTCAAGTATAACACTTCAGGAAAACTCTTGGCTATGTGATCGTGCGATACTAAAAAAATGACCGAACCGCTGCAATAAATGAAAACATATTAGCCGAAATTGTTGGGAATGATGTGGTTTACACATCATACAATAACGTCGTCAATTAGGGTGATGCCAGCAACTACCCACTCGAGATTTTAAATTCATCAACTGCCTGTGGTCCTCGAGCTCATAAAATAACCTTAAAGTAATAATAATGCATTACGGTGCGTACAGACTATATAACATAACATGTTATATAACATTGTTATATAACATTTTTCATGGTAACATTCTACATAGAGTTGTAGTGTTTTATAACACATGTTATATAACATGTTACATGGTCTGTACGCACCTTTACACAGAAATTTAAGCGAAGCTGAAATTCTCACCGGATGTGGCTCAGGGGAAACTGCATTGATACCGTGAATACCACTCATCTCCAACAATTTCCCTTTCCAGTTCAAACTCACACAATTCTCGGTAGCCGCTTACTTTACGATGACCATAAATAAGTCCCAAGGATAGACCCTGAAGGAAGCTGATGTCGACCTAAGGTCCAACTGTTTTTCCCACGGCCAACTATATAACACATGCTCGCCTGTCAGTAATGCTGACCACCTTTTTATTTTAACACCAGAGGGAAAAACTACTAATGTCGTATATAAAGTGTTGTGTCTGGAAGGTTTCATTTCATTTGCTTTAAAGTTTGTTATAGATTCTATAACAAACTTTAAAGTGGGACATCAGGTACCCTCACTTTCTCAACAAATTAAAAAAGAGAATATTAGTTTAGGTGCCTTAAAACCAAATACAATGCGGACGAAGTCGCGGGCAACAGCTAGTTTTAATTAAATCCATAATCCACAAATAATATTAACTCTCTAAAATAAAAATATTCGTTTTACGGCGCGAATGTAGCAAAACAACAAAACTTAATGTCAATCTGACAGCAGGATAAAATTTTGCGTGGTAAAAAGGTCGCAAAAATTTATTCCTAAAAACATAGACCAGCGGACGATCGTAAACGGGGCAGATTAAATTTTAATTGATTTTTCACCTCTCGGTGTGCTTGAACGGGGTGTTTGACATTTAGTCATTATTTTAAACTGGATAAAGGATTTAAACGCAGGGGGTGCGTTTAAATCTTCCAGCGATGTTTCGCCGGAAAAAAATTAAACTAGCGAGGGTTCACTGCACAGAGTACTTTTATTACACTGATTTAAACGCAGCCCTGTTTTTCCATGTGAGAAAATATTTTTAAACTCCTTGGAGCCAAATGCCTAAAAAGAATCAATAATGAATTTTAAAGCTGCGAACATATTATCGGACGCGTCCGTCAGCCGCGGCTGGGGTGCGTTTAAATCTTCCAGCGATGTTTCGCCGGAAAAAAATTAAACTAGCGAGGGTTCGCTGAACGGAGTCATATCTTTTTGTCAATGTTAGCTGTCAAATTCAATTGACAGCTCAGTTTATTGAACAAATAATCAATTTGCCGGTGTATTAAAAATCCATAATCCTAAAATAATATTCACTCTCTAAAATAAAAATAATATTCGTTTTTACGGCAAGAATCGAGCAAAATAACAAAACTTAATGTCAATCTGACAGCAGGATAAAATTTTGCGTGGTAAAAAGGTCGCAAAAATTTATTCCATTTAGTAAAAACTTATGCCAGCGGACGACCGTAAACGGGGCTGATTAAATTTTAGTTAGCTTAATTTTTCACCTCGCGGTATACTTAAACGGGGTGTTTGACATTTAGTCAGTATAAATTTAAACTGGATAAAGGATTTAAACGCAGCCCTGAGGGACGCGGCTTATTGAAATCTAGCCAGTACATTGAATACTACACTGTGCAAACTATCGGTCGTAAGACGCGGACGTGACCTTGAGCGCTCGGACGTCCGAACAGAATCTGGCCGGCTGGATGTTTTGTGCATCCGCGGACGGCAGCGGACGGTGTGAACGGGGCACGGGACGCGTCCGCGGACGTTTTGAGAATATGTGTTCTGTGGTTTCGAGTGTCACAAGCAAAACCGCGCTCGCGCATTGACACCAAGTGAAAGGACAACATAGGGCAGCTGCTGCCAACTCCATAAATATTCGTCCTCGCTATCGCTGCTCGTCATGCTTCCCTTTTGACAAACATAACTACAAGGAATGATCGAAGTGTCTACGTAGTCTATGGATCGAGTAAAGACGTCCGAACAGTGGCGGCCTTAGGGGGGGGCGAAGCGGGCAACCGTCCGGGGCCTCGCGCTTGCCGGGGGCCTCGCGGGCTCGCGCAACAAACCAAGCAAAAGAAAAAACTAGTAATGTTTAATTAAAATTTTTAATTTTGGTAATTAATTATGTTATAGCCTTAATGCTATAACATAACGGCAAAATTAAATAAGATTTTAGTTTTAGAAAAAATCAAAACATCTATTTTTTTAATTTATCAACTCAGAGTTGGTTAATTTTGTTAATCTTTTATTTAGTACAATAATTTTGTCGCCTGAACGTACGTAAAAACTAGGTTTATAGGTTTTCTTTTTTTCAAAAATAACTCTTAGGCGCCTGTAACTTTCAAACTATTATACATTTTGAAAAAAAAGAAAACCTATAAACCTAGTTTTTTACTGTGTCAGAAGTATTCTAAAAAATCATTGATATAGGATAACATTTAGGGGTAGGAAAACGTTTTCTCTTTTAGTACGGACACGAGAGAGATTGAGACCTCAAACACCGATATCAAATTTGTAAAAAAATTAAAAAAATTCTCGAAAATTTCATTCTTTTTTGAAAATTTTGCGTTTATGACCGTAAAGGACTAGTTGTTGATAATTATTTCTCAGAACGGTTTTATAGACGCCTTTTGCTACATTATGAAAACCGATTTATATCTGTAGACCCAGTAGTTTCAGAGTTGAGCTTTTCAAAATTTATATTTTTTTCGAACTTTGCAATTTCTTGCAATATTTAAGACACCAATTGAGTAACTCTGGCGGTATCTCGAATCAAAAACAAGTGCGGAAGAGGCTTTTGTGACTTTTTTCTAAATAATTATGATAAAATGTTGGGAGGGTTTATCTCGGAGACTATTAGGTCTACTGAGGTATTTATATTCACTCTTCATCTTCATCAGCCTATAATGTTCCCACTGCTGGAACACAGGCTTCCTTTCCGTAAGAGGGGTCCATAATCCACCACGCAGGCCCCGTGCGGGTTGGTGATGTCACATGTCTTAAAATTTTTGGTTTGAAGACATGCCGGTTTCCTAACGATGTTTTCCTTCATCGTTTTGAGAGCAATGGTGATAAAATAAATACACAAAGTATAATCTGGGCTGGGTTCGATTCCGCAACCTACAACTCGGTAAGTCGGGTCGATTAATCGCTATCACCGCGAAACCGCTTGAGACACACACACCCGCAGTTTGAAAATGGATTTCAAGGGAGCAGTGCGTGTTGTTGCTCTGATGATAAGAAAAAAATCAGACCTACTCCATTTTACGCAAAAACGGATGTTCAAAGTTCCTGTATGAACTGAAAAATGTTTTAAAACTCAAATTACATTTATTTAATTGTTTAACTTTAGCATTTGTCCTCAAACATGACAACCAAACCTACTTTCGCATCACATACTTTTTATGAAGGGCAAGGGGCCTCGCAAAGACTTGCCGCCCGGGGCCTCGCAATGGGTAAGGCCGCCTCTGCGTCCGAAGACGTCGTCCGAACTACCGTGCACACTGCTAAGCCGCGTCCCTAAGCCGCGGCTGACGGACGCGTCCGATAATATGTTCGCAGCTTTAGAAAAGTATAATTGTCAGATAGCTGTGAAGAGACGAGTTGTCCAACCAAACCATAGACATAAAATGATATGGACCAGAAATACCCACACAAAAAACGTGTATACCTACAAGTTAGCCTGTGACAATAAATGGCGGCCAATGGATGTGCCAATCAAGAAACATAGTGTCACTGTAACGAGTATCGATTATAGTATTATGACTAGATACAATGATTCACATGATTGAATTCATGGACCTAAAAAAAAAGGCGGACGGAACTTCACTAAGAAACAATTGAAACACCCATAGTAAGCCAGTGCGCTAATGTGGACAAGCCAGCACGCACACATTCACACCATAGTAAGTCAGCCGTCGGCCATTACGCTTCGAACGACACTCGCGGTTTTATACGGTGTTATTTTGTCTAATTAAAATCAAAGTATGCCGTCATGTGTTGCAAAAAGTTGTCTAAACCATAGTAGTTCAATTAAAAAAGCCAGGGGATCACTTTTCATAGTTAAGCATGTCAATTTGAAGCTTATTTCTCGATTTTACGTCAATAAATTTAATAAACATCTCGAAATCAATCAGTGTTGCAACTATTTCAAGGTTCAAATTATTTTAAAATTGGGAGATTTATATTTTATGTTACTATTTATCGTTATTGTATTCTTCTATATTTTTACAGATTTCCCACGGCAAATGATGCATGGAAAAATGATTGTATAAAAATAATAAGGGAGTGTAGACATGGAACAGGAATGTAGACGTGTAGGAATGGAACATAAAATAGCTTTAATTAAATATTTATAGCCGAAAAATACTTAAACATTCGTTTTCACCACTTAAGTAAATTAGAAGGGAGTTCTAGATGTGTCGATAGCAAAAGACAAGTCTACAAAAATTTGAATCACCAAAAGGGATTGTAAATTTTATTAACATTAAACGAGTTGTAAATAATTTAATATCCAATGTGCTTAAATTATTTTACCTTTTTTTTAAAAATAGGTATCCGTCACAAAAAAATTGTAATTAAACTTAAGTTCAAGGGAGATCTTAATTAAATATTGTTTAAAAATGGGTAATTTTTTCCTTCATCTGGCATCCCTATACACACGCACACATATTTTGGGGTGCTTCAATCGTTTCTTAGTGAAGTTCCGTCCGCCTTTTTTTTTAGGTCCATGATTGAATTATAATCCTTGTAGTTACGTGAAAATAATGTGATTTTTTAAAATTATTATGATTATTAAGTAACAATAAAATAAAGGCATGTATTTAATGCGGCAACTAAGTAAACTGAATATAGGTTTTAAAAAATAATAGAGTGGGTACCATATATAATGGGTTGGCAGCTAATAAGGAGTATCGTAATAATTAATACCTAGGTAGCATATTAATATATCAGAAATAAGCTCCGTTTTAATTTAAACTAGCATCAAGTTTTTCTTTTGGGAACTGAATTAATATCTAAGCGGAAACTTAATGGCGAAAATAAAATAGAAAATGGGCATTCATAAATAATATAAATCAGATTCTATTTAAAATTGTTTGTATGAAGAATAAATATAAACTAGCTTATAATTGTGTGACTTTTAATAGCTTTAAATCAGTATCACCTGCCAGAATGCTCGACGGAGCTCCGCTTCGCGGGGCTCCTATTTCTACGTACAGGGTTTAAAGTAACCTAACACGAAGGGGATGGCGGGGTCTTTCAGACCCCGCCATCCCCTTCGAACCTAACCTGTCCGTGTCGGGGTGCCCCAAGTCCCGAGCTCGCTTCGCTCGCTCTTGCATCCTAGGTCAAATAACTGATTACCTACTACCTGTCATGCTGGCTCACAAAATAAACAAAACTAAACATTAACGTGTTAGTTGCACACATTACCGGCGAATGCCACCCTACTAACATTATTAGTCGCCAAGTCATTATATACAGCTCCTCGCCTAATATTTCAATTGACTGGTATAGTTTATTTGCTACCTAAACGCAGCTGCTAGTTTTTAGTTTTTATAACACCCATAATTTTGAACCATAAATAATATAATAGTCGCGAAAATATTTAATCGCTGGCAAGTTGTTTTATTTGTTGCAAACATTTAGTCGACTTTTAAGTTATTAGTCACTCGGAAAATAATAATATAAGCTTAAAAGAAAGTTGTCTTTTAAATTTTGTTTATTGATTAAAATAATATGACTTAAAAATTAAGCTTATCTGAATTTTGTATAGGTAATACAAAGCTGTATTTGTAACAGTTATTTATGTATTACCTATACAAAATTCAAATCATTTACTTAAAGCAGGCCAGTTAATTACATTTTCAATTGATGACAATAATTAAAATCCGATATTGTATGCTAATGATAGCATAGGTCGGAATTAGGTAGAGTTATTCATGTACATAATTATACAGTGAAAGATATGTCCAAAATCCCGGAATTACTTTACTAGAGCAGAAAAAAATCGAGATTTATTAAATAAAAAAAAACTTTTTAAAAAAAAGGGAACCGACTTCAAAACCAAACAGAAAAAACTATAAAATAACTTTTCTTTCGGAAGTCGGTGGCTTTGTTTTTTTTTATTTCATTGACATAAATGGCCACCGACTTCCGAAAGAAAAGTTATTTTATAGTTTTTTCTGTTTGGTTTTGAAGTCGGTTCCCTTTTTTTTAAAAAGTTTTTTATTTTTCCCTTTTTAGTTGAGATAATCAACAACAAAAATCTTCATAAAATCGGCGTCTTTGAAAATCTACAATCCTATTAAGCAAAACGGATCTATGTAAGCAACGTCACAGGATATCTATTAGTGTTATATACTAAAACCTTCTCCAGAATGTAATGAACACTTTCCTGAAAACTGCATCAAAATCGGTCCAGTCAAACGCGAGATAATTGCGGACAAACATGCAATTGTCCCTGAAAATCTACGATCCAAGTGAGCAAAACGGATCCACGCGGGCAACGTCACGGGATATCTATTAGTGTTATATACTAAAACCTTCTGCAGACTGTAATGAACACTTTCCTGAAAACTGCATCAAAATCCGTTCAGCCAAACGCGAGATAATCGCGGACGGATAAACATACATACATACATACATACATACATACAGGTCGAACTGAGAACCTACTTTTTTTTTGAAGTCGGTTAAAAAGTTTTAACTTTCACACAATTTATTCATCTATTCTATCTCTGATATTTTTATTATGGCATTATTTATTTGTAACACTGTTTTACACACGAAATTGTCTATTAAAAATCCCATCTCAAGATGAATGATGTAACAAAGGTCCTGTATAAATGACGATTCAAAATTATTGTCCTGTCCATGGAGTGTCTTCCCCATAGAAATCTACGCAGTAGACAACTTCTACTACCATCACCACTCTACCTACCATATTTTTTTTGTCTAATGACTGTAGGTCGAAATGATTCATGAAGTTGTTTTTTGTTGGTCGTCTGAAAAAGAATGAAATACACATTACTATCTATATAACTTAGGCTAAAAAAAGGCTGTTATTAAACAATAATTTTAAAACACTTACCGAAAATTTTGTAGGTACAGAGTTCTCATGTAACCTAATACCATCAAAGTGTTCTGTTAAAATATTTCCAGTCTTTACTTCGAGGACTAATATTTTCCCCAACGATAGAGTCCAACCAATGGGGATGGCAACTCAAAGCTAATCGTAGATGGCGCTGCGATAGTTGGTCCCTACGTCAGATTATCTGTCTACCTTGTATAAAAAACAAACAAGATTTATTGTTATAAAAATTGAGTATAAATACAAAACAAATATGGAAAATTATTCGTCAATGCAAGTGCGTATACTAAAAGAAGAATTAAGACTCCGCGGTGCATCTACAAGAGGAAAAAAAGTGATTTAATTGAGTGGTAATACATTTGATTTTACCGTAATAAATCCACAATTACTTGTAGTTGAGGTTTCAATTTTTGAGTTTAGGTATGTTTTACCTGTCCTCTCCTTTAACAATAATATAATGCTGCTTCTGACTTTCAGTTTTGATAAATCATCATAATGTTTTAAGTCAGTAATTTTACCCCTTTTTTCTATTTTGATTCGAGAAATATCACAATATATTTAATTTCTTAACACCATAACTATCACAAAACTCGTTCCAGGTGATAATTCTTCCGCCAGACAAACCATTTCATGATTTATGGAGCGATGCAATACTGGTACTTAACCTCCAATAGAAAAGTAGATATTATTTTGAAAAGTGTATTCGATTGTTTAGTTATGGTATAATCATAGAATTTAATTAATAAACTCAACTAACGGCCTGTCTCGGCTTCGCAAGGCTGGATATTTGTTTATTAAATAGCTTTTCCTTAGTTATAATTCAATTTTTGTTCTCATGGCAGTCACAGCTGCTACCCATTATTTCTTGTTAGTGTGAATTGTCGGAAATTTGTATGTTCCATCATTTTTACAGCTTATTACACAACATCTAGTCATTTTACATCAATAAATCGTTTTTTTATTAAAAAATTCCTTTGATTTGACAGTTTTTTTGGGACCAAACTGTCACTTGTCACTTTGACACTTGCCTTCCCCATTTTTCTTCAGTCGTTTATTTTCGGGAAACCTATAAAAGATAAGTATTTATGTATCAATATATATCACCATTATTTGATAACAGTTTCAGTGTAACGAAGGGACTAGTATCGGGAACTAATACAGAACGGTACAACACTATTATTACTGTAAGCAAACGAACGAAAATATAAAATGAAGAATATTGTCTGTAGGACGGAAATAAACCCAAATAGTAATGGGGAAGGCAAGTGTCAAAGTGACAAGTGACAGTTTGGTCCCAAAAGAACTGTCAAATCAAAGGAATTTTCTGAAAAAAAAAACGATTTATTGATGTAAAATGACTAGATGTTGTGTAATAAACTGTAAAAATGATGGAACAAACAAATTTCCGACAATTCACACTATCAAGAAATAATGGGTAGCTGCTGTGACTGCCTTGAGAACAAAAATTGAATTATAACTAAGGAAAAGCTATATAATAAACAAATATCCAGCCTTGCGAAGCCGAGACAAGCCGTTAGTTGAGTTTATTAATTAAATTCTATGATTATACCCTAACTAAACAATCGAATACACTTTTCAAAATAATAATTATCTACTTTTCTATTGGAGGTTAAGTACCACTATTGCATCGCTCCATAAATCATTAAATGGTTCGTCTGGCGGAATAATTATCACTTGGAACGAGTTTTGTGATAGTTGTGGTGTTAAGAAATTAAATATATTGTGATATTTCTCGAATCTAAATAGAAAAAGGGGTAAAATTACTGACTTAAAACATTATGATATTTTATCAAAATAGAAAGTCAGAAGCAGCATTATATTCTTGTTATAGGAGAGGACAGGTAAAACATACCTAAACTCAAAAATTAAAACCTCAACCACAAGTAATTGTGGATTTATTACGGTAAAATCAAATGTATTACTACTCAATTAAATCACTTTTTTTCCTCTTGTAGATGCACCGCGGCGTCTTAATTTTTCTTTTAGTATATGCACTTGCATTGACGAATAATTTTCCATATTTGTTTTGTATTTATACTCAATTTTTATAACAATATATCTTGTTTGTTTTTTGTACAACGTAGACAGTAATCTGACGTGGGGACCAACTATCGCAACGCCATCTACGATTAGCTTTGAGTTGCCATCCCCAGTCTCTAACCATGAAAATATGATCACTTAGCGATTTCTTTACCAAAATTGTTCTACTTCATGTAGTTTTGCATGAAAAACTGTTACTAACCTGTACAAAGTCTATTTAGGCTGATTTTTCTTTTTTCTGGCACGGCAAGACACAATGGAACATTCAGGCATGTTGAATTACAGTTTTTTTAATTGTAACACGCACTTTTATAAGAAAACACTCCGTAATTTACTCAAAAATCTAAATTCAACAAAAAGTAAAGAACTGTTTGACAGCAGACCTACCACAGAGCTTGTAACAATAAATGGCGAAATCGGCACGTTTCTGTTTCGTAGGTAAATATGCCAACAAAATATTCCCATTTTCAGTAACAACTAAAATATTGTTGTCTCTTTTCTCAAATATGAATACTGGATTAGAAAGAAAGAGACAAACGAATATTTCACTCTGTTTCGTATTTGACTCACATTTTGTATAAGGTGATTGCTTCGATGTAGCCCGCGAAATTCAATTTTTTTTACGTTTTTAGGGTTCCGTAGTCAACAAGGAACCCTTATAGTTTCGCCATGTCCGTCCGTCCGTCCGTCCGTCCGTCCGTCCGTCTGTCCGCAGTTTAGCTCAGAGACGCACAGTACTAGAGAGCTGTAATTTGGTGTAAATATACGGATTTGTTGTGCCGAAAAAGTGGTAAAATAAAATCTCGAAAAATATTTTTTTTTAGGGTACCTCCAGTACTTACACGTAAAGTGAGGATTTTTTTTTTCTCGCGTACCCCTTAGTGTGGGGTATCATTAATTAGGCCTTTAAAAAATAATGATAGTTTCCATTAACAATTTTTTGATAAAAAAATTCGTTTGTGATATATTAAGCTTTAAAGTGCTAAATTTTGCTCGATTCGAGTGTCCCCCCCCTCTACCAGCTAAACGGTTATGTTTAGGGGTGTGAAAAAATTCACAATAGTAGTACATATAACGAAGTTTAAAAGAAAATTATCATGACTAAGTAGGCTTTACAACTTTACGAGTAATAGTCGACCAACTTATAAAATGTACTTGATATCATATTTTCTTAAACAAAATGTATCGGAGATAACTGCAAATGTAAGTTTGTCAACTTTATTTTTACAGCTTTTCTATGTATGTTTTTTGGGGATAGGTAGGTTTTTATCGTCAACTATTTTTAACTAAATTCAAAAAAAGGAGGAGGTTCTAAATTCGTTGTAATCTTTTTTCTTATGTATTTTCCCCGATTTCTCAAAGACTCCTGGACCGATTTTGAAAATTCTTCTTTTTAAAATTAAATTCAGCGAATCACTTTAGTTAGTTCGCATAAGTATTTTGATGGGCAACTACGGAACCCTACACTGTGCGTGGCCCGACACGCACTTGGCCGGTTTTTTTGCATTTAGATTTCGGAGATTTTAGGGCAAATTCACTATAAACGGCGCAGGTTTTAAAAACCACTTTTAAAAATTTAGGTTTCTTTTCGGGTTTGAATTTGATGATTCATAATAGATAATGTTATTAATTATATGAATTAGCTAAAAGTTCCTTTTACAAATGCGTATATATTACATTAATCGTTATTTTACAAGGTGAGTAAGGAAAATTTTGTCCTGATAGTCACAAAAATCAAAACTTGATAAAAATTCACTGACTAGATGACCTGAAAAAAATAGACTACTAATTTATTACTCGTTTTTAAAAGATTAAAAGAAATATATTTAAGAACGTACTAATTAACCACATTTTGTTAAAATTAAAAAAAAATATCCATTTAGTAGCAAAAGTTTCCAAACGTTTGTTTCATTTTAAGTTTTAACTATTTAAATGATGAGCTAATAATAAAATTTTAACAAGATATTATTTGTAATATGTTTTTATTTATTAAAAACCTACTATAGTACATAATAATTATTAATAATTCAGCTGCTGTAAAGAAAAACAAGGAAAAATATTTGGGACCGTTACTAGAGAGACATTAAACGATACGGAATTGTTAAGAGTAGTCCTCACTATGACACTGATTATAATATAACCGAGAATCATGCGGACTAAGACAATAATGAGAACTGCTCACAACCTACATTAAAATTTAAAGTGTGTGCAACCTGCGGGGCGATTCGCTATCAAAGTGGAAAGCTGTGCGACAGGTTGCTTAATCTTGACATCTCTAATTTTATCGATATGTGTAGCCTGACTTATCGACTGTTACGCGGCTAAGTTGAGGAGTACCTCAAGAGCATTAGAATAGTTGATATTATGGAGCATTTTATATTTTTGTGTTTTTTTGCAACTGACAGCACAGCTGACAGGTGTAAATTCGCGCTAACTGTCACCTTCTAGATTATTTATGTTCTGTGAATCATCTACAATCTGCCCATTGAATCAAGTTCTTGCTCAAGTATATAAAAGAATTTATAATTAAAGGTAAGTTCACAAATCACCTAAATAAAAATAGACTCCCCTAGGACGACCCACTGACCCTCGCAGGTTTATTGTTAAAAACATAACCTATGTTAAAGAAAAACAAACTAAAAGTTTTAGAACTGGATAATAATTCATTATAAAAAGTACTAAAGTGTTTTTTATTTATTTAATTATACTAACCTTACTTTATTACCATCAATAAGAAGCTAATGATGTTGTAAATATATATTTTTAGGACGACTACACGTAGAAGGTCGCGGCCAGGCAGTTAGATATACCTCTGGACTTTGCTGAGACCTACCGCGATATAGCCTTGGGTCGCTACTCTGGAGGCCCGCAGGCTGCACTGGCTAATAGGCTGCGTGGAAATCCGTCGCAATGCGGCTTAACTTCGTTGAAGAAAAGGCCACTAAATCAGTGGCGAAGGGTAAGTAAACAATCCAATAGAAACACCATCAATTCTTTAAATATCACTTACGTAGCTTCCTTACCACTAATGCACCATAACAATAGCATGTTTACGTTTTTTTAGTTTTGCTTGATGAATTGTGTTGCGAAGTACCTACCACGCACACTATTTTTTTATTCCATAAAGTACTGTATCGAGCTTAAGGCCAAAACCAAATGCAAAGCTGCAGATTCTGCAGGTCTGCAGCGGCTATTGGTGGAGGCCCAAACAAAATTCCTTCTGTTAAACGAGCATGAGCAGTGTCTACTAGCCATTATTGGTCGAGTGGCAGTGGATGGATTTCCCGGTGTGTGCCCGCCTGTCGATGTTAGTTTCTAATTAATAAATTAACAACTTTAGTCTTTATTCCATTAGTATTTAATTTGTAACATCTAGACATTTAGTAGTGTGTCATGTGTTGAAAGTTCAAGCAAGTGGAACTGTTATTGCAGCAGCCGTGTGCATATTACATGAACCAAGTGGAGCTACTTTTCACATCTTATATTTAGCTAACCAACTTATCTACTTTGTTACTTTACCTTACAGCAAGACATTGCTTTTATACTGTAAGATCGACCTCAGCAGGACAAAACTTTGGTTTGCTGTCAAGACCTGATTGAAGGTCAAAATCGTCTATAGAATGAGGCACCTATTTATATCTTAGTTCTTTTTCTTTTCTCATTCATCATCAAATGTTTGGATATTGTGTGATTGCAAGTAAATTAAATATTTTACAGATACCAACTGTTGATGAGGAAACTTCTGAGCCTTTTACTGCAGAGCTAGTATCCTCCTGCCCTGTTTTACAAGCACCAGACGAGTCTGCCATAGAACCTATGCAGGAAGAATGGCTCGATAGTGAGTCCCTAAGAACGCCTTCTCCCTCGGCTGATTTACAGCCGGCCCAAGATGAGTAAAGTAAGTATTTCATAGAATCAATATACATAAAATCAATGCCACTTTATGTTGTAATTTCATAACTCAAGAACGGGCTCACTTATCTAAACCAAATATTCAATGTAAAAAAAGTCTTATAAAAAAAGTCAATGTAAAATTAATCATTTATTACAGTTCCTGAAAGTACGCCACAGTGGGCTTACGAAATCGAGAGTCGTCGAGTTGCTGCAGAGGAGCAACTGGCAGCCGCAATGGAGGGGCTGGCAACCACACTGAAGGGGCTCGCTATCAGCATGGAGGGGCAGTCGCAGTGGCAGCGCTGCAGGAACAAATGAAGCGACAAGCAGCTGCTACAGAGGCCATAGTGGAAATTGTCAGAGCCATGAACCAAAAATAGCAAGCCTTTTGATTCATGATGTCCATAAGGATTGAGGAGCCACTTTTCATATCTTAATGAAATTAATATTCTTAATCAGTACTCAGTAGTAAGTTTAAAATATTGTAGGATCAATCTTTGATATTGTAGTAAGTATAATGAGTGATGCTAATTTACCGCCAGAAGTAATCAACATTTTTACATTTTGGTACGGAAACCAAGTCAACAGTGTTAGATGGGACGGTTCGAACTCAAGTCCGTATGGGTTGGTGTGGTGTGAGACAGGGTGGTCTGAGCTCTCCCACACTCTTCAACCTTTATATGGACCACTTCATTGTGGAGCTGAGTAGCACCAGAGTTGGATGCTATATTGATGGCATATGTATCAATAATATTAGTTATGCTGATGACATGGTGCTGCTCAGTGCCTCAGTTTGTGGCCTGAGGAAACTGGTGAGTATATGTGAGAAATACGCTAGTGCCCATGGCCTAGTGTATAACGTACGAAAAAGTGTTGTCATGGTCTTTGGGGCTGGTGGAAAACTCCCAGAAACAGTGCCTCCAATTAAGCTTAATAGTGTACCATTATTGAGGGTGCACTCGTTGAAGTACCTTGGGCACATTTTGACTACTGGCCTCAAAGATGATGAGGACATTGAGAGAGAGCGAAGGGCGTTGTCGGTCAGAGCGAATATGATTGCCCGCAGGTTTTCACGTGCTTCTTCGGAGGTTAAGAAGACTCTGTTCAGGGCCTTCTGTACCTCGTTTTACGCCTGTAGCCTGTGGGTTCATTTTACGCAAAAATCGTACAACGCCCTTCGCGTACAGTATAATAATGCTTTTAGGGTGCTGATGGGGCTGCCTCGCTTCTGTAGTGCATCAGGGATGTTTGCGGAAATGCGCAAAAGATGCACTTCTCTGGTGCGCAGGGTGCGGGCCAGCTCCAACAGCATGCTGAGCATGATTGCTGACAGGCTAGACTGTGCAGTTTTAAATCGTTGCTCCAGTATTTCAGCTGGAATGCTGAAGCAATGATAGATGTGTATATTGTGAATATTTGTGTGTTTAAATGTTGTATGTTGTACCTAATTGTGTTAATAACATAGGTATAAGTTTACATTGTTACTAACACTCTGAATATAATGTATCTAGGTTAAGTAATTCTATGGGCCCTGTTGCCTTCAATAAATGATTAATAATAATAATAATAATTAGTTGTTATATAAAACAGAAAGGTGGCTCCTCAATCTAATTTTTTTTTATCAATTTTATTTTAAGAGCAACCTCAAAACTAGGAACATCATGGATTAATACTTACCAAAATTTAGTACGATTTTGTAGCATTTTAGAATATTTCATGACCAAAATTTAGCTATGTACAGCAAAAATTTAAAAAGTTACAATATTTTTATTAATACATTATGATAATGTGGGTCTTCAGACCATACATGTGACTTTTTATGATTTTTCAAAGAAGTAATTATGTAGTTATTTGTTCTAAATTTTCAAAGTTCTACATAGCTCGGATTACGTCCATTAACTAATCTCAAATGCTACAAAATTATACCAAATTGTGAAAAAAACATTTAGATTGAGGTGCCATTTTTATGTTCGTATAACTACTGGCCCTATAGGCAAACAGCAGACGACAACAGACGACAATCGTTATCGCTCAGCTGTCACTAATACACTTTCAACTTTATACCCCAGTTCGTGGAGTTGAAAATCCATTGAAGTTTACAGATCGTTTATGTTTGTTTCGTTCATTATCTTTCAGCTTTTCAACTACATGTGCTAGTGTATAAAAAGGGTTTTTGTAATTAAAAGTATGTTTTAAAAATTTTCTTTAATTTAATTTCATTCATTTCAATCAAAGCTTGATTCATCTCAATTTAAATGATGAAGCTACAGTCCCAGTCACAAGACATAATAACTGTGAAAGTACTGTAGTTGCCCATTCCAAGGAGTAGATCTATGCAGAAGAACAGACAAGAAACTCCACTCTTTTTCAATTGCCAAAAATTATTACAGAGCCTTTGTTACATCAAACAAAAACAAAACATTCTAAGAAATGGAGTATTCTATTTTATTGCTCAAGCAATAGAGTAGATAATTGATAAAGAAAAATGGGGATGGCAACTCAAAGCTAATCGTAGATGGCGCTGTGATAGTTGGTCCCTACGTCAGATAACTGTCTACCTTGTACAAAAAACAAACAAGATTTATTGTTATAAAAATTGAGTATAAATACAAAACAAATATGGAAAATTATTCGTCAATGCAAGTGCATATACTAAAAGAAGAATTAAGACGCCGTGGTGCATCTACAAGAGGAGAAAAGTGATTTAATTGAGTGGTAATACATTTGATTTTACCGTAATAAATCCACAATTACTTGTAGTTGAGGTTTCAATTTTTGAGTTTAGGTATGTTTTACCTGTCCTCTCCTATAACAAGAATATAATGCTGCTTCTGACTTTCTATTTTGATATAATATCATAATGTTTTAAGTCAGTAATTTTACTCTTTTTTCTATTTGGATTCGAGAAATATCACAATATATTTAATTTCTTAACACCACAACTATCACAAAACTCGTTCCAGGTGATAATTCTTCCGCCAGACGAACCATTTCATGATTTATAGAGCGATGCAATACTGGTACTTAACCTCCAATAGAAAAGTAGATATTATTTTGAAAGGTGTATTCGATTGTTTAGTTATGGTATAATCATAGAATTGCATTAATAAACTCAACTAACGGCCTGTCCCGGCTTCGCAAGGGTGGATATTTGTTTATTATATAGCTTTTTCCTTAGTGATAATACAATTTTTGTTCTCACAGCAGTCACAGCAGCTACCCATTATTTCTTGACAGTGTAGATTGTGGGAAATTTGTATGTTCCATCATTTTTACAGCCTATTACACAACATCTAGTCATTTTACATCAGTAAATCGTTTTTTTTTCATAAAATTCCTTTGATATGACAGTTCTTATGGGACCAAAACGTCAAAGCCACTTTGATACTTGCCTTCCCCATTCACAAGATTGTAAAACAAACAATATTGTTAAAGAGGCGATTTTAGACTGATTGATTTGGCTCCAACTGAAAGCGCCCAATAAACATGGAAATAATAGCTAATCACAAGAAGGGAACTACATAATAATAATATTCCACAACTATCACACAACGCCATCTAGTCCCAAGCTAAACAGAGCTTGTGTTATGGGTACTAGACAACTGATAAACATACTTATAATTTCTAAATACATACATATTATAGATAAATTACACCCAGACACAGAACAAATGATCGTGGTCATCACACAAACATTTGTCCTGGGTGGGAATCGAACCCACGACCTCCGGCATAGCAGTCAGGGTCACTAACCACTAGACCAACAGGCCAGTCAAAAATAATCCGACTATAACAGATACCTAATTATTAAACATGACAATAATAATGAATAAAAGCATTTTAGCACATATTACTTATACAAGTACTATGTATGCAGGCTATGCAGCTATATAATAAAGAGATTGAATTTATACAATGCAAAATGTCCTTCAGCGGGACAACCTAAGCTTATACTAATAAAATAACTAGTTGTACAATCTTCAGCAGCTCCAACAATAGTATTTAGGTAATGCTATCTCATCTGTCCTAGTGAAGCAAAATTACATATTCCTAGAATTCCAGACTTTGTACTAGTAATCCCTAGTGTTGTCTTGAACTACGTCAGATGTCATAGGTATATTTGGCTCTGTTTGTCAATAAGTATGTCCTCACTGTCAAGGTCAGGCAATGGTCAGGCATTGGGACGTTTCGAGCATTGGCGATGTTGTGTAGAACAGTGCATGCATTCAGTATCTTAGCTGCAGAAACAGGGTCATAGTGTAGTACCCTGTGTGCTAGCAAACACTGCCAGCGTGTTTTCAGAACACCAATACAACGCTCAACAGTGTTTCTCACTTTGCAATGAAATTCTTAAAGTGTAATATTCTTCAGGTGGAGCTGAGCCCAAGATAGGTGTCATCATCCATGGACGCTGTGCATATCCAGAATCACCTGAAATATAAATATTTCCTTTAGTTCATGTTACCCATTCAGCATAACAGGTCTGCACAATAGATCATCTTTTTTACTTCAACCACATTGATATGATTAATCAATCACTTTTGGTAATTTATGCCAAAATAATTGAATTAAATGCCAATGCAAATGACATAGTTACCTACCTAATAACCAACAGCTCTGGCGATGCCTTTGCCTTTGCAGTCTCTCCAAATAAGTCTTGAAGGGACATTGATTCCAAACATAAGAATGATGAGCAGCACCACCAAATGATACCAACATGTAGAATGTTAAGATGTGCATCACAAATCTGAAACAATTTTTTTTTTACTCAATTTATAAAGATGGTATATACATTTAAACACGATTCTTATTACTCGCCAATAAAACATTCAGAGTATGATATTTTTTTCTATTAAAATATTATGTTTCTTCATGATCATAAGGCCTAATTATAGCCACATGAGTACCATCTATGCACCCAATAATGCCTGGAAAGCAAAATCTTTTCATGAACCTGAAATCAACCATAAATATTTAAAATTAAAATTGAATTCCTTAATATTAGAAATTAGTTTACTGAACAAAGAAAAAACACATAGGATAAAAGGTTTACAAAATTAAATAGAAAAATCTAACTTCTAAGTAAAAAGATATTTAAAAGGTATCTCAGGAGCCACAGTACCTGTGAAAATGATTTAAATGCTATCAACAGAAATGACTCAGTAATTACAATAATTGATTATTGATGCATATAGACTCTGGGAGACTAATATATAATCAAAGCTGCATGGTAAGCCGAGTGTCTTAATTCTTAATTAAATTCTTTGAATATGAGCTTCTTTGTACATGTAGATAATGTCTCTATGTGGGTGTGCTAGGTTAGTTTTTCATCAATGTAAACACCTAGATATTTGACACTAGGAACTAAGGAAAGGGACTTTTACCACGGTAATATTATTTATACTGTGCTTTTACCAAACTTTATACATAATGCATTCAATAGCTTTCACGTGAAAAACTAACAAACATCCATTTATGCATCCAAACAAACTTTCACTTTTATAATACTAGTAGGATAATTAGTAGAAAGCCACTCCATTGCAATCCAGTTACTATTATTATACAATAAGCGCAGTGTCATCAGCATAAGTGAATACAGTGTAAACTCTTTATAACGTTATCCTTTATAACGATAAACTCCCTATAACGTTGGAGTGAGCCCAAGTTGGTAGGTTTGCGTTAAAACTCACATATTGAAACACTCTTTATAGCGATACGCCATTCTCTATTACGAAGAAATGTGTTCATATTTTTAGACAGTAAATAATTATTTATTATCGGTATTATTGTTTATGTTATGTTATCAGGTAACAAAAGACTTTGAAGCTCCGAAACATCCGAGGTCGGTCTAGCTTTTGTTATCCTTAATTGCCTTGTACACGTGCAGTATGACGCATTGTTTTGGAAGTGATGGTCTTCGACCAAGCATACTGGTTTGTTATTCTTAATTGCCTTGTACACGTGCAGTACGACGCATTGTTTTGGAAGTGATGGTCTTCGACCAAGCATACTGGGTACCTATCGTATTATCAGTCGTAAACCTACTACTTTTTGTTAACTCCATATAACGATAACTCTCTATAACGACAAAAAATGCTCAGTCCCTTGAGTTTCGTTATAAAGAGTTTACACTGTATTTTCAATAGAGATAGACATTTAGATAATACTTCTTAAAGGTACTTAAATATTTTATAAACTTACTGTGTCATGATGACTAACTTGTCTCTCTACCTGAGACATGGGAAATTTTATGTGGTTTATCAGTACTTCCCGGACATTGAGTGCATCAGTAGCCTGATGTAAACACTTGCTAAACGTTGGCTGGGACTTAATAAACAAGTAGGAGGTACCGACATAAGGTTGGTAAGATCCATTTGCATAAAATACAGCCAAAATCTGCAACAAACAATAAAAATAGGATGACTTATGTACTTACTAAATTATCATACTCATTCAAACAAGTTGGGAACAAAAAAAAAGTACTTTTAGTTCATTGCGAACAGCTGTTTTTCGTAGAGCTTGTGGTAAATATGGGCGAAGTTCTTCTAAAACCTGTTATTGTACTGCAAAATGCAACGGGTCACTTAGGTCACGTAGGCGTCTTCTCTATAATCGTAGACGAAGTCGTTTCATCTCTTCTTCAGCAAATCCCAGAAATACCATAAGCGTAAGATTCTCAAATTATAAATTGTGATTGTCATTTATTTCATAGAATGTTTTGTCTAAACCAGTCGATGTAACGACTCTCATATTTCGCAAAACACCAAAACACTGCCCGACTCGATGAAAAAAATATTTGCTTGCATAGACTTATAGGTATGCCTAGACTGTAAGGCCAAATTCAGCTATTGCTCAGTCCATCTTTTATATCTACGGCACAGACCGCTCGACCGGTGGCTAGCCTAAAACACTGCTCATGAGCAGTGTTTTAAAAGATTGCCTCTTTCCACTCGTTGGTCATAAATTTGATGTTGAACAATCGGAATGCAGCGGAATGAACGCATCAAATAGCTGTCAAAGGGTCAAAAGCTGTCAAAACCTGTCAAAACCTGATAAATTTAAATGTTCTCTAAAAGAAACTATTCTAACGCTCTAGAGGCACTCCTCAACTTAGCCGCATAACAGTCGATAAAAATAGAGGTGTCCAGTAACCATCCACTATGCCACAGCTTTCCACTTTGATAGTGAATCGCCCCGCTGGTAATAGGATCTAATTTATCATTTATAATCAGATGGCCTGCAAATTTTAAATACCGTCTAGGTACTCATAATGCAATGTGCACTAAGCTTTACTTGTATTTTTCGTAACGTTTTTGTCCGCCCTATAGTAACAGTTACGAACAGGACGTTACGCAAGTAGTTCAGTTTCAAAACATATGTGAAATACTCAAAAAATATAACTATAAAGCTTCTAAATCATACACAAAAGGCATCTATATACTTTAAGGTGTTACTGCTCCAAAATAATTAACAACCAGATAAATGGTTTTATGTAAAAACACGTTACTTAGCGAGACAAATTTTTTGGACCTATTTTTCGTTGCGCACACATACGTCCACCAATTCTCCCTGTCGCGACTAAATTCAATATGACTGCATTTTTTTCGTAGATTTTGTGCTTGAGGTTGCCATTAAAATAAAAAATAAATTCTAAATGGGTAAATTAGTAGCTAAAAGAACGTTACTATGTAGACTTGTCCTGTAATGTTAAATCTATGGGACAATAATTTTAATTAATTTTCTTACTCTTTTACTATGATAGCTATTGTTAATACTTAGTTTAAATGCAAGAATAACTATGACACAATTGAATTAAAAAATTGCAAGACTTATAGTGGAACAAAAATCTTTTGAAATATCTATTTAATGCGGGAAAACCGGTCTTGGGACAGCTTCAAATCAAGGATTTGTTTAACTTCAAATTACTATAAAATTTATAATACCTTATTTATTGATACGTAAAAAAACTTATTGAATAGAATAACAGTTCTACTTGTGTTTAAAATAAAGCTTTTATGGCAGCTTTCAAAATATTTTCAACTATCATTATTTGTTTTCATGGGACAACACGAAAACAGCCTGCGCCATTTAAAGTAAAAATGCCCTTTAACATGATGCACCTTTTCTATGTGAGAGCTGATGGAGCGAGTTTTTTGATAATTTTTATATTTAAAATTATACTTGTTATTACCGCAACTCATATATTTATAAAGCTACAACATGTCACTGGCCTGCAAATTGCAAAAAACGTAAAAAAAATTGAATTTCGCGGGCTGGTTGGAGCATCCCCCATAAGCAAAATGTATGTATAGAACATTGGGGCGACTCCATATAACTTTATCTCAATGAACCAAACCAAACCAAATCTCTGACGTGACTAATATAGAGTTCTGTGAACCAAACTAAATGCACTTGACAGTCCATCCGTTAAGCCTCTTGTACACGGGTAGAGTATGCGGTAGAGTCAACTAGCACACTAATCTACCAGTTCCAAGTACTCTACCAGTTTTAGTAGAGTAACTGTCTACACGTAAATTTACATTTTGACCTCCTAACCGTTACTACGACTCAATGAGCTGTATGTCAATTGTTTAACTATTGTGTCTGGTTTATATACACATGATAGTACAATAGAAGTAGGACATCATGAACGTCACTCACGAAAACTTAACTGATTTATTATTGTAGGAGGTAACAAAGACTCGAAGAGGAACAAAATAGGAAAAAGAGAATTAGGACGAGAGATTGGATTTTAAGAAGAGATGCCCGAGGGGCTTCAGCACTACTTTTGAAAGAGTTGGCTGAAGAGGATGTTAATGAATACATGGACCTAAAAAAAAAGGCGGACGGAAATTCACTAAGAAACGATTGAAGCACCACAATGGCGGCGGCGTAAATATGTGTGAGTGTGTATAGGGATGCCAGATGAAGGAAAAAATTACCCATTTTTAAACAATATTTAATTAAGATCTCCCTTGAACTTAAGTTTAATTACAATTTTTTTTGTGACGGATACCTGTTTTTAAAATAAAGGTAAAATCAGTTAAGCACATTGGATATTAAAATATTTACAACTCGTTTAATGTTAATAAAGTTTTACAATCCCTTTTGGTGATTCAAATTTTTGTAGACTTGTCTTTTGCTATCGACACATCTAGAAATCCCTTCTAATTTACTGAAGTGGTGAAAACGAATGTTTAAGTATTTTTCGGCTATAAATATTTAATTAAAGCTATTTTATGTTCCATTCCTACACGTCTACATTCCTATTCCATGTCTATACTCCCTTATTATTTTTATACAATCATTTTTCCATGCATCATTTGCCGTGGGGAAATCTGTAAAAATATAGAAGAATACAATAACGATAAATCACTACATAGTATAAATAAAACAAAGTCGCTTTCTCTGTCCCTATGTCCCTTTGTATGCTTAAATCTTTGAAACTACGCAACGGATTTTGATGCGGTTTTTTTTAATAGATAGAGTGATTCAAGAGGAAGGTTTATATGTATAATAACATCCATTAAATAGTGGAGAAGTACTGTTATTTTTGAGGTTTCAAATGTGATGTCGTAAATAATTACATTTTTTCCGCTTACATTGCAAACGCAGGCTGAACCCTACGAGTTTTATCAAAATAATGTACTAAGTATTGTACACATTGAAAAGGTCTACAGAAAAGTCCGTGTTGGTATATGTCTATCTCTTATGGATAACCCACAATAACTTTTTTTGTCATTTACTTTTTACGACAAATAATGGCTAATTTTCGAAGCGATTTTAACCAATACAGCATTAATCCATAACCAATGGGGAAGGCAAGTGTCAAAGTGACAAGTGACATTTTGGTCCCAAAACAACTGTCAAATCAAAGGAATTTTCTGAAAAAAAAACGATTTATTGATGTAAAATGACTAGATGTTGTGTATTATGCTGTAAAAAAGATTATACCTTAGCTAAACAATCGAATACACTTTTCAAAATAATATCTACTTTTCTATTGGAGGTTAAGTACCAGTATTGCATCGCTCTATAAATCATGAAATGGTTCGTCTGGCGGAAGAATTATCACCTGGAACGAGTTTTGTGATAGTTGTGGTGTTAATAAATTAAATATATTTTGATATTTCTCGAATCTAAATAGAAAAAAGGGGTAAAATTACTGACATAAAACATTATGATATTTTATCAAAATATAAAGTCAGAAGCAGCATTATATTCTTGTTAAAGAAGAGGACAGGTAAAACATACCTAAACTCAAAAATTGAAACCTCAACTACAAGTAATTGTGGATTTATTACGGTAAAATCAAATGTATTACCACTCAATTAAATCACTTTTTTTCTCTTGTAGATGCACCGCGGCGTCTTAATTCTTCTTTAAGTATATGCACTTGCATTGACGAATAATTTTCCATATTTGTTTTGTATATAAACTCAATTTTTATAACAATAAATCTTGTTTCTTTTTTGTACAAGGCAGACGTAGGGACCAACTATCGCAGCGCCATCTACGATTAGCTTTGAGTTGCCATCCCCATTAAATACCTTGAATACATTGTTCATTGAATATAGATCTATATGGCCCTTAACACCGTATGATTTAAGTGAATGTTTTCGAAGATATTACAGATTTAAAAATTGCGGGACGTAGCGTTTGCGCAGTTTTTCTGTAGTGTATTTAGTATCAGCATTGCACCCGTGCGAAGCCGGGGCGGGTCGCTAGTAGTAACATAAAATATAAATCTCCCAATTTAAAAATAATTTGAACCTTGAAATAGTTGCAACACTGATCGATTTCGAGATGTTTATTAAATTTATTGACGTAAAATCGAGAAATAAGCTTCAAATTGACATGCTTAACTATGAAAAGTGATCCCCTGGCTTTTTTAATTGAACTACTATGGTTTAGACAACTTTTTGCAACACATGACGGCATACTTTGGTTTTTATTAGACAAAATAACACCGTATAAAACCGCGAGTGTCGTTCGAAGCGTAATGGCCAACGGCTGACTTACTATGGTGCGAATGTGTGCGTGCTGGCTTGTCCACATTAGCGCACTGACTTACTATGGGTGCTTCAATTGTTTCTTAGTGAAGTTCCGTCCGCCTTTTTTTTTAGGTCCATGAATGAATATAAATTAGCTATTCTTTTATTTTTGTCTTTATAATCACGATGGCTTATAATATCCCAGATACTCGGAAACGGAGCTTTACGGGGACGTAAAGCTCCACTAGCTTTATAGTTTCTGAATCAGTCCACTTCATGTTATTTATTTGCATAAATAACTACCAAAATAAAAACTTAGCAAACAACATAAACAAACAATGACACGTGCGTGCTGTAAACAAGTCTGAACTTGCTACTCTACTAACCATTTACATGGGTCGACTAGGCGGTAAAGTGTACGGTAGAGTAGAGTGGACACCGGGGTAGGGGAAGGAAAGGGGTAGAGTAGCTTGCCCCCGGTGCTAGCTGCTCTACTCTACCAAATCTTAGTACTCTACTCTACCAATGCTGTCTACAGCTTGACATAAAAATGTAGAAAACCGGAAGTCGCCACTGTCTTCGCGCTAACAGCACTTTGAATGTTTTTTTTTTTTTTTTTTCACTTATTACGTTAGTTTTATGGCACAATAATAAATCTAACAAACCTGCGGTCTTTGTTTACATCAAATATCAAAGATTTTAAAACGCAGTCAGAAATAAAAATTTTAGTTCCGTTTCAATCCGTTCTGGCCAAGCTGTACATCAGTATAGTTAGTGGGATAGTTAGTACTCTACCGCGCTACTCTACCGAATACTCTACCCGTGTATAAGAGGCTTTATTTTTACAAGTTTGACAGATTGTACTATCTCCCTCCATTTCTGCAATTTCGTGTTATTAATACACTTTAACCCTATTTTATTAATATAATTATTATAATCTTGCCTTTAAAATGAGTGATGGTGATGTTACTATAATGGAAGTAGATGAAGTTGAGCCGAAACCCACAAAATCACAAGCCGGCTCCAGTAGTACCAAGTCTGCTTCTCATTTACCATGGATTGAGAAGTACCGGCCGGTAACATTTAGCGACATCGTGGGCAACGAGGATACGGTGTCGCGGCTGGCAGTGTTCGCGCGCACGGGCAACGCTCCTAACATAATAATTGCGGGTCCGCCTGGCGTGGGCAAGACCACGACAATTCTATGTCTGGCGCGCGCGCTGCTGGGTGCCGCCTTCAAGGACGCCGTGCTCGAGCTCAACGCTTCCAACGACCGTGGCATTGACGTCGTGCGCAACAAAATCAAGATGTTCGCGCAGCAAAAAGTATGAAACAGCTTTGCATAATTATATTTGTTCCCAAGCCAAAATAATGTGATGAAACACCAGGTTCTCTCCTTGAATTGTGTATGGCAACTTCCTCCCATAAACGGCTAATCGTGAGAAATTAAAGACAGTAACCACTTCAAATTGATACTCTTTTGACAGCAATTAAACCATTGAATCCAATGAAAAGAATTTGATTCAAAAACTAATCATATCTTGGGAAATTAAGCACCATAAAGTTCCTATTTAGATTTCAAGGAAAGCAATCCAATTTTTAAGTACTGGCAAAAAATATATAATCTTTTCATAAAAAACATAGAATAACAGAATATTGTCTTAATATGCATTTGGTTCATGTTTTCCATAAATGCTATTTTAGTTAAAATTAATAGTCTTATAATTAACATCAATGATATATCTGGACTCAGCCCGTGACCATGTGTCATGTGTCCCCTCCCCTCCACCTGGATATGCATTTGAGGCGGCATTTTCTGCCAAACCACAGGCAAGGATGAGAAGGAGCACAGCAATAATAAATGTGTTGCTCAACTTCAAATTCGAACAAATCCACTGTACCTTGTTAGGAGATGTTTAAAAAGAACTGGCCAAGTGTGTGTCGAACCACTCACAAATAAAGCCATATTTAATTACTGCGTGATCCCCAAAATGGTGATTTAAATGTTTGTGTGTTTGGTATAGAAACTGTTATAATATTATCGCAAAGAACTTTCACATCAAAGTAGATTGCATTATCTTAACTTGTAAACTAGAATGTGGAACAAGAGGTGAATGATCAGGAGAAAAATGTCTCATTGTTCAATACTGTTGCTGAGTGGAATATAACATTCCCTGTTGTTAGTAGTATGTATTAACAAACTTACTTTACTTTATTAACTTGAATAACCCTGGCGGTTGAAAGTATGTCATGCTCACTCGAATGTCTCGCTAATGGTGGCGCGTGTGTCGGATCATTTAGCTCCCTTCAAAATGGTTGAGCTGAATGGTGCTGATAGATGTGTCATGTTCGTGAACGGGTGCTGTCAGTTGAGACTGGTCATCTCTTAGCTGCCACGGTCTATTTTAATTATTAATACCTAACTTTATTTTAAATTGTCTTTATTTATATTTACTATGGACACCAATAACTTGCCACATAGTTCTCACATAATGTAACACCTGATGATGAATGATGTAAAAAAAAATCTGTAATAATTTTGGCGATTGAAAAAGAGTGTCCATGGAGTTTCTTGCTCATTCTTCTCCATAGAGATCTACCCTTTGGAATGAGCACCTACGGTACTTTCACAGTTTTTATGTCTTGTGACTGGGACTGTAGCACCATAACTATTTGTGTACTAGTTTTATTTTATGTCTCTTGACAATTCAAAAGTGCCTGTAATGGCCTAATTGAAATAAACGCTTTGATTTTGATTTCAAACGGGGATGACTCGAAAGAGCAAGGTTGTTGATAATGTTGAGGTGCTACAGAGTGAAGAGCTGTAAGCTGTGTGTGCAGGTGACCCTGCCGGCGGGGCGACACAAGATGGTGATCCTGGACGAGGCGGACAGCATGACAGAGGGCGCGCAGCAGGCGCTGCGCCGGACCATGGAGCTGTACTCGCACACCACGCGCTTCGCGCTCGCCGCCAACAACTCCGAGAAGATCATCGAGCCCATCCAGTCGCGCTGCGCCGTGCTGCGCTACTCGCGCCTCACCGACGCACAAATACTCGCGAAGGTATTCAACAGCATTGAGGGGATGTTGAGTTTGTGCAAATAGAGCTACAGTTTGTTACATTTGCATTATAGCGTTCATTTAATTGATACGTACAATGTAACAACATCGTTGCGTCCTACGACGTATTACGGAAATGTTAACCGTTACTAATATTCATGGCGATTCGTGTGGCACTAGCCGCTGCTAGCTGACGCTGAGTTCTGAACAACTTATAGCCAACGAGCTGCACACATTGACACCGAACGAGGTAAGCGTTTTGCACATCAGCAATTAATAAAACTTAAGGAAGGCGAAATTATTGGGAAAGTCGAAGTGATGGCACTGAGAAGAGCATCGAGGACATGATGACCTTGTTTAAGGCGATCGACCTTGACGCCTTTCCTGGCAAAAGAACTGCATAGTCTGCTCCCGGCACCAGGCCGCCGCTAGCGGGCCTACAAGGCGTGTGGCGCACGCGGGTGGCATGTCCAGGGGGCGGCAAATCCAGCGTTCACATAGTACGTAGATTCGCCATTATCTATTAGCTGTGGCCCAGGTCGGCAGGCCCCGACGGGCGCACGAGTTGCCTTTTCACACTAGCCCCAAATACCTAACAGACATCTGGTCTGCAGCCCCGCATATTCTGTTTAAATGACATGACACCATGACGCCGGTGCGGCGTGGATCCGTACAACTCGACGCAAGTCTTCGATACTGTAAGTATACAACCTATTTGTGTATGGGAGTTGAAATGTTTGTAAACGCAACATTGTTGGTGATGTAACTAGTGCGTCGTGTGACGAAGCTTGGTGTGCGGCAGGTGTTGCAGGTGTGCGAGCAGGAGCAGCTGTCTTACACGGAGGAGGGCGTGAGCGCGGTGGTGTTCACGGCGCAGGGAGACTTGCGCGCCGCGCTCAACAACCTGCAGTCCACGGCGCAGGGCTTCGCGCACGTGTCGCCCGAGCACGTGTTCAAGGTGTGCGACGAGCCGCACCCCATGCTGGTGCGCGCCATGCTGGAGGCCTGCATCCGCCAGGACATCCACGAGGCCTACAAGGTGCCAGCTCACGTTACTTACTCTCTTGTTGTCGTGCCAGCTGACATGCAGGTCACACCGCCGCTGAAGGCGCTCGCCCCTGGCGAGACTCGGCTCGCTCGTCCGCTCGTTCATGTCTGATAGCGCGACTCGTGATATCATACGTGACACACAATCTGTCATATTGCATGCGGTCGAAGTGGGTACTTGAGTCGAGTGGGAGAAATTGAAGTGTCCAGTTTATTATTGAGTAAATGTTGGTGTTGGCTGCCTAAAATGTATTATGCACGTGAGCCTCGCTCAAATATGTTCAACTCAACAGACATTCCGATAACATTAAGTATGAATGCAGGTGATCGCAAAGCTGTGCAAGCTGGGCTACGCGGCGGAGGACATCGTGAGCAACATCTTCCGCGTGTGTAAGACGCTGGACGCGGACGAGGCGGTGCGCCTGGCCTTCGTGCGCGAGGTGGGGCTCACACACATGCGCGTGGCGGACGGGCTGGCGTCGCCGCTGCAGCTGGCCGGCCTGCTGGCGCGCTGCTGCCGGGCAGCTGCTCTCTGAGCCTGCAGTGCGAGGTGGGCCTCACGTCGCCGCTGCAGCTGGCCGGCCTGCTGGCGCGCTGCTGCCGGGCAGCTGCTCTCTGAGCCTGCAGTGCGAGGTGGGCCTCACGTCGCCGCTGCAGCTGGCCGGCCTGCTGGCGCGCTGCTGCCGGGCAGCTGCTCTCTGAGCCTGCAGTGCGAGGTGGGCCTCACGTCGCCGCTGCAGCTGGCCGGCCTGCTGGCGCGCTGCTGCCGGGCAGCTGCTCTCTGAGCCTGCAGTGCGAGGTGGGCCTCACGTCGCCGCTGCAGCTGGCCGGCCTGCTGGCGCGCTGCTGCCGGGCAGCTGCTCTCTGAGCCAGCAGTGCGAGGTGGGCCTCACGTCGCCGCTGCAGCTGGCCGGCCTGCTGGCGCGCTGCTGCCGGGCCGCTGCTCTCTGAGCCAGCAGTGCGAGGTGGGCCTCACGTCGCCGCTGCAGCTGGCCGGCCTGCTGGCGCGCTGCTGCCGGGCAGCTGCTCTCTGAGCCTGCAGTGCGAGGTGGGCCTCACGTCGCCGCTGCAGCTGGCCGGCCTGCTGGCGCGCTGCTGCCGGGCAGCTGCTCTCTGAGCCAGCAGTGCGAGGTGGGCCTCACGTCGCCGCTGCAGCTGGCCGGCCTGCTGGCGCGCTGCTGCCGGGCCGCTGCTCTCTGAGCCAGCAGTGCGAGGTGGGCCTCACGTCGCCGCTGCAGCTGGCCGGCCTGCTGGCGCGCTGCTGCCGGGCAGCTGCTCTCTGAGCCAGCAGTGCGAGGTGGGCCTCACGTCGCCACTGCAGCTGGCCGGCCTGCTGGCGCGCTGCTGCCGGGCAGCTGCTCTCTGAGCCAGCAGTGCGAGGTGGGCCTCACGTCGCCGCTGCAGCTGGCCGGCCTGCTGGCGCGCTGCTGCCGGGCAGCTGCTCTCTGAGCCAGCAGTGCGAGGTGGGCCTCACGTCGCCACTGCAGCTGGCCGGCCTGCTGGCGCGCTGCTGCCGGGCAGCTGCTCTCTGAGCCAGCAGTGCGAGGTGGGCCTCACGTCGCCGCTGCAGCTGGCCGGCCTGCTGGCGCGCTGCTGCCGGGCCGCTGCAGTCTAACACTACAGCGCGGTGTGCAATGATTCAGGCAACTTATGCGCGTCTCACACTTAATATGACACTAGGTATCGGGTCGCCACAGGTAATGGTTTAGGCGCATAATGCCACATCGCGAAACGCCACATAAGCAAAATGCCATTTTGACGAAATGTCTTTTTAGATTCAGTAAAATTGTCGACAGTGACTTCCGACTCACAATTTTTATTTAAAACTAGTCCAGGAATGGGGCCTCTGCAAAGCCGGATTAGGCGTACTATGCCACATTCGCAAAACGACACTTTCGCAAAATTGCATTTCTCAAAATGCCACTTTAGCAGAATGAAACATATGCAAAAAGTCATTTCTCAAATTTCTACACTAGCGAAATGCCACACTAGCAAAATGAAAACTGAAACACGAAGGTTTTTGTATCAATAAAGTTTTTTACCAGTAACTACCACATCCATTTCGCTTATTTTTTGTTAATTCGCAAATCACGGTCTCATTCGCGGCCGAGTGTATAGCGGGCCTTAATTTTTTTGCATCTAGTCAACAATTTCGAAAACCTCACATGACAAAATGATATTCTGCGAAAATGGCATATTGCGAAAAGGCTTTTTCGAAAATGACATTTTGTGATAATGGCCTTTTGAGACTATGATATTTTGCAAAATTCCAATGTCATACGTGTTTGCGAAAATGGCATTCTGCGCCTTATCCCGAATGACCTCTGGTTTACCAAGTTATGTATAGCACAGTATCCTAGTTAATTCATTTCTATTTATTTTAACATTAAAAAAATATGACATTTTACTATTGTTCCAAATATGGCATTTTGCGAATGTAGCATTCCGCGCCTAATCCTGCAAGACTTCTATTTTCCCACGTCTTGTTTGTTTATTTGTTTGTAGTTCCGGTTGGACTTTTGCAGCTCAATTTTGAGGCACTTCCCGATAAGCTAGCAGGCTGAAATTTTGCACACGCTCTGCGTTCTGATGACAATTCATGACTAGCTAACAAACGTCATAACAAATCCAATATGGCGGCCTTCCCAAGATGGCGGACTGACTGTTTGAAACGCACCCCCATGATATGGGTATCAAATGAAAGGGTTTGCTGTCAGAAATACGACAAAAATAGTCACGTGACTTAAATCCAATATGGCGGACGTCCAAGATGGCAGACAGGCTGTTTGAAATGCACCCCTATGATATGGATATCAAATGAAAGAGTTTGCAATTTTACTGTATGAAAACAAGAAATATTGCTCTGTAGTGCACTAAAAAATTATATAGGAATGCAATTAAAACACTGAATTTGATGGTGTAACCGTTTCAGGTGTATAAAAGGCATTTGGAAATCTTCCAAATGCTTTTTTTACATTTAAAACTATATATTCGGTGTTATGATATTAATTATTGCATTCCCTTATCAATTTTTTAGTGCACTACAGAGCCATATTTCTTATTTTCATTCAGTAACAATGCTAAATTAATCAAAACTTGTTAATATTTGACAATCATTTGCGACGTTGCCAACTTTCGGAATATACGCTCTTAAATCCAATATGGCGGACGTCCAAGATGGCAGACTGGCTGTTTGAAATCCACCCCCATGATATGGGTATCAAATGAAAGGGTTTGCTGTCAGGAATACGAAAAAAATAGTCATGTGACTTAAATCCAATATGGGGGACGTCCAAGATGGCGGACAGGCTTTGAGGTACTTCCCGATAAGCTAGCAGGCTGAAATTTTCAGGGTAGCTTCAAACCCGATATTGTATCTATGTAATACGAGGGCAGAGTGATAAGTCTGGTAAAAATGCAATAAGGAAACAACTTTAAAAAAAAAAAAATGATTTATTTTTCAACGTAATTTCCATCTAACTCAATGCACTTCATCCAGCGTTTCTCAAACTTTTCGATCCCTTCCGTAAAGTATGACTTAGGCAACCCTTCGAAATAGGCATTGGTTTCGAGTATGATCTCCTCGTTGGAGCTAAATCTTTTTCCACCGAGCCATTTTTTTAAATTCGGTAACAGAAAATAGTCGCAAGGGGCCAAATCTGGTGAATATGGTGGGTGAGATAGCAATTCATATCGCAACTCATGTAATTTGGTCATAGCAATCGCGCAGGTGTGCACTCGTGCATTGTCTTGGTGGAAGAGGATTTTCTTCTTAGCCAAATGCGGTCGTTTTTCTAGTAAAATTTGGTTAAATTGGTCCAATAAATTGGCATAATATTCGCCATTGATCGTTTTACCCTTCTCTAGGTAGTCAATATGGATTACCCCACGTGCGTCCCAGAAAACTGTAGCCATCACCTTATTGGCCGATAAAACTGCTTTGGCCTTCTTCGGAGCTGGTTCGCCCCTAGCAATCCATTGTTTCGATTGTTCCTTGGTTTCTGGTGTATGGTGGTGGATCCACGTTTCGTCTACCGTTATAAAACGACGCAAAAAATCAGGTTTATTCCGTTGTAACAACGCCAAACCTGCCTTCGAAGTGGTAACTCGCATGCGTTTTTGATCAATAGTCAGTAAACGCGGCACCCATCGCGCGGAGACCTTTTTCATATCTAAATGTTGGTGTAAGATATTGCGCACACGTTAGTCTAAGATGCCTACTATCTCGACTATCTCGCTCACTTTTACTCTTCGGTCATTCAACACTATGTGATGGATTTTAGCGATCATCTCTGGAGTAGTGACCTCAACTGGGTGTCCTGGGCGTTCAGCATCACTTGTGCTTGTACGACCACACCGAAAATCTGTAAACCATTTATGAATCATTTTAATTGATGGAGCAGAGTCCCCATAATATTTATCAAGCCTTTGTTTAGTTTCCGTAATAGTTTTTTTGCGCAAAAATAATGTTTAATCAGCACTCGAAATTCACTTTTCTCCATGTTTGCGAAAATGCGTTAAATTGTTTTTATTTAATGGCTTTAAAAAAAAAACTAACCAGCGGTACTGGCTGAAAATTTAAATATAGTCCCTCAAAAGAGTTGTGAACAAGGAGGTTACATGCAATTCACGATAATTTTATTCCAAAATAGATTTTTACCAGACTTATCACTCCGCCCTCGTATGTTACTGTTTGTTTTTAATAAATAAATAAAATAAATAACTAATAGATTTAAGAAAATCTAAAATTCCACGTTTTTAAATGTCCTAAAAATACGAAAATAACCCAATGGGGCTGAGAGAGGCGCCACTCCAAACGTGTGGGCGTATCTTTGCAAGTTACACCCACGATCTATACACTTCATGTAAATATATCCCATAAATAATCCCTTAAATAATATACGCCCCCACGTTTTGATTTTTTTTTAAAATTTGATACAGATGTTTGTCTACAGTGGCATATTGAAAAAACACATTTTGCAATATTGACATATTGAAGAGACATTTGCTAAAGTTGAATGTTGAAAAGAGACATTCTGATAAAGGTAAGCGTCCACAGGCCCGCATCGCACGTATCGGACGTATATTTATTGTAAGCCAAAATATGCCGTCTCGTGTTTTTAAACATTGTAAAAGATGTTCTCAAAAACGAACTAAAGAAGATAAGTAACACTTGTTATTTTTACTGTTTTGATATGTATTTTGTCTCTAATACTTAAATAAAAATTGGCTTCACATTGTTTGTCGCGCATGTTCCAAGCCCATCTGTCTGGTCTGTTTCTTTGATCGGGGCGGTACGCCATCTTATATTGTCTACGTAAGTGGGTAATCTTTGTTTGTATTATAAAATATCCCCTTATGTTGTTATTTGTACAGGCATTTCCCCAATGAACATACTTAATGTGTAAATTAGATGAGTTATTTACGAGTATAAGTTAGCTGTTTAAGTAATAATACTATTTTTATAAAACCTTTCGTTATTGTTATTTCATTTTTATATATGTACGAAATCTGAAAACCAAATAAAAGAAAACAATGTACCATAAAAATGTATTTTTCTCTCAGATTAAAATTTAATATAATATAAAATTCTTAACAATGTATAAAAATAAGAGCTTGTGCTTGTGAGGGTCGCTAGCTCTGGAATGTTCCGGCGCGAGTCACCGCGCGCTGATCTCCAGCAGCTTGTTGTGCTCCAGCATGAGGCTCTGCAACACAACGCTCGCTACAGCGCTCCACCGCGACACAGCAGGGCTCGCGGACACGGAGCCGAGCATACAATATACATCTCTTATACCAAGTGCTACACGCACCATTATTAGCAGCGTGTAGCATGTAGTATAATAGACGGGCGGCAACGTGTGTCAGAGGAGGGGGGGGGGGGGCGAGGGGGCGTGTTGTGACGTCAATGTATGACGCGCTGCTCGTCCACGGGCACTCCGTCGATCATGCGCTGGTGCTCCTCGCTCAGTGCCTGCACACACACACACGTTCACGGACATCACTCATACCTACGCACATTGAGCCGACCACCACAAATCCCATAAGTAATGCGCCCCCTCCATACCAGGCAAGTTCATTGGAGATCATCTATGTGAGAGATGACTTAAATGAAGTTTGTAAAGAGCATGCAGCTAGGTTAGTTAAACTGCCACCAAAGTGGAGAGGAGATGCAGGTTAATTCCACCAAGCAGAGAGATTGAGCTGTGAGAGCTCAAAATCAGCGCAGTGTTGTCTGTCTGTTGAATGAGGCGGGAGCCCGACTGTACACACACAAAGACATCTCTATTGATCCAGTTCCACCGAAGCTAAGCAGAGATATGTGGAAATAACGAAATCTGTTTGGTTATTTAAACCAACTCCTCTCGGCTTTAGTGGATACCGGGCCTTAATATATCTGTCACCTCACGGCTCACGAAGCGAAGTCACGGCACAGTACCGTCGCTGGGAATGCGTGGAGTGCTCACCTTAAAGTACTTGACGGTCTTGACGCGCAGCTCGAGCGTGGCGTCCTCGTCGCACACGAACAGCGCCTGCGCGTGCTGCTGGAACGCCGACACCGTCCACATGTGGTTCACGCCCTCCTCCACCGCCTTGGCCAGCGCCAGCGACTTGTGCACACCCGTGATCAGGATCATCACCTGCACGCATACAGTGTTACTAGGAGCCGTCAGTCGCGAAATTGATCGATACACAAGTACAGAGTGAGTGTGTACCTCCTTAGCGTCCATGACGGTGCCGACGCCGACGGTGAGCGCTTGGCGCGGCACCTTGCTGATGTCGTTGCCGAAGAACCGCTTGTTGGCTTCCAGCGTGTCGTAGGCGAGAGTCTTGACGCGCGTGCGCGACACGAGCGAGGAGCCCGGCTCGTTGAAGGCGATGTGGCCGTCGGGCCCGATGCCGCCCACGAACAGGTGCACGCCGCCCGCGGCCGCGATGAGCTCCTCGAAGCGGCGGCACTCGGCCACCAGGTCGGGCGCGTTGCCGTCCAGCACGTGCGCGTTGCTCGGGTCGATGTCGACGTGCTTGAAGAACTCGTTCCACATGTAGTAGTGGTACGACTCCGGGTGGTCGCGCGGCAGACCTGCCACCGATAAATCATTCGCTCAAATCGCTTATACAGGTGACTTTTTCAAGTGGGCCTGGATGGCTATGGCTTATCCGAAACTATGAGGAATATCGAAAAACATTGAAATGAACGTTGAAAATTGAAAGGAAGTAATTAATCATATACGGCAAACTTAAGGAACAAGCAGATTTTTATGAAATTGTTACTTTTTCTGTTATTTTACTGCTACTAATTTATTCGAAATTATAAAATTTCATTGTTTTCAAGTTCACTCGATTCGACATCTCAACAATCCCACTGTATTTGGGTATTTAGTAATACGAAATTATTGAGTTGAACAAAAAATAGCATTATTTTGTACATAATAATAATCGTAATACATCAATCATTGCCTTGAAAATTTATCAGTTATTTTGTATTATTATTCGTGTTCCTTAATTTTGCCGTATTACACGGCAAAATTAAGATTTTTGAGATTTACATAATTATTACATACATATTTTAATAAAATCGTAGAGCTGTCATTCCTGTACATTGAATATTTTTTTCGAGATAAGGGATCGATTCTGATGCCAGATCAACTTTTTTTTTTTCGATTTTTTATGTTTTTTTGGTTTGATCTATCTCCGAAACTACTGTTAAGTTGTTGATCAAATTTTCCTCAAATATTCCCAATAATATGCTTATCTGTTAATAGGCTGTGTATTATTACGCTGTTTTCCCTGGGAGATAAGCAAATTTGAATTATGTTGTTTTTTAATGAATGTTGTGAGTTGGAAGCTAAACCACTGGATATTATTTATTCAATTTTTCCTCAAATATTCCTTAAACTGCTCTTCAATTAATAGGATATGTATAATTACGCTATTCCCCTAGGGAGGGGATTAGCAATGTTACAATATGTTGATTTTCAGTCATTGTTGACATTTGTATCAGAACCGCTATTTGAAATCTATTGTCAGCGAACCAGCCAGTCTGGTTGGTAACCTGCTTGACTTTCGTGCAATGGGTCTCTGGATCAAATCTTGCATTATTCTTTTTCACTTTTTTTGGTTCTTTTTATTTGTTTTTATTTATCCTGTGAGTTTCAAATAATCAAAAATAATTTTATGCATATTACGTTTATTTCAATATTATTTGCAATTTTATTTTTTTCTAATATTTTTCAGTAGTTTTCAGTAGTTCTCTTCTTCAGTAGTTCTAGGACAAATCGGCGCTGATTTAAATTGTAGGTAGGTAAGTTGGATATTATTTTAAACGTAATTTATTGTTTCGAGGTGTAGAAATTTTAAAGATTCGAAAACAAACAAATCTTTCTATTATTTTGTGTACGTTCAATTTCGTTAACAAATTGCAGCGATACTGTAAATCGACCAAAAATGATAGTCTAATGTTTAAGATAAACACGGATCTTTGAATTAATGTCGCTCAAACAAGGACGTTTCCTAAGCAAACTATCTAGGTACCTATAACATTATTGATCTAAACTAATATTATTAATGCAAGTATGTTTGTTTTTTTACCTTTTCACGCAAACTACCTACTGAATCGATCGTCCCAAAATTTTGCTTATATACGTTGTCAGGAGTATAGACACGGATATAGGGTACCTTTCATCCCCTAAAATAGAAGAGAGCTGTTGCCGATAAAAAAAAACAATTGCGTTCATATTCCAGATGGCGCCACTTACACGATCCGTATTGTTTCTCAAATTCTAAATTAACGCAAGCGAAGCCGCAGGCAAACACTTTAGTGGCACGGTGGTATAATAAGGCTGAAGCCCGGTTTCCACCGCGAGCGGAACGGACCCATTAAGGACTCCGTTAAACTCGCAAGCGTAAACTGCATACTTGTATTTCCATCAACAAAGAGTTTTTTAGTTCCCGGAGCGAGCTCATTTTTACTTTTTTCACCCGTTGAGTCATTAATGTGTCCGTTCCGCTCGCGGTGGAAACCGGGCTTTATGCCTGTTCATTGACGCGGAGCGAGCGAGTATTGCGGAGCGTAGTTGCGGACTGTGTCTGTTCATTTATTCGGAGCGGAGCTAGCGGCCGGACTGTGCGGAGCGGAGTGGCTGGACTGTGCGGAGCGGAGCGGCCGGACTGTGCGGAGCGGAGCGAGCGGACTATGGGGAGCGGAGCAAGCGGTATGTGCGGAGCTAGGCCGAGTTCACGCAACGAGTCATTTGAGCGAAGGACGCGGCGAAGAGCGATCAGTTAGGTCAGATATTACGGAAACAGACATGTTGTTGACACAAAAGTTGAATTGCATTGCATTACCTTGCATTGCTGAAGAAGAACAACTGGATTCGGAAGAAACCGAATTACTTAAAACATACTATATTAATGACTCTATGAGAAAGCCGGGCATATACCCATCCCTATTCCCTGCCGCCTCACTGTCGCCCCGCTCCGAGACGGCTCGCTCCACCAGCTCGCACAGCTAGCACGCGCCGCTTCCAAAAATGTATGAATTTTAAAAACTAGCTCGCAAAGGCATGTCGACTGGAGCGGAGCGGAGATTTTCCCACGTTTTTATAAACTCACTTTTCTTGTTTGTTTGTTTGTCGTTCCGGTTGGACTTTTGCAACTCAATTTTGAGGCACTTCCCGATAAGCTAGAAGGCTGAAATTTTGCACACGCTCTGAATTCTGATGACAATACATTACTAGCTAACAAACGTCATAATAAATCCAATATGGCGGCCTCCCCAACATGTCGGACTGACTGTTCGAAACCCACCCCCACGATATGGGTATCAAATGAAAGGGTTTGCTGTCAGGAATACGAAAAAAATAGTCACGTGACTTAAATTCAATATGGCGCCCTCCCCAAGATGGCGGACTGACTGTTTGAAACCCACCCCCATGATATGGGTATCAAATGAAAGGGTTTGCTGTCAGGAATACGACAAAAATAGTCACGTGACTTAAATCCAATATGGCGGATGTCCAAGATGGCGGACAGGCTTTGAGGCACTTCCCGATAAGCTAGCAGGCTGAAATTTTCAGGGTAGCTTCAAACCCGATGAACAAAGATAAAAATAATAAAATAATTAATAGATTTAAAAAAATCTAAAAACCCACGTTTTTAAATATTCTAAAAATAAGAAAATAACCCTACGGGGTTGACAGAGGGGCCACTCAAAACGTGGGGGCGTATCTTTGCAAGTTACACCCACGATCTATTCACTTCATGTAAATATATCCCATGCTGCACGCCCCCACGTTTAAAAAAAAAACGTGGGTTTTTAGATTTTTTTAAATCTATTAATTATTATGCAATACTATTGGTTAATATTTCCTCGTTTCTCCTGCGCATCAATGGACAGGCAGTGTAATACAGGATGTGATTTTTTTTCCAAAATCAGTGGGTTCGATTCCTGGCAACGATGATTGATTTTTCTAAAATCAAATGATGCAGTTTTAGTTTTCGTCAAAATCGGCCCCGAGACTCCTTTCAACGTTTTTTTGATAATTATTCCTCATAGTTTCGGAAATGGCCATCGACGCCCAGTTGAAAACTTCACCCGCGACCAACTCTACAGAGCAGAGACTTTAAAAGGGAAGTAAGTTTTACAGTCTAATCATACAAAATGTATGTAATCTGTAATAGTTAAGTGACTAGAGTGCAACGGACAGCTCCCATTCACATGGCAATGGAATTATTTTCGTTTCACATATTAGCCGCAATGAAGGTCGCGATCAGTCGTTACTTATTTTTTATTAGTCAGTCAGACGCTCTAAAGTCTGACAACCAGTCTTACCAACCATGGGGTATCGTATATTACCCAGTTACTGGGTTGTGGAGTAGACATGGGTAGTTCGCGAACGATTGAAGTAAATGAACTAGTTCATTTCCCAAAATGAACTTTTCATTCATTCACTGGCCATTCAAATGTGTCTTAAGTTCAGTGTTTCTTTTCGCTTAGTTACTCTATTCACTCTTATAAGTATGAACTTTATTGTAATAGGAATATAGTCTTTACGGGAAACGGTAGGTCCATTTCCCGTAAAGACTATAATTCGTATTAAAGTTTGAAGGAATATCGATATTCGTATAAAACTGAACTAGTGATTTAGTGAAATGCATCATTTCTCTAAATCACTAGTTCAGTGAACTAGTCCAATGAACTGATTCAGTGAACTAGTCCAGTGAATTAGTCCAATGAACTAGTTCAGTGAATCATCTCATTCAAGAACTCGTTCTGATTTGTTGGACTAAATTAAGTACTGAATGAATGAATGAACTACTTCATCAAGTGAAAAGATATACTTCATTCATTTTCTTTTTACTGACACATTTTGCGCATCTCTATTGTGGAGGTCCGCTAGGCAGTGGCTCCATGTAAAATACTGATGTTCAGCTGCATCCGGTTTGGCTGGAAGCCGACCCCAATATAGTTGGGAAAAGACTAGGCAGATGATGGTGGTAATTGGTAAGTGTGGCCGGGCTGGCCAGGCTACTGACCTACGTACTCGTCCATGTTAAAGGTGGTGACGTACTTGAAGGAGAGACGACCCTCCTTGTAGAAGTCGATCAGGCGGCGGTACATGCCGAGCGGCGTGCCGCCCGTGGGCAGCCCCAGCACGAAGTGGCGGCCCGGGCCCGGCGCGAACTGGGTGATGCGCTGCAGCACGAAGCGCGCCGCCCAGTCCGCCACCACGCTGGCGTCCTCCAGGATGATCAGTCGCATCACTGCTGTCTACCACTGAAACATTTACTACTTTACACACTAGGTACTTTGGATCTAATCAAATTAGTTTCAAACTATTATAGGTATTAGACTAGCTGACCCGGCAAACGTTTCGTAAAAATCTTGTAATAAGGTCTCCACTTCTTGACTCTGTTCTCCATGAAGTTCAAGTAAATATTATATTCTGCCTATTAGGATCACTGGTTATTAACTATTTGTACTAGTACTAGTATTTTTTGCGTGAAAGAGTAACAAACACACTTACATAGGTACTCATAAACTTTCGCAGTTATTATATATTATTAATTGTGATAATAAATAAACGATTAAAGTAGCATTGGCACCGGAGATAACGTGTCGTCGCCCTAAATATCCATAAAAACAACACTCGATGACGGCGCCGCCCGCCGGCCGACGATCGCGGGACTTCTACTAACCACATTATCTACATCGACATTATTGTGGTCTTCAGTTGATTGAACTTATTATTTACTTGATATAAGTAGTCAGGACAAAGGCATATAAACATAAACTTACGCTTTTCAGGGAATTAAAAACCGAGCACTTATACGATAACGCGCGGTGCGTTCGTCTGTCTGAACCTACTTGACCGTTAAAATTATTGAACACATCAATTCCTATATGCCCCAAAAGCAGTGGTATGTTTTCTGTAATTTTAAAATAAATTAGTTTCAGAGCTATTCAAGAATATAGACGAAAAATTACTAATAAGGGGGATTTATTATATACGAAACTCAGAGTCTACAATACTAAAAAAAAAAACGACTTGCGCAATAAAGGTTCCGTACTATTATCTGTAGGGGAAAAACATACAAGAGCCGGCGATGGTCGTTAGTGCGCGGAAAATCTTAACACCGCGATTCGGAAGAAATAATAAGTATTTGCACCAAATTTGCGCAACGCTTATCTATCAGTAACTTAATAATTTATTTTTATTTATTCACTCACTAATTAACACCACAGATACAGCTTAAATAAACAAATTATGATATTCAAATAAGATCCCTATTTGAGTTGTTGGAGAGACGCCACAGCGTCCTCATCTACCACCCGACGCAAATCCTCACCGGATACGGATGTTTCGGGAGGTAACTCGGGGATTCAACGGCAGGTGAGGGGTGCAGTCGGAATGCGTGCAGGAAAAGGAATGCTTTACCTTCCGCCCCAGTCACTGCCGAAGACGTCCAGGGCGTCGGACATTGCGGGGCAAAACCCGGCCACCGCCCAAGTAACACAAAAAGCATTATAACAAACGAATATTTAACTTATGTAGAGCCTAAGATCCTTATAGAGTCGTATATAAGTTCACCGAGCGTCTTGTCGCTTTATATTGGCATTTTAAAATTATTATAATGCTTTACTCTGTATAATGGTTGTATAATGGCATATCAAAATACTGTTATAAAACCTGAGGTTTTAGTGCAGCAAGCCACAACGAAGCTGTACAGCTTTCAGCTGTTGTTAGTGCTTTTAGTTGTACAATAGCATTATAAGAAGCAAATTAATGCCGAATGCTGTTTAATATCATTAACGTGAACCATTATAATGCTAGTCAAATCCACTATACAGCTTTTGGCTGTTTTTAGTGCCTTAGGGTCCACAATGGCATTTCGTGAAGTACATAAAGGCCTTATGCTTTTTTATAGCATAAACGTGAACCATTATAATGCCACTCAAATCCGGTATACAGCTTTTGGCTATTTAAAGTGCCTTAGGGTCTACAATGGCATTTTTAAATGCTATGTAAAAGCCTACGGCCAATGAAGGGTGCCAACCTGAATCAATGTAATGCCTGCATTTTTAAAGATCAACTGAGTTCTGTTGTATGGCTAGCAGCTTTTACGTGAGTTATTGTAACGCGTAAAGCTGTATTAACATTCATATTAATGTTTTCGTAAAACCATTTAGGTATCGGCTATATTGGGGAAAAGCACATTTTAATAACACAATAACATCTGAAAATTTTGTCTTCAACCTTCTACATGCAAGCAAAAACCGGCCAAGGGCGAGTCGGACTTGCCCATGAAGGGTTCCGTAGCAGCAAGTAACATTATATAAACGTTCTTGTAGTTGGTTATAACTTTGAAAGGTAAATTGCGGATTACGGTTTATGACGTATTAAAAAAAAACTAATTACTTGATCTTGTTCAAACCAATTTTCAATTGAAGTTTGCACATGTACATCATAATATTTTTTTAGTTTATCATTCTCTTATTTTAGAAGTTACAGAGGGGGGGGAGACCAACATTTTACCACTTGGGAAGAGTCAGACTGTGTGTGAAACTGATCAGTTTAGAAAAAAACGATGTTAGTAACCTCAATATCATCTTTAAAGACCTATCCATAGATACCCCACACGTATAGGTTCGGTGAAAAAAAAATTTTTTGAGTTTCAATTGTAAGTATGGGGGCAACCCCCAAAATTAGTTTTATTTTTATTTTTGTGTAAAAATCCTAATGCGGTTCACTCAATACATCTACTTACCAAGTTTCAACAGGATAGCTCTTATACTTTCGAAGAAAAGTGGCTGTGACATACGGACGGACAGACAGACAGAATGACAAATCTACGAGTATAAGGGTTCCGTTTTTTGCCATTTGGTTACGGAACCCTAAAAAGTAGGTACCTAGATCCATCTGTGATAACCCATATGAACTATGTACGTACACCGTCGTTGCTTATTTCATCGATGTAACATTCTACATGCGTACATGATTTTTTTATAACATAATATTATTGGAAATACGTAAGTTGTAAAGAAATTGTAAGAAAAATGAATTAATTTCAATAACTTTTTGTTTTCCTAATAATGCGACTCCAAATCTCTATGCTTTGTGTCATTTGGATGATGGGTTTTATTGCTTTGCTTAAGGATCTCCAAAATTGCGTTCAAGTTATGGTACTATTACAGTCCACATCAAGTCTACTAGTATACCGGTGAACCCTTATAAAACTACTTTATAGACAATGGCATTACAATGGTTGAGCTTAAGTCTTCTTTCTGGCCTCTGGGTTGATGATTGTTCACATGTGAGTATTAATACTGCTGGCGGCATTAATTCGCTTTTTTAAAGCTTCACCGGGCTGCTATAGACCGACACCATTTTGGAAATATTTTCTAACCTAAAAATATTATTATTCAGACCTATTTATAAAAGAAATAAGCCTTCATAATAGTAATACAACTTAATTTAATACTGCCCAAACTATACTATTATGTGAATTATGCAAAATTTGTTCTTTAATAGAAATACATCATTGTTTTGTTTATTTCACACATATCTTTAAATAATATTTTTTATCTAAATCACAAAATATCGAAGGCGCGTGAAAAATATCCATAAAACTTATATAGATATTAACAGTAAACCACACTGCGCAGTAATATTTGAAGGCAAAAAGCAATTTCAGAGAGTCTAAACTTAAAATTTTGTTTTAATGCAAATAAATATGGTGCCATCATTTACGGTTTGTCAATGTTTGTCCATAATAAAAAAAGCAAAGTAGTCAAGTTACAACGATAATTCTATTATAAAATTTATACCGTGGTAATAGAGACGTTTTTGCAATGATGTGGGATTTATTCAAGTTCTAACTGTGAACACTTCAATGGCTACAATCATGCTTTTACTTCACTTTTATGCTCCTCTAATGCATTAGTAATGCTATTAACATCTTCACTATTCATAATAAAACTAGTATAATGCTTTTATAATGCGATTGGCATTTTCATTGACCGTAATAATGCTTTTATAATGCGATTGGCATCTTCATTGACCGTAATAATGCTTTTATAATGCGATTGGCATCTTCATTGACCACAATAATGCTAATATAATGCGCTTATGATGCAATTAAACAACTATGTGAACCCATTTAGGATCTAAAGCCGTAAAATTTGTGCCCAAATAAGAGTTATATCAGCCGCATAAACGTTTGTAGGGCTAATATAGGGCTACCTTCAAAATGCTTTAACGCTACAAAAATGCTGTAAGACTGCCGATATAATGCTTTGATGTGTTACTTGGGCGTAGGCTTGCGGACGGCGAGTAATTTACAGCTTGTCGTCCGACCAATGACAAGGCCCGAATCGACGGCGCATCTTGTTCCATGCGCTCCTCAAGGAAACCGATGGGGCCTCCATAGGATCAAACGCCTAACATAAGACGGGTGAAACCGTGGGTAGAAGCTAGTAAAATATAAAATAAGACAATGATTGTGAGTCCATGCCATCCATGTTGAAGGCTAGTCTAATTTAGGCAAGGAATATACCATAGTTGTTGCTAAAATCGACTTCAGTTCAGATAGGTATAACAAAACACAACTGCAGTCGTATTTTGTTTTGTACATTTTTTTTATGCCACGGCATAGCCACACGAGGGGCATTGGATAGGTACCTGGCACCTGCAAAAAATTAAGTTTATGGAATAGTGAAGGTGCCATTACAGCGGAGGCCTAATGTGGAATACCTCCATACGAGGGCATAGAAAAACTAACTTTTGTTCCAAGTTTTGATTCTTATAGTTACCTCCATAATTATTGTCAAGTAAAGGAAAAAATGCCACTTAATGTCTGATGCAGCTCTTTCCGACATAATTATGTGCAGTAATACCAGACCGGTTTAGTCATTGTCATTGGATCAGGAGTTTCCTCGAATTGAAGGTTAGGCTTTAGTACTTATTATTTTTGATACAGTCCGAAACATATTCGGCTGTAAGATTTTTATTTATTTTATTTTATTACTTTTAAGAAGGCTTACAGACTAATTACATCAAAATGGGTAACAGAAATATATAATCAAGTTGCTAATTACAAGCCTCCACAGATATATAACAATTGACGATTAACTAATGCCTAAAGGTTGAAAGGTTGAAGTTATTATGGTTTCTGGTTTCTCATTTTATTCCAAAATAAATTTTACGTTGCTACATGTGTGTTTGAGTACCACTAGCCGGTGCTTCATTCGTAAAAAATGATTTGGCTAAAAGTTTTCTTGCTACGCTCGTCTTAGTGCAAAATAAGTCAATATCATGCTCGTGAGACAGTTCATTAAAGCAACGAGCGCTTCTCGTAAGATAAGCATTACGCCTATAATTAGTGGAGGCAGAAGGCACACTCTTTTTGATCGTACTTTACGGGCCTATAATATATTAATAACTAAAATTTAAAATGGTTCTAGTGCTTGGTTACGGTTTAAAATATGGTATATATTGAATATTTTCAGCATTGCGAAAAGTGTCAATAACCTCTGCCAGGGTCACTTACCTCTAGCGCGTCAAGGTCACGGGGCGCACTGTGCGTGGCACTCTTCTTTTGTTATTTTAAAGTCAGTTGTCTTACGTCGTCGGGCGTCTGCAGCGATACTAACAACGCAGCTGGCTTGTTTAGGACGCCCAGCGAGCACAGCTAGCGACTGATAACGATGATAGTGCTCGCTCCCGCACTCACTGACATGTGTCACACCCACAAACGTCACACCGCTGACAAATGACAATCGGCGACCAGTGTTGATAACTATGAAAAATATAGCAATTGGGGGAAAAATATACAACGTTGGATCCAATAAATGTGATTTATTTCTAGTTCAATAATACTTATGAGGAGATTATCAATAAGTCAGAGACGCGTATGTCCCCATCATATCAACTAACTCTTACAACATTAACAACAATATATTCGTGAAGATGTGAACGACTCGTACTGTCAGTGTGGGCGCGGATATAACACGGTCCAACGAAAACAACACAACTGTCAACTATTTGTGAATTGTATTTTTCTGGAACTTTGTCCTTTTACAATAACATTTAAAACTTGTTATTGAGAAAACAATTTTTTAAATTACCCAAATTTCACATTTGTGTTCTATGTATAACAGTTTTAAAAAAATGGGAGGTTCCACGCAAAGCTCGGCTCAGATGGCGCTACCAGCGCATGATGTCATTTACTGTAAGTGCTCAAACACGTTGACTCGCGGCCGCGGTCACGAAATATCAAACATATGACGTAATATCCAAGTGTTCACGTACGAAACGCGCGGTAGCGGGCAACCTAGCGCTAACGCGCGCGGGGCGCTAGCGGCAGTATCAAACGCATGAAACTGTTTGTGTGTGTTCACGTTGAACTAGCGGCGGACCGCGCGATTCATTCGCGACGGCAGGTAAGTTCAACCCAGGGTCACTTCGCACAGTACATTTGTATTTTGTTTTAGGGCTATATAAGATCGTCGTCCATGTTTACAATCTCTGACAACACGTCACACTCGCACAAACGCCTGGCGGCCAATGTGAACACGAACCCGCCACGTCTCCGTGCCCGCGTTTTCCAACGTGAACAAGTACTATTGATTAACTTGACATACAATACACCACAGATAATGTAACTTAACTACACACTCGAAGCTACACTTGAACGTTTACATTATGCGCTTGTAGCGCCACTGACGGCTAAAACTCACAGTGAAACCCCCTATTTCATTATATGAGCGCTGCTCACAATCAAGTACGTCACTACCAGACACAACTCTGTTCCGAGTACATTATTACGTAGACAGAAATTTCGACAAAGTTGAAATAAAATGTTTGAGTTCTTATCCTATTTTATGTGATAAATCGTTACATACTTTTTATTATTAAAATATTTTATCTAATATAAAAATACCTATGTGATTTAATAAAAGTCCATGTAATGATTTCTTACGGATATGATCTATACAATGTGCAGGGGTGGTAATCCAAGATATACAATAAATTAAAACGACCCAAGTTGGCCCACTAACTAATTTAGTAACGAATACACAGAGAGAACACGCCGCCGCCGGCACCTCGTGACGTCACAGAGCGATAGCTGTCAGCTGCCACGAGCGACACGCTCGATCACTTCCTCAGAACATGTTCAAAGTCACACAGACTCCGTGATGGGGGATTTACACGGCTCGAATTTTCGGTCGATTAACCCCGAGCGGCAAGTCACCAGTCGCAACGCTTGCAAACATTTGCCTCACGACTAAATCGACCCGTGTAAATCCACCATAAAGTATGTACACAATATGGACAAGAGCAAAAGAATATTTCAATGTAAGTCCTCCAGATTGCTGCTTATAATTTTTACTAACAATTTTATTTATGTATTGTTATAGCCTAGTATAAAACAATATTAGTTATTGGCTTGCGAGGTCGCATCATAAGGTATATTAACTACTGATGTAGTGCCGGCCAATAACATAATAATAATAATTCAGTCGAGAGTGGCCCCTCGGGATAGCGCACAGGAGCCACTAGCCAACGTAACTTATGTGTTGTGCACTAAATAATGAACAAGCTCGCGCCCACGCTTCTCTCGGCACGACTTCGGCTATACTCGAGGCTCTAGTGTAACAACACTAAAAAGGAACTTTCAAGTAAGAAAACAACAATAATATCTTCTAATAATATCAATAAAATATTTACATTTCGCGGTCACTGCACTCGCAACGTCGCGTCTTAACATTACACTTGTGAAATAGAAACGTGATGAGTCCAGTTCTCTGATATACATATAACGTAGAGGTGGTGCGGTAGCACTGCGCACACTGCACACACTGCGCACACTGCACACACTGCGCACACTGCACACACTAGCGCAGTCAGTCGGTGCGCGCGCGCTTGCAGGGCGGCTCTCCCTCTCCGCTCCAGTAGACGTAGTCCGGCAGCCACTTGACGAGCTGCGCGTCGAAGAACTCCTCCAGCCGCTTGGCGTCCTTGTAGATGATGCTGTCGGCCTGCACACACACTCATTGTTAGTAGCTGCGAGCGCGCGCGGCAGTGCGCTGTGAGGCGGGACTCACCGGATTGTACCTGTAGGCGTTGCGGAACAGCAGCCGCACGTCGGCCACGAACTGCGCCACGTGCGTGTAGCGCTGCGGGCTCTGCGGCTGCAGCTTCAGCCGGATCATGTCCAGGCACATCGGCTTCGAGATCTGCAATCGAATACCTCAACACTACTTCACTAGCACAAATTACGTATTTATTCACAAACCCTTCAATGTGGGTCCGCGCTTTCTCACACATGTTCCGTTTCTTTTTCTACTAGCATTACGGCTTTGCAGAAAGAGGTGACTCTTTCGCGATTCATTTTTTGTATGATCTCTTGATTATGAAACCACCTGGAAAGTAAACTCTTTCAGACAAAAAAATAATTTTCCAAATCGGTAAAAGCGTCTTTGAGAAATAGGGGAACATGCTACTATTGCGAAGCACTTTTATATGGACGACTGCATAACAAAACTGGCATTTTTATATGTTTGCCAGTACGGATCACGATCAAACCCTGTTATTATTTTATTACACTATATTATTTGAAACACAACTCGTTTCTGCCGGAGCTGGTTTTTTTAGAGCACCCTCCTTTATACAAAAAGTTAATAACCAAGGTTGCTATGTTACCATCCATTACAAAAATATAAATCCATGTAAAGATAACTTATACATATTTTTATAGTATTTTTAACATTACTAATATAACAATTTAACAATTAAGAACTCTTAGGACGCGCGATGCGCTTACTGTATATTTTTAATATTTAACGATGGGTTCACGTCTGACCACTACCTCGCCTGATGGAAAGCGATCATGTGGTCGACGGTGAAGCACGCTTGCCTAGAGCTCCTGTTAGACTCCATGAAGGTCACCAGGGAGGGGCAGGTCGCGGGGCTTGTAGTCCTCGACGGGCTGCGTGTACGTTTTGACCATGTCTCAGCTAGCCCGTTGAGGATCTTACATTGGAATGCCCGTGGCTTCAAAATTAAAGATGCTCTTGGGACCAGCCAGAAAATAAATATTTTATTATAATGGTAAAAGTTCAAAACCGTACATGTTGCTTAAACTTTTTTGATGTGTGTATAAAGGTGCATGTAACCTGATATTAATGAATGGAATGGACGCGGCCAGCACAGGCGAGGCACACTGACCTTGGAGTGGTAGTGCAGGTTGTCGGGCGGCACGGGCTCGCGGAAGGGCAGGCTGGGCTCGTACTGGCAGTACAGCTCCAGCGTCAGCCGCTCCACCAGCTTCTGATATAAATGGACGCGGCCAGCACAGGCGAGGCACACTGACCTTGGAGTGGTAGTGCAGGTTGTCGGGCGGCACGGGCTCGCGGAAGGGCAGGCTGGGCTCGTACTGGCAGTACAGCTCCAGCGTCAGCCGCTCCACCAGCTTCTGATATAAATGGACGCGGCCAGCACAGGCGAGGCACACTGACCTTGGAGTGGTAGTGCAGGTTGTCGGGCGGCACGGGCTCGCGGAAGGGCAGGCTGGGCTCGTACTGGCAGTACAGCTCCAGCGTCAGCCGCTCCACCAGCTTCTGATATAAATGGACGCGGCCAGCACAGGCGAGGCACACTGACCTTGGAGTGGTAGTGCAGGTTGTCGGGCGGCACGGGCTCGCGGAAGGGCAGGCTGGGCTCGTACTGGCAGTACAGCTCCAGCGTCAGCCGCTCCACCAGCTTCTGATATAAATGGACGCGGCCAGCACAGGCGAGGCACACTGACCTTGGAGTGGTAGTGCAGGTTGTCGGGCGGCACGGGCTCGCGGAAGGGCAGGCTGGGCTCGTACTGGCAGTACAGCTCCAGCGTCAGCCGCTCCACCAGCTTCTGATATAAATGGACGCGGCCAGCACAGGCGAGGCACACTGACCTTGGAGTGGTAGTGCAGGTTGTCGGGCGGCACGGGCTCGCGGAAGGGCAGGCTGGGCTCGTACTGGCAGTACAGCTCCAGCGTCAGCCGCTCCACCAGCTTCTGATATAAATGGACGCGGCCAGCACAGGCGAGGCACACTGACCTTGGAGTGGTAGTGCAGGTTGTCGGGCGGCACGGGCTCGCGGAAGGGCAGGCTGGGCTCGTACTGGCAGTACAGCTCCAGCGTCAGCCGCTCCACCAGCTTCTGATATAAATGGACGCGGCCAGCACAGGCGAGGCACACTGACCTTGGAGTGGTAGTGCAGGTTGTCGGGCGGCACGGGCTCGCGGAAGGGCAGGCTGGGCTCGTACTGGCAGTACAGCTCCAGCGTCAGCCGCTCCACCAGCTTCTGATATAAATGGACGCGGCCAGCACAGGCGAGGCACACTGACCTTGGAGTGGTAGTGCAGGTTGTCGGGCGGCACGGGCTCGCGGAAGGGCAGGCTGGGCTCGTACTGGCAGTACAGCTCCAGCGTCAGCCGCTCCACCAGCTTCTGATATAAATGGACGCGGCCAGCACAGGCGAGGCACACTGACCTTGGAGTGGTAGTGCAGGTTGTCGGGCGGCACGGGCTCGCGGAAGGGCAGGCTGGGCTCGTACTGGCAGTACAGCTCCAGCGTCAGCCGCTCCACCAGCTTCTGATATAAATGGACGCGGCCAGCACAGGCGAGGCACACTGACCTTGGAGTGGTAGTGCAGGTTGTCGGGCGGCACGGGCTCGCGGAAGGGCAGGCTGGGCTCGTACTGGCAGTACAGCTCCAGCGTCAGCCGCTCCACCAACTTCTGCGCGCGCGGCGTCAGTCCTCCCGGCGCCTCGTCCGCCGCGCCCGGCGCCAGCTCCGCGAAGTTCACGCACAGCAGGCACTGCCACGTCTCGGTCTCGCTGCCGGGACATACCGCACGTTACCGGACTTCACATATTAACACCACGAGCTTAGATTATACAGGCTGATTTGTAATTGAGTGCACTCCTTGAAATGGGTGATACTAGACCCTATTTGTAAGAATTTTAACCCCGACAATATGGGGTCCAAAATGACTGGCTGGCAAATTACAGAATCTTTTTTTGTCTCATTATCCTTCTAAAATGGTGCCACAGTACCCACTTTTTAACCGACTTCCAAAAGGAGGAGGTTCTCAATTCGGATGTTTGTATTATTTATTTGTATGTTTGTTCGGGCATAACTCCGTCGTTTAACAACCGATTAGAAAAATTCTTTTTTTGTTGGATAGGATATACTTCTGGAATGGTCCCATTAAAATTTTATCGAAATAGGACTAGCACTTTTTGAAAAATCAACATAAATCAACAAAAACCTAAAAAGTTTTCAACTTTGTCTACACCGATTACTCCGAGGTTTCTGGTCCGATTTCGATGATTCTTTTTTTGTTCGATACAGTATATCTGCCATTCGGTCCCACAAAATTTTCATTAAGTTTGGTGCAGTAGTTTTTATTTTTAGTTTTTATACATGGGCGTTGTTATTTTCCGGTGCTACGGATTACAAAATTTTAGTGCACATGTAAGAAAATTATGTATTTGACAATAATTTGGGTTTAATAGTGAAACTAAAAAGGATAAAATAAAAAACTTTTTCAAAAAAAAATGAAACCGACTTCAAAACAACCACAAAAAAAGTTCAAAATAACCTACAAAAAAACTTTTCTTTCGAAAGTCGGTGACTAAAAGTCAATGAAATAAAAAAGAAAGTCACCGACTTTCGAAAGAAAAGTTTTTTTGTAGGTTATTTTGAACTTTTTTTGTGGTTGTTTTGAAGTCGGTTTCATTTTTTTTTGAAAAAGTTTTACTTAGTGTCTTACCAGAAAATTAGGGTTGTTACTGACAAGTTAGTAATTCAACGAACATCCAAACTTATATAATATTATAAATGCGAAAGTAACTCTGTCTGTCTGTCTGTTACGCTTTCCCGCTTAAACCTCTCAACCGATTTTGATGAAATTTGGCACAGACAATCTTTAGACCCTGAGAAAGAACATCGGCTATCAAAACACCACGCGGGCGAAGCCGCGGGCGGAAGCTAGTTGGTTATAATATTTTCGACCCACCATTTTTTTTTGCACTGCATTCCTTGTTGCACTCAATTACATCAAAAACTGGCCAAGTGCGAGTCGGACTCGCCCATAAAGGGTTCCGTAGCAGCAAGTAACATAATAATATAAAAGTTCATGTAATTGGTTGTAACTTTGAAAGGTAAATAATTGCGGTTTACGATTTATGACGTATTTATTAAAAAAAAACGTACGTAAATATAAAAAAAAAAAACTAATTAATTGATCTCGTTTAAACCAATTTTCAATTGAAGTTTGCATGGTAATGTACATCATATATTTTTTTAAGCTATTGCATAGCTTCTATCGCGGGCCTTGAGCGCGGGGACCGAATCCAGAAATTCCGTAACGAAAAAACCTCACGCTCATTTAATTTAATTAAATTATTAATTTAATTAAATAATTAATTTATTAAATTAATTATAAAAATTAATTAATTATTGATTTATTAATATAATAATAATTTTTTTTTTTTTTTTTTTAAGAAATGTTTAAAAATGTTACTTGAATTATACCAAAGAAAAAGCAATACTGCATGAATAAAACCTTTGACTGGCCTGTTGGTCTAGTGGTTAGTGACCCTGACTGCTATGCCGGAGGTCGTGGGTTCGATTCCCACCCAGGACAAATGTTTGTGTGATGAGCACGATCATTTGTTCTGTGTCTGGGTGTAATTTATCTATAATATGTATGTATTTAGAAATATATAAGTATGTTTATCAGTTGTCTAGTACCCATAACACAAGCTCTGCTTAGCTTGGGACTAGATGGCGTTGTGTGATAGTTGTGGAATATTATTATTATTTATTATATAAAATAAATAAATAAAATTATAATTGCATAAGTTGATACAAAATGCTATGCAATAGCTTTACCGCGGCAGTCCCCGAGTGCCACACGTCTTTTTTAGTTTCATCATTCTCTTATTTTAGAAGTTACAGGGGGGGACCAACATTTTACCACTTTGGAAGTGTCTCTCGCGGAAACTGTTCAGTTTAGAAAAAAACGATATTAGAAATCTCAACAGCATTTTTCTAGACCTATCCATAGATACCCCACACGTATGTGTTCGGTGAGAAAAAAAAAATTGTGTATCAATTGTAAGTTTGGGGGCAACCTCCAAAATTAGTTTTATTTTTATTTTTGTATGAAAATACTAATGCGGTTCACATAATACATCTACTTGCCAAGTTTCAACAGGATAGCTCTTATACTTTCGAAGAAAAGTGGCTGTGACATACGGACGGACAGACAGACAGACATGACGAATCTATAAGGGTTCCGTTTTTTGCCATTTGGCTACGGAACCCTAAAAACGCAATATTTGTGAATAGTTGCTCTACTCGTCTTATTTCTATCACGGACAATGTTTTTCATAACGCTATCTTTTGTTCAAACTCTTGCAGAACGATTTTCTTATCACTTGACTTTGACCAACACTGAACAATTTATTGACAGTTTTGTACAAAAGGCTTAAAAAGTAGCTTACTAGCGAAAGCCAAAATCCCCATTAAACAAATGGGGATTTTGGAATTTTAATGCATTTTCATTAAAAAAAAAACTACGTAAACGTGTTATTTTAGTTCCAAACAGGCTGATTTTGTTAATTATGACGAAAACCACTACTTGGCTACTTAGCCAAGTAGTGGTTATAATAATTCACATGAATAAGCAGCTACTACATAGTAGTGAATTACATTAGGCAGCTACTTAGTAGCTGCACAGTCTAATAATCCTACAGTCGTCCGACGAAGACGTCTAGACAGGGCAATCGTGCGGGGTGTGAGGGGTGAGACGCGGGTAAGCCGAGCCCGACTTGCGAACAGAACGATGTTAGTGTAAGTCGGGCTGTATCATTCAGGGCTATCGCGTGTGACGTGCGTGTTTATTTTTTATTTGTTTATTTAAAATGGTGCATACGACGTGTTCTGTGAGTGGAACGGTGGACTTTTTTTTGTTAATTACCAAGGGTGAATTTCGAGATGGCGGACGTAATTTTTTTTTAATTTACTAAGTACGGGTATCAATTTTGAGTTTATTCGGGGTCCTTGTTACAAAAAAGCCATCCTTTTTGAAATCCAAGATGGCGGAGGTCATTTTCTTATAATTTGATATGGGTGTCAATTTCGAGGTTAATTGGGGTGCTTGTTACGAAAAAGCCATTCTTTTTGAAATCCAAGATGGCGGACCTCATTTTTTTCTTAGAATTTGATATGGGTGTCAATTTCGAGGTTAATTGGGGTGCTTGTTACGAAAAAGCCATTCTTTTTGAAATCCAAGATGGCGGACCTCATTTTTTTCTTAGAATTTGATATGGGTGTCAATTTTGAGGTTAATTGGGGTGCTTGTTACGAAAAAGCCATTCTTTTTGAAATCCAAGATGGCGGACCTCATTTTTTTCTTAGAATTTGATATGGGTGTCAATTTCGAGGTTAATTGGGGTGCTTGTTACGAAAAAGCCATTCTTTTTGAAATCCAAGATGGCGGATCTCATTTTTTTCTTAGAATTTGATATGGGTGTCAATTTCGAGGTTAATTGGGGTGCTTGTTATGAAAAAGCCATTCTTTTTTAAATCCAGGATGGTGGGCGTCAATTTAAATGTATTACACCAATTCCGTGATAAATTGGGGTGCTGGTTACGAAATGCCATCTAAATAACTTAAATCTCTCTCGAGTTGGTCCTATAGTAAAAGTTGTTCAGTTTGGTGGTCTGTAGCAATTTTTTTTCACATGTATGTAAGTACCCTTTCGGTTAGAATATACTTATTATTTATTAATTTGTATTGTATTTATGTTATTGTATTAATGTTATTTATTTGTTTGGAAGTTTTAATTAAAAAAAAAACTTGAGAGGTGTCAAGGGACACCCGGATGGAACGAAGTTACTGTATACACTCAACAATAAAAAACTTTTTGAAAAAAAGGGAACCGACTTCAAAACCAAACACAAAAAACTATAAAATAACTTTTCTTTCGGAAGTCGGTGGGTGGCTTTGTTTTTTATTTCATTGACATAATGGCCACCGACTTCCGAAAGAAAAGTTATTTTATAGTTTTTTGTGTTTGGTTTTGAAGTCGGTTCCCTTTTTTTCAAAAAGATTTTTTATTTTTTCCCTCTTTAGTTGAAATATTCAACAACAAAAATCGTCATTTAAAAACGGCGTCTTTGAAAATCTACAATGCTAGTAAGTAACAAAAACGGATCTATGCGAGCAACTTCACGAGATATCCATTATTGTTATATACTAAAACCTTCTCCAAAATGTAACAAACACTTTTCTGAAAACTGCATCAAAATCGGTTCAGCCAAACGCGAGATAATCGCGGACAAACATGCAATCGTCTCTGAAAATCTACGATCCAAGTAAGCAAAACGGATCCACGCGGGCAACTTCACGGGATATCTACTAGTGTTATATACTAAAACCTTCTCTAGAATGTAATGAACACTTTCCTGAAAACCGCATCAAAATCCGTTCAGCCAAACGCGAGATAATCGCGGACAAACAAACATACATACATACAGGTCGAACTGAGCACCTACTTTTTTTTTGAAGTCGGTTAAAAATAATCGTCGCGACTCCAGTCCAGTCCAGTTCGGTCCGGTCCGGTCCGTTCCTGTCCGGTCCGGTCCGGTCCAGTCCAGTCTAGTCCAGTCCAGTCATTTCCATTCCATGGTAATAAACACATTACCCTCCTTTGCGTCGCGCAGTCGGATAAAAGTGTCGTGCCAACTTTTCGTAAGAATTTTTTCCGTCCAGCCCCCTTTCACAACGCGCGATAAGGAACTTGGTTCCAATATCACAGTCCACGTCGTAAGTGTCACAGTAACTAGTTATCAAATGCATCAGTTCAATTTTTAAATCTCTTAGTATACGTCTTATCTGCATTTTTTATTGTCATTCAACTTCTTAATAATAAAAGTGTTTTTTTTTTTTAATATTGTTTTCATTATAATTGTGCTATCCATGTTGATCTGCAATAAATAAATAATTTCATAAATATTCTTTACTTGTGACAACCCTGGCCGATGCATAACTGTCTAGACGATGTCGGCATTTTACCCGAGATCAAAGGCGTCGTCCTATTGTATGATTTCTATACTGTGGTAGCTGCTTATTTATGTGAATTACTATAAAACAGACAGAGGTGACAGGAGACATCCGACATTTCATTTTGATCATTACGACGACTTAGCGAATATCTGTATTTTTGTGCTGTGTAACATGAAATGTTTTGGAGTTTAAAATGTATAGAAAACCAGTGAAGCCGCAACAGCCCCACCATGACGATAATATTGCGCATGTAGTTCTGTCAAAACAATATTACGAACAATTGCACACACGCGCCATCGATAACTCAGTCATTTAAATATAAACCTTATTCTTTAAAACACAGCGTACTTTTTCCGTATAATTTACTCACACTAACAATTATCATTGTGTGTGGTCGCGACACGTGGGGGGCGGTTCTACTCCCGCTCAAATACAACGGACGCACCACGCGACATTACGGCTTGATAAGGTATCGTTATGTCAGCATTACATTGCTTGTCCAGTCACTCAGTGATAGAGTGAGGTGGTTGTAAAAGAGCGAGCAATGTATTTAATGAAAAACAATACAGTCGGAGTAATATAGGAAACAAAAATAAAATAGTCCAAGTCCAAGCTGGCCAAAACGCTCAGCTCCACGTGGTCACCGACACGCCCCCTTGCCACTTCTCCTGTTATTAATATTTCTGTGAATGGCATGCAAGGCATGTAAACATGATTTTAGTTATCACCATTAGAATGCTACATTGGCATGGTTGTACACCTACTTTTTTTGATGGGTTAAAGCTCCATAGATCTTCTGAAATTGTCCTTTTGCTTAAATGTTTTTCATGTGTACAGAAATCTATACATATAATAAATTTGTAGAAAAGTGGTGTCTGTACAATGAAAATATATAAAAAAAAAGTATCAGGGATTGTTATTATATCGATGCCGAACCCGAAAATGTAGTTAAAAATTTTTTTGTCTGTTTGTCGGTTTGTCTGTTTGTCTGTTTGTCTGTTTGTCTGTGTGTTTGTGCACGCTAATCTTCGGAACTACTGGACGGATTTGAATAATTTTTTTTTCGTTGTATAGGTATTAAGTCCCGTTAACATATAGGCTATAATTTATCTTGGAAACTTGAACACCTGATGCAGAACCGCAACAGACCTGCTTAACTATAAGAGATACAGAAATGGTGCCATAGCAAAAATTGTTCCACGTGATGAGCATTTTCTGCTGAGTGAATAAATTTGAAGATCCTGGACACCTGATGTGGAACACCAAGAGCCCAGCTACACTATGACATATACAGGAACGACGTCTTAGCAATAGTTGTTCAGCCTGATAAGCACTCTCTGTTGCTGTATAAAAATTTGAAGATCTGGAACACCTGATGTGGAACTCCAAGAGCCCAGCTACACTATAAAATATACAGTAAAGACGTCTTAGCAAGAGTTGTTCAGCCTGATGAGCACTCTCTGTTGACGTATAAAAATTAAAGAACTGGAACACTTGATGTGGAACTCCAAGTGCCTAGCTACACTATAACATATACAGTAAAGACGTCTTAGCAAGAGTTGTTGAGCCTGATAAGCAACCTCTGTTGACGTATAAAAATTAAAGAACTGGAACACTTGATGTGGAACTCCAAGTGCCTAGCTACACTATAACATATACAGTAAAGACGTCTTAGCAAGAGTTGTTGAGCCTGATAAGCAACCTCTGTTGTCGTATAAAATTTCAAATCAAATCAAATCAAATCAAATATTTATTTTGTAAAACATAGGTAGATTACAGATAGGTAATAAATGTCAGAAGTATGTGCTCTATGTTTTGCCAAGAAATGGCGTACAAAACCAAATGGAGACAAACAAATACAATAAAAGCAGGATGTCAAAAGATTAATTAGAAAAGTGGATTAAAATAATGTCAGTACAGTAAAACCAAGTCATCACAATATAAAATAATGAAATACATTTGCTCAATTAATAAATCATGCTATAGGAGTCAATGAAATCATAAATGTTCAATTAGCAAGTCGGAGTTTTCATGTCTCTGTTTATCAGTAACAAACTCAGTGATGGAATAGTAACATTTGTCGATAAGAAACTTGAACAAAGATCTTTTAAAGGAATTGAAGATCTGGTACACCTGATGTGGAACTCCAACAGCCCAGCTACTTATAACATATATAGGAATGACGTCTTAGCAAGAGTTGTCCAGCCTAATGAGCACTCTCTGTTGACGTATGGAAATTGAGATCTGGAATACCTGGTGTGGAACTCCAAGAGCCTAGATACTCTATAACATATACAGTAAAGACGTCTTAGCAAGAGTTGTTGAGCCTGATGAGCAACCTCTGTTGTCGTATAAAAATTGGAGATCTGTTACATCTGATGTGGAACTTTCAACAGCCCAGCTACTTTATAACATATACATATTTATAGGAATGACGTCTTAGCAAGAGTTGTCCAGCCTAATGAGCACTCTCTGTTGACGTATGAAAATTGAGATCTGGAACACCTGATGTGGAACTCCAAGACCCCAGCTACACTATAACATATTTAGGAATAACGTCTTGGCAACAGTTGTTCAGCCTGGCTCTTAGAATTCGACGTTTCAGATCTTCGATTTTGACGACCCCGTCGTCGCCGGCATAAGCAACAGGATCCGCGTACGAAGTCGCGGGCAGAAGCTAGTATAAGAATAAATATACAATAATAGATGGCGCTCCTCCATGATGGACACAAATGGAGGAGGCTTTTACCCAACAGTGGGGTTCTCATTTAAAATAGAACAAGAATGGGAATAAACCAATCAAGAAAACAAAATATATTAAACCTAAGAATAATTAAATTAAATTGAAGAATTGATGAGATGATTAAACTAAATTAAATCAAATTGTAATATATACCAACTAGCAAATTGCAAATCTAATATTGTAAAATGCTATTTTTAAAATGAGAAATAATAAAAGGCCTATTTCTTTATAGATGGCGCTACATGTACATTTTAAATGATTGTTTGCCAAATTCTAGAATAACGCGAGCGGCGAGTCGCGAACAACTGCGAAGGATTCATAAGTTGGTTCTGATAAGTGAACAATAAAACGCTGGCAGTACTCACTCAGGCAGCTTCTCGATGGTGGGGATGTGGCAGTACTGGTGGAACACCTTGGGGCACTTGTCGCAGCACATGAGCTCGCCGCCGTCCATGCACACGGCGCACCAGTCCTCGTTGGGGTCCCCGGGCGCGGCCGCCTTGGGCTCGTCCGTGCTGGAGTGCACGGGCGGCGCGGGCGACGGAGCCTCCGCCACCACCTGCACGCCGTTGGAGTCCAGCTTGGCGATGGTGGCCATGAGGTCCTGCACGGAGGCCGCGCACACCTTGTCCAGCTCCGACGGCACGCCGCCCTGCAGAGAGGACAGCTTGAGGAGAGGACGGCGGCGGGCGCGGGCGATCTTGTAGTCTGCGCCCGCGCCGCCGCATGTGTGTGTGTGTAGTGTGTACTCACGTTGAGGCTGGGGCTGGGCGTCTTGGGGTTGGTGGAGGTGACGGCGGCGGGCGCGGGCGCGGCGCGCGAGCGTCCCAGTGTGATCTTGTAGTCTGCGCCCGCGCCGCCGCACGTGTGTGTGTGTAGTGTGTACTCACGTTGAGGCTGGGGCTGGGCGTCTTGGGGTTGGTGGAGGTGACGGCGGCGGGCGCGGGCGCGGCGCGCGAGCGTCCCAGTGTGATCTTGTAGTCTGCGCCCGCGCCGCCGCACGTGTGTGTGTGTAGTGTGTACTCACGTTGAGGCTGGGGCTGGGCGTCTTGGGGTTGGTGGAGGTGACGGCGGCGGGCGCGGGCGCGGCGCGCGAGCGTCCCAGTGTGATCTTGTAGTCTGCGCCCGCGCCGCCGCACGCCGGCACCGCGTGCGCCTCCAACGTACCTGCGTACACCACATACACAACATCTTAATATTGCGATGGGAAATGATAAATGCTTCTTGGTGTTCAATGTTTAATTGCAGTCAGACATATATACAGAACAATAAGTAATAATGTAATTCACAGACGAGGTTATACAGTGCAGTGACGGACTGAACTCGGACCACAGATTATATATCGTAGACAATTAATAGTGAGGTGCATGAAGCTATATTACTAATTAGTGATGTTACAACATCCCCCCTGTTGAGTTCTAATTGGACCCCTGACAAACAATTAAAAGATATATTATGCTATGCAACTATACAATGACAAGATGCTTAAAGATACTTATAGTTACATTTATTTAACATTCTTATTTATGCTATTTATTATTATTTATGACATAGCAACTTAGTTAATCTATTTCATCTATTAACCTTCTAGTAGGTTTTACAATACGACCTGACTTTGTTGTTACACTTGAGGATTTTTGAGATGAGGAATCTTGTTGCCTAGACGACTCCTGTCTGTCACCTTCCTCTCTCCCCTGTGACGAGTTGGATTGCATAGGAGGGTTTGAAAAATTATTTGAATACTTATGTCTTAAGTGAATTCTATTCCTCCTATACCTTACACCATGGACATCCTCAACAACATATGACCTATTATTTAACAATCTTTGTTTAACAATAGCTTGTTCCCAGTCACTTTTAGGATTTCTCTTAAAATAGACATGATCATTATAATACAATGTTAACAAAGGCTTTGTATTTCTATCATAATACTTTGTTTTATTTTCATTATTTTTCTTGACTGACTCTTTATAATCCTTAAAAGTTACTACTTTTGGTTTTAATCTTTTGTATGACACTGGGATGTAATCTCTTAAGTTTCTAGACATTAGTAATTGTGCTGGTGATGACAAATTATTTTTAGGTGTATTTCTATATTGTAATAAAGCTATATAAGGATCTGATTTGTTTTCTTTACATTTCTTTAACATATTTTTTATGATTTTGACTGAGCTTTCTGCTTGACCATTCGACTGTGAATGATATGGACTAGTAACAATGTGTTCTATGTCCCATTCTAACATATTTTTTTTTAAATTCAATTGACTGAAAAGGAGGTCCACCATCTGACACTAATGACAATGGTATTCCATGACGAGCAAAAATAGACTTTAAATGAGTGATAACATTTTGAGATGTACTGTTTTTATGTAATAAAGCAATTTCTATGTATTTTGAGTAATAATCTGTGACAATTAAATAAACTAAGTTATCAAAATGCATTAAATCAATACCGACTTGTTGCCATGGATATTTACATATTTCAAATTTTTGTAGTGGTTCCTTTTGATTGCATGGTTTGAATTTTGCACATACAAGACATTGTTCTACTAAATTCTTTATATCACTTGACATATTTGGCCAATACAAAGATTCTTTTGCTAATTTTAAACATTTATTTATACCTTGATGACCTTTGTGAACCTTATCTAACATTTCTTTTTACATTGACTGTGGTACTATTAATTTTGAACCTTTGAAAACTAAATCTTTAATTACATGGATTTCTCCTTGAATATTCCAAAATGGTTTTACCAATGGACTGACATGGTTTTTGCTTTTTGGCCAACCTTCATTATAATATTTTTTCAATAACTGCAAGGATTCATCAACTTTGGTTTCCTAATTTTGTGCTGTATTCTTTTGTGACTGCTAAATTAGAATACATTAAATTGACATGACAAGACATTTGTGATTCATTTTCAGGTATATAATGGTCTTTTAAAGCTGCTCTTGACAATGTGTCTGATATATACATTTCTTTACCTGGGACATGTATGACTTCTAAAATCATATTTCTGTAAAGTTAACATCATACGCTGTAATCTAGCTGGTACATCATGTAATGGTTTTTTAAATAAATAGACTAATGGTTTATGATCAGTATGTACTGTGACTCTATTACCATATACATATTGGTGAAATTTTTCACAACCAAATTGAATAGCTAGTAGCTCCTTTTCAATTTGAGCATATCTTTCCTGGGTTTCAGTTAAAGTTTTTGAACTACATATATGCAATAGGTTTATTTTTCTGCAAAATGACTGCACCTAAAGCTGACTTTGACGAATCGACTGACAAGACTAATGGAATCTTGGGATTATAATGAGCTAAAACTGGTGAGTTAGTAATCTCATCTTTAGTTTTTTAAGACATTGACTATGATTCTCATCCCAAGTCCAATCAGATTTTTTTTTCAAAAGATTTCTTAATATTTGAGTTTTTTCTGACAAGTTACTGATAAAAGGTCCTAAATAATTAATCATACCTAGTATTCTCTGTAACTCTTTGACATTTTTTGGTGTGGGCATATTGACAATGGCTTTGACTTTCTCTTCGTCTGCCCTTGCACCATCTTTACTGAAGACATAACCCAAAAAACAGACTTCTGAGACTAAGAATTTACATTTTGACTTGTTAAACTTTAAGTTAACTTGACGTGCTCTTTGCATAACTTTATGTAATCTTTCATTATGTACCGACTCATTTGGTCCATAAACTAAAATATCGTCTATGAAAATTAAGACTCCTTCTATATCACCAAATAAATTCATCATAATTCTTTGAAATATTTCAGATGAGGCATTTATGCCGTAAGGTAATCTTAAATACTTATATCTACCAAATGGTGTTTGAAAAGTACATAATTCAGAACTATATTCATCCAGACGTAGCATCCAAAATCCAGAGAATGCATCCAAATGAGAAAAACATACAGCTCCTTCAAGCTGAGACCTAATCTCATCAATTGACTATAATGGATAAAATTCTCTCATAATGTTCTTGTTTAAATTTCTAGGATCTAGACAAATTCTTAACTGACCTGAACTTTTTACAGTTATGACGACTGAGTTAACTCACTCTGTTATGCGATAAAAATATCTTTAATGAGCCCTTCTCTGAGTGTGCCAAACTCACAATTTTTGCTTTTGATCTCCAAATCCGTAAGGAATTCTTCGATGCTTTCGGATTTTTCCTGCCGACGTGTGAAGAATGTATATCTACACATGGTCACATTTCTTCGCGGCTCGAAGTAATTGTCGAATTTGGATTTGACTTCGCTGAGCGTGCTGCCATCGAGTTTGAAATTGAACGTATTAAATATATTTAATCCACGTTCACCAATTAAATGGAGTAAAATTGCGATTTTTCGTTTTTCCTGTAGCTAGCAGATACAGTTCTAGCTGCTGCCACCAGCGTTTCCACGACTCGGCATTGTTGTTAGCTGGATCTGATGAAATATTCAGTTGCTTCAGTTGAGAATTCAAACTTTTTTCTCCTTCGCCATCTTGGCTACGGACGACGACACCGGCTTGATTTTGCATTTTTTCGACGATCTTCGGAGTTTTGATACCAGACCTTCTTCGTATTGTTTTAATGGACTTCTGACACCATATTGCGATGGGAAATGATAAATGCTTCTTGGTGTTCAATGTTTAATTGCAGTCAGACATATATACAGAACAATAAGTAATAATGTAATTCACAGACGAGGTTATACAGTGCAGTGACGGACTGAACTCGGACCACAGATTATTATATATCGTAGACAATTAATAGTGAGGTGCATGAAGCTATATTACTAATTAGTGATGTTACAACACTTAAAACAACTTATTTGCACAAAACTAACATAAGACACTTGAATTCTGGCAATTTTCATATTTTTGACCTCATTTTCAGCCTAATGAACGGTCGAGGAAATATTTTCACTGTCCTAAATGGAAATTTTGTATTATGTGCTTTCCTAAGACGCAGCGTCGCCTGGAAGAATGCTGTTGTAAATCCGCCTTAAATTGATGGTGTATTCCCGTTCGTCCACTCGACTTCGTCCCACTAGTGGGACGAACGGGAATTTACAAAAATAATATTTAATTTGTTCCCGATCGTCCCACTCCTAATTCAAGAGGGGACGAACGGGAATATGTTCTTCGATTAGTGCCATTCGTCCCACTAAAAAGATTTGTGCAGAAATATGTTTATTCGTTGTTTCGTAGTTTGCTTGTCCTTTACTCCACTTCGTTCTCGACAAGCGCTATATTATTCTTTTCCTTATATCTCATATTCAAATGACAATGCCAGATCCTGCCCCACCTTTCAGCCCATGATACAGGAAATATAAACTAATGAAAAATATTAAATGAAAATAAGACCCCTGATTACATAATTGTTATTCTGCAAAAGATGCTTTTAAAAAGTTAGTGATAAAAGGATTTCGAAAACCCAAAAACCATTTCCTGTTTTCATCGCGGCCATGTGCGTTACGCATTAAGCATACCTACACGCAGAGAAAATGACAAATGACACCTTTTAATGTGTTATTGTTCGGATATAAATATGCAATATTCAGTTTTAGTAAAACATTATTTTGAATAAGTGTGTTTAACGAAAATAATGTTTTTTTTATATAAATCACGTTATGAATATACACTCTTAAAAATATTTCACACTAGCTTCTGCCAGCGACTTCGTACGCGGATCCTGTTGCTTATGCCAGCGACAATGGGGTCGTCAAAATCGAAGATCTGAAACGACTGATGTCGAATTCTTAGAGCCTGGGGACGTGAAAACAACGGGACGCGCATGCCGATTCCAGACTTTCCAGATCCTTAATTTTTGTAAGTCATCAGGAAATGCCCATCAGACTAAACAACTCTTGCTAAGATATTATTCATATTTATGTTATAGTGTAGCTGGGCTCTTGGAATTCCACATCAGTTGTTCCAGATCTCACTTTTCATACGTCAACAGAGAATGCTCATTAGGCTGAACAACTCTTGCTAAGACGTCATTCCTATATATGTTATAGTGTAGCTGGGCTCTTGGAGTTCTACATCAGGTGTTCCAGATCTTCAGTTTTTATACGACAACAGGGAGTGCTCATCAGGCTGAACAACTCTTGCTAAGACGTTATTACTGTATATGTAATAGTGTAGCTGGGCTCTTGGAGTTCCACATCAGGTGTTCCAGATCTTCAGTTTTTATACGACAACAGGGAGTGCTCATCAGGCTGAACATCTCTTGCTAAGACGTCATTATTGTATATGTAATAGTTTAGCTGGGCTCTTGGAGTTCCACATCAGGTGTTCCATATCTTCAAATATATTTTCTCAGCAGAAAGTGCTCATCACGTGGAACATTTTTTGCTGTTGCGCTATTTATGTATCTCTTATAGTTTAGCTGATCTATTGCAGTTCTGCATCAGGTGTTCAAGTTTCCAAGATAAATTTTTGCCTATATGTTGCCCAGACATAATAGCTATACATCAAAAAAAAAAAAAACAATCAAATCCGTCCAGTAGTTCCGAAGATTAGCGTGCATGGAGTAACTTCTCCCGTTTTCCTAACATTTCCCTTCACTGCTCTGCTCCTATTGATTGTAGCGTGATGAAAAGTATTCTATAACCTGCCCAGGAGTATGAAAAATAATTGTACCAAGTTTCGTCAAAATCCGTCGAGTAGTTTTTGTTTCTATAACGGTTATACAGACAGACAGACAGACAGACAGACAATATTTTTTTTAATTGCATTTTTGGCATCAGTATCGATCCCTAATCACCCCCTGATAGTTATTTTGGAAATATATTTCATGTACAGAATTGATCTCTCTACAGATTTATTATAAGTATAGATTTGAGCATGAATGATTATGTACAACGAAACGTCATTGACGCGGAAATACCTAATCAAAACATAGCCCTATCATAAAATCTGGACTGAGCACTTCAAGTTACCTAGTACCCAAAAATGAACCGTAATCGCCACCGTTTAGGTTTTTTTTGATTTGCTTTAATTAGCATGACGAAAGAGAAGAGCAACTTGGATGGCGCTTGTCCCTTTCCTCCTATTCCCATAAAGTAGTATGGATAGAAACAGTAAAATATAACTCTTACTTGCTAAACTTATTTACTTTTTCGGCTTTAAAATTGCTTTCAGGTTTATTTTTCAATATTCTTTTTTTTTTATTCGGGCTATTGTCGCCAATGTCCCTGATATTGTTGTGATAGACAGATCCAACGACAGATCGGTGCGCCGCGTAATGATAAATAATCGATGATACCATCTCACATGACGAGAACCTTCTGAACTGAAAGCTGAGAAATATAAATAAAAGAAAAATCTCAACTTAGCACGCGCGGTTGTTGGAGTGGGAATGTGAGCTCGGCTATCATTGTGCCGATTTATCCGTGTATTCCCGTTCGTCCACTCGACTTCGTCCCCCTAGTGGGACGAACGGGAATTCGTTATTTATTTTCCCGATGGTCCCACTAAATTTTTTGAGTGGACGAACGGGAATAATTTATTAATTCTTTTTTGTAGTTCTAGTGGTCCCACCAAATAATATAAGACTGGTGGTTTTAATTGGTAAAAAAAACAACTTTGAATATGAGATATTAGGAAAAGAATAATATAGCGCTTGTCGAGAACGAAGTGGAGTAAAGGACAAGCAAACTACGAAACAACGAATAAACATATTTCTGCACAAATCTTTTTAGTGGGACGAATGGCACTAATCGAAGAACATATTCCCGTTCGTCCCCTCTTGAATTAGGAGTGGGACGATCGGGAACAAATTAAATATTATTTTTGTAAATTCCCGTTCGTCCCACTAGTGGGACGAAGTCGAGTGGACGAACGGGAATACACCGATTTATCGTTACAGCCAATGGCGTGATGGCAAAGGGCCTCGACGAATACCTTTCGAGGCTCTCTCTAGGTAGTTGGATCAAGGGCCTGATTTTGAAGGCAGTGTTCCTAAATACGGCCCGCATTGTGAGGAGGTTCCTGTTTCTGTAGCCCTAACCACCGGTAGTTTGGACCCCGCTCCCACACCGGCGAACTACTGTTTTTATGTTTATAAATGTTTTTTTATTGTTATTTTAAGAAATATTTAAAAACGTAATAACATGTATTTTGGTTACCTACCCTATTCATCATCATCATCATCATATCAGCCGTAAGACGTCCACTGCTGAACATAGGCCTCCTTTGGACTTCTAGTAGGACCGGTTGTAAGCGGCCTGCATCCAACTTGATCCTGTGGCCTTCATAAGATCGTCTGCCCACCTAGTGGGTGGACGTCCCATGGCGCTTGCCGGTGCGTGGTCTCCATTCGAGAACCTTACGGCCCCATCGGCCATCAGTTCTGCGAGGTATAGGTATGGCCTGCCCACTGCCATTTCAACTTGATAATTCGTTGGGCTTTGTCAGTTACAGTGGCCGGCACGTAAGTTGGCAAGAGTCGTTAGATGCGCAGAAGTCATTGATGACACTACGAATCTCCTCATTTCTGAGTCGATCGCGCAGAGAGACTCCGAGCATAGCCCTCTCCATAGCTCGTCGGTCTTACTGAGCTTACTAATGAGGCCCATAGTAAAGGACCACGTTTCGGCGCCATACGTCATCACTGGTAACACACATTGGTCGAAAACTTTCGACTTGAGGCACTGAGGTATTTTGGACGAGACCTACCCTATTAGAAAGAGACAACGTGCTGAGAGAGATAGCTCCGATGGGGCCACCCATCGGAGCTATCTCTCTCAGCACGTTTTTACGGCATAAGTGCTCAGTCCATTTCGTATATTGTTTGTGTATTTTATCCTTGTGTCAAAATGTCACAACTGGCATTATAGACAAAGTCATTTGATTTTTGGGTGGCTATTGTGTTTGTTTATTACAAATTATAAATGTGTTTGAATTATCTTACAGCTTCCACCAACATCTGTAATCCGTCAAGATTGTTAGTATTGTATTGTGTGTGCTTTGTGGCTAGACCAGCATTGTGAAAATAGGGACGTGACGTTAACGTATGCTCGACATAGGTATCTAACCTAAATGTGATATTTTATCCAATAAAACAGAATCTGCACTTTTAAAGACATTTAATCATAATTTTAGTTATCACTGTTAAAGGACAAATAGAATGCTACATTTGGTATAGTTGGAAGCCAACTTTTATTTGGTGGGTCATAGCTCTAAGTAGCAACTGGCATTGTCTTTTGTTTTTTTTTTTAACAATTAAAACCACCAGTCTTATATTATTTGGTGGGACCAATAGAACTACAAAAAAGAATTAATAAATTATTCCCGTTCGTCCACTCAAAAAATTTAGTGGGACCATCGGGAAAATAAATAACGAATTCCCGTTGGTCCCACTAGGGGGACGAAGTCGAGTGGACGAACGGGAATACACGAAATTGATTATATGTGGTTAAAAACTTACCCAAATGTCCATAGATCTATACCTGTCTCTTTCTTTCACCAGCGTGCATCCTTTTCTTACCGTGAAAAGTGCTTGACATCGAAGCTGTCATCTTCATAGCGTTTGTAAATTTTGCCGGTAAGACATCAGAAAATTTTCCAAAGTTAAAAAAGTGTTGAAATACAATAATTTATTGTATTTATTTAGCACGCAGCGTTTATTTAGAGTACGTGACACGTTTTCTTTTGTGAATTAGTGTTTTAGAAGGATTACGAACTAAATTGAGTGGGTAAGTGTGGTGTGAGGTGACGAGGTTTGAATGTTGATGCTCAGACGGTAGATCAGCATTCAATACGGTGAGACATGATGACTGGTCATCATCTTCATCCTTGAACGACGAGAGCATAGCTTCACATACACCCAACAGAAGACGCAAAGTCACGTAAGTACAAACAAGTTCAAACTTGTCCGGACCCTCGCGCCTCGTGTAGAGACACAAATTCAAGACGAGGACCTTATTTCTAGTTATTTAACTACTTGTATTACCTCCTCTAACAACGAGAAGGCTATCCTACATCAAATATTTTGAAAAAAAAAAAAAAAAGCTATTTGTCTATTTCGAAGTTTTTTGGTATGGAGTTGGATGAAAGACAATTTATTCCACTTCCAATGAAGGATTACAAGCAAATCCAAAATTTAATCAGATTTGTCTGATACGTTTTTTTTTTACAAAACCCCCGTACAATCTTGTATCGCTACTCCTTGTTTTAACCGATTCGTTGCGGAGGGCAAGTTTCAGTGCCATCACTTTCTTTTGCGTGTGACGTTAGGCACGGCTGCGTGTCATTGTAAATCGGTTAAAGGTCTTAAAGTTAATGATTAATTGTATCATTTTATCAAGACCAAAGATTAATAAGTTTCAACGGAGTTGTTATCCAACAATATTTTGGAATTGAGAAAACTACTATGATTAACATTACAGGACTTGCATAAGTGGGTATCGGATACCTTAATTATTTTCATTTTAACACATACTTTGAAGAGATTTTGATTATTTTTGGTCCACCAACGTCGGACTCATAATTATATATTTAGTTTTAGGCTTTGCACCCTATCAAAGCTTCTTTAGGTGGACTTAAGGTCCAGCTAATTAAACAAGTGTAAACAAAAAACTATTTGAATATTTGACTATTCAGAACATTTAGAGGGGTTGTCTAAAGGACCATGCTCATTCAGGGCAACCACAGGGAGCAAGCAATCATATTTTGAAATTAATAACAGCTTACCATGTTCCATTCGTATAGGAACCTCCCCTTGGTATCTAGTCAAAGATGTTTATAGAAAAGTTTGCAACCCCAATTACAAAAGGCCATATAGGTACCTATTTCGAGTTTACTATATCAAAAGATTTAGTAAAAAAAAAAATTAAAAATGGGTTATTTCCCATATTAGACCGCGGAGGTCTCAATTCATAATGCCAGTGAAACATTTGTGAAGATATACATTCATTCATAAATTACTATGCTTATTTTTAATTACCAATTGCAGAGACACACCGGAGTCTCCTCCTTGTGATCTATAACAACAAAGTGCTGCTGTTAACAGCCTTTGTTTATGACCTATCTATGGCTTCAATTATGTTGTTGTGCGAACAATGTTTCTGTATAATTATTGTGTGCCTGGACTGTTGTTCCTGGTAAATCAGGATCGTACAGATTTCTCAGATTGCGGAAACGCTGAGAATATTGGAAATCTTGAGGCATCACATAAATCATCACAAGTCTGCTTGAGTCCTCTCTTTAAGCAGAATATATTGGTCTAGTATGGGACACCCAGCAAAACTGGGTATAACGCGCCTCCAATAAAATAAATAAAGATTAAACTATTTTTTAACAAGATAGAGCAATTTAATCAGTTGTCCACAAAAAGCTCAGACTTTATTGGTTTTACTGAATTATGATAATTACGAAGTATCAAAAGAACTTTAATGTTGCAGTAGGTAACTGTTTTTAAAATTGTTCTATCAAAACAGGTTACTAGAGAAAAGTAAGTTTCCTCTGCCTGTTCAACAAGGGTGGTCAAAGCCATAGAGTACAACTCAATACCGTAGAGTTAAGAAAGGTGCAACTCACTTCTTGACCACGGATACACCAAACTAGGGGTAAGGAGCCCAATTAAACATCACTTACTCATCTGTAAGGTGGGATCCATGCCAGATGCTTTTGTTATTGAAATTTTGTTTCTGAAGCAGATGTCGTATTTGCACACATAAATATTAAGTCCGACAACAGGACTCTTATTGCATACTTCAGAAACGAAGGGGGAGGGGGAAGATACATACCCTTGCAATACTAAGGCTCACAAACAGGCTTCAAGAGACTTGCAAAGCAGTTGCGTCTAACTCTCTCAGCCACTTACTCCCGGAGAGTAAACAAAATTTTGGATCGCCTCTCAAGGGACCGCAATGTACCAGGTTGGCATCTTTTACCCCAAGCCATGGAGGCAAACAAAATTGTGGATCGCCTCTCAAGGGGCCGCAATGTACCAGAATGGCATCTTTTACCCCAAGCCGCGGAGGCAAACAAAATTGCGGATCGCCTCTCAAGGGGCCGCAATGTACCAGTGTGGCATCTTTTACCCCAAGCCGCGGAGGCCATGTTAAAGATGTCGGGCGTCCCAGACGTAGATTTATTCACGTTATGAGATACGGCTTTCGTAACAAAACTGCAAAGTACGTTAAAATTAGGTTCCAAAACCTTATGTTATATGCGAGGTTTACAGCCGACAATGGGACTGTCGGCTGGGCTGGGCATTCCCCCACCCAGCGTAATACTAGAAGTATGAACTACTTATTTGAACAAGGCACAATATTACAATCGACAAAGAATTATGACCCACCAAAAGCATTATTTTCTTACAGACATTCAAATATAATTAGGATCACAGTCATAAACATAAATATCCATATTAACGACCTTGATCTTTGTTATTTTGACAGATTCAAACGACGAGTTGTCAAAAAGGGTCATAATTCAAATTTGTTGATAGTACATTCTACTAACGCCACAGTGCGCCAAATGCTTCTCACTACTCGATCTGCAAGAGAGAGCGATAGCCAGAGCGGGAGCGACTTCCGATAAAGTACCTGCGGAAGGTCTTAGATCGGACTACAGTCAAGTGCCCTGTACAGGGGGACAAAATTCCGATAAAGAACCTGTGGAAAGTCTTAACATATTGGACTACAAGCAAGTGCTTGGCACAGGTGGACAAGTTATCCCCCCTAGATTGGAAAATTAAGGGTGGGCTGACCAAGTCTCTCCCTAAACTCTAGCGGAACAAGACTTATTAAAAAGTAACTGGTGGACATCTACTTTTACAACAATATAAAGCCCTATTTAAAAGATGGTGATCCTGGTGTTACACCAATCAAATTAACGCTGAAACACCTGTAGGTGTATAAGCTGATAAAGTAAAAATTCCAGGCTAAATTGTTTTGAGAAAACAAACTAGATTATAGATTCTATTTGATCTATTATATTTTGCCTGCATAAGTTTACTATCTCAACTTACTGAGCAACATCTGAGGTAGATATTTCAGGACAATCTTTCATTCAAAAAGTTCTAGAAGCTTTTTCACTTCCTAAAGCTTGCAGTACAAAAACTGCCAATAGGGTACATTACAATATTACTTTGTTTTAATTGACTAAAGAACTCTGCATATCCAGATTCTTCATTTAAGATAGGCGAATAGCTCTAATATTATTGCTACCCTCAGGTCATAGAATTCATGATCTCACATCAGATCGAGATAATTAGAGAATAGCCCTGAAAATCTTATTTCTATGAAAAGATGAGATCAGTCTTTGTCCAATATTTTGGTATAAAAACAGAATCAAAATCACACAGACAGTAAGGTTCGTCGTTGCGGAAACATCAGGACCATGTCTGTCTACCCTGTTAGAACTGTCTGAAAATAGAAAAAACACAGTCACAAAATTCCTCTATCTGGAAAATTAAAACCAGCTTCTACACAAGTTGGGAACATAGCATTACTTTCAAAGTTGCTAATATTAGTGCCCCACTGGGCAGTTATTACAAGTTAGCTATTATAGCCTCAAGAAGCTACTTGAAGAAAATACTTGTTCAAGCAGTACTTGACAGTGGAAAACTGATAGAGTTATAAAATGTAGGTATCAGAAGTTTTACTGTCAACCAGTAAACCAGATTGATGACACCAACTCCAATGCTTATTTATTGCAGTTAGATTTATGCAATATTCATTAAATAAATAATTGTCTTCACTGGTTATACCTTTAGAAGACATAACTTTATCCTGGATAAAGATTTAATTTAGAATTATCTCCTTGTACCAGGTACCTCTATCAATTGGCTACTATTTTGATTTCTGAAGATTGAAGAAGTTACTAATTGTAAAGTTACATTACAGATCTTGTTACAGTGGGCTTTGATGAAGGGTTTTTGAAGAACTATCTTTAAACATAATTACCTATGCTTTGAAGACATTATTATAATTCATTCATCATAGCGTTTGTGTTTATCACCAGCAGATACCAAACAGGTCTTCCAGGCGACGCTGCGTCTTAGGAAAGCACATAATATGACTGTTTTGCATTCCAACAAAACAGGTATTATGTGTTGAATAAGACGCAGCGTCGCAGCAAGTCTCTTGCTGGTACCTCGAAAACTCTATGAAGACTAAGTTGACAGCTTCGATGTCAAGCACTTTTCACGGTAAGAAAAGGATGCACGCTGGTGAAAGAAAGAGACAGGTATAGATCTATGGACATTTGGGTAAGTTTTTAACCACAGATAATAAATTTAAGGCGGATTTACAACAGCATTCTTCCAGGCGACGCTGCGTCTTCTTGTTCAACTTAAATACCTGTTTTGTTGGAATGCAAAACAGTCATATTGTGACGTGCAGTCTTACCTCATGCGGTGGGGTCGGTACGTACTTCGTGCGCGCCATGCGCGTGCACAGGGTGCGTGTGTGCGCACACTCGGGGACGCTCACTATTGGCCGACTCACCTTAACGCACACACAAATAATGTGTACGTCAATGTACTATCGTGAGTAACGAAGGCTCTCTACGACCTCAGAGCGAGACCAACGAGCGCAAAATCGTCACACAAAACGTTACTTTGCGAACTAAAACTGACCAAATGCGTGTCGGGCCACGCACAATAAAAAATAAAAATATTATATCCTAATGAAAAGTTGTTCGCAAAACTACAAGGACAGTCAATAACTAAAAGTTATCTGTGTGCGTGCAGGCGTCACCTTGTACAAGAGTGGATACTGACCGTTGGCGAGTCCTTGTTGCGGGATGTGCCACTTGGCGGCGGGCGGCTGCTGCTGCTGGTGCTGCTGCTGCTGCTGGTGCTGCTGCTGCTGCTGCTGGTGCTGCGGAAGCGCGTGGTAGGCGGGCGGGGCCAACGCGGGCGGCGCGGGGGAGGGGGTGCGCGGCCCGCCACTGCGCCGCCCGCCGCCCGCGCCCGCTGCTCCGTACGTGTTGTTCGCGTACGCACCCATCACTGCGAGCGCACAGTATCGTGATCAGTCAAACGAAATGCAGACAAAAATATTCGTATCCGATGCTTTTTGACGATAGTTGGACGATGGAGTCGTACTCACTTTGGTGGTAGGCGTGGTGCATGGCGAGCTGCGCGGGGTGCTGCGGGTGCTGCGGGTGCTGCGGCAGCGGCTGGTGCTGCGCGTGCGGCGGCGGGTGCACGGCCGGCAGCGCGCGCGCCACACCGCGGGCCGTCTGCGCGTTGAGCAAGCCGCGCAGGTTCATCTCGTTCACGCCTATGGAACAGTGACATACTTAGGCTCTTCCGAGCTCTTTAAACAGTTAAATTACATGTAACGTTACTAAACTGACCCAGGATAAAATCTATCGTAATTCTTCAACATTAAGAGTACCACTTAGTAGATCTTATAGTGAGTAGCCATGCTCAATTATAATAAAAAAATCGCTAACACTAACTAGTTAACCTGCTACATTTGAATATAACTTTAAGATTTTTTACTTTTTTTCTCTATAATAATAAAATATTAATCAGACATCAACTAAGTGGTAATGCAAAGGTGGACGCACACTTATCCGCACCGAATTTTCCGAATCGAACAAAAGGATTTTTAGATTTCTTATACTTTCTGAACCGGTTGGTGCGCGCGCGCAGCCCGCCCGCCAGCGGCAGGAACGATAGTGTGTACGTACTAGTGATGTTGCGAATATCTGATTTTTGACATTCGCGAATGCGAATGCGGATGCGAATATTCAATTCCAATATTCGCGAATGCTAATGCGAATATTCAGTTTTAAATCAATTACGTTTGATAATTTAGAAATACAAAAAAATAACACTTTTTAATGTAACTTTATAACTTATTTGTATTTTTTTACTTCCTGTCTGTAACGAGAATGGAAAAAGTATGCAGGGTAATTTTTTTAACTGGGCGTGGATGGCCTTCTGAAACTAAGAGGAATGTCGCCACGTTTAAATATAATGCCTAGATTCAGATAACACAACTTTGATCATGCGACAAATATGAGCTAAGTATCTACTGTATGTATCGAGAGGTTCTCATCTTATAGTAATAGGCAGTCCCGATGTTGTCAGTATCACCTCGTAATATTATTTCGTCTTACTTTCGAGTTAATTGGCTACACACTTAACAACATCTACGACGCCTCTAACGTTAACAAATGGGACACACGGTCCCTGGATGGTCCTCCAGCCTTCCCCATAGACCTTCCCAAGCCACCAGACTCTACTCTAATTATCAGCTTTATAACCTCTCAATACATTTCACTCTAATCATAATAATTAGTTTCGCTTACCAGCACGAAGGATTCCTTCTGCTATCTCTTCTCTTATTCTTTTATGTATTCTTCCATACTTCTGCCTCCATTTTCCCTCTATTCTCACACACCTCGCTCGCCTATACCGTGCACACTTCTCTTTTTTATTTTCTTTTTTCTCTACCTACCCTACCGACTACCCACCGAACCTACTTGACTCAGTGTTACCAACCTTTTTTTTTAGCGTGGTAAAATCATCAAATGAGTCCTCCCACCCCGGGCAGGGCGGGAGGGACTGTCAGACTTTTACTGACTAAAATCCACGGTGTCCTTCAATAGCCCTTTATGTTCCGGGGTCACGGTAAGGGAATAATCCCGCGACCCCGGCAGGCTTTGGCCCTCTGAGAGGGGGGCCCCGTCATTATGCTGACACTCTTTGAGGCGCGCGTGAGACACAACGCGCCGTCGACCCGGGCATGGTCCATGGTCGGGCAGCGAGTTGCCCTTTACTCGCTGCCCGCATGCCCGCGCCTAAGGGGCCGGAGATCGTCTAGCGACGTCCGTCGCCGTGGGCGTCCACCACAGTGTTACCAACCTAATCTAAATTTTTTTATAGGGAAATCGCAATCGTTTCGCGACAAGGAATGTTGAAAAACTATGAAAGGAGTCTCGAGGCCGATTTTGACGAAAACTAAAACTGCATTTTCACTTCACCAGAATTTGCTCCTTGCTCCAGCTGGTTCGATTCCTGGCCAGGATTACTGATTCTTCTAAAATCCAATGATGCAGTTTTAAAATCGTCCTCGAGACTCCTTTCAATGTTTTTCGATATTCCTCATAGTTTCGGATATAGCCATCCACAGTTCCACACTCCGTTGAAAAATTCACCCTGTATAACAGTAACTCTAAGAGTGGCGTCACTGAAAGAAAAACAGACAGAAACAAGTTTATCTTAGCATGGTCATATTTATGACTAGCTTCTGCCCGCGACTTCGTACGCGGATCTTGTTGCTTATGCCAGCGACAACGGGGTCGTCAAAATCGAAGATCTGAAGCGTCTGATGTCGAATTCTAGAGTCTGGGGACGGGAAAACAACGGGATGCGCGAGACGATTCCAGACGTTCCAGATCTTTCATTTTTGTAAGACAACAGGAAATGCCCATCAGACTAAACAACTCTTGCTAAGACGTCATTCCTGTATATATTATAGTGTAGCTGGACTCTTGGAGTTCCACATCAGGTGTTCCAGATCTTCAATTTTTATACGTCAACAGAGAGTGCTCATCAGGCTGAACAACTCTTGCTAAGACCTCATTCCTATATTATGTAATAGTGTAGCTGGGCTCTTGAAGTTCCACATCAGGTGTCCAGGATCTTCAAATTTATTCTCTCAGCAGAAAATGCTCATTACGTGGAACAATTTTTGCTACGGCACCATTTCTGTATCTCTAATAGTTAAGCAGGTCTGTTGCGGTTCTGCATAAGATGTTCAAGTTTCCAAGATAAATTATAGCCTATATGTTAAGCGGACTTAATACCTATACAACAACAAAAAATCATTCAAATCCGTCCAGTAGTTCCGAAGATTAGCGTGCACAAACACACAGACAAACCGACAAACAGACAAAAAAAAAATTATAATTACAATTTCGGGTTCGGCATCGATACAATAACAACCCCTGCTACTTTTTAAAAATATATTTCCATTGTACAATGTACAGACACCCCAATTAGAATATTATGTTATAATCATAATACATTTATATTGAATTTTTAATTTAACATGTAAATGCATTGTTATTAACTAAATTAGTTATTTTGCAGTAAGGTTTATTTTTATTTTGTACTAGCTGACCCGTGCCCACTTCGTTGGTCAGTATTTCGGCTAATATGTATGATATCTTTATAATTTATAGCCTATAGCACTCACGGATAATGTAGCTTTCTACCAGTGAAACAATTTTTAAAATCGGTTCATTACTTCCGGACACATACAAACATACAAACTTACAAACAAATGTTACCTCTTTATAATATTAGTATAGATTGAATGACGGAATTTGTATTAATACAAATAAAATTGCACTTTTATGTCTTGTTGCCTTGATTTACGGTCTATCTTAGTTTGTTTTGACTGTACAGGGGTAATGTGACTATAATTTCAGTAGTTTTAATTATTTTTGATAAAAAATTCATCATCATCAGCTTATAATGTTCCCACTGCTGGGACACAGGCCTCCTCTCTGTGAGAGGGAGTGGGCCATAATCCATCACGCGGGCCCAGTGCGGGTTGGCATGATATGTCACATGTCTTCGAATTTTTGGTTCTAGGACATGCCGGTTTCCTCACGATGTTTTCCTTCACCGTTTTGAGAGCAGTAGTGATGAAATAAATTACACAAAGTAATGCGCCTGGCGGGGTTCGAACCCACGACCTACAACTTGTAAGTCGGGACCGATACCACTGGGCCACCACTGCTCTAAAATTACCTTTAATAAAAATGATAGAAATCGATTCAGTAAACGATTCTGAACAAACTAATTTCAGGATGTGCGTTAATTATGTTACATGTTGTATATATAGATAGAAGATTAATAATTGTTGTGATTATTTTGATGAACATTAATGTTGATGAATGGCGAGATAAAGGCAGAATGAACATAAGATGAATGGAGAGGACGACAAAAGATAAGAATGAATAGTGTGTGGAAGAAGGAGTAACAAATATTGGTATTTTTTCTGTCGTTCGTATTTGCAAAATATTCGCATGAATTTTGCGAATGCGAATGTCTAAAAATATGCGAATATCCGCATGATGCGAATGCGAATATTCGTAACATCTCTAGTACGTACCGTGCAGATGGTGCGGGTGCGTGGTGGACGTGACGTGCGCGTGGCGCAGCGGCGTGGTGCGCGCGCGCAGCCCGCCCGCCAGCGGCAGGAATGCGCCCCCCGCGCCCCCCGCTCCTCCCGCCTGCACGTACGACTGCACACGATTTCATTGGTCAAAAGCCATACTTTTCATTCTACTCGTACTACAGTCCATTCAAATGTTAATTTTAGACCAGCACGCGTAGGATGGCGCCGTAGAAACGGGTTTTGTCGACGCAAGAATAGACAAAATGACAGAACGTAAAAGATTTTTATCGATTTACGCATAGCAATGTTTAAAATATAGAAGAGACATGTTTCTATTCTTTAATGGTGTACGGATCGTGTCATACTTGTGCAAAAAAACAGTCGATTTGTATAGAAATAACGATGAAATAACTTTGTCTTTTCTTGGTAGAATAGAGATAGAATCGCCATGCTACGCGTGCTACTGTGCATTTGTCAGAGGAAGCTACTTTGTGTTTTAGATGTCATGGGGCTCAGTGTAAAGTTAAACACAAGTTTGTGATGTCACCCCACCGCCAACTTGTGAAAAAGTGGCTTATAGAAAGTTTGTAGACAAAAAGTATTAAATTCTCCACAACAGGTATTACGTTTGTTGTAGAATCAAAAATTAAAAAAAAAAAAACGAAAATCGATATAGAATTTTAACAAGTTATTTTTGAAGCTAATATGCTATGCTAGTCATGACACACTTTGAAAAGTCACGGAGAAAAACTTCCCCACAAAAAGGTCTCTATGATTGCATACAGAGACGTTGGAGAATGGAATGAATGTTTGACTCGATGGAGAATTTTCATCGAGTTTACGAGAGCAAAGTAGCAAGGTTGTAACGAATTTAATTTGATACAAAAAACGTCTCCGAGTGATCTATAGTTTGCCAGATAACTACCATCTATTTTTATAAGATGGCGTCCGATTGAGAAGGGTAAAGACCTTACAAACTTGGAATTAACTTTAAACTAAATCCTCCATGACATAATACTTTATTTTTTACCTCTTATAAATGCAACCCCACATGTAACTTTTCAATGGACTATTATTGCAACTGTACAAAATATAGTCGCTGCTAAACTGGAACAGTTTACGATGGACATGCAGTCCTGAGTCCATAGTTGTTCACGATGTTCGTAACATAGCCTGGAGAGGTTGATAATGTTTTACAAATAAACCTGTACAAATTACGTTTAAACATGGTCAAACAAAATTGTATTAAGACATGTAAAAGCGAAACATGGTGGTTGAGACTTATAATTTCACAAGTAAAGAGTATTTTCACATACAGATGATGAACTGCAAGTGTAGTTACATTGCTATTCCTGTATAGAAATTAATAACTCCATGCGCATTATCTACACGTAAAGAAGCTAACATGCGACATAATATATATAATATTAAAGACAGTTAATGCTACTGGCAACTCATCAGTCGCGTCAATGAAGCTTTTCCCTAGCAAGTTCTGCAGAACAACTACGATATTGATTGATATGATTCTTTATTGGTGTAAATTATTTACTTATTATTTTTATTATTGAAAATCACAAACTCTTCATAGTGACAGACAACTTTTTTATATTGTTGCTACCCAGGACAAGTTGTTAAGTCGACCTAGATAGATTATTTATGGGTCATAGTCTTCCTTGTAGCGGATTTTTCTTGTTATGTCTATGTGTTGTTAGTTTTTTGACCCTCTGTCACTGATCAAAATAAGTTGGAGTAGAGAATTGTTCCAAAGATAATTTATTTTACCATTTCCTTTTTGTTATGGGTCATTAAAATTGTAAGCTAGCTATTTTGTTTTTGGAGGTGTGCTTAAAAATATCCTAATTTCTGCGACTTTTCAAATATAATGTTTTGGCAATCTAATTGGATAACACAAAATACACCGATCTTGCTATGGCAAGATCGGTGTATTTTGTGTCCTCTGAAAGAAGTCTTGCATCGAAAAATAAAACGATATACAATTGGCAGAGATGTCGGTGGAAAACATGTCCTCCTTGCAACGAGCCCTTACGGCTTTCATTTGATAACTATGTCACACAATGCAGTTTACATTCTTTTTTTTTCCCATATTGCCTTCAAAAGTGTCACTCATATTCATATTTCATCTATTCACACCTCTGCATTTGGAAATTGATATGTAACCCTAGCAGTTTGGGCATACAGATGATATTGACTGTTATGGAAGGTTTGTCGTTGTTATTGAGGACTTCCTCTGCATTTTTAATGTGATCATTGACGCGACTATATACGGTGAATTTTCCAAACGGGCATGGACTGGAATCCAATAACTAAGATAAAATAAAACCGCGCTTTCACTCGCTTCACGTGATGTAATAATAGCCTTTTTAGATAAATGGACTATCAATACCAATAAAAAAGTATTTTTGAATTTATAATAATAATAATTTATTTACGGAAAACAGATAGATTGCAGTTATACTTAATTTGAACCAAAGTTTCTGAATTTCCAACAAAACAAACTCGACAACTTTTATTAGTCTCGCTAATATAAGAAGTAAATTCTGGAAATAAATGAGTTGGAGGCTCATAAAATTGTTTTTTTCAAAATTTCAATGATGCCGTTTTGTTTTCATCAAATTCAGCTTCGAGAATCTTCTTTTGGTATTTTTCGTTATTCCTCGCTAGTTTCAGATTTAGTCATCCATACACTGTTGGAAAATTCACACTTTGTACAGTAAGAGAGCGGTAACGTCGTGATGTGGTTAGTTCGCTCGGCGACGGACATACAGACGGCACACATTCACTACGCACTGACCTGGTAGCGAGCCATCGTCTGAGACATGGAACAACGTCGCACATCAGTTATGTTAGTGCACAGTCCGCCGCACGCCCGCGCTAAAACTCACTGCGACCAGTCTGTCTGACGGTTAACACGGACGTGCGGCGACTGTAGCCTTCACCAATATTAAGATCGTTCAGTGTGCTCAGCAGGACAAGCATAAAGCCTACCTGGTGCATGGCGACGTGCTGCAGCGCCACGACGGCGGAGTGCTGCGCGGGCGCGGGCGGGTGGTAGGGCCCCTGCGCCGCGCCGCCGTCCAGCTTGCCGTCCACCACGATGGCGCCCAGCCCCTGCAGCACGCGCACCAGCTCGGGCAGCTTGTCCAGCGCCAGCGCGATGCGCACGGGGATCTCGGGGTTTGGGATGTCGGCGCGGCGCGACTTGATGCGCTGCAGGTGCGCGCACACGGCGTGCTTGGCGTGCAGCACGGCCGTGTCGGAGCCGTCCAGCGCGGCGTGCACGAAGCCCACGCAGTGGTCCGTGATGGCGGCCAGCTGCTCCAGCGCCTCCTTCTTCTCGTTGAGCGTGCGCTGCTTGGCATCGCACACCTCGTTCAGGCGCAGCACCAGCTGCTTGCCGCGCGTGTTGATCGCGTTCGTCAATCTGGCACAGTTCCACAGACAGACGTTACACACGTAAGCTATGGCTACAGCTGCGCGACACCGCGCTCACGGCTCGCCGCCGGCTGGTCGGCTGCCGGCACCGGCCGGCGACGGACAGGTGCAAGTGCCGGGCGACGAGCCGTAAGCGTGAAGACCACGCACCATACCGCGGCTCGCTCTTGTCCCGAGGGGAACCGCTTACGTTACTATTTCAATTAAACCACATTATGCTTTTCAGTAAGAATTTTGATACAAAGAATACTAAACGATTCGAGAAATGTGTACTGTGACCGTTATCGTTGATGACTGAGCCTCAAACGGAGGTGTGCGGTGTGTACTCACTTGACGACGGTCTGCGTGATCTCGTGCACGAGCGCCTTCTTCTTGTCGGCGATGAGCTGCTGGCGGTCGCGGATGACCTTCATGGCCGAGCCCAGCAGCACGCGCTTGTAGCTCACCTCCGACAGCAGCGAGCTGATGTTGGCGCGCGCCTGCACACACACATACACACACACGCTACTCAACACGCACTACATCCACATCGATCGCTTCCTGCTGGCTCATTGCTAATGGCAAGTGACTTTCAGATTGGCAAAAGATAAGTAGAAAAAGCTTATTTTTTTTTATTTATGGCATGTGACAAGGGGTCATGATTGTTTTTTTTTTAATGAAAGTTATGGGAATTAATGATAGCCTGGCAAATGCAGGGAGATAATGAATGTAGTTTAGTGTCTTCTGTGGCTCGAGTGTCAAAGTGACAAGACATATTTTTTCACCAATTTTATTTTAATTTCAATTTCTCTCAATATTTACTCGTTTTCAAACAGTTAATTTCTACATAATGTGCAAAATGAAAAATCTGACAATGATCATAAAAAACCGGACTCTAAAAATGAGAATCAAGAGAAACATATCTACATAAAATGTGTCACCTATGATTGACCTATGCTGACTAGAAGCCGAGCCAGAAACTTAGAAACACAACCACCATCTCCGGGCTCGTCGCTAAGCTCCGCCTCGCCACCGCCGAAACCCAGCCTCATCGTGAACGCTGTGACACCGGCCGTGGCAGTTGCGTCGAGCTCCAGCGACGAGTATTTCTCCCCGCCAACGACACCACCACCTGCGCGTCGACGGGGAGGACGCCGGCCACCGGAATGCTTCGGACCTCGAGGCCCACCGGCCTCTGATAGGGTCCCAGCTCCCGGCGGAAGTGTGCAGCGCATGCGATGGACTCAATCCATCAATGAAAACGTCATGCGCTCATACTATGGGGCTACGGAGGGAGGAAACAACCTGACCGCGTACCGTGTTCGGATGCTCTCTCTGTTTCAGGTACTTGAGCCAGCTGTCAACGTATCGGCACAACGACTGTCGGATCAGGTGCGGGTCATCCAGCGTAACCGTATGTTGGACGACTCTGTACTTGATCGCTTGCGAATTGAAATGCAGAGGAACCATGCCATTGCCCCGTCGCCGTCACAGGCTGTGGTTCCACAGTCCGACCAAATACAGAATCACGCTGACGACGTAATGAGCAATGACATGGTTACTAATGTAAGTATCCAGTGCAGTGAGGAAATGAGGAGTACTTTGGAAGGTGCGATTCGAGAGTATCGTTTTATGTCGCCTGAACTTAGGCCACGGATACCTCGTTTGCCCATGCATAACAGAAACAGGATGCTGGTGGCTGTTCTGGATTCGCAGTTGTCAAACTATTTTGATAACTGCGAAGACCTTGCTGATGCTCATTCAATCCTGTATTGTGCTGCTGTAGCGGCATGTCGTGTAGCTCACGTAAAATTCTCGGTTGACAGAGCTACACGACCTAAACCAGCCATACCGGTATGGCAGTACAGGATTGAAAGACGTATTGGTGAGGCCAGAACACTCATCGGCAAACTCATCTCTTTCAGGGAGGGCAACACTCGCCCTAGAGTGATGCGCTTTGTGAGACGGGCGTTCTCGGGGACTGATATAAATCCTCGGGATTACCTCTCCCGTGTCACAGAGCGCATCGACTTCTTGAAACAGAAAGTGTATGCATGGGCGAACCGTATCCGTAGGTATAGGCGGCGTATGGAGCGATATAATCAGAATCGCGCGTTCCAACGAGATGAAAGGTGGGTTTACAGGTCTTGGGAGCGACCAGACCAAGGTGTGGCTGACGGGGATCTGCCAGATGATGACACCATGTGTTCATTTTGGCGTAGTATCTGGTCGGTACCTGTCAGCCATACTGAAGGTGAATGGATCGGAGACGTCGAGCGAGCGTGCGATCCTATAATAGAAATGGGGGCAATTTCGATAAGCCCACAAGACGTAGCACGTGCAGTCCGTCCGTTACCGAACTGGAAATCTCCGGGGCCGGACGGACTGCACAACTTTTGGATCAAGTGGTTCAAAAGGTCGCACGTTCGCCTGGCGGCTTTGTTCCAGTCAGCCTTAGAGCCTGGATCGCTACCCGAATTCCTGACGACAGGAATAACCCACCTGCTCCACAAATCAGGTAGTACTGCGGAACCCAAAAATTATAGACCGATAACGTGTCTACCAACTTTATATAAAGTTCTTACATCCATTTTGAGAGCTAAAATTAGTAAACACATTGATGAAAATTCTATCATGTCTGTTTCTCAAAATGGATGTGGGAACGGGTCCCGCGGTACTAAGGAGCTGCTCCTCATTGATATTGCCATTAGCCAACAGGTTCGCCGTTCTCGAAAGGATCTGTCGACATGTTGGATAGACTATAAGAAGGCCTATGACTCGGTGCCACATGCATGGCTCATGAGGGTGCTGGAGTTGTATAAAGTTGATACAACTCTATGCACTTTCCTGATGTCGTGTATGAGGCAATGGAGGACAGTCCTTCGCTATCCAGGATGTCGGCATATCCAGAGAACTAGCGAACCGATAAGGATAGAGCGAGGTATTTTCCAGGGTGATAGTTTGAGTCCACTTTGGTTCTGCTTGGCCCTGAATCCTCTTAGCACACTGTTGGAGGATTCAGGTCTAGGCTTTCGGTTGAGGACAGGCGGTCAGGTTATATCTCATCTCCTTTACATGGATGACCTTAAACTCTTTGCCCCCAACAATTTGCAACTGATGAAGCTACTGAAGGTAACTGAAACCTTCAGTAGCGCCATCAGGATGGAATTTGGTGTGGACAAATGTGCGGTCATGCATGTAAAGCGAGGGGAGATTGTGGAATCCGTGAGCACTCAACTCTCGGATTCCATAAGCCTTAGATCCCTCTCAGCAACCGAAACCTATAAGTATTTGGGTATGTCAGAAGCGTTGGGTATCAATGTTACTGGCGTGAAACAATCGTTGAGGGAGCGCTTCTTTGGCCGCCTGAAAAAAGTATTTAATAGCCTTCTATCAGGTGGTAATAAGGTGCGCGCCTTCAACGGTTGGGTCATGCCGGTCTTGATGTACTCTTTTGGCATACTCAAATGGACTCAAACAGAACTTGATGCCCTGGATAGGAGGGTCCGTACATTGCTGACTGCATATCGAATGCATCACCCACGGTCCTCGGTTATGAGATTGTATATCCCGCGAAAATGTGGAGGTCGAGGTTTTCTAAACGCTAAGACTCTCCACAATCGCGAGGTATGCAATCTCAGGGAATATTTCCTGAAAGCCGACGTGGGGATGCATCGAGATGTAGTGGCGGTGGACAAGGGCCTCACCCCGCTCTCCTTGGCTAAAGAGAACTGGCGCAAACCTGTGGTGCTTGACACTAATGATCGCATGGAAGTATGGCAGAGCAAGGAGCTTCACGGACGCTTTTTCCGGGCTCTACATGGGCCTGATGTAGATTTGTCAGCGTCCGTGGCCTGGCTACGATCCGGTGACCTCTTTGGTGAAACCGAGGGTTTTGTCTGTGCAATTATGGATGAAGTTATGATGACGAATAACTACCGGAGATTTATTGTGAAGGATGGCACGGTTGACATATGTCGGGCATGTCACCGTCCTGGCGAATCAATCCGTCACATTATTTCCGGGTGTTCTCGTCTGGCTAACGGAGAATACTTGCATAGACATAACCTTGTAGCTAGGATAATCCATCAGCAACTTGCTCTGAAATACAGCCTTGTCGAATCGGAAGTCCCGTACTACAGGTATGTGCCCGACCCAGTTCTAGAAAGTGGCAATATCACACTGTATTGGGATCAATCCATCATCACTGACAGGACTATTGTAGCTAATAGACCTGATATAGTGGTGGTGGATCGATCAGAGCGGCGCACAATGATTGTTGACATAACCGTCCCGCATGACGAGAACCTCGTGAAAGCTGAGAAAGATAAGCAAATCAAGTATCTTGATTTGGCTCGCGAGGTTGTCGACATGTGGGGCGTGGATTCAGCTGTCATTGTGCCGATAGTCGTGTCGGCCCATGGCTTAATTGCCAAGAGCCTCGACCAACACCTAAGGAGGCTCTCGTTAGGCAGCTGGATCAAGGGCTTGATTCAGAAAGCAGTTCTTCTGGACACGGCGCGCATTGTTAGGAGGTTCCTTTCTTTGGAGCCCTGACTGCCGGTAGCTTGGACCCTGTTCCCGATACCGGTGGGCCACTATTATTTATATTCTTAAATGTTTTTTTTTTTCTTTTTAGTTATATAGAATATTTAAAAATGTAAATAATATGAAAATAATATGAATAAAGGAAATAATAATAAATAGCTACTGTGTCAATATTCTTGTGATAACGATAAGCAAAGCTCGTATATTTTTAATGGGAAATTATATGTGCGGCAACAAAAGTTTTCTTTAGCACCTGCAACCTAGCGTCTTTTTTTATATGTGAGCGACGAGTTAATAGAACAGCTTCAATTATATTAATTCATCATCTTTACTATTCCAACAAAATATCAAGAAACCAGCGTCAATTTACGAGCGTAAATTAATATGACTCCGAGCTACCGATAAATATATTTACTTCTGATTTGATAACTCAGCGACTAATGTTGTAAGTGAGCTACTTTATATATTTTAGAGATTCAACATCTGTCTGCTAATAAAATCAAAATCCAGCCTCAAAATTAGCAATCAAAGTTTTTCATTCAACAACTAAATTAATAAATCATATTCTTTTTTCGTGAAAGTTTGCAACACAAGCGCGGGAGTGTACCTGACGCTCGTTGGGAATCAGAGGGGCGCGACCGGCCATTTGCACCAATGAGCGAGCTCTTTTTGTACACCAAATATACTGAATGTGCACCAAATCTAAAACTCGCTTTAGCAAGATTTCAGGGACACCCCGAAGTTCGGTTTGGTTAGGTTCCTTTAAACCTTGTACACAGAAATAGAAGCCCCGCGAAGCGGGGCTTCGTCGACCCTGCTTAGGTAGATTTTTTTTATTACACCTCGTTATGACATATTTTAATGAACATATTTTGGTGCACATTCAGTATATTTGGTGGAACACAGACAAAATTAGGTAAATAAAATGGGAATAAATTGAAGTACTTTTAAATACCATCCATAGTCAATTACTTATGGTAACATTATAAATAGATAGGCGAATACATGAAATTATAGCTTTTATTGACCATTATTTGATGACAATATTAAGGAAATTTTATGTTCAAATATAGTAGATTCACTCATCAATTACTTATGCTAAAGTATAAAAATAACGGTGACTCTATGAAATTAGAGTACGTTGATATTATTTTATAGATGAAGTTGATACACTTATTAGAAGCTGGCAATGAGTAGACATATCACAAATTTAGTTGCTTAAGAATTATCACCATGTTGCGTCATATTAACAGTAGCTTGTTTTACAATATATGGTCGCTTATAAACCATTTATTAGACGCTAAAAGTTTGTCGCTGACCTATTAATTCATTATACAACTAAATATATTTGCAGACGAGAATGACATTTTAAAGAAGCTGCCTTAATTAGCACCCATTTTTAATTGGTAACTTGGGTGTGGGTACGTTATCTCGCAGAGGGTCCATCAAGGGCGACATGCTTGTCTTCAATATCGATAAAGTTATGTGAAGTTAGAACAAACGGTCACCGTCGTCCGTCACCCCGGAATGTAAGGAGCTATGGAAGGACACTGTGTATTTTAGTCAGTACAAGTCTGACAGTCCCTCCTGCCCTGCGCTGGGAGGACTCATTTGATGATTGTACCAGGAGCCACGGTCGAGACGAGCAGCACATCGCAGCCAGAGCAACTCGCTGCCACCACTCCAGCCTACAGACCTGCTCCACTAGCGCGCCCACAAAACGATCCCAGTTCGTTTTGTGGGCGCGCTAGTGGAGCAGGTTGCATGTGCATCTGGACTGAGAGTCCGTTTTTTTTTTATTATTGGATCAACTTGAAACTTACAGGGGTTTTAGTTAAAAATAGTAAAAATTCGATGCCGCAAAGCATAAATTTCTTAAACGTGAAACAAAGCTGTTATAGGCAAATATCTATGGCCCTCAGTTCAGACGCTCGCTAAAAACGACTTAACATAAATCTCAGAAAGTACTATCTCTGTGATAATAATTTTTATTTTAAATTTTAGTAAAGAATTTCTTAAAGATTTTAAGAAATTTTCAAATTCCTAGAATATAGCATTACTGATTTATAGCAGTTTTACTTAGGGCTCTCAGTCCAGACGTTTATGAACTGAGAGCCCCACGAAAACGTAGCTTTAAATGAAGAAATACATACATTTGCTTCTTTTACCATATAGTTAAACATCCCAATGAATTTCTTAAAAAGAAATAACGACATAGGAAGTAACGGTTGAAAGGTAAATTGCAATCGAATTTTCGGATAACGTCTGAACTGAGAGCCCTTATATTTTCGGTTTTATCGGCTATGTGCGGGCTCCGAGTTTGAAATAAATTAGCTGAAAAGTTTTAAGAAATTTTTAAGTAAAACTTAACATACGGCTTTTTCTTCTAAATCCTATACTTACCGAGAAAAACCATTTTTTAATTTTTCATTCCAACAAGTTTTGTAGGGTAACCATGATTTAACAATCTCAAAAGTCTGTTTCAGACTTGTACTGACAAAAACCCACGGTGTCCTTCAATAGCCCTTTACGTTCTGGGTCCACGGTTACCTGATAAGACAGTCCCGCGACTCCGGCAGGGTTTGATTATTTATTATTAATTATTTTTTTCGGACCGGAGTAATATAATATGTACTTATATCTATGTTTATTTATTTATTTATTAGAAAAGTACAGCCACATCACATACATTTAACATTAAAATTTACAATTTATAATAAGAGCGGTCTGATGCACGTGACAATAATGGCGTACATAACATTCACAATTCTTCAACTCGGTGATAAAAGACAATTATTATTTAAAGAGGGAAAAAAAAAATGTTACTTAATGAATGTTAAATTAAAAGCAAACAGTATGTTAGTAACATTACATAAAATTAATAATGTCAGATTAATAAAAGTAATAACATATTTTGATAGTTTATAACATTATATACTTACAAATAATAATCAAAATAGTAAAATATTTGTTCGTTGATTTTGTCATTTATTTCAGATAGCATAGGTCATTTGAGCCGCTGCTGTGTAACCGGGTCCAGTACCACAGGAATGGCCCCTCTAAGGGAGGCCCTGTCATATTGCTGACAGTTATTTGAAGCGCGCTTGAAACACGACGTGTCATCGACTCGGCCATGCATATGGTCCATGATTATTACATTGATCCCATTACTGCCTACCGGAGTCGCGGGACTGTCTTATTAGGTAACCGTAGCCCCGGAACGTAAAGGGCTAATGAAAGATAACGTGGATTAAGTCAGTACAAGTCTGACAGTCTCTCCCGTCCCTCCCTGGGACTCATTTGATGATTATTACCAAGTAAAAAAAATAAAGGGGTTATGACAAGAATAGGCTCGAATCATGTAGTAGAGTCGTAACATAATCTGAATACTCAATCGACCTTAACCGTAACTGAAGTTCGACTGTAATATTATTCTTGTTGTTGCATTGTCAGAAGATGATTAGGAAAAACTAATATATTTGTAGTCTCACTTTAAGTCTAAGACGTCACACATAATTTTATAAAGATTAAATTTCCGAACGCAACTCCACATGTGCTGCCATCTTTGAAACTAACTGACGTTTGAGATTTTTGAATCATGGTTACCCTACAAAACTTGTTCGCATGAAAAACTAAAAAATGGTTTTTCTCGTAAAGTACAGCATTTTAAAGAAAAAACCGTATGTTAAGTTTTACTTAAAAATTTCTTAAAACTTTTCAGCTAATTTATTTCAAACTCGGAGCCCGCACATAGCCGATAAAACCGAAAATATAAGGGCTCTCAGTCCAGACGTTATCCGAAAATTCGATTGCAATTTACCTTTCAACCGTTACTTCCTATGTCGTTATTTCTTTTTAAGAAATTCATTGGGATGTTTAACTATATGGTAAAAGAAGCAAATGTATGTATTTCTTCATTTAAAGCTACGTTTTCGTGGGGCTCTCAGTTCATAAACGTCTGGACTGAGAGCCCTAAGTAAAACTGCTATAAATCATTAATGCTATATTCTAGGAATTTGAAAATTTCTTAAAATCTTTAAGAAATTCTTTACTTAAATTTAAAATAAAAATTATTATCACAGAGATAGTACTTTCTGAGATTTATGTTAAGCCGTTTTTAGCGAGCGTCTGAACTGAGGGCCATAAATATTTGCCTATAACAGCTTTGTTTCACGTTTAAGAAATTTATGCTTTGCGGCATCGAATTTTTACTATTTTTAACTAAAACCCCTGTAAGTCTCAAGTTGATCCAACAATAAAAAAAAAACGGGCTCTCAGTCCAGATGCACATGCAGGTTGCAGGTAACTTGAGCTTACAGCTTGCTTTGTTTGGAATGTTCTGTGGTTTAAAGACATGCATTATGGTCTGAGGTTTATCTTCATTTCTTACTATTCAATACTCTAATTCATACACATTGAACTAACTATTTACGAACAGAACCACCCTGTTTGATCCATACAGCATCGCTTGTTGTATGAGAACCGAAATGAATGAGATTGGTTCAAGTAAAGCGGGGCGGTGTAAGTGGTTACTCTACCACAAAATTAACAGTGAACATGTCAATGGCCTCCACTTGACAATTTCCCCTTCAAAATTACATTTGGCAAAAAGTAGTATGTATTTGTATCACAATATGATCCCACGTACCTGCGCGGCCATCTCGGTGCTGAACTGGTACTTGTGGTCGCGGTGGTGCTGCAGCTGGCAGTCGCGGCACGTCAGACGGTCGCACGTCTCACAGAACAGCGACAGCCGCTCCTGTACACACCACACGACACACTGAGGGAGCTTCCCCATCACGCGATACGTGCGATTTCAAACTACCTAACTAAAAATTAAAATCGTCCTTGCTACTACGATATAATGATGCAATTCGACTGACTTACTACGTCGTGGCGAGCGTGTTTTGTTTTTCATCCATCCGTAGATAGCCGCACGTTTTATGTCATATGTCGTAGTGGTAAGGATTATTTTCACTTGTAGTTGGAATCGCGTCATCAGTAAGCTCCCTAAAATATACCATGACATCTTAAAGCGTGAGTACTTCAACTGTGAGAACAAGATGGCGCTAGGCGACTTGTATAGCTCTGTCGCTTTCACACAGCGGAACTACACACGCTTTATGTCCTCCTTGTCCAGATACATACAATATTCTTGCACGCACACAGGTTGCTACAACATTATGGTTCCACCACATTTGACGAACATTCAATACATTCGCGCTTCGATTGCGCAGTTGTGGATCTATGGCCGGGAGTGGCCCATAAAATTATATCGTTATACCCATCAAAATATAAATTAAGTACTAAATTTAAGTACTAGTGCCACTGTCAACTGCGTTCATTAAGTTTTCAGTTTATGAGGCACTGAAACCAAAATATAATAGAGTATTTCAAGTGGTAGCAGCAGGCGGCGTGTAGTGTGGTCCGCACCTGCACGTGCTCGGAGCAGAACATGTCGTGCGCGTCCCGCGCGCCCGCCTGCGCCTGCAGCTCGGCCACCGCCTCCTCCTTGGACTTGATCGTGTGCTCCTTCGTGATCTTCAGCCTGCAACAAAACACAAACGTTTATTGGCACATCCCACAAGCACCATCATAAAAAAGCAAACATAAAATAAAACTTAAAACTAGTGTCCGACCGAAACTGGTTTTTCAGCCGAAACCGAAACCGAACTTTCGGCCTTGCTCTCAGTTTCGGCCGAAACCGAAACTTTTTTTTACATTTAAAATTTTCAATTTTTTTTTTTACATTTGAAAATGTGTTACTTAAATAAACATGGTGAATTTTTCAACTGGGCGTAATAATAATAATATTTCACAACTATCACACAACGCCATCTAGTCCCAAGCTAAGCAGAGCTTGTGTTATGAGTACTAGACAACTGATAAACATACTTATATATTTCTAAATACATACATATTATAGATAAATTACACCCAGACACAGAACAAATGATCGTGCTCATCACACAAACATTTGTCCTGGGTGGGAATCGAACCCACGACCTCCGGCATAGCAGTCAGGGTCACTAACCACTAGACCAACAGGCCTTCAATGTAATGCCTCCTTAACTATGAGGAATATCGAAAAACGTTGATTAGAGTCTCGAGACCGATTTTGACGAAAACTAAAGCTTCATCATTGGAGTTTAGAAAAATCAATAATCCTGTCCAGAAACCAAAACCACTGATTTTGGAAAAAAAAATCACACCCTGTATTGTAGTGTAGTATTGTACAGCATTCGATAGTGTTAGAAATAAGGATCAAATTCAGGGAAGTAATGAAATACGGCAAACTTATGGAAATAGCCGATTTTTAAGAAATTGCTATTCTTCTATGTTATTTAACTTGTTCTGAGCCATAATCTATTCGAAATTATAAAAATTCTGTGTTTTCAATGTTTCGCTGGATTTGAAGTCTCAATAATCGCACTATATTCAGTAATACGAAATTACTGACTTGAAAAAATAGCATTATTTCAAAGAACGAACCGTTAACTTAATTACGTTTCGAACAGTCACTGCCTTGACGATTGATAATTTTTTAATCATTAACGTATGTAACAAATATATTTTATTAAGACATGAATATGCAAGACTTACTCTTGGCAGTTAACTCAAAAACATAACCTCAACTCACGATTAAACGTACGGTGGCGAACTGAGGCCCCTCACCGGAGAGCAGGCATGATTGTGTTAGCTGCGAATTTTACCGAACGACGCACGAAAATGAACGAACACTTGAGTTTCGGCGGGGCCGAAAGTTTCGGCTATATTTTGGCCGAAACCAAAACAGGCCGAAACTAGATTTTTTGGCCGAAACCGGCCGAAACCGAAACCGAAATTTCGGTCGGTCACTACTTAAAACTAAACAAGAAATATTGTGTTCTGCTGTGCCACAATAGGGCCAGTTCAAAAAAATAAAATAAAAATGTTTTGTTACTTTTACATTATACAGCATTACATAAGAAGAGTTAACCCATGAAAGTTATAAAAAAATACTTGTATTGGGGCTAGTACGTCAACAACTAGTGCTGGACGCTGGTTTTCAACTATCTGTGCTTCAAGGGATTGTAAAATTGAGTATTTGATATTTATTTCAGCTTGATACCTCCAGCTGTTTCTGAGAAAAAAGGGTCCTAACAGATGGTCAACAACAGTCTCCCACGTTTTCCAGAAGAAGTAAATGGTGGTGAGTCAGTTGTAACGTCTTCAGAGTTTGTTAAAGATACTGAATGTTCTGATTCAGACCAATTAGTGTTTTTCATTAAAAAACTATCTTTTCCGTGAAGCTTCTGTCCATCGTTTATTAAAATCGGAAATAATATGGCTTAGTAAACGTGGGCATCTGTCAACAGTTTTGATGAAGAGATGGTGGGGTGAGCTGGACTCATTTTAAAGGATTGGCCAATCGCATTACATCACGAAAGGTGGAAGGAGGCAAGGGAGGCTTTGCCCTACAATGGGATGACGTAGGCTCATAGTGATTATAATAAACATCTTTATAACTTCAATGATGGACAAATATTAATGTTACCTTTGGTGCGCGTGCACGCAGTTGTCGCAGATGAACTCGGCGCAGTCCACGCAGTAGCTGGTGGCGGGCTCCGTGTCTTCGCAGCTGTTGCACTGCTGCTCGCCGCTCATGCCGCCTACAAACAAAACGAGGGCTTTGCTTTCAGACGATCACACACAGAGCACATGCAGGAAACAGTGTAACTAACCATTGGAGCCGGCCTGCTCGAGCGCCATCTTCTCGAGCACGAAGCGCTGGTCGATCATGTTGGCCACCTGGCATTGCAGCCGGCACATCGGGCACGTCACCGTCACCCGCTCCGCACCTGCGAACAGTATTACTTTTTATAGTAATGTAATTTACATAACACAAGCAAGAAGTAAGTTAACCTTCATGCAATACGCACCTAAGAAGTCTCTAGAGCTGGCTTGTTTCTCGTCGAGCTTAGCACGGATGCAGGGTTCGCAGGCGGAGTGCAAGCACTCCATGAGCTTGGGCGTGCCTTCAGCCAGCGCCAACGTTGTGTTGCATAGTACGCAGCGCGTATCGGCCATAGAAGTGCGCGCCACGCCCGGCGACGCCAGAGAGTCGGCCGACCCCTTGCCAGCATCAGCCACGTCGCCGGGCGACCCCGCGCCTCCTCCGCCCGTGGCCCCCTCGCCTGCGCCTAGCCCCCCATCCGGCGTGCTGCTTACCTGCATACATAACAAATTGCATACTTAATTGTATTTTCAGCCCAAACCGAAACCATATCTCGGCCTTGGTCGAAATTATTTACTTTTTTTTCTATAGTGTCTTCAGCCATTGGCTGGCTGAAGAGACTATAGTGGACGTAAGCCTGCCCTAAAGAACGCCAACCTCTTGGTCCTGCACAATACGCGTCCATTCACTGCCAGCCATACTCTTCAAATCATCGATCCATCGTGCTCAAGGGCGTCCCACACTATTGCACACTATATTGGACCATACGTGGTCTCTACTCTAGCACATGTCTGCTCCATCGACCTCGCGATCGCGGCGTGCCGGAAGGAAAGGGCGAGACGGAATGGGAAGCAGTCACTTCTTTCTGTGAAACACGTCACGCTAGCGAAGGAGAAGGCGAGACGTCTGAGGGAAAGCACAGCCTCTACCTCACCAACCAGCCGCCGCGGGAGACGCCCACCGCAACTGACGTCGTGTAGATTGATTTTGGGCCACCGTAGGCGCGGGCATGCGGACGACGAGTAATGAGAGAGTTGCCCCAAGGCTTTCCCGAACGAGTTTCGGCCGGGCCGAATGGTTCGGCTGATATTTGGTCGAAATCTAAACTGTGGCCAAAACACGATTCTATAGCCGAAACTGATCGAAAGCGAACCTTCGGTCGGACACTACTTAACTATAAATGTTTGTTTGCTGGCCGAGCGATCGACTGCTGCCTAGTGTCGCGGGTTGATCCCCGCACAGAACAAATATTTGTATAATTTACAAGTAGTTGTTCCTGGTCTGGGAGTTTGTGTATTATAAAGTGTGCATTTTATAACTGAGCGTGGATGGCTTTATCCCAAACTATGAGGAATATTGAAAAACGTTGAAAAGAGTCTCGAGGCCAAGTTTGACGAAAACGATATCTTTGGACTTTAGAAAATTCAATAGAAAACTAGGAATATTATAAAAATCAGCTATTTCCTTATGGTGTGGTTCCAGATGGTTTGATTCCTGGCCAAGATTATTGATTTTTCTAAAATCTAATGATGCAGTTTTAGTTTTTGTCAAAATTAGTCTGGAGACCCTTTTCAATGTGTTTTCGATATTCCTCATAGTTTCGGATACACCCATCCACAACCAGTTGAAAAACACACCCTGTATATAAGTTTCAATGTTTGTAAACTCACCCATGGTACAGAAGAATTTTTTAAGCATGGGACAATGTTTAATAAAAAACAGAAATCTAACATCCTAATTTCATATTCATATCAAAATTCATAATTATTATCATTTTGACTCTGAAAGTCCAAAACATGCAGTTACCTACCAAACAAAAGGTAAAGATCTCCACATTAGCTGACCATCTTGGAGGATGTAAACAAGAGATAGGAAGGCTGTTTGCTTTTTGTAGGTCCAATTCGTCGCAATAACTAAAGTACGATTATTAATTCCAGTCAGTAAAATGACAAGTGCAACTATTGTGCAACTGTCATTAAACAATGAATTTCATTCATGTACAAATGTCATTTTACTGACTGGAATTAATAATCATACTTTACATGAGATTTCTAGGAATTTGCTTTAAATGATTAATTAAAAACTCACTCTCACTACACCCTACACCTTCACAAATTTTTAGCCATATGAATTTGATACTAAAGTATCCTTTAAATTCAAGGGCACAACAATTTTAACAGCCGTAATAGCCGAAGGGTTGCTACAACTAACTAAGGTCATAATAAATGAAATCCACTGTAGTTTTTAAAAGAAACTAGTGATTGTTCCTACTGATACTTTGGCAATGCATACAACAAATGGACTGCTTGGACTGTGAAGGGTTTGTCAAAAAGTTTTGGGAAATGCGTTAGCAAAGAAAGTGTCATATTTTTAAGTGACTGTTTTCTAACTCAAGAAGTTAATTAGATGACCATGAAAACTGAACAGGTCAGTGGCCCGGAGGGTCATCTTAGGAATACATATTTTCACAAATATTTTGTGCTGGTGGATTTTATGCTATACAATCAGTAACATTATGAGCATCTCTTCACTTTTCACTTGCAAGTAAAACAACTAAATTCTCTCACTACTACATGGTCAGTTGGTCCATGTTGCAGTATTGTTCAAATGAATTACTAGTTTTAGTTCATGAATGTTTTTTTTAGTAGCTGTAAAAATCAGATCATCTGCATTTGATTATAACTATTGATCTTACATTGCCATAGAACATGCCACAATAGACTGAAGAATATGGACCTATTATTTAATGATTATAGGGCTACAATTTTTTGGGAAAGTTGTCTTATTTACAAAATAATACAAGATGTTGTTTTGAAGTGAAAGCAGTGCGTACATTGAGTGCAACGGCAGGCGCCGCGCCGCCCTCGCCCAGCTCGTCCTGCGCCTCTTCCTTGATGGTGACGCCGAGCAGGGGACCCAGGTCCATCAAGGCCCGCTCGATTTCCTCCCCACTCGGCTGAAAGTTTACGTTTTCCATGCTACTGCCTGTCCTGTCCACTTGACACTCATTTCACCAGGTGCTCTAACATTTTCATTCGCTAGCTTGTCGCACTTTCACTCGTCAGCCCGGGGACACTGGCACGTACACATAGCTAATTGAGCACTTCGATTGCGAGATGCCGCCGTATAATAGCGTCCTTCCACTCAGTGTCTGTATAACAATTATTGCTTGCACGATACTTTTTCAACTTTGAAGCCTGTCTTGCTCTTTACTATTAGTTTCTGCTACCCTAACGTAAATAAGTTTATCAACAAAAACGATCTGGAGAAATTTTTAACATGCGTCCGCTCGACAACCATCAGTGACCATAGACAAGGCAGAGTTTTATTAGAAGTTTGGAACCTTTTTATAGATTTACAATTAAATCGAAAAAACTTTTCACTTTTTGTTTCAACACAAATTAAAGACTGAAAACTTTTTTAATTACAGGAAAAACAATTAAAATTTTAAATTTAAATGTTCTCAGTCAGTGATTCTGTGATCTCATCATTCTATGAAAAAAAAGTTTCCACGCGTTTCATTTTGATTAAGGGGCATGTTAAAATCTCCGAAATCTAACTACGATGCACCTTTTCTATGTGAGAGCTGATGGAGCGAATTTTTTGATAATTTTTATATTTAAAATTATACTTGTTAATACCGCAATTCGTATTTTGATAAAGTTACAACATGTCACTGGCCTGCAAATAGCAAAAAACGTAAAAAAATTTGAATTTCGCGGGCTACATCGACGCAATCACCTTAATCATGGATTAATCCAAGAAATAATAATATTGTAGATGCGTGGTTGATGCATACAAAATTGCAAACTGAAATTACAAAATCCATCCGTTTATTTTACAAGCACTCTTTTGTGTGCTTGCGTAAATGGAAACATATATGCAGTCTATGATGAAAATGTACCATAGACATAAAAACGTTGACAGGAGCTGACATTTACTGTCTAAATGTGACAGATAAGCAGTGACAAAGTGACAACCGTGACAACACGTCGAAAATGGCTGACTCTGGGCCAAGTAAAACCGATATTGAAGCAGTTTTCCAAAGATTACGCTCTATTCCTGCTAACAAAGTGCGTAAATATCAATACCTATGTAGTTACAGAATAAAATTTCTGTGATAATAATGAATGTCGTATGTTGTGCAGGTATGTTTCGACTGCAACGCGAAGAACCCTACGTGGTCGTCGGTGACGTACGGAGTATTCATCTGCCTCGACTGCTCCGCCGTGCACCGCAGCCTCGGTGTGCACCTTACGTTCGTGCGCTCCACGCAGCTCGACACCAACTGGACATGGAAGCAGCTCAGGAACATGCAGCTTGGCGGGAACTCGAACGCTGTATTTCAATCATTCTAACAATACTTTTTGACTTACCCTTGCCAAAATTTTTATGCTCTGTATTTTAAGGGTGACCAGCAATGGTGTAGGATTAGAGTATGATTATTTGATGGTGATAGTTCAAACTATCACCAATACACAGGGTGAATTTTCCAACTGGGTTTTTATCCTTGCTTTCTTTTTGATATATTAGATGAGAGACTTGCGACTTCCAATTTGATCATTCAGCTCCATACAAAAAAAATATGACTTCTAAAATGATGACGAAACTTGCGCAGTGCTGCCATGCCATGTACCTTAAGCTGGTTACATGGGCGTAGCTAGCCATGGGCTCAGGGTGAGGCAGCAGTATAAAATAATTTATGTAACTAGCAATCTACAGGGCGAATTTTTCAACGGGGCGTGGATGGCTATTTACGAAACTATGAGGAATATCAAAAAACATTGAAAGGAGTCTCGAGGCCGATTTTGACGAAAACTAAAACTGCATCACTAGATTTTCGAAAAATTGATAATCCTGGCCAGGAATGAACCCGCTGATTTTGGAAAAAAAAACACATCCTGTATTAATACACCATTTGATAGTGTTGCTAACAAGGATCAAATTCTGGGAAGAAATCATATACGACAAACTTAAGGAAATACAATTTTTTATGAAATTGCCGTTTTTCTATGCCACTTTACTTCTACTGAGCCATAATTCATTTGAAATTATAAAATGTCATTGTTTTCAATGTTTCACTGGATTAGACGTCTCAACAATCCTACTGCATTCAGCAATATGAAATTATTGAGTTGAATAAAAAATTGCATTATTTCAAAGAAGAAACGGTTAACTTATGTTTCGAATCATACAGTAATTGCCTTGAAGATTGATCAGTTTTTTTAAATTATACGTTTTCCTTAAGTTTGCCGTATATGATTACTTCCCAGAATTTTATCCTTACCAGCAACACTATCGAATGGTGTAATAATACAGGGTGTGATTTTTTTTCCAAAATCAGCGGGTTCGATTCCTGGCCAAGATTATAGATTTTTCTAAAATCCAATGATGCAGTTTTACTTTTCGTCAAAATCGGCCTCGAGACTCCTTCCAATGTTTTTTGATATTCCTCATAGTTTCGGAAATAGCCATCCACGCCCAGTTGAAAAATTCACCCTGTATACCCGAAGTCTTTGTTTTGTACGCATTTTTCTTGTGTCAACTGAAGACTGTCGAGTATGAATTTTCTTACAGATATTAAGTATTGTAGTTAGATAATTTAGTTTTTTAAGTTTGGTTAGGTACCTCATAGGTCAGAGCCAGGGCAGGGTGGGGCAAGTGTTTAATTAACTATTTAAGAATAGGTATTTTAATTTAAAAAGATAAACAATTTGTTATAACAATCAACATATTATTATTTATTAAAATAATTTTTATTTTACACACATTAAACCTTAACAGCCTTTGTTCTGCACTAATTATTGTACATACATACTATTAATGTTTAAAATTGGAAACGCGATTTTGCTTTATGGTTTTACCCAGATAGCAAAAGCGCGTAATATTTAAACAGAATAATAATAAGGGAATAAAAGTTAAAGATGCGTAATTACTTAACTTAATTCACCGATATTTTTTATGCACAATACGCATTCCCCTAATTCAGGGTAATTTTCCCGTCATAAACTAGCAACACAGACGATTTACTGTTAAGGTTTTGTGTTTCAAGTGAGCCGAAAATATTTTATACAGATTTGTAATTGATAATTTGCAAATAATTGAATAATCAGCTAACATGATAAATATTTGTGACATGTCAGACCCAGTTCTTCCGCACACATGGTCTGTCAACAGAGGATGCTCGTCAAAAGTACAGCTCCCGTGTGGCTCAGATGTACCGTGACAAGCTGACTGCCATGTCCGAGCAGGCCATGAAGACATATGGGACCAAGGTCAGTGTTCTCTGTAGTGTTTGTGTACTAAGTCACTAATGACTGAGCTTGATAATTAATTAATTCTGCGCCACAAGTCCAACAGGTTCATCTGTACCATCTTAATGTACCTAGTTGAGAATGTGAAGGTTACACATTATATTAACTTGAACATTCATTTTTATTTTACTCTTATGTTTATTCACAGATTTGGGTAAGTACTTAAAAGCAACTTATCAATTTGTTGTAGTTTTAAAAACATACAGTTTGTAGAATCTGTTGAGAACTTTATTTTACTGACTTCATTTTCATCATGTAAAACATCAAAGCTCTTTGAAATGACCAAAGTGGTCACTTGGCTCTCCATATCGAAAATATTATGTTGTTTCCATGTTAAGAGGCCTTTTACCCATTTGTGCGTAGAACTAAAATTATGATCGTCTAATTTACCATATTAAGTAATACTCCAACATTTTTGAATACCTGCAAAAGAAAGACCAGTCTTTCGTGTTGTAATTATACGTAACATATTTCAAAAAACTCTTTTATTAACTTTGTGGTAATTAATCTCCGACAAGTAGTTTACTGAAAAATCATCGCAGAGTCGATTTGCGACTCCTACATCTACCATTAACATTCGTAATTTTAACAAAAAAAAATACACAAATCATCAGACATACGTTTTTGTCGTAAAACTACGTAGTAGAATTTATATTTTTAATAACACAAATTAGTAAAAAAATAAATTCTGAGGTCAATTTTTACGTTTTATATCGCTGTTTTATCGCCATTTTTAACCGACTTCAAAAAAAAAAGTAGGTTCTCAGTTCGACCTGTATGTATGTATGTATGTATGTATGTATGTATGTATGTATGTATGTTTGTCCGCGATTATCTCGCGTTTGGCTGAACGGATTTTGATTCAGTTTTCAGGAAAGTGTTCATTACATTCTGGAGAAGGTTTTAGTATATAACACTAATAGATATCCCGTGACGTTGCCCGCGTGGATCCGATTTGCTTACTTGGATCGTAGATTTTAAGGGACGATTGCATGTTTGTCCGCAATTATCTCGCGTTTGGCTGAACGGATTTTGATGCAGTTTTCAGGAAGGTGTTCATTACATTCTGGAGAAGGTTTTAGTATATAACACTAATAGATTTCCCGTGACGTTGCCCGCGTGGATCCGATTTGCTTACTTGGATCGTAGATTTTAAGGGACGATTGCATGTTTGTCCGCAATTATCTCGCGTTTGGCTGAACCGATTTTGATAAAGTTTTCAGAAAAGTATTTGTTACATTCTGGGGAAGGTTTGAGTATATAACAATAATGGATATCTCGTGAAGTTGCTCACATAGATCCGTTTTGCTTAATAGGGTTTTAGATTTTCAAAGACGCCGATTTTATGAAGATTTTTGTTGATTATCTCAACTAAAAAGGGAAAAATAAAAAAACTTTTTTAAAAAAAGGGAACCGACTTCAAAACCAAATACAAAAAAACTATAAAATAACTTTTCTTTCGGAAGTCGGTGGCCATATCTCAATGAAATAAAAAAAAAAACAAAGCCACCGACTTCCGAAAGAAAAGTTATTTTATAGTTTTTTTGTATTTGGTTTTGAAGTCGGTTCCCTTTTTTTAAAAAAGTTTTTTTTTGGTTCGAACAAAGCGTAATTACATTTAAAAAAACTATGTAAATATAAACTATGTTTACAGACTAAACTAATTTCTAAATTTCATTAAAATCCCTTCATGTAATTAAACATACTATCGTTTTTAAAATCACTCTAAACTAGTATAAATTACGAAACATAACCGGGCTGCAATCAGTACGGCTCCAGCGCCCGTCGACGTAGGACCTGTATCACTTTTTTCCTCGTCCTGATTATAGAGCGTACGTATCGTGAACGGAATATTATACTGCGACTGCCACATTTTGATTCTCTCAATATTTTTTTTCATAAGGTAAGATTTTCGTTACTTTATCAAACTAAAGTATTATTAAAATTATAATAGTAGTTTGTAGAATTTGTGCATTAATTAGCCATCCGTTTTCGTTTTATTAGTTTTTGCAATGGGGCGCAAGAGTGGTGAGAAATCCAATATGGCGGCCTCCCCAAGATCGCGGTCGGGCTGTTTGAAATCCACCCCCATGATATGGGTATCAAATGAAAGGGTTTGCTGTCAGGAATATGAAAAAAATTGTCACGTGTCTTAAATCCAACATGGCGGACATCCAAGATGGCGGATTGCCTATTTGAAAAGCATCCCCATGATATGGGTATCAAATGAAAGGGTTTGCTGTCAGGAATATGATAAAAATAGTCACGTACCTGAAATCCAGCATGGCGGACATCCAAGATGGCGGATTGGCTATTTGAAATGCATCTCCATGATATGGGTATCAAATGAAAGGGTTGCTGTCAGTAATATGAAAAAAATAGTCACGTGTCTTAAATCCAACATGGCGGACATCCAAGATGGCGGATTGGCTATTTGAAAGGTACCCCCATGATATGGGTATTAAATGAAAGGGTTTGCTGTCAGGAATACGAAAAAAATTGTCACGTGTCTTAAATCCAACATGGCGGACATCCAAGATGGCGGATTAGCTGTTTGAAATGCACCCCCATGATATGGGTATCAAATGAAAGGGTTTGCTGTCAGAAATATGAAAAACCCACGTTTTTAATTTTCTTTAAAAAAAAAGAAAATAACCCTACGGGGCTGAGAGAGGGGCCTGGGATATATTTACATGACGTGTATAGATCGTGGTTGTAACTTGCAAAGATACACTCCCACGCTTTGAGTGGCTCTTGTCTGCCCCGTAGCACAGTAAAAATATGGATGGTCCGGAAATTACGTACTAACGTTCGAAACGGTGCACTCACACAAACACGCGCATCTACGAGGCTTCTAAGCGGACATCGCAGTGCTGTCAGTTCTGAGTGCCGCGTAAAGACGAGTTGCGTTTATTTATGTTACGTATATGGCTGTTTGAACTCGGCTTCATCATAACCGGAGATTTTGTTTTTTAAACTCCCTGCTTATTTTGAAGGTAAGAATGATTTTTATCAATATCGAATTCTATATCCGCGTGACCGTTTAATAAATTCGTAAATAAATAATTTGTAAAAAAAAACCAACATGGTTTCTGCTACAATTTCTCATAATAGGCGTCTTTTTATAGTTTTCGTCTTCGAGGGTTTTGAATCCGATAGTGCTGTCAAAATGTAAATCCAAGATGGCGGCTGCAAAAAATATCGAGGTTTTCGTCATGGGTGTCGTTTTCATGGTTTTCGAGGGTGTTGAAACCGATGTTGCAGTCATCATGCAAATCCAAGATGGCGGCTGCATAAATTATCGAGGTTTTCGTCATGGGTGTCGTTTTCATGGTTTTCGAGGGTGTTGAAACCGATGTTGCAGTCAAAATGCAAATCCAAGATGGCGGCTGCATAAATTATCGAGGTTTTCGTCATGGGTGTCGTTTTCATGGTTTTCGAGGGTGTTGAAACCGATGGGGCAGTCAAAATGTAAATCCAAGATGGCGGCTGCATAAATTATCGAGGTTTTCGTCATGGGTGTCGTTTAATAGTTTTCGAGGGTGTTGAAACCGATGGTGCAGTCAAAATGTAAATCCAAGATGGTGGCTGCATAAATTATCGAAGTTTTCGTCATGGGCGGGTGTCGTTTTCATGGTTTTCGAGGGTGTTGAAACCGATGGTGCAGTCAAAATGTAAATCCAAGATGGCGGCTGTATAAATTATCGAGGTTTTCGTCATGGGTGTCGTTTTCATGGTTTTCGAGGGTGTTGAAACCGATGGTGCAGTCAAAATGTAAATCCAAGATGGCGGCTGCATAAATTATCGAGGTTTTCGTCATGGGTGTCGTTTTCATGGTTTTCGAGGGTGTTGAAACCGATGGTGCAGTCAAAATGTATATCCAAGATGGCGGCTGCATAAATTATCGAAGTTTTCGTCATGGGTGTCGTTTTCATGGTTTTCGAGGGTGTTGAAACCGATGTTGCAGTCAAAATGCAAATCCAAGATGGCGGCTGCATAAATTATCGAGGTTTTCGTCATGGGTATCGTTTTTATAGTTTTCGAGGGTGTTGAAACCGATGGTGCAGTCAAAATGTATATCCAAGATGGCGGCTGCATAAATTATCGAGGTTTTCGTCATGGGTGTCGTTTTCATGGTTTTCGAGGGTGTTGAAACCGATGGTGCAGTCAAAATGTAAATCCAAGATGGCGGCTGCCAAAATTATCGAGGTTTTCATCATGGATGTCGTTTTCATGGTTTTTGAGGGTGTTGAAACCGATATTGCTATCAAAATAGAAATCCCAGATGTTAAATAACGAAAATCACATGAAAATAATAATAATAATATATAATAATAATAATATTCCACAACTATCACACAACGCCATCTAGTCCCAAGCTAAGCAGAGCTTGTGTTATGGGTACTAGACAACTGATAAACATATTTATATATTTCTAAATGCATAAGTACATATTATAGATAAATTACACCCAGACACAGAACAAATGATCGTGCTCATCACACAAACATTTGTCCTGGGTGGGAATCGAACCCACGACCTCCGGCATAGCAGTCTGGGTCACTAACCACTAGACCAACAGGCTTGTCGAAAAAATAACATGAATAAGATAAATATTAAGTATTGAAAAGTAATTTGCGCAAAGTATTTTTCGTTAAACACAATTGTAGTTACAATATGGTGCCAAGGTCATCTTATACTTAATTGAAACGCATAGTAAGGTGCGCAGCCTCCGGGTTCATCAAGCATCAGCGCCACATAATTATGTTCCATTCTCCGCGCTCGTGACAACCCTAAGGCTGCAGTTGAGAGCGTAGGTATTTATTTCTACAATTAGGCCTTGTTTCCATACTATCCATATTTTGACTGCACCATCGGTTTCAACACCCTCGGAAACCATGAAAACGACACCCATGACGAAAACCTCGATATTTTTTGCAGCCGCCATCTTGGATTTACATTTAGACTGCACCATCGGTTTCAACAACCTCGAAAACCGTGAAACGACACCCATGACGAAAACCTCGATATTTTTTGCAGCCGCCATCTTGGATTTACATTTTGCCTGCAACATCGGTTTCAACACCCTCGAAAACCATGAAAACGACACCCATGACGAAAACTTCGATAATTTATGCTGCCGCCATCTTGGATTTACATTTTGACTGCACCATCGGTTTCAACACCCTCGAAAACCATGAAAACGACACCCATGACGAAAACCTTGATATTTTTTGCAGCCGCCATCTTGGATTTACATTTTGACTGCACCCTCGGTTTCAACACCCTCGAAAACCATGAAAACGACACCCATGACGAAAACCTCGATATTTTTTGCAGCCGCCATCTTGGATTTACATTTTGACTGCACCATCGGTTTCAACTTCCTCGAAAACCATGAAAACGACACCCATGACGAAAACCTCGATATTTTTTGCAGCCGCCATCTTGGATTTACATTTAGACTGCACCATCGGTTTCAACAACCTCGAAAACCGTGAAACGACACCCATGACGAAAACCTCGATATTTTTTGCAGCCGCCATCTTGGATTTACATTTTGCCTGCAACATCGGTTTCAACACCCTCGAAAACCATGAAAACGACACCCATGACGAAAACTTCGATAATTTATGCTGCCGCCATCTTGGATTTACATTTTGACTGCACCATCGGTTTCAACACCCTCGAAAACCATGAAAACGACACCCATGACGGAAACCTCGATATTTTTTGCAGCCGCCATCTTGGATTTACATTTTAACTGCACCATCGGTTTCAACTTCCTCGAAAACCATGAAAACGACACCCATGACGAAAACCTTGATATTTTTTGCAGCCGCCATCTTGGATTTACATTTTGACTGCACCCTCGGTTTCAACACCCTCGAAAACCATGAAAACGACACCCATGACGAAAACCTCGATATTTTTTGCAGCCGCCATCTTGGATTTACATTTTGACTGCACCATCGGTTTCAACTTCCTCGAAAACCATGAAAACGACACCCATGACGAAAACCTCGATATTTTTTGCAGCCGCCATCTTGGATTTACATTTAGACTGCACCATCGGTTTCAACAACCTCGAAAACCGTGAAACGACACCCATGACGAAAACCTCGATATTTTTTGCAGCCGCCATCTTGGATTTACATTTTGCCTGCAACATCGGTTTCAACACCCTCGAAAACCATGAAAACGACACCCATGACGAAAACTTCGATAATTTATGCTGCCGCCATCTTGGATTTACATTTTGACTGCACCATCGGTTTCAACACCTTCGAAAACCATGAAAACGACACCCATGACGAAACCCACGATATTTTTTGCAGCCGCCATCTTGGATTTACATTTTGACTGCAACATCGGTTTCAACACCCTCGAAAACCATGAAAACGACACCCATGACGAAAACTTCGATATTTTTTGCAGCCGCCATCTTGGATTTACATTTTGACTGCAACATCGGTTTCAACACCCTCGAAAACCATGAAAACGACACCCATGACGAAAACTTCGATAGTTTATGCTGCCGCCATCTTGGATTTACATTTTGACTGCATCATCGGTTTATACACCCTGGAAAACCATGAAAACGACACCGATAACGAAAACCTCGATATTTTTTCATTAAGGATTAATTTTTTTTTTTATTATTATTTATTATTTACAAAAAACCTGTATACACTCAACAAAAATAATCGTCGCGACACCACACTGTTCAATGCGAAATAGAAATGAAAAAATATCTGGCTTGCTTTCTATAAGAGAGAGAGAGACAGACAGAGAAACATATCTGTCTGTCTCTTACTATAGCAAAAAGTGTCGTGACAACTTTTCGTAAGATTTTTTTTCCGTCTAGCCCCCTTTCACAACGCGCGATAAGGAACTTCGTTCCAAAAACTTTTTCAGAAATGTAACCAAAGTGCATTACGATTACATCGGCTCAAGATTGTTTAGTCCGTCTCAACACTAGCGCTACACTGGTTGCGTTGTGTATGTGTGAATAGCTACGCACACATGAACATTGCTCCCGTCTTTTACCTAAACTCGAGCGTTCGAATTTTGTGAACTGGCTCTTAACGATGTGAGTGAATTGATTGTTGTGTTTACTGTGTCCAGCTGCACCTGGAGGCGGCGGCGCCCGAGCCCAAGGAGGCCAAGGAGCGCGAGGTAGACTGGTTTGCCGAGCACGGCGACTCCGCCGCCACTAACACTAGCGAGCTTGCCTTCACTGCACAGGTAACACAAACATCTCACCCACACGACGCTTGTGTCGCCCTCGCCGCGTACTGCGCTCACTAGTGCCGTCCTACTTACAGCTCAGTAGGGTTTCACTGTTTATCTATGTTGATGCTGATTCCTTCAAGATCATGTGGTCATAATCTTTTTTTTTTAAATAGCTTTTGATTTGGACAAGGGCCAGCCCAACGACGATATAATACTAGACTCGTAATAACAGGCGACCGATGTCTGCCAACACATTAGGCAAAAAAGTCTTATAACCGTCTCATTTCGACCAATCCTGTGAGCCGTAAACATACGTTGAGACAGAACAGACCTTGACTTAGCCAATCACAACGCAGTACCCCGCCCCCCTTGCTTACGTATTACCTCAGCGAGTTGGCAGAATAGTTTTGTTCGTTAGATCGTGCAATGAGTAGTCTAGTATTATATCGTCGTTGGGCCAGCCCTACATCCTTCCATGTACTCTTTTCGAGCATGGTCTCGAACCACTTGAACCAGTGTGTCTTCGAGTTTACACCACAAAAATATTCTGTATTCCATTCAGTATGAATTAAATTTAATGAAGTTGATTTCTATACTGATTGACCTCGACAGTATGATGTAGAGGTGAAGGTGGCTCAGCCACGCGTGTCCCCACGCCACTGCTCTGAATATACTTCCTGGATACATTGCTCTGTACATACAGGTTCTGTTCCCAGGTATGTCTCGTACTAAGAGCTTGTTGCTGTGCTTTTATCTGTTACATTAATTACCATCAAATCATGTTACAAACACTCCTACACTGTACTCAGTAAGGCAAGTTTGCTGTTTGCTGATATTTGTGTACTATTTTTTACTAAAATATATTGAATGATTTAGAATAGTGCAGATACATTCCAAATGTGAAGTAAAATCTTTTATATGACTAGGCTTTGCAGTCGTGTGTGTATCTGGAGGTCATCACACATCTATATCTAAACATCAACTGCAGTGAAACACACATACAAGTTAAAGTCACCACCTGCTATTATCTTGAGAACCAGTTCCATGTACAACATCAACAAATTGATAGGAACTATCTTGTTTCCGTTCTGTAATTTCTGCTTACCCGCATGGGAAAGAGGCCAAGTTCATATAGGTAAAAGAAATATGATTAGTACAGAAATTCAGTTGATTAATTGGGTTTCACCATAATTATGTAGATTTTCACTTCACTGTATCCCAAACGAAATCAGTATAGTATGTTCTAATTATTTTTAAGCGTTCTGTTATCAGGACGTAGCACGAGCACGACGATAACATAATAGTTTAAACTTAACGCGTTTTAAACATAATACGAATTCAATATAACACGTTCACAATAATGTGATAGTTAATGAATGCCCGATGTCGATTATATCTATTGAGGAAGAACGCAAATAAAGCATCGAATTATTTTTTTTTTCATAAATAACTTTTCGAATTACAGTAGGAATACACATCTCTATTTTGTGATACACACCTCCACGACTTGTGATAAGTGAGTAAGGTCTCTTTGCTACAACATGACACTGTCGTTCACAAAGTTAAACCTTGTGCGTGTGCTTTTGTAAATATGTTAGTGTCCGACCGAACCGCGATGATTGATTTCGGGCCGATACGCCATACCGAAGCCGATTAGTTGACCAGCGCCACAGCCTTTCAGTCAAAGCAGGAGGTTTAATAACTCTGAATTTTTCAAGAGGTTGTGGATGACCAAGTCCGAAACTATGAAGAATAGCAGAACACTCAATAGTCTCAGAGCCAATATTGAACTTAGTTATTGTTTTTTTAAATATCAATATTTCAACCTTGGAATTATAATCTGGAACCCGTTGATTAAAAAAACTTCGTTATTTTTCTGTATACAGGGGGAGATTTACAAGCGGGCGTTTCGATATTCCTTAACAGTTTCGGATATAGCAATCCACGCACAGTTGGAAAATTCACCCTGTATACAGTACAAGGTGTTTATTATTTATTTATGTTCCATAACTCTAGGGTTATATTCTACACGTAAAAATAATACGAAAACACGTTTTATATATTTTTTTACTTTTATTAATGTTTAATGTTGATCAAAAATAAAATGACATGATTAAAGTGGAATTACGACTTATCGAAAAATTACTGACCGCATGGTCTTTTCCACCGCGCATTTGATTGAACTTGTAACGATGACGTCGTCCTCATTACAAGTTCAATTCGGCCGACGTCAAAGTTGGTTGAAGCAAAGCCGAGGCTTCGGTCGGACACCAAGAAGTGTGAGTGTTCATAAGGCATCCTCTGAGTGCAGATCACGTGTGTGAGTAGCATGTCAGTTGTCGGCGCGACGTGGCCCCCATACAAACTGCCTGGCCGTTATAGTCCAGTCATTAAGGGTGCGTCTCATTTCATATAAAGTTATTTGATATATTTTCATTTCAATAACGTTCACATGATATAATCAACGTGAGATATACCAACAGTTGATATAATTTCTTTACACATAATGTTTGTGTTACTCTAAAACTCATTTCATATAATTTTATTTGATATAACGTTTATTTAAACGAAAATCATTACATTTAACGTTTGAAACATATAATTTAACGTTTAAACTATTTGCTTTGATGACTTTGGCTTATCCTTTGAACTTTGATTGTTTGTCTTCACTATTGCTATTGTTATTAGAAAAATTTAGTATCCAAGAGCGAGCGAAGCGAGCTCGGGACCTGGGACACCCCGACACGGACAGGTTAGGTTCGAAGGGGATGGCGGGGTCTGAAAGACCCCGCCATTCCCTTCGTGTTAGGTTACTTTAAACCTTGCACCTAGAAATTGGAGCCCCGCGAAGCGGGGTTCCGTCGAGCCAGCATGACAGGTAGTAATCAGTTATTTGACCTAGGATGCAAGAGCGAGCGAAGCGAGCTCGGGACTTGGGGCACCCCGACACGGACAGGTTAGGTTCGAAGGGGATGGCGGGGTCTGAAAGACCCCGCCATCCCCTTCGTGTTAGGTTACTTTAAACCCTGTACGCAGAAAAAGGAGCCCCGCGAAGCGGGGCTCCGTCGAACATTCATGGAAGGTGGTACTATTACTAGGTACATCAGTGTTAGATTACTTGCCAGGAAGAAAAAAAAATTAGACCAAATAAGTTTTATGTCTTTTGAGTGGTATACAAAACGAATTTATATTGATTGATTGTTATGCTTATAGAAATTAGTCATTACAAAATTATGTCAATCGTTTATTATATTAACAGATCGTTATATCAAATAAAATTATATATTCAGTTGTTATCTCTTGTAAATTTTAGAGATTTTGTAGTTATATCATATATTACTTACCCAGTCATTAAAGCCCAAACCCGAAAATAATTAGTAACTTGCTGAAATTTTAGGGGGTTCTTAAGGAAGGTAAAATAACATACCGGGTGATTTTGCAGCGTTCTGGGGTGTACGGAAAGGGTTGAAAAGGGGTGAAAAGGTGTTTTTTGCAAATAACATTGCCAAAAAAATTAGTAACACGCTGCAAATTTGGAATAAGGTTGTTCTTACGGTTTTGTAACGTGTATTAAATTTGCAGCGTTTTGCAACATACGGAACATTGTTTTTTTTTTAAAAACAGTGCAATTAGTTAAAAACAGGGGTAAGAGAATTAGTAACACGCTGCAAATTTGGAATTAGGTTGTTCTTACCGGTTTGTAACGTGTATCAAATTTGCAGCGTTTTGCAACATACGGAACATTGTCTATTATTGAAAAAACAATGAAATTATTTAATCACACGGGTGAAAAAAATTTGTAACTCGCTGTAAAGGCAATTGCCCATTGTTGGCCATGGGTGCACACTTATGAAATTGTATTATAAATGTAATACAAATCATCAATATATATATCAAAAAAGAATTGGTTAAATAAAACTTTGGATTTTGTAGTAAAATCTATTTTTATTTTGTTTTAAAAATAACATTTAATTTAACATACAGACTGGTGGTGAGGTTTTCATAGTTTATAATGTGTTACATGTACAACAAATTGCCAATATATTGAAAAAAAATAGGTTAAATAAATCATAATCGATCAAAATCAATAAATATAGATTTTAATTTAAAAACACTGGCAAGCGCTCCCACATTAAAAGTCATTTGGTATAAAGGCCTCGAAGCCATACCAAGTGAAGTGTTACTAATATAGTTTTAAGTTTTATTTACTAACACTTATTGTATTGAATACATACGTATTAGTTTAATATTACTTATAAGATTATGTTTGTGTATTTTATCTACGGGCCTTCGTTGCCTGATGACAAATAAATAAATAAATAAATAAAAACATTAAAAAAAAAGTCATAGTTTATGGTGGTTGTCAAACACAAACGTCACGTTCACATCGTTTCGTACTCTCGACTCGTTTGTTGTCTCGTTTTTGTTGTTCGTGTTTCTTATTCTGGATTTATAAAACCAACGAATTGGCATTAAAATGGACTCCGACGATTCTTCCAACCTTAACGACCCTGGCCTGAATATGGATTCTGCTTCTGTTTCATCCGAAACTCCTCGCGCGACTCTTGAACCGTTATCAAGCTATGATGATCACCCTGGTATTCACACTGGACAGTCGAGTTCTTCGCAAACATCAACAATTGACCCAAACGTTCATTTACTTTGTGTGAATTGTGGAATAAATATATCCAGACTGTGAAGACATCCATTGGTTATCGCAGAGGTGCGACGTCTTATTCAAAGATGGAAGGAACCACAGCAGGTAAATGCCTCTACATTTACAGTGATTTGGTGCTAATTGCATGTGGTACCTATCAAATTAAGCAAGCGCGATCCTATTATGGGGAGCACATTAGATTTAACGGCAGTTACCGCATTGAAGTTTGCATTGATCGTAGAAGAAGTATTTTAGAAGCATCGGTGTTTGGTAGTAACTGTTATTTGCTCAGAACAAAAATATCTAGCCGACATATAACAGGAAAAATATATTAAGTTTATATTTTGATAAACTCAAATAATACAGGTCGTGCAGCAATAAAACAATACTTTTGTAATTGTATTGTAGGCCGTCGAACAGTTGGATGCTGTGCCCACGTCATGTCAGTTATCTGGTATTTAGGGTGGGCACGGCATCAAAGTAATGTTGATGCACCTGCTCAATTCTTGGATGAGGTTTTAATAGTTTACGATGATGAGGAGTAAGACATCTGTAAACTATTAAAACCTCACCACCAACGTTATTTTATTTCATATTAAATGTAATGTTATAAAAAAATAAAAATATTTTTCTAAAATCCGAAGTTTTATTTAAGCTATATTTTTTTCAACATATTGCCAATTTGTTGTACATTTAACACATTATAAACTATGAAAATCTCACCACCAAAGTCTGTATGTTAATATAACTGTTATTTTTTTTAAATAAAAATAATTGTTACCATAAAATCCGAAGTTTTATTTAGCCAATTCTTTTTTTTTATGTATATTGACGATTTGTATTACATTTATAATACAATTTCATAAGTGTGCACCCCTGGCCAAAATCGCTATGAAACTTGGGCATACCCCTTTGTAATTAAGTTGTTTTTACCTTTTCGTAACGTATATCGCACTGTTTTTTTAATAATAAACAATGTTCAATTTGTTGTAAAACGCTGCAAATGTGATATACCTTACGAAACGGTAAAAACAACTTAATTACAAAATTTACAGTGAGTTACAATTTTTTTTAACCCGTGTGATTAAATAATTTCATTGTTTTTTTAATAATAGCCATGTTCCGTATGTTGCAAAACGCTGCAAATTTCATACACGTTACAAAACGGTAAAAACAACCTATTTCCAAATTTGCAGCGTGTTACTAATTTTCTTACCCCTGTTTTTAACTAATTGCACTGTTTTGAAAAAAAAACAATGTTCCGTATGTTGCAAAACGCTGCAAATTTAATACACGTTACAAAACCGTAAGAACAACCTTATTCCAAATTTGCAGCGTGTTACTAATTTTTTTGGCAATGTTATTAGCAAAAAACCCCTTTTCACCCCTTTTCAACCCTTTCCGTACACCCCAGAACGCTGCAAAATCACCCGGTATCTTATTTTACCTTCCTTAAGAACCCCTTAAAATTTCAGCAAGTTACTAATTATTTTCGGGTTTAGGCTTTAATGACTGGACTATTAATATGTATAACACAACTGCATTAACAACAACAACTGTACACACTTTGCACTGGAATGAATTGAAGAAATGATAAATGAATGCCATATTAACAGCCGGGCATTAAAAGGTGCAGTCAGACTGTGGTGCATCAACATGGTTTAAAAAGGACATACATATTGTGAAACAAAGTGTCGACATATCGGCGGTCGATCGTTGGATTGTTCATAGCTTAAAATTCGATCTTCACTGGGCCCGATCGTAAAGTGCGGGCGTTTCACGATGTCGACAATCTAACGATCGACCCCCGACACATAGACCGGGCTCCAACACGCACTACAGTAGTGTCGCTCGTCCGCGCAGACGGTGAAGGCGGACACGGCGCTGACGTCGCAGGCGCGGCTGTGGGACTCGGGCTCCGGCGTGGCGGCCGGCGACATGGTGGCGGCCGCGCAGCGCCCCAGCACCATCGGCGCGCGCAAGCCGCCCAGCAAGAGGGCCGGGGTGAGTGCATTACAACAACACGATCACGGACTCGACTCATTGCTGGCAGATATACTTTGATTTTCATCATGATGCGCAGCCTGATAAATCAGCGAAGTATACGCCTCTCATTACTTGTCGCCAGTCTCTTTAAGTTAGCATATCATTACGCCTGTAGTCGTTGAAGGGTCCTACCCAGCCAGATGTGAACCTAAGTAGTACACAATACATTTCGGCAGAATGTTTCAATACCTAAGTAATATGGGTGCCTGGTTGATGGTATTAGGGTGCTTTTTTATAAAGAAGCAGGTAGTCGGTAGAGACTTGTAGGTAAGGGTCAGTCCTGGTCAGTCCGGGTTTATTTAATATCTTAATTGTCACACATAACAGATCTAGCGAGGCTATTGCGTATCTCGGTGTCTATAGTATAGGTTGGTCATCAAATAGCTGTTTAAAGGTAAAGGATCATGCCCATCTGTGCCCCAGAAGCGCCCAGATAAAGTATATTACAAGATTGTTTTAGTAAAAAAAAACTAGAATTATGATGTTTATTTGAAATCATATAAAGCACCGGTTAAAAAATAAAAAAAATAAGACTTTATGTTGACATTGCAGTACTTATCATCATTCAATCATTCTTCATTTATTACGGTTTGGAATCATGTCCTTTCGCCCTTTATATAAATTCATTCGTTGTGATAGTTTTGTTACTAATGATAACGAATACCTATTATTGTAGTGTTGCGGTTTTATTTGCGTATTATTATTGATTCGATCGGCAAGATAAAACCCAACATGATTGATATTAGTCACAAAAGTGATAAATAATTACTGCTTTACTAAAAGATCTAAAGGATGTCTCCAGACACTCAACAGTAAAAGATAAAAGTATATCTTTTTCTTTTTTTTACGTGGCAAAATCATAAAAGTATATCTAAGCTTCAATTAAACATAATAATTATAATTGAAGTCAAAATTTAACCGCCTTCAAAAACAACCACAAAAAAGGGTAAAATAACCTACAAAATAACTTTTCTTTCGGAAGTCGGTGGCTTTGTTTTTTTATTTCGTTGTCATTTTGCCACCGACTTCCGAAAGAAAAGTTATTTTGTAGGTTATTTTACCCTTTTTTGTGGTTGTTTTTGAAGGCGGTTAAATTTTTTTTGAAAAAAGTTTTTTATTTTACTCTTTTTAGTTTAAATATTCAACCTAAATTCTTGTCAAATACATCATTTTCTTACATGTGCACTAGAATTTTGTAATCCGTGGCACCGGTATTAACATCGCTCATGTACACATGCTAATAAAATTCCCTATCTCAAAAACTACTGAACAGATTTTGATGAAACTTACAGTATTCCCTAAGGTGAATGATCCCTAGTCCAACAAAAAAAGAATTTTGAAAATCGGTCCACAATTGGCGGAGTAATCGCGTAACAAACGCGCAAAAAGTAATGTCATCCAAGTAGCCGAAATCAATAAAAATGCTCACAAAATAAAAAGTACTGAACCAAATTGAATGAATTTTTTATGGGACCACACTGCAAGTGTACTGCATCGAACAAAAAAAGAATCATACTAATCGGACTAGAAACCTCGGAGTAATCGATGTACATACATAAAACAAAAAAAAAAAAAAACATACCGACCGAATTGAGAACCTCCTCCTTTTTTTGAAGTCGGTTAAAAACCTAATGAAGTAAAGGCTCAAAAGACTTAGCTCCAAGTCAAAAACATTCTAAACAAAAAACTAAAATGAAAATGCCTGACACTCATTCACTCTGCCTGCGCGTCTGCTGCTGTGTTTATGTGTTTTCCGATTTGCTCTTCTGTTCGATAAAAAATCTTAACTTACATGTTTATTTGAGAACAAAGATAAGTCAATAAGATGATCATGAAGTTCCTAGTGAAAAACTATTAGCAATGGTGTCTATAAACGATAAAATGTATAAAAAACCAGCAGGAAGTTATCATGTTTAATGTCCAATATCTTTTGAATCGGTGCTTTAAATAACATTAAACCTAGATATCATAAAAATATCGCTAAAAAGCTATCGTATGACATAGAGCTGCAATTTGGGCATTGCATGACATTGCTGACTTTCAGCTCCATACTAATATGGGCATGGTCCTTTCGTATTGGTTTTTGCATTTGCAATTAAAGGGATAAAATGTAAATTTTCCCTAAAATCAACTATTCTAACGCTCCGCTCTTGAGGCACTCCACTCCTCATAACAGGTATCAAGCCATCCAAGTTTTGGAAAATCAGCAAATCTGAGCTCCTGATCAGCAATCGTGCTTGCGATCACTAGACCAACGGGGCAGTTTTCAAATTTTTTTATCGCGATTCAGACTAATATCTTCGCTCGCGACCTGCAATGCCCTCTTTCTCGTACGGCATCATGGCTGTCCCGAGGAACTCGGTTAAAGTGAACGTTCGGTGCACAGCTGGGCGCTCGGAAGGGCGGGCTGGGCGCGACCAAGGTGGCGGCCAACTTCGAGGACATCGAGCGCGAGGCCATGCTGGCCGAGAAGATGAAGCTGGAGGCCGGCGCGGCGCCCGCGGCCTCGCTGCAGGCCGTGGCCGACGAGGTGGCCTCGCTGCGCCTGGCCTACCGCGAGCCGCGCGCCGCCAGCGACCGCCTCGGCATCGCGCAGGCCAGCGCCGCCAGTCGCTCGTGAGTCACGAATCATACGAATGGCTTGTCTGTCGTTACTGCTTGTAGATAGTTTGGCTAACTATAGGTAACAAAAAAATAATGATTTACACAGATATTAACCCTCAATTCACCAGGTGAAAGAAACTAACGTAAAGTCCCACTATGAGTCCCAGGAGCTCACATAATTTGTTTTGTATTTTCTATAAATGAAATAACTATTATTTTAAATTATTTTTTTATAAACTTATTTACCATTTATTAAGTACTAAAATTAACACAATAAACTTTGTCGTCACTCCCAATTTCACCGTCGAGTTCTTGTTGAAGCCAAAAATCCAAAACTAAATCGGCATTTTCCGCATTCACATACACTGATGAAGTTTTTTTTTTGTTTGTGTGCCTTTTTGTGATTTTACAACTATAGAAAACATTACGTGTTTAATAAATTATCAATAATAAATAAAATCAAATAATAATGGCAAGAAATAAAGGCAGTGAAAACATAAATAGAAAATAAAAATTATAACATAAAATACCTACCACCATGAGTCCCAGGGACTCACTTGGCGTAATAACTCACCATATAAGTGCCGTACGCGGACGTCCGCTCCACCCTGCGTCGCCCGCGACACTGCAGGAAGGTACTGTGACGGGGGGGCAATGAAGTCGCAAAAACGAACGAAATATGGAGTTTTGAAATTTGAATGTGAGTCCCTGGGACTCAGGTGGTGAATTAAGGGTTAACCTTTGTTACAGAAGTAAGTACTAGTATATTGTTACAAGTTCAACAATTGAAGGTAGCTTATTTATATAAGGACACCCTGCCTCCTAAACTATGGGAAACCTGTGACTTAGGAGTCAGTCTGCTACTGTTACATCAAAAATTACAAAAAAAAAGGTTATTCAAATCTCTGGTTACATCACATTACAAACTATCCAGAATGTAGTTCTGCCTTCTAACTTACCTGTTGGTCATCTCTTTGACTATATCATAAATAGTAAAGCTTGTGTCGACATTGTAGCGGCGTGTCGCACTCGGCCACGTCCGACATGACTGTGATCGAGCAGGAGGACGCGCCGGCCGCGCGCACGCAGCTCGACGACATCGATGACTTCAGCTCTTCATTCACCATGATCAGGTACGACTAATTATATGCTAACTCGATCGCAAGCTAAGCTAAGCGACGTGTAACTAATTCGTGATTTGTGTTCGTTCTCAGAAACGAGCCGTACGGCAACAGTCGCAACCTCGACAAGCTGTTCGGCGACAGCGACCGCAAGTCTTCCTCGTTCGACAACGTGTCGCGCATCTCTCCCGAGCCGGCGCGCGCCGTGCACTCCATGTTCAGCGCGGAGCCCCCCGCCCCCGCCCCCGCCGCCGCCCCGCCCCGCGCGTCCCGCCCGCGCCGCGCCGACTCCGCCGACGACGACTCCGCCGTCAAGAAGTTCGGCTCCGCTAAGGCCATCAGCTCCGCGCAATTCTTTGGGGAACAGGTCAGTTTGTATATTCCATTGCTTTTGTTATAATATGCGCGGACCGTGTACTCCTGGTTTAGAGTTACGAGCCAAAAATCGTAAGCCGTTTATGAGGTTACTTTAAGGCTGAAACCACACTAGACCACAACACAATTTGCGAAAAACCCTTATCTATATATATAAAAGCAAAAGGTCTCACTCACTCATAGGACACGAAATCTCGGAAACTACCAGTGCTAAGGGTTCAAAATTTTACACAGGGGTTCTTTTTAGGACGTAGGTACTCGCTAAGAACGGATTTTGCGATATTACGCCCCTAAGGGGTTGTTTTTGGGGTTGACAGTTTGTATGAAACTTTGTTACTACAAGTACTAGGAGTTTTAAATTTTGCATGCGGGTTCTTTATAGGAAGTAGGTGCTACTTACGAAACTGGTTTTTCGAAATTCGACCCCTAAGGGGTTGTTTTTGGTGTTGATAGTTTGTTTGAAACTTCGTTATTACACGTGCTAGGAGTCTCAAATTTTGCATGGGGGATATTTTTAGAAGGTAGATGCTTACTTTGACGGGGTGATTGGAAATTCGAACCCTAAGGGGTTGTTTTTGGTGTTGATAGATAGAGGTCTCAAAGGAGAATGACCACTCATGGTTTCGCTTTTTGAAGCGTATGGCCACTTAAGCAAATCTATAAATAATGTCATTATTTTAAATTAGTTTTAGCATAAATTAACTTAAAACATTTGTGGGGTTTTAATTTTCAATATTATTAGTAATTACTAGATATTATATTTTTGTTCCGGTATAGTGAAGGGCTACGTTACCAGAATCGATCGATTAAACAAAGAACAAAGTCGTAAAATAATTAAAAAATCTACTAGTGTCCCTAAAGATTACCTTAAAAGCTGTTATTATTGTTTTTGTATAAACTCTAATATGATTTATTATAATGATAACACATATTGAGTTCTTATAATAAAAGTAAAGATATAATCGATTATGTTAAGATGTCGTAATTGGCTGATGTGTCACAACACTATTCCATGAAGTGTCAGTTGTCAAAGTCAAACTCATGATTTTCGTGTTTGTTTGGTTTTGATTTCGTTATTACCGGCGAACTACTATTTCTTGATTTCTCTGCTAGTAAACTTATTTTCGTGTCGAGTAGAGTTTTAGGATACCTCCACGTTGATACACATCGAGCAATTTGACTCTTTTTGTAGTGCGCCGTTATAGTGAATTTATACGTCTACGTTGATTTCTACTGGATAATAAACAATGTGTCGTGCTGTGTGAACTGTGTGCGGGATTGGTCCAGGTATAGTTACGGGAATAATGAATAAAACCACGTTGCTTGATGGGATCGTGCAATGTATTGATAATTTACACATGTGAAGGTAATCGGTCTATTAAAAGCTTATAAATTAAATCGATTAGCTATCGATGTACGTGACCTCAACTAAACACTTGTGGCTATCGTAACTTCGGTAGGCGCTTGCGGGAACATACCCCCGGGCGTTGAAAGCTGGTCTTTCAACCACTAAGAATCTTCAGACTCCGGATATATAGGCAACGGACAAATCTTGCTGAATGATCTGCGTAACAGACCACTAGAAGTCTTGACGTCTGCAACTCTGACTACTCCGTCTGTTCCTGGGAATGTGGCAACGATCCGACCCATTTTCCACTTGAGTGGGGGGAGGTTGTCTTCCTTTAACAGGACCAAAGAATTCATCTTCAAGGAGCCCGTGCATGCTCGCCATTTCATGCGAAGTTGGAGCTCCGATACGTATTCTTTACTCCATCTACTCCAAAAATGCTGTCGGAGAAGCTCAATACGCTCAAAACGTTTCAGAGAATTGATGGACTGGTCTCGATAATCAGGTGACGGCAGCGATGTCATGGGACGTCCAATCAAAAAGTGTCCGGGTGTGAGTGGCGTCAGATCCTCGGGGTTTGATGATAACGGCGTCAGTGGTCTGGAGTTCAATATAGCTTCAACCTGCACCATCATGGTATATAGCTCTTCGTAGGTAAGGTTACAAAGGCCCAGCACTCTGACTAGATGATGCTTGGTTGATTTTACACCAGCCTCCGCAAGGCCAGCGAAATGAGGGGAATATGCAGGAATAAAATGGAAGTTAATTCCTTCCTTAGCCATCTCCTCGGACAGCGAATCGCAACTCGCCTTAAGAAACCTAGAAAGGTCATTTGATGCACCAACAAATGAGGTGCCATTGTCCGAGTAGATGTTTCTCGGCTTTCCCCTGCGTGAGATGAATCTCCTTAATGCCAAAACGAAAGTATTGCTTGTTAAATCACCGACTAACTCAAGATGAATTGATTTTGTTGAAAAACAAACAAAAATGGCAATGTAAACTTTTACTAATCTACAGCCACGGCCCTGACGAACAGCTGACTGAATAGGACCTGCATAGTCCAAGCCTATATTTTCAAAAGGAAAACCTGCTAGAAGTCGCTGCTGTGGTAAATCTCCCATTATAGGATATACAGTTTTACCTCTAAATCGGCAACATCGAACACATTGTTTACAGCACATCCTAGCTAAATTGCGGCCTCGAATGGGCCAGTACGTCTCTCGTATAGACGCCAACAACAACTGGGGTCCAGCGTGAAACAATCTTTTATGCTCATGATTAAAAAGTAATTTAGAAAAATGATGACTAGATTGAATAAGAATCGGGTGCTTTTTATTATAAGGAAAATCAGAATGTTCTAGTCTACCTCGAATTCGCATTATATTATTCTCGTCTAGAAAAACGTTAAATTTATTTAATTCACTTTTCTTAGGTAATGGTTTGTTATTAAGAAGTAATTTATAATCTTTAAAAGATTGTTTTTGAGATAAACGTATAATAAGGTTTAAAGCCCTTTCTAGTTCATGCACAGAAAGAGGACCGCGAAATGGTTGTTTTTTACATGCGTCAATAAAACGTAAAACATAGGCGACTGTTCGCTGAAGTCGTAAGAAGTTTGAAAATCGTGTAAAATTAATCAATTCATCAAAATTGTTTTTGGATAAAACATGCAAGGTGACATCTAATTTAATTTCAGGCAAACTTTCGTTGTTAAAATTCATTAATTTAGAAGGCCAATAAGAAATGTCATTTGTTAAAAAACTAGGACCGGACCACCAATCGTTTAAACTAGTTAAAACATTAATGTCTAATCCACGAGACAAATAATCAGCAGGGTTTTGGTCAGTTGGAACATGTCTCCACTCACAGCCACCAGTCTTGTCTAAAATCTCGGCAACCCTGTTACGAACGAACGGCTGTAATTTATTTGGTAACATTTTTAGCCACCCTAAAACAATGGTGGAGTCAGTCCAAAAGAAAGTGCGACGAGCGCTGACTCGTAATGCCGACACAACCTTTTCAAAGAGGCGAACACCCACAAGTGCACCGCACAGCTCAAGTCTCGGTATGGTCGTTGGCTTGAGTGGCGCCACTCTGGCTTTGGCTAACAATAAACGCACTAAAACCTGTCCCTGCTTATCAACGCTTCGCACATACAGGCAAGCGCCGTAGGCGCGTTCAGACGCGTCAGTAAAAATGTGATATTCTAAAAACTCGTAACAATCAATTAAAACTCGACGTGGAATATGAATTTCATTTAATTTAGGTAAATTAGAAATCATTTCATTGAAAAGCTTAATGATGTCCGGAGATAGCTGTTCATCCCAAGACAGTTTTTTCAACCATAACTTTTGTAGTAGAATCTTCATAACAATTACACATGGAGCTAATAATCCAAGCGGGTCAAACACTTCGGCAATAATCGAAAGCATCTCACGTTTCGTGTTATTAAAGTCAACTGACTGACTAATTGGAAAACAAAGATGATCTGACAATGGCTGCCAACCTAGACCTAAGGTTTTGGTTGACTCAAATCCACCAACATTCAAATCTAGTGAAGACTGGGGAAAGTCAGAACCAATTACCAATTGTGCGTCATTTGACTTCCACTTTCTTAAATTCATCTGCACTGAAGCGAGAGTTGAAGTAACTTTATGACGCAACTCCTTGACCTTATTGATGTCATCTCCTCCGGTGAGCAAGTCATCCACGTAAAAATCGTGAAGAATGACGTCACCAACCTCCTTATCAACACACTCAAGCCCTAACTGCCGAAGACACCGGGTTGCTAGATAAGGAGCGCTGGCCGTTCCGTAGGTCACGGTATTAAGCTGATAAGCTTGTAATGGAGTTGACGGATTATTGCGCCAAACTATTTGTTGAAGATACCTATCATTTGGATGAACAGCTATCTGCCGGTACATTTTCTCAACATCAGCAGCTAAGATATACTTATGTTGTCTAAAACGCAACAGGATCGATAAAAGATCGTCCTGTACCACTGGTCCAATCATCTGGATATTATTAATAGAAATACCAGTATTAGTTAAGCTACTTGCATTAAAAACCACCCTTAACTTAGTGGTGGTGCTGCTTTCGCGCAGAACCCCGTGATGCGGAATGTAAAACGCTTGATCATCAATAGTTTTACATCTAGACATATGACCCAAAGTTTCATATTCCAACATGAACTCTTTGTACATATTGCAAAACTGAGTTTTGGATTTGAACCTACGTTCCAATGAAACAAAACAATGTTTGGCTCTTGACAAAGATTCGCCTAAAGTGTCCGGGGAACATTTTAAAGGAATCCTAACACAAAATTGTCCATTTGCCAAACGAGTAGTGTTTTTCAAAAAATGCTCCTCGCATAGCTTCTCTTCTGATGAAAGCGGAGACGTAGTACATACCTCTTCAAGTTGCCAAAACTTAGTAAGTTGTTGATCAACATTAAAATTTATTTCGTCATCGCAGTCTGAACGCACCTTTATAAAATTACATTTTAAAACTTTAGAAGGCAAACAACTATTTATTGGGCCGGAGACCAACCAACCCAATTTAGTCTCACAGAGAATTGGTTGCCCATCACCCAACTTAATTCGTTGAGATTCCAATAAATCCCAAAAGATGTCAGCACCCAACAACATATCGACAGGCGCCGGTGAGTTAAAGTTGGGATCTGCAAGACAAACATCAGACGGAATCTTAATTTTTAACAAGTTAACATGATTACTTGGAATCTTATCTGTGATAGATGGGAGAATAAAACAATTAATAGTGGTATTAAAATTATTATTTAACGAATGAATTGATACGGAACACATTTTATTGATAAAAGATGATGAGTTGTTGATACCTATAATAGAATTGTTTACAGTCTTAGCAGTCAGACCTAGCTGGTGGTATAACTTCTCAGTCATGAGACATGACGTACTGCCGCTGTCCAGCACCGTACGAGCGACATACTGCTGACCATTAGTACTCATGACCTTGACGAGTGCAGTGGATAGTAACACGTCACCGACGTCACCGTGTTCAAGACTCGCGGACAGCGACACACCGGTACCTATACCTATAGTTGTGGGCTGAGTGGAGACAGTCGCACTGCCGATGCCGTTCGTGTCAACAACAACACGGCTCGCAGAAGTACCACTTGCGTCTGACTTCAATGATTTGTCAACGTGAACAATAGTGTTGTGTTTACGGTGGCATATTTTACAACCTGGCTTTTTGCAATTGTTTGCATAATGTCCAACACTAAAACAGTTGTAACAAAGTTTATATTTAGGTAATAACTGTAAACGAGCTTCATTGCTCAACGATAAAAACTGAGGACAACTAATTAATTTATGGTCACCGTTACACTTAATACAATTCTTCGGCTTAGTTGAACCACTATCATCCTGTTTACTTGAACTTTCACCTGAATAATTTTTATTAGAATCTTGTACCAACATTGACCTAACCTTCTGTGAAGTTTTACCTGTGTGTGAGTGTTTAGTATTCGTAGCTTCTAACTCGAACGTCTCTAATATCTCAGCACGGTTTTTAATAAAAGTAATAAATACATTAAATGTTACCTTTGAATTCTTGTCCAGGCGACCCTTATACTCACCCCATTCACGATAAGTTTTGCTATCTAATTTGTGTGTGATAATATAAATGAGTAAGGTATCCCAATATTTAACGGGTTCATCTAAGGATTCTAGGGCACGTATATTTTTATTAACAACGTCAAGTAAACCTTTTAAATTAACCGACGACTCCTTTTGAAGGGTGTCGATTTGAAATAATGCAGAAACATGATGTTGGATTAGCAGGTGTTTGTTGTCAAACCGCTCGCATAGAAGATTCCATGCTACCGAATAATTTGCAGAAGAAAACTGGATTGAGTTGATTACCACAGCAGCAGACCCCTCCAGGGATGATCTCAAATAATGAAATTTGTTGATTTCATCCATATCATCATTTGAATGAATGAGACTAATAAAAGTGTCGTGAAACTCTAACCAGTTTGTGTATGAACCACTGAATTTCGGCAACTGAATAGTCGGTAATTTAACAAACTTATGATTACTAGAACGCGACATTACGTCACAGGAATCATTTGAACCTCCTTTCCTATTTTCATCCAACATTTGTTGACCTTTAGACAGGGTTTTATAATAAAGAGATTCAAACTCCTCGCGTTCCGACATCTGACCATCCAAGTCATCAGTACTACACTCCAGCAGCAATTGCACCTCATCATATTGGGCATACAACCCCTCGAGTTTCGTTAAACGTAATTGCAACTCACTTACCTCAGGAGGACTCAAGGAAGAGGGATTTAAAGTATTTAAATAGTTAAGGAATATTGTCACCTTTCCCTTGCAACTCGCTCGTTTCCGTACGAGATCTTTATTATCCTTATATAATTCCTTATCCTCTGGCATTGCGAAAGCTGGTGCAATCAACCTGGAATGTATATAAATAAAATTAAAGCAACGATTAAATTATAATAACAATGATGCAGCCTGAAATGCGTACAAGATTAAAATACACTAATTAGGTATATAGTGAATTTAATTTAATAACAATTTAGAGTTAATAATAAACTATACGCATTTAAGTTGTACTGAACTTCAATAATAACACGGTAATAGTAATGAATTCTATCGCCTATCTGTGCACACTAATGTGATTACGTAACTATCTCAATAACTGTAAAATTATTACACCGTAAAGCAAAATAATGCAGTTACTACAAAGAACCACTCTTTAACAATGTGTAAATAACTAAATGAATGAACAATAATTACTGATTAGTTAATAATAATTTTATTACAATTTGTAATCACTCACAGAACAAAGAAAAATGACAATAGGTATTTCGGTACTAACCTGGCTATAAACGGCTGACTTATACTAACTATACCTGTTAAATAGAGTGTTGGGAACACAAATTTAATAATTACGCCTTTTATCAGCTATGATGTGTCCAGACCACGTAAATTCCAAAAAATCCTTTGAATGACGCAGCAGAATTCAACGGCCACACCTGGCGTCGACTATGTTATTCGATGTCCACCAATTCTCTTCAATCCTTTTATTATAATAGCTGGTTGGAGTTAATATTCTTCAAATAACTCCACATCCGGGCTTCGAGGACCATGTGCGGGATTGGTCCAGGTATAGTTACGGGAATAATGAATAAAACCACGTTGCTTGATGGGATCGTGCAATGTATTGATAATTTACACATGTGAAGGTAATCGGTCTATTAAAAGCTTATAAATTAAATCGATTAGCTATCGATGTACGTGACCTCAACTAAACACTTGTGGCTATCGTAACTTCGGTAGGCGCTTGCGGGAACAAACTGTGTTTTGTTATTATCGCATCCACTGCCTAATCGCCAAATAAGAGAGGCAGAGGATGCTATGGTAATCTTTTATTAAATATAATTATGTTGTACATGATATTGTTTTGACGCCTAATATAACCTCAAACAATATCCTGAGTAAGTATTGTTTTTTGGAAAAACCCTACAAAATATCAATCTGTATTTAACTTTGCTTTCATGTATGTCAATAACCCTTACTTGGCTCCAATTTTCACTACTATACTGTGTCAAAAAGGAGCGCAACCGAGTGCCATAGTAGTATGGTCAATCTCTTTTGCATGGGGATTCTTTTAATGACGTAGGTTCTCACTAAGACAGGATTTTGCGAAATTTCACCCCTAAGGGGTTGTTTTTGGGGTTTTTTAGGACATACGCGCTACCTAAGACGGGGCTTTTCGGAATTGAACCCCTGAGGGGTTGTTTTAGGTGTTGATAGATAGAGGTCTCAAATTTTGCATGGGGATTCTTTTAATGACGTAGGTGCTCACTAAGAAGGGATTTTGCGATATTACGCCCCTAAGGGGTTGTTTTTGGGGTTGATAGTTTGTATGAAACTTTGTTACCACAAGTACTAGGAGTTTTAAATGTTGCATAAGGGTTCATAATTATGATGTAGTGCTACTTACGACGGGAATTTGCGAAATTCTACCCCTAAGGGGTTGTTTTTAATGTACATAGTTAGAATGAAACTTCGTTACTAAGAGTGCTAGGTGTCTCAAACTTTTCATGGGGGTTCTTTTAAGGACGTAGATGCTCACTAAGACGGGATGTTGCGAAATTCGACCCCTAAGGGGTTGTTTTTGGTGTTCATAGTTTGTATGAAACTTTCGATAAGTACAATAAGTGCTAAAGGTTTCAAATTTTGCATGGAGTTTTTTTAGGACGTTGGTCCTCACTTAGATGGGATTATGCGAAATTCGACACCTAAGGTAGTTTTTGGGGTTGATAGATAGGATTCTCAAATTTTACGTAGGTTTTTTTTTTATTTCGAAGGGACTGCCTATGACGGGATTTTCTGGATTTCTACCCCTAATGGGATGTTTTTGGGGTTGTTAGGTTCATCAAACTTCGTTATTACTTGATGGGAGTGTCAAAATATGCATAGAGAGTTTTAGGGAGGAGATGCTCAGTAAGACGGGACTTTGTTCTTGACAGTTAGAAGTTTAAAATGTTGCTTATGGGTTTGTTTAGGACGTAGGTTCTACCTCAGACGAGTTTTGGATAAATCAACACCTAAAGGGTTGTTTTTGTTGTTGGTAGTTTGTATGAAACTTCGTTACGACAAATGCTGGCAGTCTCAAATTTAGCGCGGGAGCTATTTTTAGGATGTAGATGATCTCATTAAGACGGGGTTTTGAAATTTGAGAAATTGGACCCCAAAGAGGATGTTTTTGAGGTGAATAGTTTGTATGAAACTTCATTACTACAAACAAGTACTAGGAGTTTTAAATGTTTCACAGGTCTTTTAGGACGTAGGTGCTACTTAAGATTGGATTGTGACGAGAATTCCCCCCTAAGGGGTAGGTTTTAACTTCATAGTTTGTATAAAACTTCGTTACTTCAAGTGCTACGAGTCTCAAATTTTCCCAGGGGTATATCTTTAGGACGTAGATGCTTATTAAGATGGGATGTTGCGAAAACCGACTGCTAAAGGTTTGTTTTGTGATCGATAGAATTTTAGTTGCATATTGGTTTAGATTTTCTAAAAGTATTCCATAAAGAGGGTGGCCGGAGAAGAAATTCACAGAAGCAAAGTTCAAAATAATCGCGGGCGAAGTCGCGGGCGAAGTGCTAGTATATTATTAAAAGAGTTTTGTTTGTGTGACCATTATGGTTATTCAATAAAGTTGGAGGTAGTCTAAAGGTGCATAAATGAGTTTCAAAATGAATTCAATGACATACCAAAACACGGAATGTGTCATATCTACCACGATAATAGTAAAAAGTATTTAAAAAAAAAACAGTTATTTTATGTTAAACCTACTCTTCATATCTCGACGAATTTTGTTAATTTGATTTTCTACTTAGTGAGTGAGTTTTCTAGTGAGCAGTGGTGGCCCAGTGGTATCGGCCCCGACTTACGAGTTGTAGGTCGTGGGTTCGAATCCAGCCAGGCGCATTACTTTGTGTAATTTATTTCATCACCACTGCTCTCAAAACGGTGAAGGAAAACATCGTGAGGAAACCGGCATGTCCTAGAACCAAAAATTCGAAGACATGTGACATCCACCAATCCGCACTGGGCCCGCGTGGTGGATTATGGCCCACTCCCTCTCACAGAGAGGAGGCCTGTGTCCCAGCAGTGGGAACATTAATAGGCTGATGATGATGATGATGATTTTCTACTTAAATGTTACTTGATGAGTAAATTATGAGGTGTGCGTTGCAGGATTCGCAGTGGGAGCGCGACGGCAACCTGTCCCGCTTCCAGGGCAGCACCAGCATCTCGTCCGCCGAGTACTTCGGAGGAGACGCGAGGCAGCCGCGCGCGCCCGGCTTCAGCGTGGCCGCGCCCGACCTGGACGAGGTAGGTTCGCTGCTAGTATGGAGAGCAGCTTCCACCACTTTTAACCGTTAAATTATTATCGATCTCATCTTCATTAAAATAATATTCAAAATAAATGAACACACATAAGTCTCTTCGATGCTCTTCAGGAATGCATTGTGTTGTGTGCAGGTGCGCGAGTCGGTCCGGCTGGGAGTGACGCGCGTGGCGGGGCGGTTGTCGTCGCTGGCCAACGGCGTGGTGTCGTCCATCCAGGAGCGCTACGGGTACTGAGTGCGCGGCAGGTCGGTGGCTCGCTAGTGGCTAGACAATAATAAAAAAAAGTCAGATTCCCCAGAACTACAGGCCTGTGGGGCGCAGTGTATCAATTTGTCTTGCTAACTAGATTCCTACTGTACAAAATCGTCGGTATTATGTTACGAGCAGCGTCTTGCGAGTGGTGACTCGTAAGACGCTGCACTACATTAGTAAAATAATTATATATCACTAACAACATGCCTATCATATTTGTAATAACTGACAAGCAAATGAAACGTTTCCAAATAATTACTTTCAATAAAAAATCTCTATGAAACAGGTTTGTAAGTTTTTGAAGTGAAAACTTCTTTAGCGGCGTTGTACACTTTTTCTGTAATGGGTAAAAAATTTAAAACTCGCGTCAGGGTCACGTGACCCTGATCGAAAATGAGTAAGACGTCATTCAAATTAGTTAATTTCATATCTGTACTACTCCAGTTTTAAAATAAAACATAGTAACAAAAAAGTTTTCACTTCTACCGGCACTCCTGGAGTGCAACCTTTTTTTTTATATTCATTTATCAGAAGTGCGGCCACACTTGAGGAGCCAATGTTCTGAAAGATAACCTACTTTTGTGACGCATATTTATAGTAAACTTAACTTTGTATAAAGCTATAAGAATGTCTCATGTCTGAATGTAATTTTGAAATGTATGACGAAAACTAAATAAATTTATTATTTGTGTAAAACTATATATCAGAATTCTGTATAATCAATGCTGACATATCTGTACTACTTATATTTTCATCGATCTGTCCACATTTTACTTTGTGACATTATCATCGAGTAACACCAACTTCACGTCGTTCATTTTCTTCTAAAACGATCAATAACAATACTTGACGCTTTCGTACCGCGCGCCGACTGGCTTTATCACCACTGGCTAAGCATGGAGATAAAATACCGGGTGTTCCCACTGAGGCAACTAATAAAAGTACTAGGCTGGCAGGAGTTCAAGATGGTCTTTACTTTAATAATTGTGAAAAGTACACTAGAATGTGCAGATTATTGTATCATAATGTACATACCACCTTGAACTAGTTAGCTGTTTAGTGTTTCATTTAACACCTACCCAGAACCCTAGAAGGAGTCCAAATCCAGTGGTCAAGTTTGCTAATAAAGCCAGGTGGTGACCAGCTCCGGATCTACGGTTTTTACGAACCGGGGCGCGATGCGGGGTAAATAATAATAGCAGAATGTCCTGCGGCCTGCGGTGTGTGCGTGGGTTGCGGTGTGTGAGCTGTATATGTGTGGCCTGCGGTGAGAGTGGTGTGTGCATGGCTGAGAGTGGGATGAGAGTGGTGTGTGCGTGGCTGAGAGTGGTGTGTGCGTGGCTGAGAGTAGGATGAGAGTGGTGTGTGCGTGGCTGAGAGTGGGATGAGAGCGGTGTGTGCGTGGGCTGTGGTGTGCGCAGCTGCAGAGCATCCTCTCTTCGTGCACTCAAACTACATTCTGCAGATGCTTACTAACGTGAAGTTCAGTTCCACTCGTGCAGCTCGCGGCACCGACAGTCGCTCCTTCCTCGTGTTCCAACGAACTGCATACACGTGCATGTAAATATTGTAAAATATAGTAAATTGTTTAGCATATAGTGGTGGAGGCTCCACTCATAAGTCATACATATTACTAGAGTACCTAGCAGCATATAGATGCTTAGCGCTGCCTGCCTCACGCTAGCATTTTAACGTTTTGTATGCTAACTATGGTATTGTCACTTATTTGTCAATAACTTTTGTTTACTTATTTCTTTACAATATAAAGTACATACAGAATTTATATTGTTAACCATGAATTCCGAAATTTGTTATTACTTGCTACTTCGAGTACTTCGTTATCGCATTCCAAAATCGAGAATAATATTTTGTTTGTTAATTTGAAAGTTGCATTATTGTAAAGTAACCATTGGTAAGCGTCCGGTCAGACTGAATACTCGTGCACATCAACGTGTGGAGCGCAATCTGACCTGCCACGCGAAGTAATGTCAATAAAGGAGCATTTATAATTTGTTTATTTTTATGTAACCATTTTTGGTGTTAGATAAATAATGCTTAATTTTATAGTAACTCGGTTAAGTTGTTGTTAGTACGAAAAGTAGTTCATTGGGCGCTTTCACATAACAATAACAGTATCGTTACCGTTATCCTCACTGACATATCGTCCGCTCTCGCTCATTTTCCATATAATGTTCAATGAAGCTACAATTCTCATCGATATCGTGTTATCGTCTAATGTGAAAGCGTACAGGCGCTAGCCATGAAGCACAAGGTGTTCGGGTGGCCGTAAGTGGAGCTCGGGCGGCCGTACGCGGTGCTCGGGCGGCAGTACGCGTTGCTCGTGCGGCCGTACGCGGCATCTGAGCGACCGGGCGCGGTGCCTGGCGCGTTTGACGCGCCACACTGGTGTGTAAACATGTTTATTTTTAGAGCTTATTTTATTTATTTTATATTATTTCACCTACATCAGCGCGTTCGGCAACGAGCGACCCGGGATTGTCGTGTACACTGAATATTTTCATTTTTTTAATAAAGATAACCTTATTTTTATAAAAGTAAAAGGGGTTTGAAGATTTTTTATGGAGGGTGGCCTTTAGGATTTATGCTAGTTTTATTTTTTTGTTTGTTTATGTGTCCTCTCTCTAATTATACGTATACATATAACTTTTTTTTTGCACTACGATTCTGAAAAAGTCAAAACGCGAGCGACCGTTAGGGCCAAAATCTTCAAACCCCGCCGCGCCGCGCCGTTTCTTGATGGTGCGCGGGATTTGACTACAAGAAGGTTGCCAACCGCAGATCTACTCATAAATTTTGTTGCGAATTATATTAAAACAACCGTGGCCGAACAAGCCAAGCCACACTACATAGAACTCAGAGTTTGTGTTATAAATATGACTGTTTAAATAGTTCCGCCGCTCGCGCGTTCTATGTAACTTGATGTTCGCTAGGGACGCGACGCGTCTAACAGCCGCTCCTACGTTCTTTGAACATTTGTATAGAAATAGATTTTGTTTTTAAATAATAGTTATTGATATAAATATACAGAATTATATTTGCTACTGTTTTATTTTATTTCCATCCACCTACCTTATTCCGAAAGCTGCTTGACACTTAGGTTGCTATTGGAACTGAGTCCAGCAACCAGTTGCACCTTGTTATTTTTTAGGTGGTCGACTCCTCCCACTTCGACCTAAAACACGATTCGTTTTAGGTCTGAACATGCCTGAGAAGCGGGTTGAAAGTTATACTTTGCAGCCCTAGGGAGAACCGCTTTCAATTGATTACTTTATACTTAAAGTTAAAAAAAACAAGTTCTATTTTGACATTTATAATGAACCACTTTCTAACATTTTATACAGGCACTAAATAACAGCGCGATGTAAAATTAAAACTAACATAAAGTTAAGTATTAAGAGACTTATTTAGACCCTGGAACTATTAGCGATAAGATACTTTCACCCCTTGGATTAGCGCCTTTGCTGAGATTCGCTTTTTCAAACAAACTCTAAAGCTTTTTAAGATCTATTATTATCTATACATATAAAAATCAATGCCACTTTTCGTTGTAATTTTATAACTCAAGAACGGGCTCACCTATCTAAACCAAATCGCACCTTTAAAGTAAAACCGTTACTAAACGAAAATTTTCGTGAATTGAGTTATCAATGCCATCTATGTAAAATATACGTAAACTTCAACATAAACTTGTCATTTTTTCAAAATATTGTATTTTACGCCATCTGGCGGTAATTCAAAGCGTTACTAAACCGAATTATGATCGGCTCACGAAATACAATATTGTGTCAATACCAATAATTACGTGTTCATGGAAGACTGATAACGGAAGTTTACAGTAAAACTGTTATTATTTGGATAAACACGGCGCTGAATGTCATAAAAATGAATGAAGATGTTATTTTTTTTTTATAGAAAAAGTGTTTCAATTTGTTTAAACACAGTTTTCTGTGTTAATGACCAAAATTATTAATGGCAAAGTGTTACTATAATAATATAAATTAAAATAAATAATACAATAAATAAAATTAAACACTTTTCTAAATCACGTGTTATAACGTAAACAGAGATCTATAATAACACCTTATTATACGTCTTATAGAACCCTGCATTCAGATTTTATTGACAAAAAATGGTGACTTTTTTCTAATTTTGGCTCTCCTGTAAAATTGTATAATTTCGTGTAGTAACGGTTTTACTTTAAAGGTGCGAAATGTTTAGGCTTTGTTCGAACTATTTAGTGGATGGATTATGTGAAGTTTGCACAAAATCGGTCCAGCGGTTCTTCATTTAGCACGTTTTTTGTAACAAATGAATCAAATCAAAACATTTATTTCAAATAAGCCAGTTACAGGCACTTTTGAATTGTCAAAAGACAAAAAATAAACAGTTCAAAAAAAAAATAGTTATTGTGCTACAGTCCCAGTCACAAGATATCAAAACTGTGAAAGTACCGTAGATGCCCATTCCAAGGAGTAGATCTCTATGGTCTCTATGGAGAAGAACGGGCAAGAAACTCCTCAATGAATTCAATAAATGGCGGATCATTTTGTAAATGGGGATTTTGCTGTCAAAGTAGCGAAGCACGTACCGGGCCGCTAGTACTTTAAACAAATATTAAAAAGCTCAACTCTGTTTCATGTAATGATCATTTAATTTTCATTGTATAGGAAGAAAAAATCGAGACAGTGACCAGGCCCAGATATTGTCCTTCTCAACAAAGACTTTAAAGTTAAACCATATACGAGCAATAGACAGGCAGGACATCACGAATAATAAACCACAAATAAAATGTGTGATCTACACATGTCATAATACCTAGCGTAATATATACAAAAAAAATATTTTGAAAAATATGCCTAGTTGCGCTTTCTGATATTGAAAATATCGTAATTCTAAAACGAATGGACATGATTTCACTTAATTCTCGCCACGTTTTTTTTATTTAACCCTGTATAGAGAATTTTCATAGATTCTTCTAGAATATTTGCCAAAATTGTAATAAACGCAATCTGTTGTTCAAAAGCAGTACCATCAATTTGCTACTGGATTACAGTAGTTCGTTTATCGATTTAAATTATCGATATTGTTTAAGGAATTATATGAATGTTGGTACGGAAAGGCCCAGCGCACACCGGTGGAGGCGCGGCGGAGCGCATTTCCTTGATGCGCGCGGTCGGATTCGCGCGCATCGAGCGGCGTTGAGAGCATTCGGCGCGGCGCGGCGCAGCTACTCCGAGCGCGGCGCAGCTACTCATACAACATACATGTTTGCACTAAGTTAATTAACTTTTCTTCATCGTCCATAATCTTGCTCAACACACGACCGAACTACACTCGAGAGCAATGAATCCGGGTCACTTAAAGAATCCTAAAAATCTCGGAAACTAAAAATGCTAGGTTAATGCAATAAATTGTATTTAATAGACAATGTAATACTCCTTAAATGAAGGTATTAAAACTTCTTAGTTATTGTAAAGTTATATCATAAAAAAATCAAATTTGAAAAAGGGCCACTTTCGAAGATGGAACTACGAAATTACAGCATTTGGTTTTGCTTTTGTTTGTAATCTGTCATTTATGTGGGTACATAAACCATGTTGATAGTGCTCTATATTCATTATTCAAGCTGAAATTATGTCGCTTACGCCTGAAGAATGCACCAGAATACTTACAATGCTGGAAACCGGCCGGAGTCAGCGCGATACAGTCAGGACTGTCGGTGTGTCGCTGTCAACAGTACAAAGAGTTCTCCGACGTTACGAAGAAACTGGTTCTAACCTACGCAGACCAGGAACGGGCAGAACCAGGTGTACCACAGCACGAGAAGACCGATACTTGGTGAACACCATGCTTCGAAATCGCTTTCTCACAGGAACTGAACTCACCAATCAGTTTCGACGCCTCGGAGGAAGTAACCCAAGTGCATGGACAGTAAGACGCCGGCTTGCTGAATCTAACTTAAAACCCCTTAGACCTGCAAACGGCCCTAAACTGGAGCGTGGGCATCGTATTTCAAGACTAAGATATGCCCAGAGCCACGTAAATTGGAGTATTGAAGATTGGTCAAAAGTTATGTTCTCCGACGAATCAAAATTTATGCTCTACAAGCACGATGGAAGACACAGAGTGTATCGAAGACCAGGGGAAAGATTCAAGCAAGCATGCATCGAAGAAAAAGTAGCCTACGGTGGTGGGTCTGTACTTGTGTGGGCCGGAATTTCTTCTGAAAGTCGCACAGAGCTGGTGATAATAGAAAACGGCTCTTTAACTAGCGTAAGATATGTGGCAGAAATCCTCAATGATCACGTTGGTCCATTTATGGTCAATTTAGGTGAGGATGCTATATTTATGCATGACAATGCCCGACCTCATACAGGTAGGATTGTGAATGACTACCTTCAAGAGATGAACATTACTCGTATGGAGTGGCCAGCGCGCAGCCCGGATATCAACCCGATCGAGCATGCTTGGGACGAGCTAGGCAGATGCGTAAAACAACGAAACCCTCCCCCAATCACGCTTCGTGAGCTCAAAATTGCTCTCACAGAGGAATGGGAGAATATTCCCCAAAATCGTATAAGGAACTTGGTGTACAGCATGCCAAACCGCGTAAACGCAGTAATGGAAGCACGAGGAGGCAATACGAAGTATTAAAATTCAAGAAAATCGTAATAAAGTTCAAAAATTTCATGTTTCCTATTTTTGTTTTAAGGAGAGATCAGCAGTTTTTTTCTTTATGTAATTTTGTGTTAATAAAATGTATGGTGACTCATATTTTTTTTACTTTCATTTAAGGCTGCATATTCTGAAAGTTGGCAACGTCGCATACAGCTGTCAAATATTAACAAGTTTTAATTAATTTGGCAAATTTTCTGTATGAAAACAAGAAATATCGCTCTGTAGTGCACTAAAAAAATGATATAGGAATGCAATTAAAACACTGAATTTGATGTTGTAACCGTTTCAGGTGTATAAAAGGCATTTGGAAAGCTTCCAAGTGCTTTTTTTACATCTAAAACTATATATTCGGTGTTACGATATTAATTATTGCATTCCCTTATCAATTTTGTAGTGCACTACAGAGCCATATTTCTTATTTTCATACAGTAACAATGCTAAATTAATTAAAACTTGTTAATATTTGACAACCATTTGCGACGTTGCCAGCTTTCGGAATATACGCTCTTAAGGAGTATTACATTGTCTATTAAATACAATTTATTGCATTAACCTATCATTTTTAGTTTCCGAGATTTTTAACATTCTTTAAGTGACCCGGATTCATTGCTCTCGAGTGTAGTTAAAACTCTCGAGGCATTTGACCGATCCAGCCGCGCGCGGAGCAGAGGGGCGCGGCGCGGCGGAGCGCGGCGCATCATGGCGCGCTCAAGCGCATGCTCTTGTGGTAGCTTGGAGGCGCTCCGAACGCCGCATGCGATTTATTCATTTGCGACCGTATGCCAAGGTAGTTAAGGTTTACTTGAAATGCGCTCCGCCGCTCCTCCACCGGTGTGCGCTGGGCCAAAGATTTTAGATCGGAGCTCGAACTCAAAATGTTATTCCGGCGAGGGTCGTAAACGTTTTCTATATTACGGAAAAAGTATTTAAAACTCCAAAAGAAATAAAATAGGTACATTTATTTGTTATAGAAACAGGTATGTACAGACGCCAGCAGGTCAACCTACCCGAATCTGTCAGATTTTACCAATCAAACATTAACCTTCTGCTCTTGTGATAAGGTTGAAATTCTATTAAAAAAATCTGACAGATTGTGGTAGCTTGATGTGCTGGCGTCTGTACAATGAACGATCAAGAGTAGGTTTTGCGCTGAGCATAATGCTGTGCTATGATTTCTATTGGTCTCCTGAAAAGAGAACAGAGAGTAAGATTTAGATTTTAAAAAGGTCGCTCGAACAGTTTTGTAAACTAGTCGATATTTTGTTATCGATAAATCCAATGACTGTATTTATTATCCAACATCTCTATTACAAGTTTTCATTTAACGCCATCTACCGTGTAATAGTTGAAATATGTTTTGATGAATTGTTTGAATATTATGTATTTTTACTATTCGAAGCTAGATCGAGCTACTGATGTTCGCCATAAAAAAAAATTACAATTTTCCCAATGCCCGTTCTATGATTAATCTCTTTGTTGTTCTCATACAATAAAATTATCCTTACATGAAATTAAGTCAAACAGCATCATAAAACAAACCAGCCAAGTCGTCGGAGGCGCGCACGAAAGGAAAAACCGTTTACGTTTATCTGTGAGCGACTAATATCCTTACCACATTCTATCTGAATGCACAGCGCTAGTTGTTTTGATGTGAGCAAAATGACGATTTGATGCATATGCTCACCTCCATCGAGCATCAGCTGTGTTTCTTAGCAATAATACACACGTTCTCTAGAGACACGGCGCTGGGCACGAAGTAGCACAGTCGTGCCTGCAGACCGCAGCGCTGCAGCTGCAGCACGCGCGCCCAGTCCAGCAGCAGCTTGGCACGCCGCCCCACCGCCGAGCGCTCGGCCAGCGCTAGCTCGCGCTCCACTTGAGCTGTGGCCGCGCCCCGCTCCAGCTCGCGCTCCACTTGAGCTGTGGCCGCGCCCCGCTCCAGCTCGCGCTCCACTTGAGCTGTGGCCGCGCCCCCCTCCAGCTCGCGCTCCACTTGAGCTGTGGCCGCGCCCCCCTCCAGCTCGCGCTCCACTTGAGCTGTGGCCGCGCCCCCCTCCAGCTCGCGCTCCACTTGAGCTGTGGCCGCGCCCCCCTCCAGCTCGCGCTCCACTTGAGCTGTGGCCGCGCCCCCCTCCAGCTCGCGCTCCACTTGAGCTGTGGCCGCGCCCCCCCTCCAGCTCGCGCTCCACTTGAGCTGTGGCCGCGCCCCCCTCCAGCTCGCGCTCCACTTGAGCTGTGGCCGCGCCCCCCTCCAGCTCGCGCTCCACTTGAGCTGTGGCCGCGCCCCCCTCCAGCTCGCGCTCCACTTGAGCTGTGGCCGCGCCCCCCTCCAGCTCGCGCTCCACTTGAGCTGTGGCCGCGCCCCCCTCCAGCTCGCGCTCCACTTGAGCTGAGGCCGCGCCCCCCTCCCCCCTCTCCCTGCGCTGGCGGCTGCGTCCGTCGCCACACGTCGCCCACGACACGATGCCCAGCATCACGTTGAACTCCTCGCTACTTATGCCCATCTCCTGAAAATTAGTTTACATTTTCATAGTAGCCAATGACAGATTTACCAATTTCCTCTCAAGCGTTAATTAGAAGAATGCATCAGAGAGTTTCATCATAAAGATTCGTGGATGTCTGCTGTGGTTCGGTTGGTGGGATAAGCAGTGGTAGACCTAAAAAAATGCATTCTGACATTTCCACTACATTTTTTTTTTGGCTTATCCAATGTCATGAAGGAGGGTCGCGGGACTGTCTCATCAGGTAACCGTGACAATGGAACGTAAAGGGCTATTAAAGGATCACCGTGGATTTCAGTCAGTACAAGTCTGACAGTCCCTCCTGTCCTGCCTTGGGTCAGAGAACTCATTTGATGATTTTACCACTTTCTTTTATGGGAAAGATTGTGTGTTCTGTAAAGTATCATATGAAGGGTGACCTCCTTGACATTCACAGAAAAATCGCGGGCGGAGTGCTAGTGTAGGATAGAGAAACAAGCATAGTGAGCTCGAAATTAGGAGGAATAGGAATTCAAGGACCGCAATGCCCTGGTGTTCCCATAGTGGGCAATGAGAAGGTGACAGTGGCACGGACCTCCAGCTGCTGGTTGGCGAGGAAGGCGGCGCGCGCGCAGCGGTGGTGGCAGCACGTGGCCAGAACCACGCCGCGCGTCTTGTGCAGCACGCCCGAGCCCGTCATGCAGCGCAGCGCGTAATCTGTACACCATTTCAATCAGTTTTTTTTTTTACTTCTGAGTAAGTTATGACTTGCAAAGATTTAAAAAGAAGCCAGGACTAACATCTTAACGTGCTTTCCCAGTCACGGAGGGGACTAGCAATGATAGATGGTCACTTCAGCACTACATGCTCAGTCTAGTGGCGGATTCTGAGGAGTAGTAACAATTAGAATAGTCACCAGTGGCCACGCCGCAGAGATGCTTGGCGAGTCCGACAACGGCGTCGCAGCGCTCCACAAGCGGCACGCGCTCCAGTGCCACGTGCGCTAGGTCGGCGCGCAGGCGTTCAGCTGTGCGCTCGCGCAGTTTATTGTCGCGCTTGTGCCGCAGCGACGCGCGGTCCACCAAAAGAGCGCAGCTACGTGCGCCGACGGCGCCGCACCACGCGTTGCAAGCGTAGTATGAGACGTGACCTGCCGGGAATCATTTATAGCCACACCAGATCATTGAAAATCCACCCCTAGCAATTGATACATACAGCTCAATTAATCAAAAACTGTGGAGTGTCTAGTGTGGACATCAGACGTATAGAAAGGAATTAGTCTATACTCTATCTGAATACAAGATAGCGAGAGAAAAATAAAAAAGATTTCTAAAGCATGTGATTTTAAAGGAACCAGAGATGAGATGTCTATAATGTCAGTACACTACCTTTGCCAGCCCCCAGTTCCACATAGCATGTGTTGTCAGCTACCAGACCCTCCTCTTCAGCCAGCCACAGTAGGCTCGACACCTGGCGTAGGTGACGCAGAGAGCTCTCAGAACGGTCACTCTCTGAGAACTCCTCCATCACAGTTCTGTGGATGGGGTACTCAGGAGCTGTTGTTATGTTATCCTTCACATGCTCTGTAAACAACGAATTCTGTTATAAATATTATGGCCATGCAATACTGAAAAAAATTAAACTTTACATGGTACTTACTTACTTTCATATAAAAAGTTGACCTTGTCTATGACTTGCTCAACTGTTTTCCGGGCAATTTGACTGAGTGGCTTCCGAGGGCATGTGTCTATCTCTGAGGGAGCATTGATGTTATGCACAATGTACGGCGGCTGCTCTGTCGCGCGAGCATTGCAGATCGACAGGTGCTTCTCAAGTTTACTCGCGTAAACAGTGCTAGAACACGGCAGATCTTGTGTTAGCTAATAAATCATCATCATCATCATCATCTCAGCCGTAGGACGTCCACTGCTGAACATAGGCCTCCCCTTTTGATTTCCACTTATACCGGTTGGAAGCGACCTGCATCCAGCGTCTTCCGGCGACCTTTATAAGGTCGTCTGTCCACCTTGCTGGTGGACGTCCTACGCTGCGCTTGCTGGTCCGTGGTCTCCACTCTAGTACTTTTCGACCCCATCGGCCATCCGCTCTGCGAGCAATATGGCCTGCCCATTGCCACTTCAGCTTGCTAATCCGGTGGGCTATATCGGTGACTTTAGTTCGTCTACGGATCTCCTCATTTCGGATTCGATCACGTAGAGAAACACCGAGCATAGCCCTCTCCATAGCTCGTTGAGCGACTTTGAGCTTTGAGATGAGGCCGATAGTGAAAGACCACGTTTCGGTGCCGTAACTCATCACTGGTAACACACATTGGTTGAAGACTTTCGTCTTGAGGCACTGAGTTATGTCGGACGAAAAGACATTGCGCAGTTTCCCGAACGCTGCCCAACCGAGTTGGATTCGGCGGTTGACCTCTTTCTCGAAGTTGGACCTACCCAACTGGACTACTTGTCCTAAGTAGATATATGAGTGAACAACTTCGAGTACCGAGTTTCCAACAGAGACTGGGGTGGGCACAACATTGGCATTTGACATAATTTTCGTCTTGTCCATGTTCATTTTTAAGCCCACCCGTTGTGAAACTCGGTCGAGGCCATCGAGCATCATGCTGAGTTCCTCCATCGACTTTGCCATGACTACGATGTCGTCGGCAAATCGAAGGTGAGTGATGTATTCGCCATTGATGTTGATGCCAAGTCCTTGCCATTCCAGGAGCTTGAAGGCGTCTTCCATTGCGGCAGTAAACAGTTTCGGAGAGATAACGTCCCCCTGTCTTACGCCTCTTCTCAATGGAATCGCCTTCGTGCTCTGCTCCTGTACTCGGACCGACATGGTGGCGTTATTATACAAGCACTTCAACACCTCGATGTACCGATAGTCAATACGGCATCGCTGGAGTGACTCGAGTACCGCCCATGTTTCCACCGAATCAAAGGCTTTCTCATAGTCCACAAACGCTAAGCATAATGGCAAGTTATACTCTTCGGTCTTCTGTATAACTTGCCGCAGCGTATGGATGTGGTCTATGGTACTATAGCCTCTTCGGAAACCGGCTTGTTCGGGAGGCTGGAAGTCATCAAGTCTGTGTTCGAGACGGTTCGTGATAACCCTTGAAAACAGCTTATAAACATGACTTAGAAGCGTGATGGGTCTGTAGTTCTTCAATAGGCTGTTGTCACCTTTTTTGAAGAACAGCACCACCTCACCTCTACTCCATGTTTCAGGCGTTTTGCCCTCAAAGAGGACGGAATTAAAGAGCTTCTGGAGGACTTTAAGTACCGGTGTTCCACCCGCTCTCAGAAGCTCTGAAGTGATTCCGTCCTCGCCCGGCGCCTTGTTGTTCTTAATCTGCTTCAGGGCCATCCTAATCTCGTACAGACTGATGTCCGGGATATCTTCGGTATAATGTCGGGACAGCTTGGCTCTTGGATCTCCTACCAAGCGGTCAACGGGCTTTGCGACCGAAGTGTATAACTGTCCATAGAACCTCTCGATCTCGCCTAAAACCTCTGCTTTGGTCGACGCTATGCTGCCATCCTCCCGTTTCAGCTTTGTCATCTGCCCAATAGACTTGTCCTTTGCGAACACTTTAGAGCCTTGGTTTCGCTGTATGGTCTCTTTAACACGATTCGTATTAAAGAGACGCAGATCATGTCGCAAGGACTTAGATATCCGTCTATTGAGCTGCCTATATGACTTCGCGTCATCGGAAGACTGCAACTGTAGCAAACGTCGTTCAGTCATGAGGTTTAGGGTTTGCTCGGTCAATTTCTGGGATCTATCTTTACGACAGGGTCTAAAAAACTTAGACCCTACCGTGCGGACAGTTTCCACTAGCCCGTCGTTGATCTCGTCCACTGACACTAAGTTCTCAAGGCAAGCAAAGCGATTAGAGAGCTCGAGTTGAAAGCTTTCGGGGTTTTGAATATGGGGCCGAGTAGGTCGGAGCGTAGACTTCATCAGGCTGGACCTTTCAAGTTTAACATTGATATTCAGCGAGCCTCTTACGATTCGGTGATCGCTACCGGTTTTTACCCTGTTGATCACAGAGACATCGCTGAATATCCGTTTCTTGTCGGTCATGAAGAAGTCTATCTCGTTTCTCGTGAAACCATCGGGACTCAGCCAGGTCCATTTCCTGTGAGGCGGCTTCTGGAAGAAAGAGTTCATCATAAAGAGTTCCTCTTTCTCCAGAAAGTCGGCCAGCCTCTGTCCCCTAGGGTTCCGTTGCCCATACCCAAATTGCCCCACTCTCAACCCATCACCGCTTTTCTTACCCAACTTTGCGTTAAAGTCCCCCATAACAACAGTGAAGTGGGTTTTGGAGCTATGTATGGCCCTACTTACGTCCTCATACATAGTCTCCACTTCATCATCGGAGTGTGACGAGGTCGGTGCGTATACCTGAATGACCTTCAGCGAATATCTTTTGGATGTTCTGAGTATTAGGTATACCACCCTGCTCGACACACTGTTGATGGTTATTATGTTGTTTACGAGGGACTTGTGAACGAGAAACCCGACACCACCTTGGGACTGTTGGTCGCCCTCCCGGTAGTAGAGCAAGTTACCAGACTTCAGGGTTACGGTGTCCTCCCCCTCCCTACGGACTTCGCATAACCCCATAATGTCCCAGTGTAACTTGCTCAGCTCCTCTTCCAGCTCGCAGATCTTTTCGTCAGTCCTCAATGTGCGTATGTTGTGTGTTACCAGGGCCAGTCGTCGTGGGGGTGGGTAGCCGGATCTCTTCCGGAGATTCTTAGCACCCCCTGCTCCGCCGTTACCTTGACCGCTACCCGCGCCAGGGATAGCGGAGCTGCCGGGGACTGGGGGCCTGGTTTCTGTGGTTGTCATGTGGGGGTAATTTGCCTTAATCGCCACGCTTGGCAGGCGGGTTGGCGATCGCAGTTAGGATGTGCAGTACACGGAGGACGCTGCTGCTCGACCTCCAGTTTGTCCCTTTGTCGCCTCTTACGACACCCACGGGATGATTTGGGGGAGCGCAATTCTAAGCCGGCGCCCCACGGCAAAAAAAAAACCCCCACGGCAAAAGCTAATAAATATTACAACTTAAATGTAATGAAATTCAACGTGTTCATTCTACTCACTGTTTAGGATCATTAGGGCATGGTATTCGTGTGTCATCCTAAAACAAAGAAGATGACTGATGATGTGTACCTTTGATATCATATTAAATGAAACTATCATAGCAATAAATTATGAATTACATGGGTATAACTTTTTTTTAAAAATCATTACACGTGAACACTTTTACAGTTGAAGTTGGTAATGGTCTTAATAACTCGTACCTTGTCGTCAGTGGCCATCGGCTGCGGTTCATGCTCGCCGCAGTACTGTCGGCCTGGCCGGACAGTCATCCGGCACAATCGCTTTTTCCTTATAACAAAGTATTGGCATTGAGGCTTGAGCTGTTGTGGAGAGGAATCTGTCATTTTTATTTGTTTACAAATATTCGAATTTAAACTTTGAGGTTAAGTCAAGTGACGTGACGGTGATGTCACATGTGTCTTTTTTTTGTTTTTCTGACATGGCTTCAAGGCTTTTATGCCAAAACGGTGATCACCTATATGGACACTTAATATAGTTTATGGCTGGCCGCATACAATCTTTTCAGTATTTTGTAATTTACTTTTTTTCTAAGTAAACGGGAGGACAAAAAAAAAAAAAAAAAAATTTGCATGTAAAAATCATAAAAAATTAAAACCGTCACATCACATGTCACATTATTATTTTTCAATATGGCCATTGTAATTATTTAGACGTTAGACGTCAACAAAGTTTTAGGTTAGGCGTCGCATCATATTGGTTTCGTTTTGTTTTTCTTTCACATATTATGTAGTGCTGGTGGTGCAAAATGAGTTCGCCAAGTAGAGATAACGAGGAACCATCGTCAAGCACGGTGCCGGCGGACGAGGGCCCGGGCGCGAGCTCCGGCGGCGCAGACGCCCGGCCGCCCGCCAAGCGCAGGCTTTCTAGCACAGTGATTGAGATCTCGGACACAGAGAGCGATGACTCGGACGTGTGTGCTGTTAATTCCTACCAGGCTTCGGCCGACGAAGTGAAGAGGATCCGCGGAGGTCAGTATTCATATAGTTAGTTTTGACCAGTTTGCGCGGGAAGCTTGAATGCTCAATAGGAATGCAGCTCCTCGATGCATGTTTGTAAACTTTGTAATTGATAATGTATTTGTACATTACGAGAGCAAATCGCGTTATATCGGTGCATGCACAGCAGTAATGAGTTCAGTCTCGCCAGAGTGGACTCTGTTTTTCATAGGGTACTGTTTAAATTGCTTATTATGAGATGGTAAGATTTTAACTATTGTAACTAAAATTAAACATTACAAAAACGAATGTACTTCACTTTAAAACATGGAAAGTAAACTTGTTTCATGTTGCACAATTTGTAGAGGTAACACTTAACATGGAGAAATAACATTGAGATAGGTAAATTGATTTGAATGTACTCTAGCATTTGGGAGTATGTAAGTACATACAAGTTTCTTATAAATTTGAATCTTAGGGCTGGCCTTTGCCTAGCTGTGGTTAAACAAAAAAAAGCAATTACAAAATTTTGTTTATTATTAAATCTCTGCAATCTCATCCATGAATTAACTTGATCCTCTGAAGTTTATAGAATGAATGAGATCTGTTTACAGAGGACTACTCGTCATCCTCCTCATCGTCAGACTACAGCTCGGACTCAGAATCTTCCTGGGAAGACGACTCCATCCTCGTGCAGGATGACAAGAGTCACATAAAGGCAGTGAAGGCACAGCTCAACCCTCGTGCCAACAGAATGGATGACCCAAAGTTTAACCCTAGTATTAAGGTAAAACATTACACCATACTACTTCCTCTTGAATTTAGAATACATATTATTCATTTTATGAACTAACAAAAACTTTGTCTGCAGTCACAAGAACTAATAGATAGACTACGAACACACTGGTCAGAACAGAAAGACTTGAAGACTCCCCAAGTGACCATGACATGTGAGCCATTCAGACTGTGCTTGCTACACGACTTCCTGGGCAACCCAGAGATGATCAACAACATTGTGGATGACATGAACACGCTGGATTGGTCTCGGAAGAAGATGGACCTGTACGAGTTCCACCAGACGGCAGACCTGGCAAGTCTTACCTGGCAGAGAAGTATCAGAGGCATATACGAGCTGCTCAAGACTGAAGTTATGAGTTGGGTAAGCTGCACGGAGCTTCTACTACGCTACAATAGAATGGCATTGCCACCATATTGTGACATCATGCCTGTCAAATGAAACCAGTTCAGTAGGGCCATCAAAAAGTTGTTAGGATGGAAAAAAACTTGCTCTATGTATAATACAAAAAACTTTAACAACCAACTTGGATTTTGGACTTTGGACATTGACTTTGTTGACATGAGCAATAGCATGCCACAATAGATTAAGGTCAGTAAATAATTACACTCAAAATTTTGGCAGTATCTGTATGATATAAATGATGTCATTGATATTACTATTCATATTTAAAAATTGTACTGAAAATACAGCCTAGAGCTGCTTTTGTAATGTTTTCCTAAATTACTTATAAGACCAGATTATAACAATTACAAACTTTTCCCTCCAGAATATTAGTCACAAGACTACATTGAACTCAGTCTTTTCCAAATAAACAAGAAACAGCAATTTAATATCGCAAACTGTATTAGCTTTATCTGTTAGTAAAAAATGTCAATATTTTCCAAACATTGTGTATGTTACATGTGGTGTGGTGTGTGGTGCAGGTGTCGGAGGTGACGGGGCTGACGCTGCGCTCGGTGTCGGCGTCGTGCTCGCTGTACGGGCCCGGCGACCACCTGCTGGTGCACGACGACCTGCTGGCGGACCGGCGCGTGGCCTTCATCCTGTACCTGGCGCCCTGGCGGCTGCCGCACAGCGACCGGCCCCACGAGAACGGCGACGGAGACCACCACGAGGTAACCATCATCATCGGCAGCCTTGTACCACTTGCATGTCATGTGACTAATCCATGCAACGACGATATAATACTAGACTCCTAATAACAGGCGACCGATGTCTGTCAACACATTAGGCAAAAAAGTCTTATATTCGTCTCATTTCGACCAATCCTGTGAGCCGTAAACATACGTTGAGACAGAACAGACCTTGAGTTAGCCAATCACAACGCAGCACCACGTAGCAACTCGCTGAGGTACTACGTACGCTTACCTAGTACCTCAGCGAGTTGGCAGAATAATTTTTGTTCCTTAGATCGTGCATGCGGAGTCTAGTATTATATCGTCGTTGAATCCATGTAATTCCCATGTAGTGGGAAAAATGGTGTAAAGCCGCCACATTAGCAAAGTTGCTAACAAAATCGCAATAGAACGAAAAGAATAATTTGCAACATTGCAAAAAAGCAAAATTGCTAAAACGGCAGTTTTAGACCCGCCGCCGGTCTGATAGTTCGTTCATTTCCAAGATTTGAAAATAGTCTCATAATGAGTGGCAGGGTGTACCTTGACCAGAGTAATTGATAAGTGAGCACGTTGTGGTCCAGGAGGAGTGGGGCGGCTGGTCGCGCGACATGGGCGGCGCGCTGCAGCTGCTGGCCAGCGACGCGCGCGGGCCCGGTCGGGTGACGCACGCCGTGTGGCCGCGGAACAACATGCTGGCCTTCTTCAAAGTCGGCACCGATTCCTTCCATCAGGTGAGCATTTTATTTATTTCTCCAATTAACAGTGTGAACATCTAAACTATGATAACATTTTTATTAAAACACTCGTGTTAATCATATCAATAATAATAGCATTCACAACAATGGTGAAATGTAATTTTGATTTTTGAAATTAATTATGTAAAATTTTAATTTTATTGGATTGGTGAGATTACTTTGATGTTGTCTGGAAAGCTCCAGCTTTTCTAGGTGTTTTACAACTCTTGCCTTCGAAGAATGTACATTATGTAATGATTGGATATCTGACGTAGGTGGAGGAGGTGCTGTCGTTGGAGCTGCCGCGGCTGTCCATCAACGGCTGGTTCCACGGGCCCGCACCCGACGACGACACGCCCAACGCTGCGCCCGACCCTGCGCCCGACGCTGTGCCCGACGCTGCGCCTGACGCTGCGCCTGACGCTACGCCCGACGCTGTGCCTGATCCCGATGAGCCTGAGCTCACTAAGCCGCACTCTGACATCGTATGTAACCAAAGGGCCACACCAACGGGTCTAATAAGTCTCCAGCAATATTATAATATGAATGAATGACTAAATTGACAATTTGTATTAAAAATCTTAACAGACAATTCGTCTGTTCGAATCGTAAAATGGTGTACAAAACACAAATCGTAAAATGATGTACAAAACAATTGAAACTTCTTTAGCCAAATGTCAAATACAATTGTTAAAAAAAAATACAAACATCCGAATTGAGAACCTCCTTCTTTTGGAAGTCGGTTAAAAATACATAACGTGTTGCATGTATTTCGCGAAGCTCGTTAACTGGCGCCAGTTTGTGTAGTAATAATAATTAGATAATGATGTGTGTGTTGTGTGCAGGTGGTATTGAGTCAGTGGCTGGAGCCGACGTACATGTCGCCGCGCTCGCGCGTGCAGATCCAGGCGCAGATGGAGCGCGAGAGCGAGGTGTGTCTCACGGACCTGCTGCTGCCCGACAAGCTAGCCGAGCTCGTGCAGGCGCTCGAGGACCCAGGTACTGTTGATGTAGCGAGGTGTGTCTCACGGACCTGCTGCGGCCCGACAAGCTGCAGTACTAGTAAGGTTGTAAAGCTAGTATAGATAATGTGTGTTAATAGAGGTGGTTAAGTTGAGGCTAAAAAAAAATAAGTCACAGACTTTATGTGTAACCGTGGTGCGTGGTCTACAGAGTTGCCGTGGGAGGTAGTGGGGCCGGCAAACCGGCGGCACTACGGGCGCGTGCCGCGGTCCTGGCTGGCCGCGCACGCCGACGGGCCGCTGGCCGCGGCGCTGCAGCTGTTCGCCAGCGCCGCATTCGTGCGCCTGCTGGCCGACTGCACGGACCTGGTGCTGGGCGCGCTGTCGCGGCTGGAGCTGCAGCGCTGGGCGCCGGGCTCGTACTCGCTGCTGCCCGGACGGGCCGCCTGGTCGCGCGCGCGGCTGGACGCGCTGCTGCACGTGCGCGGGCGGCGCGCGCCGGGCGGCGGCGGCGCCACGCTGTACGTGGCTCCCGAGGACGCGGCGGACGCGGCGCTGGTGACGGTGCCTCCCGGCCACAACGCGCTGTCGCTCGTGTACGCGGACGAAGGCGCGGCGTCCTTCACCAAGTACGTGTCCCGCCTGGCGCGCGACCGCGACGTCTGTTTCTACGTGCTGGCGGCCACCTACCACGAGTGACTGCACAACATCACCATTATATTTGCTAACAAGATTCTTTCCACTCACGTTTGTACGCAGCTCGACTACGAGAGAGCAAAGTGTACGGTGTCGCGTCACATTTAATCACAACTTTCCGTAGCGAAAGATCAACACGGTTTACCATAAACGACTTTACAAAGATAGATAATCACTATATTGATATCGTACACAAATTATGTTCGCTTCCCTTCACTGTTCACTTGTAAAATTAACACAAATGTATAGTATCTATCTCACAACGAAAAACATGTTTATAAACAAAATTTGGTTTGCATCCACTAATAACAAATTTCAAATCGTGTATATGTCCCGCTCATACTTTAATTAACACTCAGTCGACGTCACTGGAGAATGCAATCTCGACCCAAGGTTGGCATTTCGAGATTTTGGATGTTACACCTGATATGGAGATTGGCAATTTCAATCAATACTGAGAATATAGCTGACACAAAAAATACTTAAAAGTAGTATTTGACTATTAAAATAAAGAAGAAAATACTAGAGAAAAGACAACAAAATAGAATTGACATGACAAAAAGAATACAATTGAATAGACTGATTCTATGACTGATGTGTTATTCTTCACTAAATTTACATATAAAAAATAATGTGTTGTATAGGCGAAGCAGTCGACGCGCTGCATAGAGTACATTTGTATATCGTGATGCACTGCAACCCACGAATGAACACATAATGATTTGCATACTTTAGCCACATCTCAATTGACTGAAAGATTAATCGAGAGTTCAAAAACGAGATTGCATAGTGGCAAGATTGAATATAAATAAACTGATGAGATCTTTCAAGATCTTGCGAGGTCAAGATTGCATTCCCTAGTTATCGTCGTCACGCATTGGTTTTATTTATTTAATTTTAACGATCATTGAGATTTATGGAATGTACATATTATTAATGTTTTTTATCAAGCTGTGTAACTAAATCGACTTTTGTGTGTACCGAAACGTAGTAATAACACCGACATTAGGATATCAACAAGTTGGAAACAAATATCAACTACAAAGCACAGGCGACGCTAAATATTTAGACAGTTAGTACATACGCTATGAGCTGTGTCACCCTACACACGCTGACTCCGAGAGACGTCGAGGTTGGGGGCCGTCCGACCGACCGACTGACCGACCGACCGACCGACTGACCGACCAACAGACTCTCCGGTCTTTTCAGGGAAAGTGTGCGGCGGAGGCGACCTCATGAAATGGTCGCAATTACTTAGTAATGGATGATAATATATTTTTGTAATTCACTCGTCACATGTTTGTACTGTACGCGAATCAATGAATTGTTCGAGATGCTAGATTTGTATAAAAATAATAAAATGTGTGCGTATTGTGTGTATGAGATGTGTTCATGTTCAGTTGATGTAAGATTACAATTATTTAAGTGATAAGGTAATATTAACATTGTGTTAATTATTTTTTTGTACATAATAGACATATTGATTAAAATTTAAGAGTTCCAAATCATGTTTTGTTGTCTTAGCTCCTCAGTATGTTTGTATGTACTTCAACAGACATCTGTATGTAATCAACAGAACTTGCGAAATTCTGAGTCAAGATGCTCGCAATTTAGGTCTTGATCAGTTGAGAATCATAAACCTGTGCCCTTTCCCCACGGGGGTAGGCAGAAACCATAAAGCACCAACTGCTCTTTTCGCTTCATCCACTAGGCACCTGGCCTTCTGAAGCACTTCACCAATAACGTTAGCGTAGGTCCTCTTGGGGCGTCCCGTCTCGTCGCCGCGTCGTTACCACACATGTCTTATAAATTATTTTTATTAGTCGTCGCCTTTTACTAATCCTCCCAACATGACCGAATCACCTAATCAGGGCCGTAGCTACCGCCGTATCAACGAAACGGGGCCCCAAGTATGAAGAGCCCCCGACGATTGGCATAAAAACAAAATTTTCAAATGAAAACTTATCGCGGTCGAGTAATCTCCAATTTACGAGTTCAATATTCAACATGGCTGTAGTTGCCTTAAATTAACTACAATCAGAGTCTGAAACGGCCACTTAAAGCCTGCTCTACACTACTCGCGAAGTTGGTCGAAGTTGACCGAATACGATAGTGTAGAAGGGCACTTCGCTTCGCTTCGTGCAACGGCTCGCTTCGGGCGACTTCCATTTGTTGTCGGTTTTTGCGACCGAGTCAAAGCACAGGTCAAATGGCTCAATGAGCTCCTCGCGAAGTTGCAGTGAGTGTGTAGAAACATACTTCGGGACTTCGATCAACTTCGACAAGTAGGTACTTCGTCGAGGCAACTTCGCGAGTAGTGTAGAGCAGGCTTAACAATATCCCAAATAATTCACCTTCATGAATGAATAGCCTATATGAATATATCGCGTTGTGGGAAATAAAAAGTTCGTGCATTTCCCGTGACATTGGCTATTCATTTTGTATATCGCTATGAAATACAGCCACTTGTTTTTCTAATCATTAGTGAATTATAATTATTACTATGGTACCTAACAGCACATGCTAAATTAACGCAAGCTTGTTTTACTCGATGCCACACATGTTGTTAATCAGAAAATAAGTAAGCCCATGGCGGCACCGGTGTTCTGGACCAATACGTGTACTTATGTAATTATGTATTGATATCGTGGTAGTGTGAGCGTAAAGCTGCGAACAAATTATCGGACGCGTCCGTCAGCCGCGGCTGAGGGACGCGGCTTATTCATTATCTAGCCAGTACATTTAATACTACACTGTGCAAACTATCGGTCGTAAGACGCGGACGTGACCTTGAGCGTTCGGACGTCCGAACAGAATCTGGCCGGCTGTCGTGCGAACTACCGTGCACACTGCTAAGCCGCGTCCCTCAGCCGCGGCTGACGGACGCGTCCGATAATATGTTCCCAGCTTAACGCTCAGTCGCGGATATTGAAGTGCAACTAATGTGAACAGCTTTCACCTCCCGATACGAACGTAATCCGATATTTAAGCGGCGCGGGCCAGTCGCGCGCGCTGTACTTCATATTTCTTAGTTAATTTATAGCACACAGTCTGAGCGCCCAAATTAACTGGAATTTATGATCGTTGTAAGAAGCAGGAGTTACCTCCGGCCGACGGCGACTGGACACTCCCGCAGGGAATATGTTCCTTTTATAACACTATGAGGTGATTTATTTTTTGATTTATAGGCCTACCACACTGTTTTGCCTGCGCTAGCCCGGCCTGCGCGTACTTGCCTGCGTGTGCGGTTACTGGTTGGGCGTTCAGTGTTGCAGACCGTGTATTGTTTTTTCATGCCAGAAGCTTGCGCAGGCAAAACTGTGGTGAAGCATGTGCGTGTGGTAGGCCTATTAAAGAGAAACCCGTATTTGATGACAGTTCTGCGCGTAATTATTTAGGTCGACATGCACTGCTATTTTATTCGCGCATGTTTTTATTTTTTTACAAAATATGAAGATAGGTTTTATGACGCCATATTGTGACGTCTTGCACGCTTTTCAAATACTAGAATACTCAAAAATAAATATCACATGAAAACAACTTTAAAAAGATAGGTATAAGCCGGAGCATTGAAGAACGGATTCTAAAATGGCGGCTTGTACTTGCGTTGACAGATAGTACAGTCAGCATAATTAGAAGATAACAAATTAAAAATAATAATAGCAAGACTGGATCACAATAATTTCTCAAAATTAGCCTAACAATAAAACAAAATTAAAACAACAATAATCAACAGGTAACAACGGAAAAATAACAGAAAACTTTAGTAAATATTCCTAAAAGAGATTACTGAGCGCGTCAAGATAATTATCAAGACTATTTTTTTATCTGCTTACGCTACGCGTGGGAGTGAGTATAGACGGCACTAGTGTTCGAGCGAGAAAACACGATAAGCGCCGCCATTTAAGAATCCTTTCTTCAATGGCCCGGGTTATAATTTAAATAATTTATATTAGGTATTAAAAAAGTTTGTTTCGATTTCTCAGCCGAGCCGTATAGGCGAGATCGAGGGGATAACGAGACAGGAATGTTTCTATCAACAAAATCATCGAGTGACTGAGTGGCACACATGTCGGCTGTCAGGCTGTTGGAACTGTCATGCCATTGTAGCGATTCTGGAATGGTCGCGTATAGGCTCGCAGTTCCTACCATCACGCGGAAGAGCTCTTGCGTATAGTGACAACAGCATCCTGAAAATGATAATAGTTGCGAGATCGGGCTGTCCCTTTCACTCACTGGTGTAGATAATTATGTGTGGAAATTAATAATACTTTCCTACCATTGTTACTAAGACCAAATTTTTATAATAGTTTAGGTCCATTCTTACAGACAGAAATAAAGGTTTCGTTTTATTTATTTCTTCATACCGCTTCAGAATTAATATTTTTTAAATTTTGTTTATGTACCTACTTGCTTTTTAAACCTTCCCTGGACTTCCAAAAATAATTCAAAACAAAAATTAGCCAAAGCGGTCCAGCCTTTTTCGAGTTTTAGCGAGACAAACGAGCAGCAATTGATGATTTTTATAATATAGAAGAAGATATAGATTTATTTTTGTACTTTTGTTTGTCTAGGAATATTAATATAATTTTATGTAGGTTAGGGAGGGACTATCCGTTGAAACGTTTTACCTATATGTATTATTCCAGCGATACAGAAAAATGGGAAGTGATTCAGCGTATTTTCAAGATGTTTCAAGTGCGGGTTTATATCGTCACGTCTGGGGTCTCAGAGGAGCCAATCAGCGGTGCTTGGAGCGACGCGGCGGCGACGTGACATGACCGCGCGGCGACGGCGACGCGGGCACGTGACGAGCACGCGGGCATGTGACGAGCACGCGGGCACGTGACGAGCACGCGCGACCAACGCGACGCGTCATTACATCACACCAACATTGTTCACGCGAGGCAACTCTCTGGTTATTATGCTCGTGTTACAGATTTGTTCGTGGAAATTGAAAATTTTTGTGGTAGGTATTCAAAATGTGTAATGCATTTCAGAAAGGCATGTATTTAATGCGGCAACTAAGTAAACTGAATATAGGTTTTAAAAAATAATAGAGTGGGTACCATATATAATGGGTTGGCAGCTAATAAGGAGTATCGTAATAATTAATAGGTAGCATATTAATATATCAGAAATAAGCTCCGTTTTAATTTAAACTAGCATCAAGTTTTTCTTTTGGGAACTGAATTAATATCTAAGCGGAAACTTAATGGCGAAAATAAAATAGAAAATGGGCAATCATAAATAATATAAATCAGATTCTATTTAAAATTGTTTGTATGAAGAATAAATATAAACTAGCTTATAATTGTGTGACTTTTAATAGCTTTAAATCAGTATCACCTGCCAGAATGCTCGACGGAGCCCCGCTTCGCGGGGCTCCTATTTCTACGTACAGGGTTTAAAGTAACCTAACACGAAGGGGATGGCGGGGTCTTTCAGACCCCGCCATCCCCTTCGAACCTAACCTGTCCGTGTCGGGGTGCCCCAAGTCCCGAGCTCGCTTCGCTCGCTCTTGCATCCTAGGTCAAATAACTGATTACCTACTACCTGTCATGCTGGCTCACAAAATAAACAAAACTAAACATTAACGTGTTAGTTGCACACATTACCGGCGAATGCCACCCTACTAACATTATTAGTCGCCAAGTCATTATATACAGCTCCTCGCCTAATATTTCAATTGACTGGTATAGTTTATTTGCTACCTAAACGCAGCTGCTAGTTTTTAGTTTTTATAACACCCATAATTTTGAACCATAAATAATATAATAGTCGCGAAAATATTTAATCGCTGGCAAGTTGTTTTATTTGTTGCAAACATTTAGTCGACTTTTAAGTTATTAGTCACTCGGAAAATAATAAGCTTTTCAGAAAGTCATTTCTTCCTTCGACATCTGTCGGCTACCCACGCTTTGATTTATATTTTTGTATTTAGTACTGTTTATCACATTTAATTTTTCTATAAAGATTTCTTTACGCTGTAATTTTGTGCGCGTCTTGTGTGAAATGGCGTAGGTGGCCAGATATAGTTATTTAATGTGAGGAGCGCCGTGATCTAATCAGCGGCGAGCGGCGACTCTCAAAGAGTGAAGCTGTAATAGAGCGGTACGATGGACCGCTGCTCGGTCGGCCACAGAGATGGCGGAGGGCAGTAGCAGGTGTTCGTAAGATTACGATACCCAGGAGCAGCCTCAGGACAAGGCAACAGAAACTGTAGACATCAAATACTTATATTATCTAACTAAGCAACTGAATCGAAAACATACAAAATCCCAAAAACCTATCCGAAGTGAACCTTCCCTTCCTCGCAGCGCAGAGAAAATTAATATATTAGGTATACCAAATTATTGTAGTTAATCAATGGTCAGAATAAGCAAGGTTCGTGCAACATTCTCAAGTTGTTCAGCCCACAAGCTTCATGGCCCCACATTAAAACATAACACGGCCGATAGTAAGTTGTTCAGCCGGACATTAAAATTAATCAACCTTCGTCGGCTTCTTCAAAGACTTTTCACATTTTAATTTTACCAAATGAGAAACTCGTCATGAGTAAACTAATCATTGACGAAAACAGATACACTTGTTACATACGTAGTGTTTCTTATTAATGTCGGTCGGCTTATTGACGACTCGTAGCATTTCGTACAGCATCTCGTAGCACCTACGTGGTATCTCGTAGCACCTACTTGAATCTCGTAAAACCTACGTGACATCTTAAAGCACCTATGTATTATCTCGTTGCACCTACGTGGCATATCGTAGCACCTTATTGACATCTCGTAGCACCTACGTGACATCTCGTAAAACCTTCGTATCATCTCGTGGCACGTATGTATCATGTATCATCTCGTAGCACCTACGTCGCAACTCGTACCACCCACGTGACATCTTGTAGTACTTACTTCTCATCTCGTAGCACCTACTTGACATGTCGTAGCACCTACGTGACATCTCATAGCACCTACGTGACATCTTGTACTATGTACTTACTTCTCATCTCGTAGCACCTACTTGACATGTCGGAGCACCTACGTGACAACTAGTAGCACCTACGTGACATCTTGTAGTACTTCTCATCTCGTAGCACCTACGTGACATCTTGTACTATGTACTTACTTCTCATCTCGTAGCACCTACTTGACATGTCGGAGCACCTACGTGACAACTAGTAGCACCTACGTGACATCTTGTAGTACTTACTTCTCATCTCGTAGCACCTACGTTACATCTTGTAGTACTTACATTGCATCTCGTAGCACGTACGTGTCATCTCGTAGCACCTACGTGTCATCTCGTAGCACATGCGTGTCATCTCGTAGCACCTACGTGTCATCTCGTAGCACATGCGTGTCATCTCGTAGCACGTACGTGTCGTCTCGTAGCACCTACGTGTCATCTCGTAGCACATTCGTGTCATCTCGTAGCACCTACGTGTCATCTCGTAGCACCTACGTGTCATCTCGTAGCACATGCGTGTCATCTCGTAGCACCTACGTGTCATCTCGTAGCACATGCGTGTCATCTCGTAGGACCTACGTGTCATCTCGTAGCACCTACGTGTCATCTCGTAGCACATGCGTGTCATCTCGTAGCACCTACGTGTCATCTCGTAGCACCTAGGTAGCAGTTTGTAGTATTGAGTACGAGATAATATCAACTTGTTCTTATTCCTGTAATACACGTATTGGTATTATTGTTAGTCATCACTTATATTTTAGGCGTATTTTCACGTCTGAATCCAAAATGAACTTTTGCTAAAAGCAATAACTTAGGTATATAGAGTGGAACGTAATGAGACTTTCAATGACATAATTGTGTCTGTGCTGTAAACCGTTATTAGGACATGTGGTTTTAGGTTAATACGATAGTGATGATCACTGGGGTCTTAATAAAGTTCATCATCTTACTTAATTAATTGTTCTCAGAAAATAACACCAGTAGCAACTGTAAGTATTGTGAACAGTAGTTTCCGCAAGTCTCCAAGTGAAAGTCGTATTCGTGACATTTTCAAATAATAAATAAGCGACTGCCGTCTACTGCCGCGTTCATAACGCAGAGCTGAGTGCCTTTTGGTAATGAGGTAAGTAAGCGTCAACAGGTCGGCATCATACGTGTCGGACGCATCGCGTTAAACAGATTTCTGTATCGGCAGCGATCGGATTGCCGACGCGAGTATCAGCAATCGGATTGTCGATGACACCTTCATCGCGTCCACTGATCGGCATTCCGTATGACGTCATCGGTACGCATCGCATGTTAGTCTAAGATACGTATATAGAACGACCTTCACCGATCGAGTAACCGGACGAAATGTGTTTTTTATGAATTAAAATATGTTGAAGAATGTGACGGTGATGGGTTGCCTCATAAAATCCTGTCAAGGATATTTTTAATTAATTTTATAAAAGGTCATTTTTTTTCAATACCTTCACCGATAGAGTAACCAAAGAAAATTAACACCAATTGAAAGTCCGAAGTCTATAGAATATGCTAACGTAGGGTTGCCTACCTTTTTCTTGTCAAGGATATAGGGTTGCCTAATTTGAACAGGTGACAAAAAAATGCTACCTTCACCGATCGAGTAACCAAATAAATTATATATCAAAATAAAGACATTTTTTTTACGAATATGATGGTATACGGTTGCCTATGAAAAACTTGTCAGAAATTAGGGTTGCCAAGCGTTGAAGTTTGAAAATTTTAGACGGTTGGAAGCACATGAGTAGATAAACGGACTAAGCTTATTATGAACGAGCATTATTGTTACATTTTTTGGTAGGGTTGTCACAATGGGCCATAGGGTAAGACAAATTAAACAAAAAATATGTTATATGGTTTTATTATCAAGTATGATAGAATCGAATCAAATCAAATCAAATAATTTAATGCAACCAAAACAATTATGAATTGTCAAAAAACCTAAAATAAAGTTAGTACAAAAATAGTTATGGTGCTACAGTCCCAGTCACAAGACATAATAACTGTGAAAGTACCGTAGATACCCATTCCAATAGTCCAGTCAAAGAGGCATATGTGGTCCGAAAAATTCCTCCGGAACTGAAATTTGGCATATGATGAAAGAAGGTGATTGTCGGCCCACGCAACGACAAGGGGTGCAAGTAGTGGAAGGGCCTTTGCCGTTGAACAGTGTGATTTATAAGGTGATTTTTAAGACAAGTGTCTTAAAAATCACCTTATAAATCACACTTGTGTTGTGTATATATTAGATTCTTATTAGATTATCTTGTACGTTCTTATTACTTTCTAATTAGATAAGTTTTTTAGTGGAAAATTGTAAAAGTTTAAAACTTAGATTATTACGTAACTTGAAAACTCACTTTTTTGTTTATGTATGTTTTTCAATTAAAGTATTTAAAAGGGTTGTGTTTCTTTACAAAAATAGATCCACAAGTTGTTTCATGAAGATCGGTCCAGTAGTTTTCAAGTTATTGCAATTTTTGTGAAATCAAACTTTAGTTCTTGTGAAAATTTAATAGTTTTAGTTCTAGGATTTTATTTATTGTTGTATGTAAAATATGTTTGTTTTATATAAAACTAGACGTAAGGACAAATTTAGAAAGGTATAATACATAGCTGTACGGATAAATTTTATAAGAAAATAAAGGCTACGAAGGTCTCGGTCTTAGCAAAAATAAAACGGCCAAGTGCGTGTCGTGTCGTGTGTTGGATATAAACATCCAACAAATTTTCGATTTCAGTGTCACTCCAAATCAACTTTTTCGACTGTGTAATTTCGAACGAAGATGTTATCAAATCATAATATTATGATACCTACGCATTCCAAAAGAATGATTAATTCCAAATTCCTATTCCATAATAATTCCAGTAGTAGGTTGATCGATAACCGGTACTAAAGAGTTTGTTACTTTTAAGCACTAAAAGTAATAGATAAACCGTAATTTTGTTAAAATGTCATTGACAATAAAAAAAAAAAAAAAAAACAAAAAAAAAAAAACAAGATACCTACGGGTATTAGTGTTGGGAATAGGTGTGGGACTGCCTACATTGTTATATCACAATCTAAAAATGAACATAATTTGTTCGCAAGTAAACAAAGTTTATACAGACGTTAAGTCCTACTTATAGTATAATAAACAGAATACCCCCAAAAAAAAAAAAAAATTATGTTGGTTCAACTAACATTTCTAAGATGGAAAAAGGTACCCACCCTAATCATAATATTAGATTTGACTGCCTCGGTCTAGCAGTTGCAAGCGTAACTGTTAAGTTTGGGGTCTCGGGTTCAATTCTCGGGTCGAGCAGTGTTGTTGACTATTCCATTAGGAATTCTCAGTAGCATGGAGTCTGGATTTAAACTGGGTGACGTATATGTTACAGTTGTGACGTATATGTACTTACTTAGTAGTGTCTGCGGGGTGGTATTCTCGAAACTAAAGTATTTATCTTGGGTAGTATCAACCAATTTTGTCGGTGGATACTATCATGATTTTGATTCCAAATTCTTTGGAAATTATATATGAAGCAGTAAACAGATTTGGGTGGTACCTACTTAAGTGAATCAAAGAAATCAAAAGTAACAATGGGGTCTGAAAGTAGTAAACTGACATGATAATGTCAGTTGGTGCTAACGAAATGTGAATCAAAGAATCACAAAAGTAGAAGTGTAGGTAGTGTTACATTTAAATACCTAAGTAGTAAACTGACATAATTTGTCAGTTGGTACTAACAATAAAAAAATGTGAATCAATGGAATCACAAAAGTAACAATGTAGTGTTACATTTAAGTACCCAAGTAGTAAACTGACATAGTGTTCAGTTGGTACTAACAATAAAATTTAATGTGAATCAATGGAATCACAAAAGTAACAATATAGTGTTACATTTAAATACCTAAGTAGTAAACTGACATAATTTGTCAGTTGGTACTAACAATAAAATTTAATGTGAATCAATGGAATCACAAAAGTAACAACATAATGTTACATTTGGGTACATTAAGTAGTAAACTGACATGATTTGTCAGTTGGTACTAACAATAAAAAAATGTGAATCAATGGAATCACAAAAGTAACAATGTAGTGTTACATTTAAATACCTAAGTAGTAAACTGACATAATTTGTCAGTTCGTACTATCAATAAAATTTAATGTGAATCAATGGAATCACAAAAGTAACAATGTAATGTTACATTTAGGTACATTAAGTAGTAAACTGACATAATTTGTCAGTTGGTACTAGCAAAAAAAAAAAAGTAGTAAACTGATGTGGATCTGTCGGTTGGTACTAAAAACTGTTGTTATAGGTCACCCAAAATGTCACATATTTCACCTTTGAAGGGTTTAAAAGAAAAAAAAAGAGGAAAAAGAGGAACGAAGCAAGACCAAAAAAAAAAAAAAAAAAACAGTAAAAGTACAGTCTGATACAGGTATTGAATCAGTCACCTAAATCTATAACCAATAAATATAAAAGCTCTAAAAAATCAAATCAAAGAGCATAATTATTCTTAATGAGTTGGTGGACAAAGTGGACTTGCTGACTCTCAACAACACTCGGTGTTGCTGACTCTCGGCAACACTCGATGTTCGGTTCCTATCAGAGGGAACCTAGTGCAGTTTCCTTCAGCTTCAGGCAACGGAGGACCCGTTCCAAGCTGTTAGTGCTCAGGACTGTATCACCAGCTAGGAACAGGAAGTAATACCTGACGTTATACGAAAGAATAACATGCGGTAGCAATAGTTTTATTTCTTATAATCATGATGAGTGTTCGTCAGTTATGTTTTCTAACAGTAAACATAGGTAGAGGGCTTGGTGGTTTAATAGGTAATCAAATGAGTTATTGTAAATACTCAAAATTATTGTATGCCCGGTTCAAATTACAAACAGATAACCCAACTAGCAAAACAGTCTCAGAACTCGCATTTTCTAAGAGTAGTAGACTTAATGCGCTCTTATATTTGTTTTGATCATACCATCGATCCTATATCACTTTTGGATAGGCCGGTATGGCCTCAAGAATGCTCAGTCTCATAACCAAGTCTCATATATGTAGATACATATATAGGAGCATTTACTAAGACTAGTTGCACTTGAAAAAAAAAAAAACTTGCTCTTGTATCGGTATTTTCTAAGCTCGTTTGATTTTATATTAGACTTGCTAAATGCTATTGTAAGATGTCAGACTAATATCAGCATAGCATAAGAGTACTGTGAGTACGTGCATTTCTGATCTTGTCTGGAACTAATATGAGATCAATACCGCTGGATGAGTGTGATATTGGAGTGATTTTAGTTCAACATATTTTATATTTGCAATACAAAAGGCAAGACCCATATAAGAGCGTTTGATCTTTGTTCGATTTTGGGAATAACTAATTTTAATGATTTTAAGAGTAATTTTGCGGGCCATATTTTATGTTAAGTTTTAAAAATAGTAATAATGGGTTACAAAAACTGGAAAAGATTTATGAAAACTTTAAAGAAACTAAAACTACAGGAGGAAAATTGTAAAGAAGTACAATGAAACCCTAATTTATTCCAATATGGAGTTATCTTTAGTATAAGTACCGAATGCTAAAATTAGAGTAAACAATCTTACATTGGTTTTATAGTGCGCTTGTAAAATGCAGCTATACTAATGGCGACACTATCAATATAAATTGACAAATAAAATAATTAAACGAAAACAGAAAATACCTTATTTAACAAGGCGCATGAATTTTGAAGTATAAAACGAGGTCTAATTAACAGTAAATGATAAATTCCAATACGATTATTTACCTTATAACTACTTTTACTCTTATACTAAAGTTACGGCACTTTTCAAGTTACGGCACTGCCCAAATCCAGGCTTATATCATTATATAGGAGTGATGTAAGAGCAACAAAACAGTAGTCTTGAGATAGTTGTAAGCCTAGTTTTTGCTGGTTGGGAATGACATCACTCACTAAAAATGTGTGTTGTTCCAATACTACCATTACTGTATTTATTGGAAATAGTTCCAAGATTAGTAAACAAGACATAACTCACTGTACATAGTGTACTTAAATACCGAAGTTGTTGAAATTAGATTATAATAAAATTATTTTGTGTGTTTTTCAATATTTTGAAAAATGTCTGATAGAAAAACAGTTAGACATGCTGAATAAGCATGTACATTTTTTGGCAAGTCATATAGCGACAAACTAAAGTCTGACAACCAGGGGTATCGTATTACCCAGTAACTGGGTTGTGGAGGTCCGATAAGCAGTCGTTTCAGCGTCTGGTTGACTGGAAGCCGGCCCCAGTATAGTTGGGAAAAGGCTAGACTGGTGAAGATTTACTCGGACATAAGTAATATGTTTTCATCGTGTTCACATATTTATAGTAGGAGTAATTATAGTACCTATTAGCTGTAGTATCAGTAGTGCAAAGAAGGATCCATGTGTCGCCATGGAGGATTCTCAATCACAAGGTGAGACTACTGGCAGTAGGTTATTTTGCCTGGTGATGGCATCTATTCTGGCTCACTCCGGATAATAGTCCTTTAAACTAGTCAGTAGGACAACAGAAGATACCAGTCGAAATTTAACATCCACAAGTAACAGTGTATCCTCTAGCAAAAACCTAATTCGTTAAAAAAAGAGCTAGATAAGCATGTGTGTGCTTATAGACCCCCTAACTAGCAAACTTTTTCAATAATGGAAGATGTTCTGGCTAAGGTTTCAGTAAGCAATAAAACATCAATAAATTGTGGTGATTTAAATGTCAATATTTTGGAAAAAAAAAAACTCTAATAGTAGTAGATTATTAAATCTTTTTGAATAACAAATTTCTTTGCAGAACCTACTAGAGTTACTCAAACATGTGCTACTTGTATTGATAATGTTTTCTGAAATTGTGATTATTTTGATAAAACCATAGTAAGTTGTTTGCCGTCGGATCACAGTGGACAGACGGTAACTTCTAAGTGTAGCAAAATTGAGCAACAAGATCAGATTAAATTTAGACCAATAACGACAAATACTTAAATTAAATAGATTTAATAGTTCCTTAGACAACAAGTTAAGTGTAATAAGTCCTAATATAGATGAAATGAATGACAATCAATAAGAATATTTATTTTCAATAGTTCAGTGAATTAAAAATGAAAAGAAAACAAAGAATAGTTGCCCGAAATTTATATTTAGTGACTGGACAACTAGAGGTATTAGGAAAAGTAGGGAAAGCCTTTTTTTCAACCTTATGGCCTTAAGCCTTACATTAATACTGAAACTTTTAGCAAGCATGTCGCTACCTATTCCAAAATTTAAGATATTACTTTAGAATATTCCAGACAGAACTCCAGACAGGACCCACGGTGACTTTTGTTGAGAGGATGTTGGAGTTGGCGATGGAAGCGTGTCTACGTGCCAAAGTATGGTGGGCTAAAATTGATGCGACGCCGAAAAAATTGTTAAATGTTGCAAGGGTTGTATTTTGGTAAGCGTCGTAAGTATGTCCTCACAGGCTTGGGTAGATATCGAAATAGATTTTTCGCCTCACACGCTCGGAGGGATTCTGTTTCTCATTCGGAATCTGGGCGCGGGGCGCCACTTTGCGCGCTGGGGCGCAAATTGTCTTTTAGTGTTCGAACACGCCTTGTGCTAAATTGTTTTCTGCACTGACAGGTGAGCCGCACTGCATTTCCTCGCTTACTGAGGTGGGGATTTGTGTGCTGCGCTCGGCGGCAAGATTTGAATTTAGGTACAAAGATAAAATAACGAATGAAAAGGGGAAAGAGTATGAGGACAGAAATAGGAAAGCCGCAAATATGAATATAGGAATTGGTGAAAAAGTATTTGGAAAGAATATGGTGAAGGAATATAATCCACCTCAAATGGGTGGAGGGACAATGGAAAGTGTGCGAAGATACTAAAATTCTGAGTCCGAAAAACAAGCGAGTTAGGTCAGATAGTGATTAGATTTTAATTTCTATTTAAGGCCTAGATTTGTAATTTAGAAAATTGTAACTTAAATTCAAAATGCTCATATTTGTATAAAATCTGAATTTTGGACACGTTCGTCATTTAATGTCTTCCTGTCATACGTAATGTGTTCTATCACGATAATTTACCTATTTGTACTCTGTAAAAATATGATTTTGTAAACAACTAATACCCATTTCAAAAGAGTAACCATGGAGTTTCTTGCCGGTTCTTCTCCATGGAATCTACTAACGCGAACCGTGCACGACAATACAATAATTGTGATTTTGTTAAGAAAGGAGAGGTGTGACGTATACTAATAAACTAGGTCGTGGCGCACGGTCATTCGTTACTCAGCCGTCGGCCTAGACGGACGTGCGTGCGGCACGACCACTTGGAAATCCAGTGTTTGTTTTACTTACCCCTGTGACGCCAGTACTGGGACGTCACACTACTTAATTTTTAATACTTTTTTTTTCATATTCATGACAGCAAACCCTTTCATTTGATACCAATATCTTGGGGGTGCATTTCAAATAGCCTGTCCGCCATCTTGGACGTCCGCCATATTGGATTTAAGTCACGTGACAATTTTTTTTCGTATTTCTGACGGCAAACCCTTTCATTTGATACCCATAACATGGGGGTGCATTTCAAACAGGCCATCCGCCATCTTTGGGAGGCCGCCATATTGGATTTGTTATGACGTTCTTTAGCTAGTCATTCTTTGTATTGTCATCAAAACTCAGAGCGTGTGCAAAATTTCAGCCTGCTAGCTTATCGGGAAGTGCCTCAAAATTGAACAAAACGTTCTTGAACTGAATGAAACGAAATTCAAAACATGCATTAAACGCACACTGTGTAAGCAGGCATATTACAAACTGAGCGACTATATCGCTGATGATAATGCTTGGCTCCATGCTGGTCCTGCTCCATGAGACAGTGAATGTATAAATAAATTGATAGTGGAAGTATACTTAATATCATTGTTGGAGCTGCTGAAGACTACAACTGTATTTGCATTGTATAAATTCAATCTTCCTTGTTTTATATAGTTTCATGGCCGACATTGTGTGAGTACTATGTGCTTCGGAGCTGTCATTTACTGAGTACCTACGTCTCTTGTTGACTTGAATGACCCTGGCGGCTGAGATTGTGTCATGCTCACTCAAATGTCTCGCTGATGGTGGCGCGTGTGTCGGATCATTTAGCTCCCTCCAAAATGGTTGAGCTGAATGGTGCTGATGCATGTGTCATGTTCGTGAACGGGCGCTGTCAGTTGAGACTGGTCATTTCTTAGCTGCCACGGTTTATTTTAAATTATTGATCATTTTGTTTTTGAATTGTCTTTGTTTTAATTGTTACTCTGGACACTTTTAATCAAAAACTTGCTACATCGTTCTCACATAGTGTACCACCTCAAATGAATGATGTAACAAAGGTTCTGTAATTATTCTGGCGATCTAAAAAGAGTGTCCATGGAGTTTCTTGCACGTTCTTCTCCATAGAGATCTACTTCTTGGAACGGGCATCTACGGTACTTTCACAGTTTTTATGTCTTGTGACTGGGACTGTAGCACCATAACTTTTGTAGTGTTTAATAATATTCCTTTGATTGTCTATGACAATTCAAAAGTGCCTGTAACTGGCCTACTTGAAATAAATGCTTTGATTTTGATTTTGATTTTGATTTTGATTGAGTTGCAAAAGTTCAACCGGAACGACAAACAAACAAACAAATAAACAAACAAGAAAAGTAAGTGTATAAAAACGTGGGTAAAATACAACAAATACACAAGCCTATTTCGATAATATTGAGAAGAACCACTACGACCGCGTAACGAGCGCATGTCGCGTTGAACGTCACGCGTAACCTTTTCGACGACAGGCGCGTGTAGTCTTTTGGACGACTGCGCCGGGGCTAAAACAAGTGCGATCTATGGAGTGAAGAGAGCATCCCGAGTGACGGAATATTCTTTATTTTACTCCCAATGACATAGCTAGAGGCTACTATAAATGAGAAATACATGTGATGAGCAGTAATGATAATATGAACGAAAATGTAAGAAGCGCGGTCTATTTGACAACGCGCGCCCTCTTGAAGGTAGGTGTTTGGTCTCTAATATATTGGTGACCAAACACCTTTAAAAATGTCTTTTGACTATTCAAAATTGCCTGTAATTGGCTTAGTTGAATTAAATTATTGGATTCGATTCTATCATACTGAATAATAAAGCTATTTAATATTTTTTTGTTAAATTTGTCTACCCTATTGTGACAACCCTACCAAAATAGGTAACAATTTTGCTCGTTCTTAAGAAGCTTAGTCCTTTTATCTACTCATGTGCTTCCAACCGTATAAAATTTTCAAACTTCAACGCTTGGCAACCCTAATTTCTGACAAGTTTTTCATAGGCAACCGTATACCATCGTATTCGTAAAAAAAAATGTCTTTATTTTGATATATAATTTATTTGGTTACTCGATCGGTGAAGGTAGCATTTTTTTATCACCTGTTCAAATTAGGCAACCCTATATCCTTGACAAGAAAAAGGTAGGCAACCCTACGTTAGCATATTCTATAGACTTCGGACTTTCAATTGGTGTTAATTTTATTTGGTTACTCTATCGGTGAAGGTATTGAAAAAAAATTTCCTTTTATAAAATTAATTAAAAATATCCTTGACAGGATTTTATGAGGCAACCCATCACCGTAACATTCTTCAACATATTTTAATTCATAAAAAACACATTTCGTCCGGTTACTCGATCGGTGAAGGTCGTTCTATATACGGATCCTGTACTATGTAGGCATTGCCGATGAGCCGTCCGTACGATGCGGATCAGTGGACGCTGTATGAGTTTTAATACAAGGCAAACTAAAATCCGTTACTTACGATACGTCCGACCCGTTGACGCTTACCATTATCATGAGCTTTCAGTTATTCTATAAACTGGAACTTTGACATTTTCAAATGAAAAATTTCAAGGAAAAAATTAGTTCCTTCTTCGCATATTAGAGGCCCTGTTCCATTTTTCCATACAAGAAACGCTGTAAATACTGGAAAGACGCTGTAAAGTAAAATAGTGAAAACTCGTGATAAGGGTACAGACGTCGCAGTCGTACCGCGCCCGCCGCACCGCGCACCGCGCTGCATTAGCTGCCGAACTGTATCACTCTATTTCTGCAGCACTCTATAAGAACTTCGTCTGAAGCTGCCAACTTTCTGATTCAAAGCGTTTAAGAAATATACTTTTAGTTATTTTGTATTTACTCGAAACATGTTTGAAAGGAATGAGTCTCCGTTATGAGGTCGTTCGTCAAGATTTAGTGTTTAATTAATTTAGTACAAGTAATAGATGGCGATAGTTGAAGTTGTGGCGTTGTATATATTGTAGCTGTCTGTCACTGACTCACTTTGGAGAAATTATTTTGGAGATTGGAACATTCTTTGACCGAAGTTTCTTTCACAGAATGAAAAGTACTTAGTATAATAATAATTGAAGATTTTTTTTTTGTTATTTTTGCAGACTCAAAGTTACAAATATATTTTAGCTTTGCTATATTTTACCATGCGGTATGCAAACATTTTTTGAACACTTTAACATGAACATGCGAATGAAAAGGAAATACAATGCCTCAAGGTAGCTGCTAAAGTTGAGCTTGTAGGTACGCCGCGGCGGTGCGATGTGGTGTGGCACGGTGCGGTGGCGGCGCGAACTTGTCGCTCGAGTGCAGGCTGCGGGCGCGCGCTGCCTCGTCTGCTTACCTACTTGCTAATTGCAGACTATCTGCTAACTCATCCAAGATGCAGTTATTTCGTGTGGGTATAAAGTTGGTACAAACTTTGTTGGTGAGTGGCGGTACCTAAATGGTACACGTTACATTTTCAAGTGACTAAAATCCAAACATGTAGTTTTAGTTTTCGTCAAAATCGGCCTTGTTTATGTAGTGTCGGAAATAGCCATCCACGCCCAGTTGACAAACTCCTGTCCGAAAGCACTGCCTCATCTCAAAGTCCTCCCTTGGTTTTTAAATGTTTGTCGCAGCCATGAGTATGTAATAACGGGTTTTATATTAACAACTAGCTTCTGCCAGCGACTTCGTACGCGGATCCTGTTGCTTATGCCAGCGACAATTTGGTCGTCAAAATCGAAAATCTGAAACGTCTGATGTCGAATTCTTATAGCCTGGGGACGGGAAAACAACGGGACGCACATGACGATTCCAGACGTTCCAGATCTTTCATTTTCATACGTCAACAGAGGGTGCTCATTAGGCTGAACAACTCTTGCTAAGACGTCTTTCCTATATATGTTATAGTGTAGCTGGGCTCTTGGAGTTCCACATCAGGTGTTCCAGATCTTCAGTTTTTATACGACAACAGGGAGTGCTCATCAGGTTGAACAACTCTTGCTAAGACGTCATTACTGTATATGTAATAGTGTAGCTGGGCTCTTGGAGTTCCACATCAGGTGTTCCATATCTTCAAATTTATTTTCTCAGCAGAAAATGCTCATCACGCGGAACAATTTTTGCTATGGCGCTATTTTTGTCTCTCTTATAGTTTAGCTGATCTATTGCAGTCCTGCATCAGGTGTTCAAGTTTCCAAGATAAATTATAGCCTATATGTTGCCCAGACTTAATAGCTATACAACAAAAAAAAAAAACAATCAAATCCGTCCAGTAGTTCCGAAGATTAGCGTGTATGGACTAACTTCTCCCGTTTTCCTAACATTTCCCTTCACTGCTCTGCTCCTATTGATTGTAGCGTGATGAAAAGTATTCTATAACCAGCGCAGGAGTATGAAAAATAATTGTACCAAGTTTCGTCAAAATCCGTTGAGTAGTTTTTGTTTCTATAACGGTTATACAGACAGACAGACAGACAGACAGACAGACAGACCGACAGACAGACAGACAGACAGACAATAATTTTATTAATTGCATTTTTGGCATCAGTATCGATCCCTAATCACCCCCTGATAGTTATTTTGGAAATATATTTCATGTACAGAATTGACCTCTCTACAGATTTATTATAAGTATAGAAGATGAATAGCTTCTGAAGAAACTTACTTTTTATAGGGACTTTTATTTGATAAAAAAAAGATATTGGTTCCGTGAATATTGTTCGTTTGTCTGAGGTGAGCAGATGTTTTACATACGGCTAGTTGACTGGCCCGTTGGTCTAGTGGTTAGTGACCCTGACTGCTATGCCGGGGGTCGTGGGTTCGATTCCCACCCAGGACAAATGTTTGTGTGATGAGCACGATCATTTGTTCTGTGTCTGGGTGTAATTTATCTATAATACCTATGTATGTATTTAGAAATATATAAGTATGTTTATCAGTTGTCTAGTACCCATAACACAAGCTCTGCTTAGCTTGGGACTAGATGGCGTTGTGTGATAGTTGTGGAATATTATTATTATTATTATTATGATGTTTTATGATTGTTAATCACAGTTTGTTTAATTTTTAGCGACACTTTAACTTGGACTTTCTCGACGGCATGATTGAACGCAAGCGGTTTAGATATAATGTGAAGACGTACCTATTACAAAGGAACACGCAGGACTAGGATCACGCATGTTTGTGTTTGGCGTTTACTAACCGCGATCAAAAGTAGTAGGTTCGTAACGTTTTTAATTAAAAAATATATTCTTTTTTAAAAATATAGGTACGTGTTATAAATAAACCTTGCAAAATATTCAAGGTAAAAATATACTCGAAGCTTCAAGAAATACAATGTTCAAAAGTCAAACAAGATTCCGAGACGTCTGTACCACTTGTAGACGTAAGCGCTATTGACGTCGAGTGTGTCGGTGCGGGGTCCATTACAGCTCACGGGGCCGGTCGGGGGCACTTCACGTCAACAGACCGTATGACAACTATTTAACGGCCGCTGCTTTCAACATGGCCGACCGACAGCATGTGTGAATATGAAGAGTAACATTTACGTTGGTAAGTTCTATAGTAGACAATAAACCTAAGATACTAGGTATATTATGCCTTTATGATACCTTGTAGCCTAGTTTACTGTCTTTTTAACCAACTTCAAAAAAAGGAGGAGTGGAGTTTAACCGATTTCGATGATTCTTTTTTTGTTCGATGCAGTATTATCTGTTATTTGGGAACATAACGTTAACTAGTGAGCTTGCTTTGATTGTTGACACTCAAACTATGTAATCTTAACCATACAAGAATATCTATCTAAGAAGACGAGTACCTCGTAATTGAAAGAGAACTATCAACTAGGTACTTACTTATTGTTTAACAGAGTTTATCGTATTCTATGCCAGCCATAACTTCAGCAATTAATTTTTGTTTTAAAGACAACGACTATGAAAGCCTGCGCTACCACCGAGCCGCTGCCTGCTCGCCTTAACCGAGGATTAACATTCAGATTAGCTCGGCGCACAGACTTCACTAAGAGATCATTTTAATTTTTGCGCCAAAATACTCGATCGTTTGGTGAAACGGTACATACTAAAGTTCTAGATAAACTTTCTGTGAAGGGAATCAGCTTAAATACTTTGGATTAAACTGCTTCACAGTCAGCCAAGCATTGTGGGGGGTTTTAAACGATGATTGAATTAGGACAAACAGCGGGTTCGTACTACGTGCTTGGTAGACTCATCTACATGTAAGCATCTATGTCATGTACTCTATTGATAGCGTATTGAACTATGTATATCAAAGTTGGAGCCATGTAACAAAACGCTTTCGAAGATTAAGCTCCTACAATTTCAATGTTTGCTAACCGCACCACATTCCCTCATGTCCGGAGAGCTGGTCCCACCACGGGGAGCTATAACTCTTCCGTCGTTTCATAGACTTCGCGTGTTGTGTGTGGAGAGTCAATATGTCAGGGTGCATGGAGGCTGCGACATAAATCCGTCAGATGTGCGGGCGTGCCGCGGCGCCTCACTGATTGCGACCTTGCTTGGCACTCACCGAATGATCATAATTTGTAATCTTGTGGTGCACTTAAGGGTGTCGAACGATTCCTACCACCAGGTAATTATTTTTTACTTGACTGCTCACATAATGGAGTGTTAATGTTATTTTTTTAGGATTCATGTGTGTATGCATATGTATTTGTGCCATGGCCACGGCGGCGTCAGCCGGCAGTTCCTCACCGGACATGATTGTTAGCTAACAATCGTCGTCCGATCAAGAACCAGGACCGAGCCGTGGTCCCGGAACACAAAGGGCATCCGATGTGACGGGGTGGATTTTTAGTCCGTAGGAATTATGACAGTCTCTTCCGTTATATTCAAATAGGGGGGGAAGTACCCAATTTTTTATTTTACCGGCCAAGAATAAATTCACGTACGTATGGTTTAAGTCGAATAACCCTGTCCTCGGAACGTAAAGGGCTATTGAAGGACACCGTGGATTTTAGTCGGTACGAGTCTGACAGTCCCATCCCGCTCTGCCGTGGCTGGGAGGACTCATTTGATGATTTTACCTCGCTAAAAAAATAAACGTAGGTATGGTGTAAAACACCCAACTATTGACCCCTTAAGCGGTTTTCCTTGTTTCTTTCGCAAAATAAACTAATGTAGGTACGAGTTGCAAGTGGAAATGAATGTTTTTGGAAGATAAAATAAACATTGGAGAATGTAACTAAAACAATATTTACAGTCATACAAAGGTAAAAACTGTTTTTTTTCTCGAGTTTAGCAAGAACAGGCCATTTGACCAGTTATCAACATGCTTGTACCAAATTTTCATCATGCAAATGACCAATTTTTGACCTCCTGTAGTATAAGAATAAACTCAAATATTATTTATTATGAATGTGATACGAGGTCTTATTTGATAAAAAAAACAAACAAAGCTAGTCTTATAGCCCTTCTCATTTTCTTTTTTCACACTATTCAGGTCTTTAGTCTTCAAACGCCGTCAATAATATTCTTGCACTTATTTTTGAAATTTTGTAGTTTTTATCACTTTTTGTTGTAGTTTTTATAACTTTTTGTCCAATTTTTCTTCTTTATTATGTTTAAAGAAACTTTATTCTCAATAAAAACATAACAATGTCACTTACTTGAGAACAATACTTAAAATTAAATAATTACAAAAAGTTCGTCGTCACCAGTTACAGGATAAACAAACAATGACTCATCCAATGCATTCATCTCCCCTCAAGTGACCGATGAGCCATGACATACTCACTAAGTTGGGTTTTGAATTCATTGAAAGAGTGTGTATTTCTAATACATGATGGTATTTTATTATAAAGTTGTGCTCCTTCAAAAGTAAGCATTTTTTTGCCATAGTTTGTTCTAGTTTTGGGTAAGACTAGCAAGCTAGCTCGTCGTGTGCTACGTTGACTAATTTCTTTATGTTTGGTGAGTATTATATTTGTGTGGGTACTTTTATTAAGGATTTTTTTTATGAAAATACATGTGTTGTAAATATATAATTGTTTCACGTTCATTAATTTGGTGTCTTTATAAATTTTAAGGGTTGATGTTAAATAAGGATATTTGAACAAAAATTTTATGAGTTTATTTTGGATTACTTGAAGTTCTGATAATTTTGTTTTTCCTGCACTACCCCAGATTTCAATTAAATATAGTAGGTGCGGCTTAACTAAGGAATTATAGATGGTATACCGCAGCTTTAATGGAACACAACAAGCTATGTTACGCAATGAAGCGGCAAGTGCTGAGAGTTTACTTTTTATGTATTCGATGTGAGCATTCCATGTGAGTGAGCTGTCCATTCTCAGACCGAGGTATTTTTCACAGGTTTTGAGTTCTAGCTGCACATCGTTAATTGTTAGTGGGTTATATGATGGAATTACTTTATTTTTAGCCTTATAACATAACATGTTTTAGAGGTATTTATTGTTAAGAGATTATACTGAAACCACGTAAACAAAGAATTTAAATCATCCTGCGCCTATTAGTAGTTATTTCACTGTTCTGTATTATGCAGCAGATATAAAAATACTCGCCGGCAAAATAAATTGAAAGAACACGGCTTTAGTTCTACAAAGTGAGTTTAAAAATCTTTGAATTAATATTTTCCTAATTACATAAGACGGTTTTAACTTTTTAAACTTATGTAAAATACCTCACAAATGAAGAGAACATAGATACAAATAAAAAAACTAGCTCACACTTTTCCTCGGAAATGATTTAAGTCAGTTTGTTCAAACATGCAGGTTAGGGTATATTTTGTCATTTTATGCATTAAACCAACCTGTGGCTGAGGCATTGCTCGTGTTATATTCTGCAATTGTCCCACGGGATCATAATAATATACCGACATAAAAAGTATCCTGCGTCCTGGTACACCCACTTAACCAGGTTTTAAAATAATCTGCTTGCCAAATTGTGTCAAAATCCATTCTGCCGTTCACTTTTCCTATAATATTAGTAAGTCTAAAAGTCTAAAATATTCAGGAGGATCCAGAATGTGACAGTAGACCGAAAATTTAAGTACCTCACTCAAATTATGTTAGGTTCTCAGGTTACTACGTAAGGTACTTTTTATGTTTGTGATTATGCAGATACACACCTTTAGGGGTGCCAACGCCCATGGGCGTAATACAGATGCATTAAAGTTAAGCTACCTCGCCATTAAAAATGAACTATACGTACACACCGTGGTGTCAGTAACTGGTTTTCTCGTACATTTGGTTAATTACCAGCTATTGACATGCCATGTTAAATAAATGGTTATTCATACATTTGAGTGTACCAGATATTGACCCCATCATTTTAACAACTTAACGCTCATTAAAACTTGAAAATCGTGTGGAAAAGCATTGTGTCTGTCTTAAATAACCAAAAAATACCAAACTCTAAGGAATCTATCGTGTAAAACTGAAATAAAATGACATTGAAAACAACCGTCAGCTTAGCAAATTGTTAAATTTCTTGATGATTTTAGGAGGGTATTTTGTTATCATAGGTTTACGGACGCAATATTGCTTTATTTAAATTTTCTGTGACGCAAATACATTACAAAATAAATTATATTTCATTTTCTGTGTTCTTTATGCAGTACTGCAAGAAGATTTATTATTATTTTTGATAAAAACTGTTATGCGGTCAATAGTTGGTGGGAGGTCAGCAGTTGGGTACTTTACCCTATGTTTTTTTCTTTAAATGAACGCGGGTAAAACCGCGAGGCATGGCTAGTAGTAATGAACAAGGTGTTTTGTAATGTTCCACGTTTACGAAAGGTTTGTCGTTGGAGCTCCTTTATTTTTTCACAAAATGTGATCCCGTAGAACTTCAAACAGCACGAAGAATAAAGGCAAAGAGGCAGTATTTGAGAAACGATTCGCATTTTACATCACATTTGTAAAACTTTACATGTATCAGGTTTCGTAACGAAACACATCGGAACAAAAGAGTTACATTTTGTGAAAACCTTCGCCAACAAACTGTTACCATGCTTCAAAGAATATTTAGTATAACTAGCGTTCAATAGATGGCGCTAGCTCTATACGACGAACATCCATGTTCAAGTTTATTGTTTGTAAACGACAAAAGGGTTCGGATTTTTGTATTTACATTCATTGTACATTTTGTGAGCGGATCCCCGCTGGCAGCTCGAGCCGCGGGATAATACTAATAAATAGCTAATAATGTCGCCATTGAGCCCGCCGTATTGACACAGGTCTTGGGGAAAGGTTTCTCGTTATACTTGTCTACTAGCTCAGTTGGTTTATTACAGAAAAATCGGATAAGAAAATAATGGCACAAAGTCCTCTTGAGAAGATTTCAACACGTAAAAGTTTAATTCACCGGACAACGAATGAATTGTCAAGTTTGAGAATATTCATGACGATGTCTCAAGTCGATAAGCATTCTGAAAAGGAGGTGAGCCGCGTCTAGCGCCGGCGGACTCAAACGTGGCCGGATATTGAAAAAGCGCACGAAGAGGCGCCGCGTCACACCGCGGCAGCTAGCGGCACAGCACAGACACGCACAGAACATCAATTTTTAAAGAAGATAGAAATCACAAAGAATTATACAGAGGTTTACCTTATAGTAATTTGTGATAGTATACAGTCACGTCTCGTCATTTATGTTAAAGTTCTGGTCATCATCATCGTAATCATCAACCTATAAATGTTCCCACTGCTGGGACACAGGTTCTGTGAGGAGTGGGCCATAATTCACCACGCGGCACGCGGGTTAGTAGATGTAAAATGTTTTTGAATTTTTGGTTCTAGGACATGCCGGTTTCCTCATAATGTTTTCTTTCAACGTTTTGATACCACTGGGCTACCGCTGTTCTCTTCAACCGTCAAACTGCCATCAAGCAGGTACTACAAATCGAAACTCCGAGTTTCTGAGTAATTCTTGGTAAACAGACACAGTATCAGTTTAAAGTCCTCAATTTTACCTACGTATCTCTGTGCCTAGATTGTTGAAATTAAATTACATTAGGTATTGAAAACTTTCCTCCTCACACGTTAGAACACTTAAGTACTACAGTGTTATGTTTCTTATCAGATAAGACTCCCACTTCAAGTAGTCGAACAAGTTGCTGTAGTATCTATCTACTTATTGATCTGCAAACTTTTGGCATCTTATACAGAAAGAGGTCTAAACATAACATGTACCTTGTAAAATGTGGGTAAGCGCTATCCGCTTACCGTTGGGGAGATAGATGCGTGATGCTGTATCCTCATTGAGTAGGAGATGGGTCAGTGGTCAGTAGTTACTGGATTATGGGATCCTAACCTAATTTATTTTACACACCAACAGAAATCGGTAGGTCCTAAAAAATCGAAAACAAGTGAACCCCACCACCAGGGGTGAAAGTGCGATCGACAGCGCATTCCCATGTGCTGATGGTGACCACTGGGATGGTTTTAGTGAGTTAAAAAACCCACAGTCCCCGGTGTTATCCTTTCACAGAAAAAGTGGCCTGTTTCCCATAACTGGGCACAAAAGTGGCAGATTCTGTTACGTTATGAGTGGATGTTGTTCTTCTGTCATTTTCTCCGGCGTGTCCTCATGGCTCGTGTGCAGTCTAGATGTGCGGAAGGAAGCAGGAAGCGTGCTCGTTGTCCGTAATAGAGACATTGAAGCTATCTCGATTGCCTTATCTGATATCCTTTTGTGGGGTGGAAAATCCTCGAATGAGTCCACCTGCTCTGGGTGGAGCGGAAGGTACTGCAAGACTTGATTGAATAAAAACTACCTTGATCCCTAATTGTCCCTTGCGGTCCATGGCCGCGGTAACCTCTTAAGACATTTCCACGACTTGCTAACAATCATGGTTGGATATTAGAAGATTGTAAGAAACGACAAACGTAGTGTGCTCGCTTCTCAGCTGAATGGACCGATGAGTGTCCGACTGAACGCGACACGGTGTAGTGGATCAGTCCGGGAGGGACCATGTCCAACAGTGGACTGCAATAGGCTGAGTTGATGCTTTCATTGAATCTTTGGCGACTTGAAAATAAATGATAGGTACTATGTTGAATTCCAAGGTGACATTTCAATATTTTATTCAATAAAAACCCTAGAGGAGGCGTTCCCTGTTCTTGCTACTTAACATAAGCCGCGCCACTTGTTGGGCGCGACGTTATCAGTCGTTATCAGTGGCCGCCCTGTTAGGCGGATTACTCACCGTACGGTCAACCGCACGTACAATGTACAAGCTTCTCTTTGATACCATATTTACGTCGACGTCGGTCAGCCTCAGCAGTTCATGCGGCATTTCAAACAATCGTGTGGCCGGCGCGGGCGATGTCTCCTTGGTGCGAGACTGACGGTTCCTCCTAGTCCTGTAGTTATGATAAGAAGACCAAAGGTAAATTTAAGTTTTGGTCTAAATAATTCGTCCTGGGGTGATCTGTCGTGCCGGAACCACTTAATCGTTTAAGCTAGTTAAAGATATTTTGGGTGAAGAAACATTTTCACCCATCGATATTGCAAGTAGATCAGTTAATATTTTTTACGTTCATCACTAGAGATGAGCGTGGCTTTGGCCGACTGGCCAACTTATAGACTAGTCGGCCAAGCTGGTAGAGTTCAAGGGCTATCAAAAATGTCAGTACCGTTTTCTTGTACTAAGTAATAAACTGGAAATTACTTATAAATAAAATATAATAACCTTAGAAGAATATTTTACAAACAGCGATTGAGCGTAGCATGTAGAGTGTTAAGCTCAGTGATCGAATTCAAAATATTGCAATACGCTCCAAAATTGGAATCACTGATGTGGGAGAGAAAACTTTCAGGTTGAAGTGGGATTGAAAGGGCCATGTGTAGAAAGCATCGGGATCAATGGACTAAGTCTTCACGCAGTCCGCCAGACGAGCGTGTTGTCGAGGTACGAGTAGGTGGAAACTGCACAAAGAAATGAGTGAAAGGCTATGGCGAGACCTTTGCAAGTAGTGAGGCAATCTAGTTAAAAAAGCCACGGCAGGCTATTTCTTTTTTATATATGTCCGACTAGTCAGCACATCTCTATCATCGCCAATTTGTTGATGCGGCAATAAACGTATTGGGCCATAAACGTGAACATGTATGTCTTAATGTGCGGCGAGAGACGGCGCGTGGTGTCGACTGTAGCAGGAAATACCAGCCAAATATTATTTAATTTGTCTTAAGTTTACGGCTTCTACCAAAGTTGTCATTAAAACGTTTCCTACTCAAACGCTTCGTAGAGCTCTCTGGAGAGAGCCGCCTTTGAATTTAACAGAGAAATTAGCGACTAAGTATTTGTATTAAAATCATCAATATTCACGAAATAAAGATATTTTATATACGTTAACAGATACCTGTCGATGTTGCAATTATAAAATATATAATATTTGATGAGGTGGGCTGTAGAGGAGGTGATTCCATTTAAATTATGTTGAATGTATAATAAATAGGTCTGTCGGGAGCTTACGATGTTGCCAGATACAAACAAATAGATCTACGAACCACAACAATTAGCAAAGTGGTGATAATTAAGTCAGAACAGGGCAAAACTGTAAAGAAATTTTTAAAACTAATAACGTGATAGTCTAACTATTGTTATACTTAAATAATAATTTAAATTCGCAAAAACGAATTCATCCTTGCATCACTTTTGATCGTTAAGAGACAACAAAATGTTCTTGACTGAAAAAATAATTAATTTTCTAATTAACCGAGGTGTTGGAATTGGTTAGAATCCACAAAAATCTACTATTTGGTAATGTATCAATAAACTGGTAACACAAACTTCGGGCACCGCGGCTCATGGCGAACTCATGAATTGCAAAATTGTAAGTAAGCGCGATGAACGACGTCTGACGTGGACTACGGGTTACAGCCGATCATATCATATACTCCGCATTATAAAATATCTGTAATAGTAAATCACAGTTTTCGGCCACTGCGGCCAATTTCAGAGAAGATTAGCCATCGGCGGAAGATATTATACAGCGCACTTTCCAATCCAACCGGAAAGAAGTTAAGTTCAGAACTTAACGTGGTTTCTGACATGTTTAATCGTACTGGCTTCAAAGGCAGAGTCCAAAATCCAATTGCTATAGTGAGAAATTCCTTAAGAACACGCGCTTGCCGTTACCAGACTACGGTGATGATATTTATGATGTATACAGTCCATAGACGGGTCTGAGCGACACCGATTGTTAATACACTAAAAAGCCTCACTAAGATGTACGATCAACAGTTAAAATGTCTCCTCTTTCATTCATAACTTTATAGTATCTCTAATTTGAATGATAATAATGGATTTAAACAACGGATTTCCTTCATCTTGACCAAGTTTACATTATGAAATGAAATACCATAAACTCGTTCCCGGTTTACATTTCGTGCGAACATATTGTGCTGTTCAAATGTTTACTTTACTTTATATTCACAGATCTGCATATTGTACAAAACTGTTGTAATGCATTATCTAAGCTTTTAATAATAGTAAGAGTAATCATTGTATGCTCTTTATATGTTACATAGAAGCGATTAGTAATAACTAACGTAATGTAAAGACAGGGTATGTCATATATATCGTCATTGATGAGAGGACGCGCAGTAGATCATGTTGTGAATGCCTCCTTCCCTCTCTCCCGGCCGTTGACAGGCACTCCACTATGTCCCTATTAAAGAAAGGATAACATATTCAGCCGTGCCTAAGCAATCAAGGTCAACATAGGTCGAAAACTGTTACTTTGGCCTAATAATCGAGTAAATAAAAAAAAAACCGGCCAAGTGCGTGTCGGGCCACGCACAGTGTAGGGTTCTCTGGTAGGGTAGGGGTAAACTGATTCGCTGAATTTTGTTTTAAAAAGATGAATTTTCAAAATCATACCACCAGAAAATACATTTAAAAAATATTACGACGAATTGAGATTGTAAAGCCTACTTAGTCATGATAATTTTCTTTTAAACTTCGTTATATATACTACTATTGTGATTTTTTTCACACCCCCAAACATAAACGTTTAGCTGGTAGAGGGGGGGGGACACTCGAGTCGAGCAAAAATTAGCACTTTAAAGCTTAATATTTCACAAACGAATATTTTTATCAAAAAATTGTTTATGGAAACTATCAATATTTTTTAAAGGCCTATTTAATGATACCCCACACTAAGGGCTACGCGAGAAAAAAAAAACATCCCCACTTTACGTGTACACAAGGTACCCTAAAAAAAATATTTTACGAGATTTTATTTTACCACTTTTTCGGCGTAACCAATCCGTATATTTTCACCAAATTACAGCTTACTAGTACTGGGCGTCTCTGAGCTAAGCTGCGGACAGACGGACGGACGGACGGACGGACGGACGGACGGACGGGCATGGCGAAACTATAAGGGTTCCTTGTTGACTACGGAACCCTAAAAAGGGAACCGACTTCAGAACCAAACACAGAAAAACTATAAAATAACTTTTCTTTCGGAAGTCGGCGGCTTTGTTTTTTATTTCATTGACTATGGCCACCGACTTCCGACGACCTACTTTTTTTTTTGAAGTCTGACCGACTAAAGATGATTAAAGTACAAGTTCAAAAATCATGTGATGTCTTTCGGTTTGCGGAAGCTGCTTCAGGAAAACGGTTCTATTTGTTTTAGAAATAAATGTCATTGTACCAAAAATTATTCTGGCATATTTTGTGTGCTGTTTTTGAAGTAAGAACTACTTCTACGAAATGCTCGTATTAAAATTATTATGCTACTTTCAAAGAATACTGACAAAAAACGTACTGAGTAGATGGCACGCGGACTTGAGTGGGTCACACTGAAGAATAAAGTTTGTATGTATGTATTTAAATTGTGAGTAATAGCTACTGTCATAAATTTAATTGGGTGAAGCGTACCGTGACACTTTTGTGTGTGTGTGTGTGAGAGAGAGAGAGAGAGAGTGTGTGTGTTTTCTCCACGTAGTCGATGTTGCCACACATATGTCCAGGGAGCACACGGCAAGGATTATCAGCGATTATGCACGATTACGTTAATACTACTCTCCGGCTACCTCTGAAGTGTTGACAACTCACTGAGGAGTCTTATTGACTTGTAGCTGTCTTATTTAGTAGGTGATTACTTATTAATTGATCTCTAATGTGATTGGCAGCAGGGGAGGGGGGACTTAGCCGACTTTGAACTGAAGAAGTTCGTTACCTTTGTTTTCATTCAATTCCCCAAAAGTATTTTGCTATTGCCTTTACTTTTAATGGCTAGAAGTTTTCATATACTTCCCTATTTTTAAGCCTTCATACATGTTGGCCGAGCTTAGACCAACGCGAGCGAAGGCAAATTAATACAAGGCAAGTGCTACTGCCTACACGTTCGGCAGTCAATGCAAATGGCCAATGTAGACGAATTTTGAGGAGATGTCCACACGTTGGGCGAGTGCGCGCGAGCGCCTTTGATTTGTGCCGAAAAACCGACAACGCTCCGAAGTGCGGCAAGTGGTCGCGAGCGACCGCAAGTCGTGACAAGCTATGCCAAATGAGTTCTATACACGTTGGCGCTTGACTTGCGCTTGAGTTCACTCGGCTAACTCGGCGAGCGACACCGAGAGATGGCAAGTCAATGCAGAGGAAAGTCAGCATATTTGGAATACTGCAGGTAATTTGGAATACCACGATATCTGAATTAGTGTAAACACCATCTGCGTTTTTTTGTTATGAACATTATGTCACATGATATAGGATGTGAGTGAGTACTTAAAACAGAGCGCTACACTAACATTTCTGCTGACAGCCCCACGAGAATGAAACGTCTTATTTGAAAACTTTTTTGGTACGAATTCAATCCTTAATAATCATTTACTATGATATTGCAAAAACGTTAAAGAAATTTTTAAACTGTCAAGTGACCTTATTAGTTTGTGAATTTGTTTTCGTTTTATGATTATTTCTAAAACTAAACAAGAGAAATGGAGTTATAGTTTAGGATGTCATGTTGTTAACTTGGAATACTAATGCTAATGGGATCACAATGCTTGTGGTGCTTATGAACCTTCTAGATATCAGTAAAGGACGTTCTGTCATAACTGTAAGGATAATTTTAAGTCCAAACTAAGCACGGATCTATCATATTGTGGTTGATTACAAAGTAATTATTTTTGTGGGCGATTTCGTTACAGAAATATTAAATTTACAGATTACAGACATATTGATTACTTACAAAATACTAAAATACTGTAAAATTAGCTACAAAATCTAAATTAATTAAGAAAACAGTAAGCATTTGATTAAGAAAAAAGGTGTATATAATTTGAATACTATATTCCAAATTACCTGCACCCTAAGTCAAATCACGATTTCGGAGTTTTTTAGGTTAATTGAAATTTTGAGAAGGTTCCTTATTTTTGTTTGGTTTGACAGCTTGTATTATTAAAGCTAAATAATTTTCAAATAATTTAAAGTATATTTTATTACCGTAACCCATTTATTTTTCAACTTATTCTCAAAAAACAAACTGGTATTCCAAATACGCTGCACTTCCCTGTCTACACGCCATACCAACGTATGGCGTTCACTCGGCGACGCTCGGCCAACATGTATTGCAGGCTTTACAAGACTGTCATGATTTAAATGATATTTACTTTGCAAATAGCTTTTCGCAAACACTTTTACAAGTCAAAACACTTTTTTTGAAGCTAGATGTGGCCGGTGTTTCATATCCGACTACTCTGTGAAGAAACAGCCGAAACAAACTCAGAGCTCATCGTCTCTTTTAAAGTCCAGACATTAAATCGGGGTTATGTTTTTAGCGCATATCTTGTATATTTATCTTCCAAACAGCTGGATGGATTATCACAATATTTTCGTCTAAAAATCCTTAGAAAGGTGTTTGAGAAACTACCCGATACATGTTTCCCGACCTGGGAATTGAAACCAGAACCTCATATTCAGCAATCGTGCAATAGGGTGGCAACACCCATACTGAACGCCAGTGGTGGACGCGGGGCATACTCATGCTTTAAAAAATTGTCTCGTGTCCACCAGTGGTGGCCCGAGCGAAATTTTATGACCTACCTTTGATTTCTTCGCTGTTCACCAGGGGTGGAAAAATTGGGGGTAGATCAGGAATCATTGGCCGCACATTACCGACCGATGTTTTAGATAGTTATAGCTCTCGATAATGTTTTATTCATTCTATTTTCTAATGGTTATGTCGGATTTAAATAAATCTAAATCTTTATTAAATATCCTCGTATAGTTTCTGAAGTAAACATTCCGTTGATGGACGACTGGCATACTTTATGTGCAGCTGTAAAACCACTGTATAATATACCGCGGCGTTACTCGCGGCCCGCGTCGCAGCTCTGATCCTATAAACTAGTGCTGAGTGCGGGTTCATTCGTGCCACCGCGATTTATGTCCCGCTATTAAACAATTATTTAGCCTCCAAATATACAACACATATGCGGTCAAACTAAGCATTTTTAACCCTATTCCGTTAGTGATAAGAACTGTGTTAAGTGCTGATATAATGTTGTGGTTGGGTTTATCAATGATCGTTTAGTAAAACGGATGCACTGGACCACAATATACGAGTGCATGTCGGATGCTGAGGGCGGAAATCATGTGTTGTTGTGATCAGACAAAATAATTATTTATAACATAATGTAGTCATAGGCATTCTAGTGATCAAATTATTGATTTCAGTGACACTCACTCACCTGTAGCTCAAACGGATCAACTTTGCTTCTATAGTTAAATAGAACACTACATTAATTCATGCGATGCGAAAGATTCTCTTGTAGCCTCTGCCTACTCACATTGGATATAAGCGTCTGTTTATGTTTGTATCTATGTCTTTGAACATAGGTACTCTGTTGCTTAATACATGAAACAAACAGAAAATGAGCAAACTATTAAGCAACAATTACATATTAGACACTTAACAAATGAGTCCACACTACTCATTCAGAATAATAGAAGCTAGACGGTAGCGGGACACAGGCGGTGGGCTGGCGGGCTAGCGGGCTAGCGGACTAGCGTACCAGTTAGCTAGCGGGCTAGCGGGCTGGTGGGCTAGCGGACTAGCGTTCTAGTGTGCTAGTGGGCTAGCGGGCTGCAGCACGCGGGGTGGCGGCATAACGAATGGCTTCATAAATACATAATCAGGCATTAATTACCGCGCTAATTGTTATCGCCACATTAGCCACTACGTCGGATTACTGGCGCTCGTATTATTATGTTCTCGCTACGAGCAGCTCGCCCGGAACTGACACGACATCTGTTAGCTGATAAGTCGGTTGTATTGTGTCAGTTGTTAAAGATACACAAAGGATAGACGTTTAAAATTATTTATTTCAATTGTTATACTTATAACTCGTTATAAAAAAAACATGAATAAAATTGTCTTATTGACCAAAACATGGGATGACATTCCGAACCGTGCTATAATATTTGGGCACACGGTTAGTGTTAGTGTTATTGAAAATGGATAACTACGTCTCCAACCTACGTAACTTGAAACTTATAATACACCCACACATTAATTGAAGTAGATTGAACAAATTTAACTTATTAGTAACGCTTCCGTTGTGTATCCGTCTCAACAGACTTAGACATAAAACTTGTGTCGAATGGCGAGTTTGTAACTATTTGGGAACTTTATAATTGTGTTAGTTACTTCTACATATCTTTCAAGTTGCTTGTGCATCAGCCCGATCTTACACATTCAACTTGAACCGGTTTAACACAACATTCAGATACAGACTTAAGATACGGCACCATAATAACGTATGTACGGCGTTTTGTTAGTAAATCAGTGGTCGGCTAATAGCATAACCAGCTTAGCCGGCCACTAGTGGCCACTTAGTGCGGCGCTCGGCGGCTGCACTCGACGCGCATCATGCGGCCGCGCGGCGCTGCCTACCAATTTAATCACGGCACAGCTTGTTAAGCAGGAACCATTATTAGAGTAGCTAGCAAGTGAGCCGGATCAGTAGGCTGATTAGCGCACGAGCTGTGACCGCACGCCGTCTCCCGCCGGACGACCGGCCCGGCCGCGCACCGCACCGCTTCACATTTAATGCGTACGACTTGGGGCTTCCGCTTGTAAATCAAATTGTGCTCCACTTGCACCTGCGGGATAATTAAGTAGCGCGTATGGCCGCCAGGGGGCGGTTACCGCAACCGCATTGACTGTCGGAACTGAACTGTTGCATTTAGTAGATCATTTTGGGAACAGAATGTAGTATAGTTGGAGAAGAGACTGCATCAGTGAAACAATAACGTAAGACTGATGGCACGACACAGACGACCGCACGATGTGACCCCGGGGCAGCCGCCGGGCGCCGAGCACCGAGCGCATACAACAATATGAACTGTGTATCTTGAGATTAAATTGTAATATAGACGAGGTATGTTGAATAATTATATTCAGCCGCATCTGCTGTTACTAGAACAGAACCTAATACATTTGAGAAATTGTTAGAACGGCAAAGATGAATTAAATCTCTATTCCAAGAAAACAATCTGAACTTGAACACTATGCAGCATTATTCGTGGAACAATAAATTATAATCTATACATATAATAAAATAGTAGGAAAGTCAAAACTGTACATTGAATATTTTTTGAAAAGAATACTTGGGGTGTGATCTACAATCGATACCGAAGCCAAAAATATAGTTTTTAGAATTTTTGTCTGTTTATCTGTTTGTCTGTTTGTCTGTATGTATGTCCGGGATAAACTCAAAAAGTACTGGACGGATTTGAATGTTTTTTTTTTTGTTGTATAGGTATTAAGTCTGGCCAACACATAGGCTATAATTTATCTTGGAAACTTGAACACCTGGTGCAGAACCGCAACGGACCAGCTAAACTATAAGAGATACAAAAATTGTGCGATAGCAAAAATTGTTCCACCTGATGAGCACTCTCTGTTAACGTATAAAAATTGAAGATCTGGAACACCTGTTGTGGAACTCCAAGAGCCCAGCTACACTATAACATGTAAAGGAATGACGTCTTAGCAAAGTTGTTCAGCCTGATGAGCAGTCTCTGTTGACGTATAAAAATTGAAGATCTGGAACACCTGATGTGGAACACCAAAAGCCCAGCTACACTATCTATACATATAATAAAATAGTAGGAAAGTCAAAACTGTACATTGAATATTTTTTGAAAAGAATACTTGGGGTGTGATCTACAATCGATACCGAAGCCAAAAATATAGTTTTTAGAATTTTTGTCTGTTTATCTGTTTGTCTGTATGTATGTCCGGGATAAACTCAAAAAGTACTGGACGGATTTGAATGTTTTTTTTTTGTTGTATAGGTATTAAGTCTGGCCAACACATAGGCTATAATTTATCTTGGAAACTTGAACACCTGGTGCAGAACCGCAACGGACCAGCTAAACTATAAGAGATACAAAAATGGTGCGATAGCAAAAATTGTTCCACCTGATGAGCACTCTCTGTTAACGTATAAAAATTGAAGATCTGGAACACCTGTTGTGGAACTCCAAGAGCCCAGCTACACTATAACATGTAAAGGAATGACGTCTTAGCAAAGTTGTTCAGCCTGATGAGCAGTCTCTGTTGACGTATAAAAATTGAAGATCTGGAACACCTGATGTGGAACACCAAAAGCCCAGCTACACTATAACATATAAAGTAAGTAAGTAAGTAAGTAAGTAAGTAAGTAAGTAAGTATATTTATTTGCTCAAACATGTGTATACATACAGAACGGTGACATTATGCATGCAAGATATTATTATAAATTATGTTCGACATGTTTGCCGCATACGCGACGTGCAAATATATTATGTTGCCTTTATTAGGCTAATAAATATCCATTTTTAGTTAATAAAATAATTCTCAATGTTGCACGGACTCATTAGAAAATCAAATTGAAAAATAATAACAATAATAAAATAAAAACAAAAATAAAAATGTCAAACAACAGTAAAAAAAAAAATTAAATGTCACTAAAATTAAATAAGAATATTGTAACAATGTCAAACTTTACAATAAATTGTCAAAATTACAGCAACATTATTACAACATAATTATATTGTCAATAAAATAAGAAATCAAGAAATCAAATACATTTCCAAATTTTACCTTGCTGCAAATGACTCTGCCATAAATTCATTAATGCTATAATATGCTTTGGTCGTCAAAAATAGTTTTAGTTTCGTCTTCAATTCCATGTTAGTAAGCTCCCTCCAACTTTTAGGTAATTTATTATAAATCGTTGGAGCCATGCAAAGAACACTCTTGCGCACAAATGCTGTCCGACTTGCATGAAGGCAGATCTGACTTTGATCACGGCGATTTCTTGGAAATTGATCTGACATACGGGGAAATAACTCTGGATTGTTCCTTATAAATACTACAGTCTCTAAGATGTAAAGGGATGGTAATGTCAATATTTTATGTTGTATGAAATAGGGTTTACAACTATCTAAAGGAATGACGTCCTAGCAAAGTTGTTCAGCCTGACGAGCTGTCTCTGTTGACGTATAAAAATTGACAATCTTGAACACCTGATGTGGAACACCAAGAGCCCAGCTACACTATAACAAATACAGAAATGACGTCTTTGCAAAGTTGATCAGCCTGACGAGCACTTTCTGTTGACATATAAAAATTGAAGATCTGGCATACCTGATGTGGAACACCAAGAGCCCAGCTACACTATAACAAATACAGGAATGACGTCTTTGCAAAGTTGTTCAGCCTGACGAGCACTCTCTGTTGACATACAAAAATTGAAGATCTCTGGAACACCTGATGTGGAATACCAAAAGCCCATCTAAACTATAGCATATATGTATAGGAATGAAGTCTTAGCAAGAGTTGCTCAGCCTGATGAGCACTCTCTGTTGACGTATAAAAATTGAAGAACTGGAACACCTGATGTGGAACACCAAGAGCCCAGCTACACAATAACATATGTAGGAATGACATCTTTGCAAAGTTATTCAGCCTGATGAGCACTCTCTGTTGACATATAAAAATTTAAGATCTGGAACACCTAATGTGGAACACCCAAAGGCCAGCTAAACTATAACATATATAGGAATGACGTCTTAGCAAGAGTTGCTCAGCCTGATAAGCACTCTCTGTTGACGTATAAAAATTGAAGATCTGGAACACCTGTTGTGAAACTCCAAGAGCCCAGCTACACTATAACATAAAAAGAAATGACGTCTTAGCAAAGTTGTTCAGCCTGATGAGCAGTCTCTGTTGTGCGTCACTAACAAAGTAAGATGCGTATTTTTTTTTGTTTTTTGTTGTTTAAAGTCCCATTTGACTAAGACAACACTGCAACACTCAACGTGTTCGTAGTCATAAAACTGTGACAAAGCAAAGTTGTTTCAGGATTATAATGTAGTCGTCTTCCCCTGGAGGCGACGGCCCTCCATCGCGTCTATCGAGGCGCATCGCCAGGATGAATTCCCGGAAAGAGCTCCGGCGTGATCACAGGGCAATATTGAGAGAGCGACTGTCGCAACCGAGTTCCGGGCACGCCCCAACCGCGGCGGTAAGACCCCTCTTTAAGGAGTAGCTGGATAGGCGTCACGGCGTCCCGCCTGACCTACCACATGACGTAGGTCCTCACCGGACACGAAAGTTTCGGGAGGTAGCTGTGTCTGATAGGGAAAGAAGAATCGCCGGGGTGTCACCACTGCGTGGATCGCCTGGAGGACACGGTGGAGCATACGGTGCAGGACTGCCCGCTTGGGCAGAGCACCGCCGTGTCCTCACTACGACGATAATCGGTGACCTCTCGTGCTTAGTGTTGGTCGAGGCCATGCTGCGGGGCGAGACAGAATGGGAAGCAGTCGCCTCCTTCTGCGAAGCAGTCATGCTAGCGAAGGAGGAGGCGGGACGCATGAGGGAGAGGACAATGTCCACCTCCAGCCCGTCGTTGCCGATGGCGACAGACGTCGCTACACGATCTCCAGCCACTGTAGGCGCGGCCATGCGGGCGGTGAGTAAGAGTGCACGTTGTGTTCCACGTGATGTATTACCACGCTAAAAAAATGTAATCGTCTGAATGTACCATGTCGAACAAAAAGCCTTTGAGACATTCGCCATGATGATAGACCCATGGACATATATCACGGTAGGTACTGTTCTCTGTAAAATTCCGGCAGACACTGCCCGTTGTAAGAAGAATTGATAAGTTACGTATTCGGAGTCCCGTCATGTGTCCGTGTGCTATGTGATCGTGCGATACTAAAAAAATTACCGAACCGCTGCAATAAATGAAAACATATTAGCCGAAATTGTTGGCAATGATGTGGTTTACACATCATACAATAACGTCGTCAATTAGGGTGATGCCAGCAACTACCTACTCGAGATTTTAAATAACCTAAAAGTAATAATAATGCTTCTAAGAAATCTAACTCCACCAAAATTGTGCAATGGAACGCGACTAATACTTACTGCATTACGGTGCGTACAGACTATATAACATAACATGTTATATAACATTGTTATATAACATTTTTCATGGTAACATTCTACATAGAGTTGTAGTGTTTTATAACACATGTTATATAACATGTTACATGGCCTGTACGCGCCATTACACAGAAATTTAAGCAAAGCTGAAATTCTCACCGGATGTGGCTCAGGGGAAACTGCATTGATACCGTGAATACCACTCATCTCCAACAATTTCCCTTTCCAGTTCAAACTCACACAATTCCCGTTAGCCGCTTACTTCCTGATGACCATAAATAAGTCCTAAGGACAGACCCTGAAGGAAGCTGATGTCGACCTAAGGTCCAACTGTTTTTCCCACGGCCAACTATATAACACATGCTCGCCTGTCAGTAATGCTGACCAGCTTTTTATTTTAGCACCAGAGGGAAAAACTACCAATGTCGTATATAAAGTGTTGTGTCTGGAAGTTTTCATTTCATTTGCTTTAAAGTTTGTTATAGATTCTATAACAAACTTTAAAGTGGGACATCAGGTACCCTCACTTTCTCAACAAATTAAAAAAGAGAATATTAGTTAAGGTGCCTTAAAACCAAATACAATGCGGACGAAGTCGCGGGCCACAGCTAGTATTTAATATTTATTTATAATATTTATATAATATTTATTTATATAATATTTATTTATAATATTTATTTAATATTTTATGGGCCTTTAGATGCCTGAAATAAAGGATAAAATAAATAAATAAATAAAACAAAGCTTTAATATAAAGATATAAAGGTAATTTGCAACTTATAAAAATCCGTAGTGTTTGTTTAGTAGAACAAAGGTAATGCAGGCTGCGCTAATAGTGTGTGGAAGTAGCAAACACTAGCAAATGTTAGCACATATACGAGCGGCGGCCGACGTTGGACGCAGGTGCACTGTGTTGCTCGTTGTTTATGTTGTTCACAAACACAGGGTCATATCAGTAATTATATTTAAAAGGTTTAATTTTATTTATATATCATTTTGGTAGTTAGTACCAATAGCATCAGGCTCAGGCGCTTTCAATCTTCCTTCATAATGCGCACAGATACTTCCTGGGTCGGTGTTCCCGAACGCATGCAACTCGAATCTATTCAAAATTATAGTGAACAGGCTTCTTCAAGGTAAGCTCCATGGTATGCTTTGTCTCAGTCAAGCAAACCGATTTCAAATAAAAAAAAGTTAAGTACTTAAATCTAGATTTGCTTAGTCGCGGTCACCACTCAAAGACACGTCTACCCCAATGGTTATCTGTCTCACGAGAGATGTGGCCAGCCCACTACCACTTCAGTTTACTAATTCTTTGAGCTATATCAGCAACTTTGATTCTTTGGTGCTCTGACGGATTACCTCATTCCGGATTTTATTTAATAGACTAAAAATATATTCGTGTGATGATTTATTCATAAGAAATTGATGAACACGCAATATTTTATATGTTGTATATTTTTTGATTTCGTCGCTGCCGGGTGACGTCAGTAAATCAGGATTTTATGTGGTCGACACTAATATAATCCTGATTTACTAATATCCAGTTCAAAATATGTACGACGCGACACAAAAATGTTAAACTTTTGCACATTTAAATTCCGTCCCTAAAATTAATGGCGCGCCCTGCGCCCTCCGCCCCGCAGTCCACACGGGTTGAAGTACCTACAGGCGCTTCACATAAATAATAGAGAAAACGAAGAATTGCTAAACGAAAGTAAAACAAATACCTAAATCAAAAACTGTAGCTAATTAGTATGCGCCTGTATATGAATGTCCTAATGTTCCTTTGTCAGGAGGACGCAAAGGAGTTGTATAGCTATAGGACAGCTCCTCGTTAGTGTATGTTCCACCACAGAGTGCTTGTGCTGATTCTGCGCGTTCTAATTCTAATATTTAAGTCTGTGGTTCGACTACGTTTTGCAATAGTGCTACGAGGTACGCTGCTACGAGCAATTGTGCTACGAGTTACGGTGCTACGGGCTACGGTGCTACGAGTTACGGTGCTACGGGCTACGGCGCTACGAGCTACGGCGTAGCTCGAGCAAAGATTTTATTTGAAACTAATTGGTTATCAAGTAATGAATCATGGGTGAAAAAAAAACTGTGTGATAGGTGTTAGGTGTCAGGTCTGAGCGATCTACTGCTGCTCAGCGTGTCGCGGGTTCGATCCCCGCGCGGAATAAACATTTGTATGACCTAAAAGTAGCTGTTAGGGTGATGGGTGGTTAGGGTGTTTGTGTATGTGAGTTAATATGTTTGTAAACGCACCCAAGAGAGGGGCAATGATTTTGCAACTTAATAGATAAACTGTGTCCAATCAATATGATGATGGTGTACAGCAGTACACATGTCAGTATCAAAGCCAGCCAAAGCTGACCTTTTAGACCCAGAGCACACGGCGTATTTTAAACGCGCAGATGTCGCGCTGATGAAACACGTATACGCGCTTCAAACGAGATAGCAACGCAACCTTGTAACCTCGACGGGCGATCGTCAAACGCGCGTTCACTGTGTGTATGCGCGCAGTTACTGCGATAAAACTCGTTGAAGTCGTATATAGCTACCAACGTCTACAAACAACAATGTGAATTACAAGCCACTAATACGCACTTTAAGCGAATTCTAAGCCGCACCATACGCGCGTTTGTATCACGTTATAAGCGCGTTTGAGTAATTAAAAACGCAAAAAATGCATCGAACGTTTCAGGAGCGCGATTCGTCTGCGCGTTTAACACCCGCCGTGTTCTATGAGTCTTATTATACCGAACTGCCCGCGTCCGTCGGTAGTGTTAATTACATAGAACACTTATCAAATACACTTTGTATAAAACAAAACGGTTCAGTTTATCGTGTTATTAGTTTGGTTCAATTATATTCCACTTTGCTGGCGCGGTCGCACACACACACACTCACTCAAATTGTGTGTTTTACAAAATTTTTGTTTCGGGGGAGTGTGAGTGGTGTGGCTTCATGGCCGTCACGTTTGTACCTCCGTGTATGTGTGTACAATACTTCTGTGATTCTGAATAGCCTACTAAGACACACAATTTTTAATGTCTTTTGAAAATAATTTGTTTATAATAAATATCTTAGAACATAGGTCCACTAAATATACGTATTGTAGTACTAGAGGTGTAATTATCACGACTACTTGTGGTGCTGGTCGCTAACGCAGAAATTATAGTCAGCATTAAGTTTATGTTAATATGTGACTTTGTTAAAAAAAAAAACTTCAAGTTTATTTAATTTTAAATGGTTGAGTTTTTCAGTATGGTTGTTGTCAATAAGTTCATATGCATATAAGACGTACATGTGATGTAAAAATAATAACAAGTTACATGCATCACGCGTCAAACTCAGAAAGAAATATCATAATAACGTAAGTGAGCCGGTAGTGCGGGCCGCGGCCCCGCGCTGTTTGTCGACAATAAACCCGAGTGCTGTGCATTACTACATCGACACAATATCGACGATATCGATACCACGTATCGTTCTGTAATGGCGGCCACACTGAGTGCGCTTTCTTGTACTTAACCGCGACCTTAAAACTTAGCCTCTTCGTACACAACGCGACGCAAGTCTCCGAAACCTTACGACTTTGGTGTCCAAGCGACTATCGCAATACAAATTCATGGAGGTTCGACGTGCACAGGCACGTATTAGATTTAAAAAAAAAATGTTGTGTGGGAATAAATTGTGTAAACACAACACTAACACTTCTGATATTAGATTTAAGGATGTTTGTGTGAATAAAATGTGTATCTCTGGTTTTATTGATATTAATATCGACTTTATTATCAAGTTTTAGATATCAGGATGGTTAATGTTAGTTATTTACTGTATGTAAAGTATCTCTTAGGACTTTTGTCCAGGAATGTGTTTATAAAGAAAAGCACAAAATCAAGACTAGGTATTTATTACCAAGCTACCTCCGTTCGCAAACCCTAGGTCCTCGTGGAGAAGAACGGAGAAAGAAACTCCACGGCAACAATCATTTTATCAGTACACAGTCACACATTTATAAAAATACATCAATATTATCATCATAATAAATTATCAATTAACTTACATTTTCATTGTAGAACATTAGAACACAAATTATAACTTTCAGCATCACACAGTTGGATTCACAATTATTAAATCACATTAATTAAATAGAACAACACTCAGAGCACAGCTTTCACCTTATAAAACGATTGGATAATAATGACCACCAATTTGACGGTACATCTGTTTTTATAAACATAGAATTGTACCACTTCCAACAAAATTGCCGCCATTGTTGACGAATCACAGATTGTCATACATTTTAGCTAAATAACTTATAAAATAAGCAATAATAAACAAATCTTATGTAGTAGAACCTTTTTAAAACTTGATTACTTAATTTAGAAATTTAGTTTTGATTTATTTGCAACCTTTATTAATTTCGATACAATATTTGACTATCAACTGATTTCGTTCGGAAATCAGATCATTGTTGTATAAAATAAGCAATAATAAACAAATCTTATGTAGTAGAACCTTTTTAAAACTTGATTACTTAATTTAGAAATTTAGTTTTGATTTATTTGCAACCTTTATTAATTTCGATACAATATTTGACTATCAACTGATTTCGTTCGGAAATCAAATCATTTTTGTTTTAAATATATTACTATTTTTAATTAAATAAGGGCTATGTATCATAAATAAATCCGACACGGCCATTCTGAAAAAAAACTTCGTTCTCGAAGTTTCTACCTTTTTGATAAAATATGTTAGTTAATAAATCTTAATACACATGATTTAACATATACACAGTACATTTAACATTAACATACATTGTACATCATCACACATGTATACACAGTACATGATTTAACATCAACATAGTTTTATACTATCTGAATAGCCACAGGTAAATCCACAGGCTCAGTCTAAGTCATAGGTTACAGTCTCAGTCATGGCCACAGGCACTGGCAACAGGACGGTACTGGCACAGTATCAGCCATGGGCACAGTCATCAGTCTAAGTCATAGGTTACAGTCTCAGTCATGGCCACAGGCACTGGCAACAGGACGGTACTGGCACAGTATCAGCCATGGGCACAGTCATCAGTCTAAGTCGTAGGTTACAGTCTCAGTCATGGCCACAGGCACTGGCAACAGGACGGTACTGGCACAGTATCAGCCATGGGCACAGTCATCAGTCTAAGTCATAGGTTACAGTCTCAGTCATGGCCACAGGCACTGGCAACAGGACGGTACTGGCACAGTATCAGCCATGGGCACAGTCATAACGATATTAATAAATAATTAAATAAATAAATTATTTTCAAATAGTCTCTGGCCTTGACATATCAATCCTATCACCTGCTGCGCGTGAATTTCAGAAAGATATCAGGGCAGTGACCGACCAGCAGTACATATACATAATATTCATATAATAGTCTCTGGCCTTGACATATCAGTCCTATCACCTGCTGCGCGTGAATTTCAGAAAGATATCAGGGCAGTGACCGACCAGCAGTACATATACATAATATTCAGTTCATAATGTCAATAGTCAGTTTATATTGTCAATAGTCAGTTCATAATGTCAACCTTATTGGGCAGACCAAAACACCCCGCCGTCGGTGAAGCTCAATCACCCGCAGTCAGTGAATGTCATTACCACAACTAAGGTTTTAATTCATACATTACATACAATCATCATTATCAATCATCTTTAAACTAATTATAATAAACCTTCACCAATGTAAAATACAATACATTAACGATAACAAAATAACATCATCATCTTACATCACTTAATCTCTAGATTAAACTTAGATTGTTTCTCTTTTTTTTTTAAATTTGTATTCAGATAGTGTATATAATATATCAAGGACAACAAACAATAATGTCATCTATCACTTAGTTATTTTTCATTTTCTTTTGCATATTATTCTGTATGTCCTCAACCCTGTATCTATATACTAATACATATTATTTCCCTTTTTCTTTGTACATGAATCATGGATTTGCATTTTAATTTCCAAAGAAATTTACGGCTCGGCTATTCTGACTATTATTATTTTGGTCTTAAACTTTCGTTTTCTCAGGTTTATTTATACCTGGTATTTATAGAATCTCACGGGTGTGAACCAAGGCGAAATTCTAATTATCTGTTTGTAAAGGTGAATTATTTTGTACTGCAGTAAAATTATTATTATCTAATATTATTATTGGAATAGTTTTGCCACGTCGAGACCCTCACAACTTTAATCTACATGGTGCAATGCTTTACTTTTAATTTTTAGACTTGGCTCATTAATGAAATCTTTCTATCAAATTATAATTTTCATATCAGTCAAGATCTTATAACATTGATCAAACTTTCAATGAATTATTTTATTAATGTCAGAATGACATTATATTCATAATCAAAACGTCTTTTTAACCGACTTCAAAAAAAAAAGTAGGTTCTCAGTTCGACCTGTATGTATGTATGTATGTATGTATGTATGTATGTATGTATGTTTGTCCGCGATTATCTTGCGTTTGGCTGAACGGATTTTGATGCAGTTTTCAGGAAAGTGTTCATTACATTCTGGAGAAGGTTTTAGTACATAGCACTAATAGATATCCCGTGACGTTGCCCACGTGGATCCGATTTGCTTACTTGGATCGTAGATTTTAAGGGACGATTGCATGTTTGTCCGCAATTATCTCGCGTTTGGCTGAACCGATTTTGATACAGTTTTCAGAAAAGTATTTGTTACATTCTGGGGAAGGTTTTAGTATATAACAATAATGGATATTTCGTGAAGTTGCTCACATAGATGCGTTTTGCTTAGTAGGATTGTAGATTTTCAAAGACGCGGATTTTATGAAGATTTTGTTGATTATCTCAACTAAAAAGGGAAAAATAAAAAACTTTTTTAAAAAAAGGGAACCGACTTCAAAATCGAACACAAAAAAACTATAAAATAACTTTTCATTCGGAAGTCGGTGGCCATATGTCAATGAAATAAAAAAAAAACAAAGCCACCGACTTCCGAAAGAAAAGTTATTTTATAGTTTTTTTGTGTTCGATTTTGAAGTCGGTTCCCTTTTTTTAAAAAAGTTTTTTATTTTTAGCAGATTGAAAAAAATAAACTAATGTTTACAAATGTACCCACTAATTGCAAAAAAAAAAAGTCTTTTTTTTTGTTTGTTTATAAATTAATGTATTTTTTCTTATGAAAATGACCTTTAGTTTAAGATCTGGTCATTGAACGGAGGATCTACAACTACTTTGCTTTCTACGACAAGTATAAATTCTGTACACCTCCAGGAAAACTATCTATCTGTATTTTGCAAATGAAAAACAGAATCAATAAAGAAAAACCTCATTAGTCTTAATCTTTATCAATTGTTCCTTTTACTCAATAATGTAACAACTTGTTACCGTTTTTTTTTTTGCAACCTGTTATCAGTTTTTCATAATTTTTCACTTTTAAATTATATCCCTCCCCCTTTTTTTTTAGGTTCGTTAAATTATTAACGAAGCTCAACTTTCAAAAACAATTATAAAATAAGTTTCATGGTATAAATCTATAATCTTTTCGACTCGATTTTAGTTAGATTACAACATAATAAAACAAGAGCCTCCGAGGGCCTTACCGACATTAAGACAATAATTCATACTGTAGTGCAGAAGTTCCCGTTTCGTTATCCTCGGCATGGCTTCGCTCCTTTTCAGCAGCGTCGCAGTCCCGCTGTTCGAGATGGCAGCACGTCTTCATCGCCCTTCTAAAGACGATTCGTCCACCCGTCACAGCTTTCAGCAGGGACGTGCAGATTGATAGCTCCAACGTTGATTATGAAAAACATAATAAAAGTTCATTAGAATTAATAAATAGGTTAGGGCACAATCCCGCTTCTGATATTAGATTTAAAAAAAAAATGTTGTGTGGGAATAAATTGTGTAAACACAACACTAACACTTCTGATATTAGATTTAAGGATGTTTGTGTGAATAAAATGTGTATCTCTGGTTTTATTGATATTAATATCGACTTTATTATCAAGTTTTAGATATCAGGATGGTTAATGTTAGTTATTTACTGTATGTAAAGTATCTCTTAGGACTTTTGTCCAGGAATGTGTTTATAAAGAAAAGCACAAAATCAAGACTAGGTATTTATTACCAAGCTACCTCCGTTCGCAAACCCTAGGTCCTCGTGGAGAAGAACGGAGAAAGAAACTCCACGGCAACAATCATTTTATCAGTACACAGTCACACATTTATAAAAATACATCAATATTATCATCATAATAAATTATCAATTAACTTACATTTTCATTGTAGAACATTAGAACACAAATTATAACTTTCAGCATCACACAGTTGGATTCACAATTATTAAATCACATTAATTAAATAGAACAACACTCAGAGCACAGCTTTCACCTTATAAAACGATTGGATAATAATGACCACCAATTTGACGGTACATCTGTTTTTATAAACATAGAATTGTACCACTTCCAACAAAATTGCCGCCATTGTTGACGAATCACAGATTGTCATACATTTTAGCTAAATAACTTATAAAATAAGCAATAATAAACAAATCTTATGTAGTAGAACCTTTTTAAAACTTGATTACTTAATTTAGAAATTTAGTTTTGATTTATTTGCAACCTTTATTAATTTCGATACAATATTTGACTATCAACTGATTTCGTTCGGAAATCAGATCATTGTTGTATAAAATAAGCAATAATAAACAAATCTTATGTAGTAGAACCTTTTTAAAACTTGATTACTTAATTTAGAAATTTAGTTTTGATTTATTTGCAACCTTTATTAATTTCGATACAATATTTGACTATCAACTGATTTCGTTCGGAAATCAAATCATTTTTGTTTTAAATATATTACTATTTTTAATTAAATAAGGGCTATGTATCATAAATAAATCCGACACACGCGTCAATGGATAGATATCAATGTCGTAAGGTGTCGAAGACTTGCGTAGCGTTGTGTACGCAGGGCCTTTCAGTTTTTGGGTCAGCAGAGAAAGGTATACGATGAAAGGTGGTTGCAAAACCAACCTAATTACGACATAGAAGATGAGATTGATCTTTAACAAAAGAATATAACTGCTCGTGAAAAATTTGGGTTTAATATCATATTACACTGTTGCTTTTCCCGTTGGGGAATGAAGATTGAAGGTGTTATATACAACGTGTAACAATTAATAGCGCAAAACCTCTCGTGGGGTAACTCAGCCCATGTTACTGAACAATGTTTGTTCCAATACTTTTTTTTTTTCATACAAAATGAGAAATTTCATCGGGCTCATCAGTATGAAAAATCATTTTTTTTTTGCGAATTTCCAATAGTCTTAGAATAAACATTGTTTAGTAACATGGGCTGAGTTACCCCACGAGAGGTTTTGCGTTATTAACGTTACCTACACGTCGCGTTGTATTTAAGCTCAATTTATTTTACAAATATTTTGGGAGGTATTGAACTAAATATCACAGGAACTTTTTAAATGAAACATTGATTTTTATTTTATATTGATTTGATTAAATAACTATGTATTTATTTCTGAAAATACGAGTGATTTTAAATACGAATGAATTAATATGTTCAAAGTGCTATGTTGCCAGCATTTGCAGCTAGACTATGAAATATATGAAAACATTTTGAGTGTAGCCTGGCCATATAGCCACGCACTTTGTGCCTGGCTGTGAGACAAAACGTATGAGCCATTTTGATACAGACATATTGCCAAGATATTCTGCATTAAAATGATTTTGAGCTGGCTAGAAATAATGTTTAGACGCACCTTAACAAAACATTCGTAGCGGTGGCTTGATCATTCAGATGAAACCTTAACATCACCTTTTAAAAAAAACACCACTGTCCTTCTAGTTTCATATAATATGTATAATAGGCAGAAGGATACAAGGAAAGAAAAACAATTGTCTGTGCGGACCGTAAGCTTCAGGTAACCCTTTCGGTAACCCTCGGCGACCCTTACTTACCGAAATAACCCCATGACATGTTTTTCATTATTACGTAATATGCGTACTGTGGGTCAAATCACGCATTTATAAATTTAATCGGCTTTATTACAAGTGAATAAGATTTATCTTTCGTGTGCCTAAAGATAAATCATGATTTAAATGTCCTTTCTTTGGTATTATTCCTCGTGTCATTGAGCTCCTTGAGTTATGAGTCGCGTTACACGACAACTGACAAATGCTTGTGAGGAGGGAGAGGTTTACTCAAATATGTGTGGTCAAAAGACTTTTTCAGACACTGATCTGTGATCGTCGTATGTTCTGACCAATACAATCAATGCCGCGGGACTTACGAATTACCGTGACCCCGGAAAGTAAAGGGCTATTGAAGGACACCCTGGATTTTAGTCAGTACGAGTCTGACAGTCCCTCCCGCCATGCCCTGGGTTTATTTAGTCCTGAGACGACTAAATAAACATCATTGCAAATGTTTAATTTTTTTTTCAGTTGATGTTAGAACCAAGTCAAAAGTGATTGTTAGAACACAGGAAACCTCTGTTTACCACATTGTATAGGCTATCAAGTCCTCATATTTGCAGGTTTTCTAATAATTGCAATGGTGTAATCTTATAATGGAAATAATAAATAATATATTGTGTGATACCTATTTATATTTAGGTACAGTTGTAAAACTCTAAACATATTACAATTATACAATTTATATATAGTTAAAAATACCAGAAAATAATTTAAACCAATAATTAGACATACGATAATTATCTTTCCTTCCTTTTTCATAAAAGGTCAATCTCCACATCAAAATCCACGAAGTATTTATGTATATTATAAGTTGAAGTACTAAACAGCGAAGTTTTCCCGACTCAACGATTACATCACGTCGACATGAGGTCGTGAACACGAGGTTTAGAAGAGTGACGTCACAGATGAGAGTACAGAAAGTGATGTACTCGTATTTGAAGATGTGGAGGTGTGTGAACAGTTCAGTGAGAAAGAAAGTTTTTGATAATGTACGTATACATGTAATTAATACGATACATTTTGCCTTGCGGCATGCAAAATATTATATTTGAATGTAATATTAAACACTAACAACAATTACATTTTTTTTTCTTTTTATAATTTTTTTTTGTACATACTTCTGGTAAGTTTTATTTATAGTTTGTATATAATTTTAGTATTGTAGTATAATATTAGTATTAATATGTAAAATATTATATTTCGTTATCTAAATAAAAAACTTTTTCAAAAAAAATATAACCGCCTTCAAAAACAACCACAAAATAAAGTAAAATAACCTTCAAAACTTTTCTTTCGGAAGTCGGTGGCAAAAGACAATGAAATTAATAGAAAAAAGTCACCGACTTCCGAAAGAAAAGTTTTGAAGGTTATTTAACTTTTTTTTGTGGTTGTTTTTGAAGGCGGTTACGTTTTTTTTTTAAGTTTTTATTTTACTCTTTTTAGTTTAAATATTCAACCAAAATAATTCTTGTCAAATACATCATTTTCTTACATGTGCACTAGAATTTTGTAATCCGTAGCACCGGTAATAACATCGTTAACATCTCTTTCATTCCTTCCCTATCTCAAAAACTACTGAACCGATTTTGATGAAACTTGCAGTATTCTTTAAGTTGTACGATACCTAGTACAACATAAAAATAATTACTTAAATCGGACGTGTAGTTACGGAGATATGCGAACACAAACCTAAATCAGTCGATGCCGACTCCTTACTAGAGGAGTTGTACCTTCCATCATCAGCTCAGCTTCACGAGATGATGATTTCCATACGCAAGTACTTGAATTACTTTATAAGATTTGCGAAAAACTATGTGTGAGCCAATAAAATTTGAGGGTTGCCCTCGATTTCTCCAAGATCCAGTCATCAGATCCTGATTTCGTGACTATGGGACCACTCCAGAAGAATCCCCTATCGAACAAAAAAATAATCTTGAAAATTGGTCCAAAATTTACGGAGTAATCGGGTAATGTTGAGGCCACTAGCTGTGCCACTAGCCTCAACCCAGCAGCCACCATCAGCAGCGCGCCGCGCCGCCGCACTCCGCGCGCCGCGGGAGTGAACGAGGGGTGCGGGGGCAGCGGTGCATTCATCGACGCCGGCGGCCGAGCGAGGCCCGACACGACAGACACTACAGTCAGCTGTTGCGCGTCTTCAAGCACGGCTGCGCTTACGCATTTCTTAATTCATGTTTACATATTCATTATAATCATATTTCATATTTGTTAATATTATAAATTCACGTCATTACATTGGTGCGAGAGCCGGCTGCAAAAATACCTACCTTATCGGCTACCCCAATAGGCTATGTATAGATCGTTAACCGACACCTAAACACGTAAAAAAAATCAGGTCTGCCAGAGCCGATCCTGCCGGGTCATAGAAATAATCGAGATTTTTTGACGTAATTTTTTAGTAAAAATTACGTCATAAGATACCCGAATGAAAGTGCTGGCAGCAGTTAACCATTGATTAGTTATGTAAAAAAAAGTGGGTCTGCCATTGCGCACCTTGCCGGAAGTACTTGGCAGACCCCTAAAATATGCCCTTCTGAAACACTAAACCTACCTCATCGAGTACCCGGATGGGACCAACGCTAAATAATAACCAAGATGCCTCTGATAATGGATCAAAAGGTCTGCCAGGTCTAAGCTTGCCGGAACTTAGTGTTCAAAGCATTTGAAGTTGATAGATAGCATAATTTCACATGAAGTACAAATAACATTTAACATTTAAAATAACATTTTTTTAACATTATTTTGTTTCTAATTTTATACAAATTTATGAATATTAAATATTTTTTATCAAAACATTAAATAAAACAACAAGTGTAGCGATACGAGTAAAAGGTGTACATTCAAAATTTAGCAACAATCACTACGAGTTCAATATCATGCTTACAATTTATATACTTACAACTATCAAAACTTAGTTTAAGTTGGCATTAAAATTACCTGAATTCTGTATAATATGTAGGTTTAGGGAACTAAGTAGGCTTCCGAGTGTAGAACCTGTTATTGCGTAAATCATCGTAGGAACGCCGAAAGGTAGTCAACGCATAATCAACCTGACCACCACCAGGATCTTTCTCATCATCTCAGCCATAGGACGTCCACTGCTGAACATAGGCCTTCCCTTTAGATTTCCACATATATATAATATACCGGTTGGAAGCGATCTACATCCAGCGTCTTCCGGCGACCTTTATAAGGTCGTCTTTCCATCTTGTTGGTGAACGTGCTACGCTGCGCTTGCTATTCCGTGGTCTCCACGCTAGTGCATTTCGACCCCATCGGCCATCTGCTCTGCGAGCAATATGGCCTGCCCATTGCCACTTCAGCTTGTTAATCCGGCGGGCTATATCGGTGACTTTAGTTCGTCTACGGATCTCCTCATTTCGGATTCGATCACGCAGAGAAATACCGAGCATAGCCCTCTCCATAGTTCGTTGAGCGACTTTGAGCTTTGAGATGAGGCCGATACTGAAAGACCACGTTCCGGTGCCGTAAGTCATCACTGGTAATACACATTGGTTGAAGACTTTTGTCTTGAGGCACTGAGGTATGTCGGACGAAAAGACATTGCGTAGTTTCCCGAACGGTGCCCAACCGAGTTGGATTCGGCGGTTGACGTCTTTCTTGAAGTTGGACCTACCTAATTGGACTACTGTCTTGTCCTAAGTAGATAATAATGTTCAACAACTTCAAGTACCGAGTTTCCAACAGAGACTGGGGTGGGCATGGCATTTGACATAATTTTCGTCTTGTCCATGTTTATTTTCAAGCCCAACCGTTGTGAAACTCGGTCGACGCTATCGAGCATCATGCTGAGTTCCTCCATCGACTTTGCCATGACTACGATGTAGTCGGCAAACCGAAGGTGAGTGATGAACTCGTATTTGCCGTTGATGTTGCTGCCAAGTCCTTGCCATTCCAGGAGCTTGAAGGCGTCTTCCATTGCGGCAGTAAACAGTTTCGGGGAGATAACGTCCTGTCTTACGCCTTTTCTCACTGGAATCGCCTTCGTGCTCTGCTCCTGTACTCGGACCGACATGGTGGCGTTATTATACAAGCACTTCACTTTAGAGCCTTGGTTTTGCTGTATGGTCTCTTTAACACGATTCGTATTAAAGAGACGCAAATCGCGTCGCAAGGACTTAGATATACGTCTATTGAGCCGCCTATATGACTTAACGTCATCGGAAGACTGCAACTGTAGCAAGCGTCGTTCAGCCATGAGGTTTAAGGTTTGCTCGGTCATTTTCTGAGGTCTGTCTTTACGGCAGGCAGAGGCGGCCTTACCCATTGCGAGGCCCCGGGCGGCAAGTCTTTGCGAGGCCCCTTGCTCTTTATAAAAAGTATGTGGTGCGAAAGTAGGTTTGGTTGTCATGTTTGAGGACAAATGCTAAAGTTATAGGCACAATTAAATAAATGTAATTTGAGTTTCAAAACATTCTACAGTTCATACAGGAACTTTGAACATCCGTGTTTGCGTAAAATGGAGTAGTTCTGATTTTTGCAGACTTTGTTTGCTTTTTGGCGATTATTACCATAAAGAACTAGTTTACTACTTTGATGAAACTTAAGAACGACGTTTTTTTGAGGTAGAATAAAACTACAATATGAGACTAAAATGGTTTCTGTAGACCCAAAAGCTTCCGAGATAGTGCTTTTCAAAAGTACCTCAATCAACGTTTTTTTAGAAGAAATGTGGAAGAGGCATCTGATATCATGTCTTCAGTTGGAATGTTTTCCAACTTTATAACTTTTTTCGAAAAAGAACTTTGAAGGGATTTAGGCCGCACTACAGTTAAGCCACTGTGGTTTTTATTGGCTTGAATTTGTGCCCCTAGAAAACTAAGACAAGCGGCCGCACCGTGGTATTTTCCCGCGAATGAGTTTAAAACCGTGATTTGCTACAGAATGCTCGCGGGTAAAAGCCGCGGCAAAACTGTAATCAATAGAACTTAGTTGACGCGTACGCACTGGCGTTAACCGCGGGCTGTTTTTCGGGAGACCGTCTTGCAGAGCAGAGCACTGGCGCACAATTTCAACCATGTCTTCCACCGAGTCGGAGTTTGTTTTAAACAATCCAGAATAAGAATTTATTAGGATGGTCTCTTAAGTTTTGATAATTCATATGAAAGAAACCTTTCTCAGATCTACGCCCAGTAAGTGGATCGATCCAATATGTTCGAAATTTGCGTTTACGTCTTCTTTTCTATTTCTTATTATCAGAGCAACAATTCGCACTTCTACCTTGAAATCCATTTTCAAACTGCGGGTGTGTGCGTCTCAAGCGGTTTAGCGGTGATAGCGATTAATCGACCCGACTTACGAGTTGTAGGTCACGAAATCTAACACAGCCCAGATTATTTTGTGTATTTATTTTATCACCATTGCTCTTAAAACGATGAAGGAAAACATCGTCTGGAAACCGGCATGTCCTCAAACCAAAATTTTTAAGACATGTGACATCACCAACCCGCACGGGTCCCGCGCGATGGATTATGGACCCGTCTTACAGAAAGGAAGCCTGTGTCCCAATGGGAACATTATAGGCTGATGAAGATGAAGAGTGAATATAAACACCAGCCTCAGTAGACCGAATAGTCTCCGAGATAAACCCTCCCAACATTTTTTCATTTTTTCGAAAATAGTCACAAAGTTCTAAGACTTCCCGACTCTGAAGCTTTGCCTCTTCCACACTTGTTTTTTATTCGAGATACCGCCAGAGTTACTCAAGCATTGTCTTAAATATTGCAAGTAATTGCAAAGTTCGAAAAAAATATAAATTTTGAAAAGCTCAACCTTGAAACTAATGGGTCTACAGATATAAATCGGTTCTCATATTGTAGCAAAAGGTATCTTTGAAACCGTTCTGAGAAGTTATTATCAACAACTAGTCCTTTACGGTCAAAAACGCAAAATTTTCAAAAAAGAACGAAATTTTCGAGTTTTTTTTTTAATTTTTTACAAAGTAGCGTTCGGTGTTTGAGGTCTCAAACTTTGATTATTCATTGGGCCCAGTGGCGCAGCTAGGCGGGGGCTTAGCGGACCCTAGCTAACCTCGCACATGACGGGGCCTCACGCTTAGAGATTTAATAAAATAAAATTGACAACGGCAATCTCAACTTTGTTTCCACTCAGTAAAGCAGTATAATTTAACTTCTACTACTATTTCTAACTGAGAATTGATAGAGCCAAAACTGATGGCGCCGACGATCATATTTAAGTCTAGCAATTCCGCTTCTCGCGCGAGACCCCGTAGTTGCATGATAACTTGGTTACTTTTTATTTCTAACTGTGAACAGAAAGAGGCAAAGAGGCCTCGCAAAGCGATCTTATCATCAAGTCATCAAAAAAATGGAGGCCTCTCAAGCGGTGACCCAAATGACGGGCTTAAAAAAAAATCACAAATCCGCGCGATATTTTTCATCCTCAATCATAGAAAATGGCCTCGCAGATGCGTTGCCCCCTCCAAGATTCGGTCCGGCTACGTCACTGATTGGGCCAACATCATTTATAAACAAGTCTGAACTACCGGATTTAACCTAAAATAGACGTACGTTCAGGCGACAAAATTATTGTACTAAATAAATATTTACAAAATTAACCAACTCTGAGAGTATAAATAAAAAAAAATGATGCCGTTATGATTGTTATGTTAATGAGTAGCCTAACTACTCATTAAGGCTATAACATAATTGATTAATTAATTAATCAAAATCAAAAGCTTTTATTTAAAAATTACTAGTTTTTTCTTTTGATTGCTTTGTTGCGCGAGGCCCCCTGCAAGCGCGAGGCCCCGGGCGGGTGCCCGCTTCGCCCCCCCCTACGGCCGCCACTGACGGCAGGGTCTAAAAAACATAGACCCTACCGTGAGGACAGTTTCCGCTAGCCCGTCGTTGATCTCGTTCACTGAAACTACACACAAACACTCGTCTTTTTTTAATTTATACAGTTATCGTACCTACTCAGGTATTGACAGTAAATGGCTAGTCAACCTAACCATTAATGTTTAAACTTTGACCTGATTTCGGTGGACTAGAAAGATCCTGGTGGTGGTCAGGTTGATTAGGCGTTGACTATACTTTCGGCGTTCGTCCTACGATGATTTACACAATAACAGGTTCTACACTCGGAAGCCTACTTAGTTCCCTAAACCTACATGTATACAGAATTCAGGTAATTTTAATGCCAACTTAAACTAAGTTTTGATAGTTGTAAGTATATAAATTGTAAGCATGATATTGAACTCGTAGTGATTGTTGCTAAATTTTGAATGTACACCTTTTACTCGTATCGCTACACTTGTTGTTTTATTTAATGTTTTGATAAAAAAATTTAATATTCATAAATTTGTATAAAATTAGAAACAAAATAATGTTAAAAAAATGTTATTTTAAATGTTAAATGTTATTTGTACTTCAGGTGAAATTATGCTCCCTATCAACTTCAAATGCTTTGAACACTAAGTTCCGGCAAGCTTAGACCTGGCAGACCTTTTGATCCATTATCAGAGGCATCTTGGTTATTATTTAGCGTTGGTCCCATCCGGGTACTCGATGAGGTAGGTTTAGTGTTTCAGAAGGGCATATTTTAGGGGTCTGCCAAGTACTTCCGGCAAGGTGCGCAATGGCAGACCCACTTTTTTTTACATAACTAATCAATGGTTAACTGCTGCCAGCACTTTCATTCGGGTATCTTATGACGTAATTTTTACTAAAAAATTACGTCAAAAAATCTCGATTATTTCTATGACCCGGCAGGATCGGCTCTGGCAGACCTGATTTTTTTTACGTGTTTAGGTGTCGGTTAACGATCTATACATAGCCTATTGGGGTAGCCGATAAGGTAGGTATTTTTGCAGCCGGCTCTCGCACTACATGTTTATACAGTCCGCTATCACTTTCATTCATACTCTCCACGAGCTATCGTCACACACAAAAAAAAAAAAACATACCGTCGAATTGATAATTTCTTTTTGAAGTCGGTTAAAAACCATTACAATTATTATTAACATTAGTAACGTTAGTTTAGGAAGATACAGATCACTTTTCTTTTTTTTTTTTTTTTTTTTTAGCGTGGTAAAATCATCAAATGAGTCCTCCAACCCCGGGCAGGGCGGGAGGGACTGTCAGACTTTTACTGACTAAAATCCACGGTGTCCTTCAATAGCCCTTTCTGTTCCAGGGTCACGGTAAGGAAATAATCCCGCGACCCCGGCAGGCTTTGGCCCTCTGAGAGGGGGGCCCCGTCATTATGCTGACGCTCTTTGAGGCGCGCGTGGGACACAACGCGCCGTCGACCCGGGCATGGTCCTTGGTCGGGCAGGGATACAGATCACTTAAGAGAAATAATTAATTAATAAAATGTAAATCTCTCGTATACAACTTTGTTGAAATATTTTTTTAATTTCACAATATTACCGCGGATGTTTCATAAACAATCATTTACACGTTGACTGCATATGATTATTCCCTGACTGGCGATTGCACAATAAACATGAAAAACTGCCGCAAATAAAACCCTGCCGAATATTTATTGACATAACAATTAATAAAACGCAAAACCATTTTTAAAACCACACCATTGCACATGGGAGGCTGGGAGCACTTAGTTTTACAGCATTTTGTGTTCTGCGTACAACAATACAGATTGCTGAACACACCGCAAATGACATGTTTTGTGTCATGACCATGACGAGTGATATATCATAAAAACATTATTATAAATTATTATAATGTCATAATTCTGCGATATAGCAACAACTCAGGTTATTATTTAAACGATCATATTCATTAATTTAAAAGAAACAGCAATGATGATTTATTAATGCTTTACAATAAGTTATTTCGTAGCTCTTGCGTTTGCTACGAAAGCGTAGCACGTGTAGTAGTAATGCTACGGAAGCGTAGCACCCGTAGCCGAGGGCGGTCGCCGTGATACGAGTTACGGCGTAGCGTCGTAGCAACAGTGCCAAGAGTAAACAGACATGCCTGATGCTTTGATTTAAAAGCTATTTACATACTGAGTGGGAATTTGGCACACAGAATTTGGTGGAGCGTGAATAATCATCACTATTGTGAAAGCAGATTTCAGTTACTTATCTATTCTGAATCTATTATTATCCAATATTTCCAAAAATAAAACGAATAATCAAATAAAAAAAAGAAATCTTAGTATAAGACCACACTTATCATAATTAGGCCAATTTTATTCGTAGTCACGTAAAACGCAAAAGGAATTCTTAGTTTCTCGCACGACCGCGCCGTCTGTCCGCCCCATTGGCGAGCAAACTTGCGTGATGATACGCGGAGTGCTGAACGAGCGGAGCGGCTCGAGCGACGTGAGCGAGGCGAGCGACGCGAGCGCTGACGAGGCAGGTTCGCTGCGGTGACGTGGCGGGAATCATTCGCGGTACAGACATGCAAGCTTTCAAATTAGATAATAGATTAGAGTCAATAGATGACTAACTAATTACAATAGTTGCTAATTAATGATGACTATGTTGACATTAGAACATGCTTTTGAACTACGTCAATATATTTGGCTTACCTACTCAGTTTGGGCCAATCGTGGTTAATAAAGCGGGCTGTGTTTAATTTATACTCATAAATATAATAACGCTGAAGTTTTTGTTTGGCTGAACACGCTTATCTTAGGAACTACTGATTATAATTGAAAATTATTTTTGTGTTAGATAGTCCAGTAATCGAGAAAGAGTATAAGTTATTAAACATCAAGCTAGGACTAAAAGTCGCCGAGCAGCGGTGGTAAATCCACGGGGAAAAGTAAGTTTGTAAATATAATTAACGATGACTTTGATGTGATTTCCACCAACACGCGTGTCCGCTGGTGGATCTTTTGCATAGAGGAAGCCCCGCAGTAGCCCCGGATAAATCGTAATCAAAGTGAGTTTGCATGTTTATTTGATTATCACGCTTTCACGCTTAGCCCGTTGTACCGATTTTGATGAATTTAGGAACAGAGATAGAAGAAACGCTGGAAATGGTTATTGGCTACGGTGCTATAGAGCCGTGAGCTTTTAATAATATTTTGGTAATCTAGATTTAAACATTGATGATTTCGAGAATACGTATATGTATATACGTACCACTAAATGTGTGATTTATATTGATAATTATTACTAAGTGACTCAGATTAATCACTCATTCACAATTAATTTCAAATTCCATTTACCACTAATCTAGCTAATCCAAGTCATTATCGGACTTAGCTAGTGAGGTGCACTCCGCGCGGATATCTCGCACCGCGTACACGCTAGTACTGTTCCTTATCTCTAGGATACGCATCATTAGAGTATCTTACTTGCTCCGTGTAAACGCTAAGTGCATACCTCTGTATGCAAGTAAGTTGTACCTAAGACTCGCTAAGTGAAACTTCCACACAAAAAACCAGCATAACTTAATAAGCGAACCAAAGATTTTACTTGTTCATTAACTTTTAATGTTCATATGTGTGTGTGTGTGTTGATTACACCCAACTTTAGATACTTAATAAAGACCTAAATATTATTTGGTTACATTAGATTTGGTTACCATTTACTGAAGCTCTTTGCCAACAGTAATTACAAATTAATTGATCATCAATTACAGTTAGTATCAATTAGGAAAAAACCGTAACAGCTAAATGTTAGAAACAGAAACCATTATAATGATTATTTGTGGGGCAATTTAAACTGCAGGATCAGGAAAAGGCGACATGTAAGAACGTTTCATATCGCGCTGGATGCTAGCCGCTTCCAACCCGCCTTATTGGAAATCTATAGGGGAGGCGTACATTCAGCAATGGAGGCTGATATGATGATGATTGATGATAAAAACGTTGCACAACAAATAAAAAACCGGCCAAGTGCGAGTCGGACTCGCCTATAAAGGGTTCCGTAGCAGCAAGTAACATAATATAAAAGTTCATGTAGTTGGTTGTAACTTTGAAAGGTAAATTGCGGTTTACGATTAATGACGTATTAAAAAAAACTAATTACTTGATCTCGTTCAAACCAATTTTCAATTGAAGTTTGCATGGTAATGTACATCATAATTTTTTTAGTTTCATCATTCTCTTATTTTAGACGTTACAGGGGGGGGGGCACCAACATTTTACCACTTTGGAAGTGTCTCTCGCGGAAACTGTTCATTTTAGAAAAAAAATATATTAGTAACGTGGTGAAAAAAAAATTTTGAGTTTCAATTGTAAGTATGGGGGCAACTTCCAAAATTAGTTTTATTTTTATTTTAGTATGAAAATCCTAATGCGGTTCACATAATACATCTACTTACCAAGTTTCAACAGGATAGCTCTTATACTTTTGAAGAAAAGTGGCTGTGACATACGGACGGACAGACAGACAGACATGACGAATCTATAAGGGTTCCGTTTTTTGCCATTTGGCTACGGAACCCTAAAAATCGTATGATGCCCTCACTACACCTCATATTTTCAAAGAATCATTCAAGTAACAGTCCTTGTCCCTCTGCTGGGACAAGGCCTCCTCTCTGTGAGAGGAAGTGGGCCATAATCCATCACGCGGGCCCAGTGCGGGTTGACTATGTACCTATGTTCACCTAAACTATAATCGTTCGACACGTGTTCACAATAACAATGGCCGCCACAATTACTTACCACTCCTGAATTACTACAGATGTTCAGCAAACAGCAATCCAATCCGTGGCGCGCGCCGTTGCGTGTGTGTGTGTGTTGTGCACACACAATCTGGCGGAGTGGTCGCGGTGGTTCGTCACGCCCGAATTGAGTCTCACACTTTACTTACAGAGATTTATTACTATTCCGACATCTACATGTTTAGTGTAGAACACTTCAATACCATCTGGAAGACGTTCAATCGCAGAGATGTGTAGACACAGATTGAACGGTTTTATGGTCATGTTTCCGAATACCCGACATGTATGTGAAAAACAAGTTGGTAGGAGCTTAGGCTACATGTCTGTTTTGTATTTGGTTTGAACACTTTTAAATATTTCGAGTGTTAACATACTCAAAGCATTTAATTCAGTTAGGTACAGGCGCTTCAAAATCGTTGAAAACAAAAAGATAAAGCTACAGTCTTTACGAGTTGTAATAATGCATTATAACAGTGAAAGTATTGTTATTCCAAAAGATTGAGGCAATTTATTTGGAAAAATGAATAGCGCATCGTATTTGAAACTTCAGTTTTGATATCAATTAGTAAAGTTGCGTTAGTATCAACTATTCTGCATGAGGCTTCTCTGCATTACCAACCACTTTAGGATGATTGAAACGCACCAACACTGGTAGTACATCTAATCGCTAAAGTAACGTTGTTCATCGCACCGGCTAAGCACAATATTGACAGAACTGCCGAACCAGTGCCCACACACCACTTATGATATGATCCAGATCTAGTAACAGTATCAATCACTCAGCGCTACACCCTTGTATCAATGTTGACAGCTAGCCGTAGCTATCGATAGTGTTAACTTCGATTGCGGTAAAAACTGCCGATTTGTTTATCGATGTCTTAGTGTGATTGTCGGTTGTTTTTTTTTGTGACCTATGAATTGTTGTAGTTTCTGAACGTTTTATAAGATGAGAAGTGTAATATTATGTGTTGTTTATTTGGTTTTGTTTTGTTTCTTTCACTCACTGCATGTAGTGTCGAGTTTTTTGGTTTTTGTAAGATTTTCACATGGGATTAGTTTAGAATTCTGTTTTTTTATATATTGATCTGCAGTTCCTCATTACTGAGCCTTGTAATTTCCGGTGCACGGAGAGCGTGCTCTGACTCCTCTAGGGTTGTGGTAGTACTGTTGTTGTCAGAAGTAATGTGCAGGTAAGTTTGGATAAAAATTAATAAAACGAGATTCGGCTTCCGAATAAACTTTTATTGGACAAACGTGAACTTCTCGCGAAGCCGTATAGTACAATGTACATCAACTTGACTAGTAAAATACAATTAATTAACTAACTAGCAGTACATACATTATCATGATGACACTTAGTTACGACACGTCACCGGCTCGTCGCCGGCACTCCGCCGGCTCGCCACCGGCACGTCGCCGGCACGCGGCCGGCCACCGCCGCATACACTTAATATCAATTGTCGTAAAAATAAACGCTATGTCTTAATGTAAATATATTTGATAAAAATCTCGTTACACTAGAAGGTGACATAGTAAGAACTACATTTTGTACGAATATTACAATTTATAAAGCGGAGCGCGGGACTCACAAACCGCTAATAAACATTTAATAAAGAATCGAATCAGCAAAAATATAATAATCTCAACTCGATGTGATTATATAAAACAAATGTCCCGCTGCTATTAACATCTGAAGTATCTTTATAACAGAAGTAGACATTGAATAGGAACTTGGAGGTAATGCGCCTCACTGGTTGGAAGTGAAGCGGATTACACGCTGCTCTATACTCTGTGGCCGCGCAAATTAAAACTATAAGCTATCAAATTAAATGGCGCGAGACTGAAATTGAATTCCAGACTTCCATCAAAATGTGTGTGAAAAATATATAGTAGTTTGCAATGAAGGAATAAATAAAACGTCCAAGTTTTGGTAATTTAATTAAAGAACTTTGTTTAAAACATTATTTTTCACAACATTATGATAACATCTGTTTGACAATTTGAAGTTCGCGTCATTTGAGAGTATTATATTAATTAGATCAAAGCTTTGGTATATTATGAAGAGTCGCTAAACACAGTGGTTGGACAGACAGACAGTTGTACCTAAGATATGACAGTTGTTATACAATATTTAGTTTTATTAGTTATATAATATTATACACAGTTTCCGGTAGTCTAGGCCTCGTCCCTCGCACTGCTCTCTGTGGACACAAAACAACATGTTAGAAGACGAAATGGTTAGAGAAGAATAACAATGATTAAAAAAAATACAGATCATTTTCTAAAGAAGTGACATTGAATGAATGGTACAATTGATTTAAAGCCGGTGAGAGATGTTGATAGAAGCATCGTCTTAGTTTCCTAAGCACTAGGTACACTAGTGAAGGTGTTAATTACAAGAGATTCCCTACTAATGAGCATATCTAACTACTACATTTGTAGTTTTATGAAGCAGGAAATGAACTCGTTCCTTGCTTTGTGAGTAGTACATTAGTACCCACAGCGCGCCGTGATTAGCTCGTCGCGCGGCACCTCTACCCGTGGCACGTCGCACCTCTATTCTTTGCTCAAGCGCTGCGAGCTGGAAGCCCGCAGCTCTAATTTAATTAAAACTTATTTCGATACTTGTTGGTAATCGTTTGATTTACTTAGCGAACCGTTTCAGTTTTAACTTTTTAATTCAAGTCGGCTTCGCTGGCTGAGCGCTCTGCTCGATTGATTACACCGCGGTGGTTCTACTTATAACATTATTTGAGAGTATTTCTCATTGAATGCTGAGATTGTATAAAATATTGAGATGGGCAGTGAGTCTGATGGGGTTGGTTGATCTCAAGGCTGTCTCAAAATGTTAGTGTTGCTAAATAAATATATGTGAGCATTTGTGTGATTTGGATAACTTAACTGTGTCCGGTTCGATTCTCGTACGGAACAAATATTGACATGATATACAACTAGTTGTTGTTTAAATATTCGTAATCGCACCAACGATTCAGATTCCTACGTTTTTTTATTAAAAACAGAGAATAACCCTAGCTTGTAAAGAAAAGGGTAATATAATTGAACTGTAATGTAAATGTGACAGAGTCCCGAGTAGGGCACGGAGTCGCGGGCAGTGTTCCGGACGTGTAAGTTTCGCGCGCGAACAGTGTGCTCGATAGAAACGCTCTGCATCTGTCCGACTCACTGAATCTTTGACATCACCGGCATTTGGAAAATAACACTTATTTTTTAAAATACCTTCAGTTCTTTCCTTCGAGTTTGGGCTATTTATATACGAGTAAATGATACACAATATTTACTAAATCTTTGTTCAATTTTAACTTCTCGAAATTGGTTATTCGTAATCGACGACAACGCTCCAGGTTGTTACAGACTTAGTTTTTGATTATTATATCGATATTGTATTTCCTAGAAGTTACCTTAATACTAACTTTCAAGTTATTAACGACCAGTAAGTTTCAGTAAATATGAGTCAAAGCTAAGTTTCAGGAATAGAAGGTTATGAAACAATATTTAAAAACACATACATTTTCAAGTAAACTACATGTATTTACACATTCATACTACGAACTTTAATCTAACATCGACTAGAGAGAGATGAAATACAGAGGAAGGCAGAAGAGAGAAGGAACTAGAAGAACAAGCTCTAAGAACTACAGAGAACATACAGGAAGAGGTGGAGGTGAGACGGAGATAAACAGGTGCTACGACAAACTAGTGTGAGTGAGATAAAGCTAGTGTGCGAGTATTGCCGAAAGTTTTAGAAGACAGATGCGCCTCGTGGTTACCGTGGTCATCGTCTACCGCGTCCGCGTCGGGCGCCGAGCGCTTGCCCCACATTCCTCTTAAGTTAGTCCAGGCGGGCTCGCGCTTCCAGTAATACGATCCTGTTGGTTCATAGCAACACATCCATGTACTCTACTGTCAAGACTTGTATCGAGAGTTTGTGACTCAATGGCAACGTGAGACCTTCACAACTCGCGTTTCTAATAACGATACTCAACAACTGGTATTCATATAACATCTCATCCATATAACAATGAAATATTGACTTAATAGAAATTCGGAAAAGTAATTCGACACGATTTTCATATACGTATACATGAATGGATAAAATTTTTCATTAAATCGTTCGTCGTTAATGCGAAATTATGAAAGTACGCGTGAATAAGTCCAGCAACTGTTGGCTCGGCGGCGGCCATATTGACTTGGGGGCTATTTAATTTAAAAAGGCGAGCGAGGATTATTATCTAATTCTGTCGGCGGCTCGCACAAATTCCAACTTGGCTACAAATTTATTAGGGGCTTGTGGGGCGCAGTTTAAATTACACACGGAATGAAGGAGCAGTTTATTACCCGCGACACCTCCGAGACTCGACACCGGTGTCGCGGTGTCGCGGGCTTACCTCACAAGTATCGAGACAGGACACGAGACTCATGCTTGAGGGCAGCATGCTCCACAGAGAACTAGTTCTATATAAATATGAAGGTTACGCAGAGGACTCAATTATTACCAGAGCTCGTTCCCTAAAGTTAGTCTCCGCGCGATATAACAAAGCGATCTCATTTCTAACTCCACTGCGAAATGAGAGTCAATGAAGGCGAGTGTTATCTTTTAACTAAACTTTAGAAGTTAATGTTGCGCTGATGGCGCTCTCCACTCGCAAATAAACTGAACAGCGGACTGCGAGAACATTTGTTCAGTTAATCAATCAATTTAACGCGAGCCATCAATCAGGGCAACAGATAATTACGTGCTGCTGTTATTGTTTCACAGAATTTAACAACGGACGACAATTTATTATTAAACTTTTATGAGTTCTCGTAATTCGTTCGTCTCGGAATAATCGGGCTGATTGATTGTAACCTTAATATAAATGTCGAGCTGATAATTCAATTAGAGTATTTCAGTAGAATTGTTGAGCGTTAACTGATCGCGGTTTATGTTGAGCTTGTAATATAATTTAGGTGGTTTAGCTCACGAGCTTTAGAGGAGAGAAAACTAAATAAGTAATGTAACCACTTGATCTATGTCAGAGAACAACAGAGTCCATAGAGCTGACTGGATTACAATCAATCTTTGTATCAAAAGTGTCGTGTGTGATGTGTTCACGAGCACATACTACTCTACGCTATGACAAACTAGTTGTCGTACGTACCGCTGTTGTACTGGGCTTGCTTGACAGGTCGCTTGCCCCACGCGCCGTGTAACGCCGACCAAGCCTTCTTCTCGGGCACTTCCATTCGCTCGTTATCAGATAGCTGAACAACATAAAACGTGATTATAACACAAAAAATATTTACAAATTCTGCGTCATGTCCATTAAGGAATTTTTGAAGAGACTGGACAGGTGGAATAATTCTTGAATAGAATTTGCATTCCAAGTTTGGGAATTTGCTAAAAATATGCTAATATTTAAAACTTCTTTTACTTTAGCGAAAAGTTTTTTAAGGTAATGTTAAAATATTTTCCTAGTATAAGCTATGAAGGGAATGAGAATAAATTATATTCATAGCGTCGTCTGAAGCCGGAGTACACGAGAGGGATGAGGCTGTGACGCACCTGTTGGATGGGGATCAGTTGTTCGATGGCCGCGTCGATCTCCTCGTAGTCAGGCTCCGCGGCGCGCTTGCCCCACGACCCGTGGAAGTTGGCCCACTTTTCCTGAACAAAAACAGTACATCAATTGACTTCCTGCACTGAACTAGACATCGTATCCTCCCAAAGTGATCTAAATCTAGCAACAAAGTTGTTCTCGTTCCTTTAGCAAACTTTCGAAGTGGCGGAGATGTTACGCAGTCTTTCTACCTGTCCCTATTGTTCTGTGACCATACCTAACCATTTATTCATATGTAATCATAATAAGTAGATTTGAATAGTTTCGCACCTGTCCCTGGCACGTTGACATTTGGAAATGTAGACCAATTTTAAGTGAAATTCATTCGTAAAGTTATAGTCGTAAACTACTTACAGGTCCTCGCTTGCCCCAGGCAGAGCTCATGTCATTCCATCCACGCTTGCCCCAGGCTGAGCTCATGTCATTCCAGCCTCGTTTGCCCCAAGCCGAGCTCATGTCATTCCAGCCTCGCTTGCCCCATGCGGAGCTCATGTCATTCCAACCTCGTTTGCCCCAGGGTGATTGGGACATATCCCTCCAGGCGCGCTTGCCCCACGCAGAGTTAAGATCCTGCCAGCCCCTCTTGCCCCACGCTGAGTTGAGGTCTTGCCAGGCTCGCTTGCCCCAGGCCGAGCTCATGTCGTTCCAGCCGCGCTTGCCCCAGGCAGAGTTCAGGTCTTGCCAGGCGCGCTTGCCCCACGCCGAGCTCATGTCCTGCCAACCCCGCTTGCCCCAGCCCCCGCCGCCATGGAGGCTCGACCACGCGCGCTTCTCCTCATCAGTTAATTCTATTTCGTTGTCGTTCTGTGAACATGCAAATTTATTTTAAAAGAGTGCACCACAGGCGGACTTTATGAAAAGAAATTGCTTTGAGTAGTTTTCTCTTTAGCGCAAAGAGCACTCGTTGAAAGATTTCAAACATAGGTACAATAAGGAATTCTATTAGCTCTTTGTTTATTCACAGGACATTTTCGTTCGGTATCGGTACAATTGGCTGGAACAAAGCGCGCTCGGGGGAATTGTTCGAAAAAACTTGTCCCCAACAGTGTGCAGGCGGCGGCCGCACGCCCGGCTACGCCACAAGTTGTTTTATTATTCTATTAAGAGGCGTTCGTCGCCTCACGGAATGTTAATTGTGTTGTTCACATCAAACGGCGGACAAGCTTTATGCCCCACTTTTTCTTTAGCTCAGGAAACATTGTTCTAATTCCCAGAATAGATGTGTTACGACCACTAAGGAGCTCAGGTCTGGACCATTTGACTTAATTTTCAATGTTTGGCCAGTCCTCCATGTCCAAGAAAGATCCCTTGTTTCAATTTGTGAAGGCAAAGTTTTATTTACACTTGAAGGTATTATTATTTTATTTCCTTATTAGCACAAATGGCTTGCATATTTTGCTAATGTTGGGCGTACGTAATACGGCGTAGTAAGAAGCAAACATTCACGTACTCGGCCTAGATGTTCCAGTAATCAAAGCCCCATTTCTTAGGCTATATATAAAGAGCTTATTTTAACATAGCGCGGGCTGCGTGGCCCCACATTGTACGGTTGCCATCAAAAGGCGATGTCTTAAGTTTTCCCTCGTTGTTTAAAATAGTTGCGTTCGCGTTTGTCGTGGTTTTTACAGCGAGCTCGGTAAGGCCCTTCGTACATTCGGAAACTCAAGTTTCCGATACCTTACGACTTCAGTATCCAGGCGACTCTCGCAATAGAAATGCATATACGTTCGTACACACGCACGCGACGCGCGACGCCAATCGCGCGCTACCTATCTGCTGACATCGCCGCTACTTGAGTTTCCGCGACTTTCAAGATGGCGGCACAATTTATTTACCATTTTTTATTTTATTCACAGAATAAAGGGTTCCGTAGCATATTCTTGAATCATTTTTGGAAAGTAATTATTTTAAAACGATATAAAAATATTTACAATACTCATAACAAATCTTAATTTGGTATGCAGTTTTATTAAAAAGTTGGGAGAGATGGTTTTTTTTTTCAATTTTATTGAATAAAATTTAAAAATTAATTTAAAGTATTTGTATTTGGATTAATGTTAGGTTCGCAGGAAATTAACTGTGAAGGGCGGACTGTCACACGATGACACGACTGATCTTATAAAGATTCCGTTTTTTTTTTGAACCAAATGAACCCTAAAAAATATACTTTGATCGTCACAGTCATGTGTCAGACATTTTTGAATTCATATTCTTGACCACCCATCATGACCTTTTGACGCGGCGCTAGTGTCTATGTCGTTACATCAAATTGCATTATAAAAATTTAGTACCTCGAATTTTCCGCAGGTCATGAGTAGTGGCGAAACTCTAGTATCGGAAACTTGCGTCGCCTCGTGTACGAAGGTTCGTACACGAGGCGACGCAAGTTTCCGATACCTTACGATTTTGGTTTCCAGGCGACTATCGCAATACAAATCCATAGAGGCTCGTACACAGGTCGCGTCGCCGACGTGCGTCGCCGACTCTAGTCGCTCGCTACTCATCTATCAAGATCGCCGATACCCAAGTCTTCGCGATTTTTAACCGACGAAAAATTTGTATCTATTATTTTAAAATTTATTATTAAAGTATCTGAGGTAGAAAAATATCCTTGTTTGTATCATTACAATTAATAATAATAATATTCCACAACTATCACACAACGCCATCTCGTCCCAAGCTAAGCAGAGCTTGTGTTATGGGTACTAAACAACTGATAAACATACTTATATATATTTCTAAATACATAAATATAATATATAAATTACACCCAGACACAGAACAAATGATCGTGCTCATCAAACAAACATTTGTCCTGGGTGGGAATCGAACCCACGTCCTCCGGCATAGCAGTCAGGGTCACTAACGACTAGACCAACAGGCTTGTCAAATTCAAAAGAATATTCTAATAGATAATTAGCATGGAATAAGCTTTTTTTTTTTAGTGGTAAAATCATCATATTAAACGAGTCCTCCCACCCCGGGCAGGGCGGGAGGGACTGTCAGACTCGTACTAACTAAAATCCACGGTGTCCTTCAATAGAACCTAACAAAACGATAGCGCGATCTAACTCGACGACAGCGCCATCTATCGAGCATGGTGTCAAACTTTTTGCACTTTTATAAATTATTATGGTTTCGTTACAAACATTACTACTTTAACCTAGCTTCGTCATGTACTTGCACATACGACAAAAATAAAGTAATTAAGAAAACGAAAACATTAAAAAAAACCTATTCAAATCTGAAATTTGAAACCACGGTCATCATCATAGCAGTAAGGGCGTCAGCGTTCCGGTGCAAATAAAAGAAAACTATAAAAAAAAACCTAGAAAAAAATTTAATAAACCTCTAAAAAACAACTGAAACACGAAAAAAGAAAAATTCTATGTTTACCTGGGGATTGAACCCATGGTCACCACCTTGAAAGTCAAAGCTTGAACAAATCGAGCTACCTTGTAGCCGGTTGGCGCGGCGAAATTATGAACCATATTCTTTCTAGATTGTTTTTTTTCCTCTATACGCGCCAATTTTTAATTCCAAAAATTTGAAATAGGAATGCGCTCGTCATTTTTAAAATAGAAGCATTTTAATTTATGTTATGAGATGTACATTTTGTGTTTTGTACAATGTATATTAAGGTTGAATATAGAATGGTGGCCGAATAGACGATTTGAGTCTTACGACTCGAGTCGCCGCTGTGTACGGATCGTGCGCTACTAGAGTCGCGCGACTTGGGTATTCGACTGGAGTATCGGATACCCGAGTCGCCTAATGTACGAAGGGCCCTGCTGGAATGTGCTCGCGGCGGGCACTGGCGCGATGTTGCTCGAGATTGCCCGACTTTGTCCCGTTATTAGTGTGTTGCGGAAACATAAAGATGTTGTTAAAAGGAGACATGCCTGTAATATAGCTATCTGGGTGGTCAGATAAAACATTTGTGTCATTATAAGTTTAAAGTCCCTTTGTAAATAAATATGTAAATATGGTAGGTACCGATTTATTTAATCGAAGACAAGGAATATTTCACAATCAAAAACTATTTCTATTTTCTAACATAGACGATATAACCACGTAATTTTTATTTGAAGTGATCTATTTTGGTGGGAGACATAAACCTTCAGTAACGAATGACAGATCCATTATGTTCTGATCGAGTTCCAATCACGTTGATTGTGTCGTTAGGCGCCGCGTAAAAATTAAACTACCCTCGCCATTGTGCAATTTTAATTATTTATTTTATACAGCACAGCTTGACTCTAAACTTTATTTGTCCTCAGTAACAATAAAAAATAACAGTAATTAATATTTCTCTTATTTTGCAATTTAAATTGAGAAACTATTTAACTCTTGCAATTTCCTTAAAAATGATGTAACTGTATTCGTACTCTTAAGATATCGCGTAAATTAATTATGTACTTCTTATATTGTCGTTTATCAGACATTTTGTTTCTGCTTTATGACGCTCATACCTCTATGCACTGCTCCGAATCGACATCATCAAATCATTTTAATTAATTATCTAATTCGATTCGTGATCGATCTTAAGTGTAGGTACTTTGCCGTACAGATTTAGTTATATTGAACGAATACGAGAAGAAGCGATACTGATCCCGGGCAGTGTTTGTTGGCAGGTGGTGACGATTTCTTTCACTGTAACGAAGGCTATTGTAGAGCCGCTGATGTGTTATGGTGTGGTACATACCTGTGGGGGCGCGGCGTCGTGGTGCGCGTCGTCGGCGGCCGCTACCACGAGTGTGGTCAGCGCGGACAGCCACAGAGCGGCCACGCAGTAACGCATCTGTGGACAACGGAAACATAGCGTCAGTACCATCGTCATCGTCATCACCGTCCACCGAACAAATGGTTGAAGAGTAGTCGACAGTCATCCTGTCCTGAGACATATCAGGGGTACTACTATCTAAGCAGGATCCGCAGCTTCGGCCGACGCGACGTTTCGACTTATGGACATTATTTTCACTGTGCAACCTGGATCTAAATCGCTCCCTAGTTGTAAGTCCACAGTTCTGCAACATGTTCACCCTCGTCTCGGTACGACGGCGACGCGGCAAAACATATGAAAGTGAAACTAGTGATGCCTCAGATGAATGCAGCGCAGTCGTGAAACAGGCGTGAACTGCAACTAGCAGTGCCGACAGAGGCTGCTACAACGAGATTAATCTAGACGTATCAGAACGAACATATTGTTGCCTGTTAACAAGTCGACAATGAGGAAATGTATTGTTTTATAAGATCTTCAACTTTTTCCAATGGTCCGGCTGCCCTCTTTGGAGGGGCCAATGCCTGCCAGGGTCGCGGGACTAACGAATTACCGTGACCCCGGAACACAAAGAGCTATTGAAGGACACCGTGGATTTATATAGTACAAGTCTGACAGTCCCTTCTGCCTTGCCCTGGGTAGGAGGACTCATTTGATAATTTTACCACCACGCTATAAATACTAATCAATTACCTTAATTTTTCTAGTAAAAGTAAGTTTAGAATATAATTATTTTTTGTTTGCGTGAAATATGGTACAGACGGCAGCACATGAACCGCTACTTCAATCTGTCAAATTTCTTTAATAGATTCAACCTTATCACAATACTGGAAGGTTAACGTTCGATTGGTAAAATAATAAAATTTGACAGATTCGGGTAGGTTGTCCTGCTGGCGTTGTTGTTTGCCGACATTGTAATAAAAATTGATTGTGTGACGGAAATCGTTTATGACGTATTGTCATGACGGAGCGAATAAAAAAAACCTATAGGAGATATAATGAGCCCTATCGGAAAATGACAACAAATCGATATAATTCCCATCATTATTAATTCAAGTTTCCACTGACTGACAGCCGCGTAGAATTGTGACATCATATTCTTAATATACAACACACTGTTATAGTTATACGCAGTAATATTAAAAGGTTCTTCTGTTGGCTACATGTCCCACTACCGGCGATAAGCGAGTCTTCTCGCTAGAAATGAAAAACGAGTTGTTTTCGTTTGACAGAGTTCTCGAGTGCGAGTTCGGTGTCAACGTTCAGCTATTAGCTACATTGAGCTGAGAAGGTAAGAGCGAGGTACTTTTGTTGTTACAGGAAAAACCGTATTAACCAAAAACATCTCAATCATAAATGTTTGGAGTTTTAATTTGAGATTTGCAGATTTTGAAAACTGTTCAAGTCAACAATAACACGATCCACAGTCAGAATAGCGAAATAGTTGATAGCTAGTCGCTTTCGTTGGCGGGGGGACACTAGCCTTATGCATCGCATGCATTTGCTATACTGAGCTGTGGCAATAAAGGTGTGTTCAGACGAGCGGGCGAACGGGCGTGCAAATGTCACCGCGGTCTGCGATAGGTCAGCGGTCATCGCGGCGACACGCGGCTATTTACGAGCACTCCGATGGAAATAGCGATGACTAAGCTCGGGTTCACACGTAGCGATAGTGGCTTGTGTGAAGGTGATGCTACGCGTCAGGTTTGTTGTTTGTTGTCGTTGTGAAGTCATTGACATTATACACGTGACATTTTCAAGATTTCAGTCATGTTACTTTTATGAATTACTTCAAAGAGATGTAAGAAGGTGCTTTAGAAAGGTTATAAGAAGACACATAAAAAACATGTGATCCCGTGTGTACGTGAGGCCATGTTTTAGTACAATCCAGTTTTGAATCGACTTTAGATTACGATGGCGCTTTATTCTATCTACCATGACTGTGTCTATGATTTTTGAAAGAAAATATCTTTTGCGTTTGTCCGTGTTTTCTGCATTTTTCTCACAACTAAATTGTTTTCATCTTTCTTTTAGCAGTAATGAAAATCGCGAGAGTTTCAAAGGAGATGGGAAAGCTGAAAGCTTTATTTGATTCAGTTTGGACGCGCAACAGGCTACAGGCATGTCTTGTGTTTATAAAGCGGTTTCTTGGTCTACTTCTACTCAGGTCTTGAAGAGTTAGTGCAATGAGATGCATTCAGTGCGGCTTTGAGACAACTGTTGTGTTTGTAAGTAGTCTGTTGTTCCAGAAAATGACTTTTTTCGTTATTTTATCAAAGGGTAGTTTATGATTTTAAAGCAAGAATAAAGTGTTTTTCTAAATCATGTTCGTGTATAAAGAAAACTGTCTTCTTTATTTACGTTCCATTCATGAAGCGCCAGGTGAAAGATACTGACAAATTTAATTTCGTTTCTTATGAAAGGAAAGAAAACCTTTCGCGTTTGAAGAGGTTTTTCAATAGACTTCAAATAATACGATTCTAAAGTGTATCTTTACGCAGTGAGGTGCAACGAGACACAGTGAGAGACGACAAAGTGTTTTAAATATAAATAACATACTTATCTGACCTTTACTAAAATTTATTTCAATAGCTACCTGCGGGAAGTGGGCTGTAATGGCCCACAATGAGTGGCCAACATTAACCATTGGAAATGGCGTGAACATTTGTAGCGACAGATTAGGCCCCGCGGCGAATGAGGGCCATTTGTCCCAGAGATCGTGCGGCCAACTCGACCCCCTTCGACCCGCGCCGTATGTCACGGGGCGCTCGCACTACTATCTGGATGTATTGTTTCTCGACGGCCGGAGTTTCGGTAATCCTATTGCTAATAGAGGTGTAATGGAGGTTGTCGACCCTAATCACATTGAGAAAGTCATATTGTTTCGGAGTAAGATCAAAAGTAGAACGATTATGTATCAAAATATTTTTTATTGAAACCTGCTTTTACTAAATATTGTTTTTACAGCCGCACACAACACGTATCCATACAACTGCTCCATTAAATATGTTGTAGTCATAAGACACTGCATCTTCATACACAGAAACAAAAGAAGCTGGATGCTAAGTTATCGATGAAGTAAAGCATTACTTACTAAACGTCACACTTGACATTGATAAATGAGTTTTAATTTGATTGCCTTCCAGATTAATCCGAACGTATCCGACCGAGCGACCCTCTGTTTGAAGTAGTATCAAAAATCCGTGCGTGTGTGATGTAATTATGATCGCGTCACAGATTATGTCGAAAGGCGCGTGATGGCGTCTGTCAACAAATTAGCGGCGTGTTGCCAGTCGCCACGTATTTATTTATGAAGCGCAAAACGATGGCATCGGCCAGAGTGGGGCAGAAGAGCTTTTGATACACGAGTTTGTAAATGTTAAGCTAAATAGTAATTGATTTCTATTGATTAATACTTAGTGCGAGCACCCATGGTTATTTGACCATGTAATATGTGCCTAAGCTTAATGCCGTAATATACGCCAATCGTTTAGCTCAAACGGTATACCTAATGTAGAAATGTAGATGGATGTGTAGTCGATAACAAAAAAAAAACAATGAAGCTAAATAAAAGTATGTCTCAAAGCGCAAGCATTTATGTCTGCAAAGTAGTGTCTGAGATTGCTACAGGACTGCACAGATTGTTATTTACGTTTATATTCAGGATAAGCTCGCATTTAGCTGGAGTCTCGACTGATGGGATACGACGGGGTAATTGAAAATGGAGGACGCTTCAGGACGTTTCTTTTTTAATTTTCTCTGAAGATTCTTTGTTATTGTTGATGCTATTCTGGTAAAAAGGCGTCGTTCTGTTTGTAACTTTCAACTATAATAGTTAAGCTATGTTACACCGTCGCGTGTCGCGCTCCGAACCGCAAGTAGTCGCGGAGTTTGCTCCGGCACTTAGTTAACAAACCTGAATAGTTTGCGGTGTAAGAGGAGATCACAAGTTTGCCTGAAGGTGTTTGCTAAGAATGTGAGCGTCAATTGTTTCAAGTTGTTAACTTAAACTGTTACGGATATTTATATTCGGTGAACAACTTTGTAAAGTACATAGTTAAACTTACTTGCCGCTAAAGAAATAAACCTTCTGAACAAAAAAACGACAAAAATGAAAAATGTTATAAATGTTCAACAAACTTGCTTTCTCAGGAAGTCTATCACACGTACAAACAGTAAAACAATCCACTTAGTCATCGGAACTCTAAAGCCAGAACTACTTCAAACTTCATTGAATAACAAAGGTCAACTCGATTACAGTTGAACATAAAACAGTGTCGACGTACACCGAGTGTCCGGCGTCCGGCGTCCGGCGGCGTGCGACCCGCGCCGGCTGCTCCACCGGACCACTAACTCCTACAAATCTATTTCCTCTCTCTAGCCGTTTAACTTATTACACTATGTGGTCAACTTTCACACTATTGTATTAGGGCTGAACTTCATAAAAAAATATTCTCACAAAAATATCGAGTATATTTTTAGGGAACCCAGACCTATCAATATTCAATTATGGAGGGCAAACTTCTATCAGATATCTGAAGAAAAACAAGTGTCAACAATATTCATTAGACGCTCCCTAAATATGTAATGAGCTACTTAATATACCGACAAGTGTCTTCAACGAAATATTACAGCAATTTATATTATGTTGATAGCATCATCTTGTTTCAAAATCGGCTATTATTAACTACAATTACCAATCTGTTTCCTCGGAGTAATGGTTATAGGAAAATAATATAAATATCAATTCCAGGAAGAGGTTGTTTATAGAGGCAAGGCAAGAGAAGATCTTCTCGAAAGAATTGTGGGAGGTCTTTGCACAGCAGTGGAGCAGCACTGATTGTTGATATAACTTGAAGAAAGAAAAGCTGTAAAATCATCCTGAATCTGGCTAGCAAGGTTTTTGGCATATTGGTCGTAAATATTGTTTTATATTGTTATATTGACAGCACAGCAGTCATTGTGCCTATTGTCGTGTCTATAATAGACACGCTATGTTACACCGTCGCGTGTCGCGCTCCGAACCACAAGTAGTCGCGGAGTTTGCTCCGGCAATGGCTAAATTGCCAAAAGCCTCGACATACATCTGAGGAGGCTCTCGTTTGGCAGCTGGATCAAGTGTTTGATATATGTTCCTCTCTCAAGAGCCCTGACCACCGGCAGCTGGGACATGGACCCGGTTCTCGATACTGGTAGAGTACAATCCTTTTATATTTTTTAGAAACATGTACATTTTCACGATGCCATGCTGCTATAAACTTGCAACAAATTCACGTCACACAGAATGTTACCGGATACCGCACCATTGACAACAGAACTGCAAGTCAGGAAATTGAATGATGAGATCTGTGGCAGCCCTGACGGGGAAACAAAAGCGGTCGGGAATGGAGCGCAGTCCCGACCAGCGTGCGATGTGGCGGCCACGCACGATTGCATGAGCTGTAGGTTGCGATTCAAATTAAACGGAGATGAGCGGATTGTAGCTGTGATATGAGAAGACTGTTTGTTGGTTTCGCTTTAGTGGTGGAAGAAGGTAATAAAATTCAACACTTGTTAAAAAGAAGAGTGGTCACTGAAACCACAGTCCAAAACTCTATGCCGCACACTATGCTGTTCCACTCCGTATGCCAAATGACTTGATCATTTCTTTTAGTTTGTGTCATGATTATTTCCAATAAAGATGACCGGTGGCCTTAGCACATGAGTTCCGTATTTAACTGTATACTTGAACAGATGAGGCATTTCATCAATTAACCAATGATATTATAAGAAAAAAATATCATTGCAATTAACGTACACGTCACAAAAACGTGAAAAATTGCGATTAGGAGATGCAAACTAAAGAGGTTGAATTCTATACGAGTCGGTGGAAAAACCACGCAAATGAAACTATCACTATACACCGGTAAGGCTCTTGATGAAACGTGCGACTGCTAGAGCATTACAGTTGTACAAACACTGACAAGTAAGTATTATCTAAGTGTTGCCTGACAGTAGGTACTAACAGTGCAATTTAACTACACTCGTATATCACTCGGTGAGAGATATTTTAGCACGTGTATAGTTTAGTTTGCGACTTCTGACACAGGTCACCCGGCTACCCTCATGGGAAGTGATTGCGCAACTAAGGTAATATATTATCAATTTGCGTCGGCGTATTCATTCAGTGTGTGATGAATGAGAAATTGAAGACAGATTAACAACGACAGATCTATATTATTTTAGTACAATATCAGATGTCACAGTAAACTTTTGTACCTATTATTCCTAAAAACGAGTGTTTCCATTGCTTTTCCTCTATCAATTCATCGTATATTTAAAAGCGTTAATCACTATTATTGTCTAAGTCCACCCACATATTAATAGAGTTATTTAGTTTTAATTGCTTCACACATTAAAATAAACTAGTTTAAACCCCCGTCCTGCAACTTTAACGCAAATCAGTGTGAATAACAAATTGTGCGATTATGTAAAAGCTTCCGAACTTTCATTTATAGTTAGTTAACAACGAGATGTTATGTTGTGTTTGGAAATAAACGTGATTAATAGTGGCGCGGTGAGTCGCGAGTCGTGCGGCAGTAGAGCGAGCTGAGCTCACTGAGCTCTGTGAGCTCGGTAAGCTCACGTGGACACTGCTCTTAGGAATACAATGGTACAAAAGATATTTGAATTAAACTGTACGTCATTTATCAGAAGGAATGCGTTATGAACATAAGAGATATGCATAATTACTTCCCGCATTTGGTTGTAATGAAGGAATAATTTTGAAATATTTTGAATACGCAAAATAAAGAAAATCAAACTCGATGTTTGTCTGTTAGTGTAATCCTCACAGTTGCCATACTGAAAAGAAAACTGAAAGCTAAGAATGACATGAAAATGGATTTTGGGTTCGATTTTAGACCTCAATCCTACGCTAGACATGATAAACGCTGACTGTCACAATGTTCAACAAGTCAGATATCCCCGGCTCAGTTTACCGCCGATGGATTGAAAAAGATTGAACACGGAGCCATCTGTCGCGCTCGGGGGCGCTCGTCGCGGGGGCCGCGACACGTGACTCAGCACTCTTGTCACATGACGGCTAAATGTCAACCGACGTGTGTCGCATCGCATCGTGTCGATGTGATTATAGACATATTTCTAACAAATTGTTTCGATGACGAAATAAATCATGATAGTATTGTCAAGCCAAATTCCAGGTCCTTTACTGCGTCTGCTTGGGTTAAAAAATCAAATCTTTATTTCAAGTAGGCCCGGTACAGGCACTTTTGAATTGTCGAAAGACAAAAAAGGTAAATGAAAATTCTACAAAATTATGGTCTCAGTCAAAAGACTTACTTTTTCGATCAAGTAATTCTAACAAATCTTTTGTAACAGTCATCATTCATGTTGAGATTTTACAATATTATGTGAGAACGATGCAGCAAATTAAAAGTGTCTAAGTATTGTAAATATTAAAAAAAGAAAATTCATCAATTAAAATAAACCAGCCTGCCCAAATCACCCGTGATTATTGTTAAATTAAAAATCTCTGCTTGTTGCACTTTGCTGGATTTACAATAATCTTAACTAAAAAATTATGTTAGTCACATATTAGTTAGCCGAACGTATCAACTTGTACTACAACACAGCACGCGGGCTGTGTCAGCACATTTGCCCCTCGTCCCGACGGAACGCTCCGATAGCCGACAACGATGTCGTCTACATATCGTGGGAAAACTACGTTCATACTCATTCCGTATGAATAATTTAGCAAGAGATCAAGCGAAAGAAACCTCAGATTTTATAAAAGAGCATTACTTTTGGGAGCGTTTTTTATAAAAAAAAGTACTGTGCCGAATTTTCCTTCTGGAGACAACGGCTATACGAAAAATCTGAAGCTAAGATGCTGGTACTTTAGATTATGAAGCCAATTTACTTAGCACTATCTATACTCAAAAATCAGGCACTTGAATAGTCAAAGAGAAAAAAAAAATACTACGAAATTATGGTGATAAATAAAATACTCTTTATGCACACCATACAAATTACGGGTATTAGTTAAAACAGTGTGAACAGATATATTTTAAAAATAGGTTGACACAAGGGGCGATCTTTTCAAGACAACCTATAGTCAAAAGACATAATAACTGTAAAAGTACCGTAGATGCAATTCGTCGTATGTCTATGGATGAACGGGCAAGAAACTCCATGGACGCTCTTTTTCCATCAGGTAATTATGTATTACATTGTTACTAAAAGAAGAATACACGACTCAAAGTTCACAACGCTATACGAGTTTTGTATCAACAGACCAATTTGCCCAACTGCTCCACGTGATTACGAGTCAATCGTTTCTCAACAAGACGCGGAGGACCCTCCACGATCAGTTACTGCCGGCTACAAAACTATTAGACAGGCTGTTAGACACTAACATGTCTAGATTGTGTGATCAAGTTTCTTGGAACGGTATTGAAATGGTAATATCGGACGATTAGAGGGAAATTATCGTCCTTTAAGGTCAAACAAGTCAACATTTTTTCCATAGAAACTTCGTTGGGGTTTTACTCCACTATTTGACAAGGTACATCCAAAATTAAACATGGTATCGTTTTGTCTCATTATTAATTTTGTCTGTACGGAAGCAGAATTGTAAAATATGAAGCTATTAAAAAGTTACGAGCTTCTAAAGATTCGTTTTTTTGCTAATTTTAACACAACTTTAGGTGTAAATTAGAAGCTAAAGAAGCATCTTTCCAAAACGAAGTCCGTACCGACACTGCAAATTTATCGAAGAATTTAATAAATTTTATTTGAAATTAATTGGTGCAGTGGTTTTTTCATAAAACCCCAACTTCCAAAGGCTTTTTCGTATTTTTTTACGCGCGCCTTTTACTCTGAATTATCGTGCATCTCACTGAATAAGTTTTCCCCTGTTTTCTCCACGGGGGGATGACGCTCGCGCACACATGAACAATATGGCTCGATTTCCGGTGAAATATCATGGTTTTTGACCATGCCTGCCAGCAGGGACCGGATTACCGTTATTTTTCTTATAACGTTACGAATTATCGTTATGGTAACGATAAAAATGTAACGATATTTAACGATAACTGTAAGGCCGTTAACGTTACCTAACAACTAAAATGAGTATCGGTAAAAGTAACAATACATATACCGGTAATTTATATGCCTATCTCTTTCAAACGATGTCGGTAGGTGCGATGTAATTTAGTTACAAAATTGTAGGTCGCCGCCACCGGCCACCTCCATCGTCTTTCATCACCAAAGTTCGCAACTTAGTACTGTAGATACAAGTACAGACCAGTAAATAGGCAACGAAGGATGAATAACAGACGGAACAGACCGACCATTTTCGACCTTATCGACATTTAAAATTTAGTTTGCTTTTTCTCACATTCTCGTTAGCTAACATTGCTCCTTCATTAAAATCCGGTGTTTGCATAAATGTCAATAAGGTCGAAAATCGCTTGAACTTTTTTTTGACTTGCTATCGTTGTTCCTTGACACCTCTCAAGTTTTTATCCGTATTTTGGTTTAAAATAAAATGAATAAACACTGTTTTACGAGTGTACATGCGACCCATGTGCGAAAAGCAGTAATCATCCTGGTTACGATACACGAAAAGACAACGTGGTACGAACGAAAAGAGGCGCGGCGTGTCATCGGTTTGGCAACGTCGCACCAGAAATTGTTAGCATTTAGTGAATTAACGTTATTAGTAACGATACTTAAATAGCGGTAAATCCTATAAATTAACGTTATGTTTAACGTTAATATTTAACGTAACATAACGTTTATGTTTTGGTAATTTTGTCGGTATTTTTTCGGTAACGGTAACCGTCCCTGCCTGCCAGTGAGTTCGAGCTCGCGACTAGCGACGCCTTAAGACGCTTAACGAATTAAGGTGCAGACTCGTTAATTCGTATTTCACAAATTTTATTAGATGTAAGCCCCTTCTTACACTAGGCGACGCAAGTCTCCGATACCTTACGATTTTGTTATTCATTGACGCGTGCTTGTGTTCGAACCTCTATGGGTTTGTATTGCGATAGCCGCTTGGATACCGAAGTCGTAAGGTATCGGAAACTTGAGTCGCCTAGTGTACGAAGGGCCTAAGCAGACTGCTTGTAGATTTAATATGGACCCAAGGTGCCGTTATATTGAAAGATTTGGGATTTTAAAAGGAAAATAGGAAATTCAGGACGCAGTATGGAAATTATAGCCACATTTTATCAGGACGTAAGTATTGTTTTAGGTGTTAAAAATGGTCATAAGATGATTCGGTCAGCGCAGTGGCTGAGCGATTAGACTACTGTGTGTCGCGAGTTCGATTCCCGTATGGAGCAAATATTTGTATGATCTACAAGTAGTTGTTCCGGGTCTGGGCGTTTCTGTATGTGAGTTTATGTTTGTAAACGCACCCACGATACAGGAGAAATTCCTAGTGTGAGGCAATTAAAAAGAAATGAGTCCGCCCGCCCTGGGTGGAGCATACGGGACTGTCAGACTCGTACTTACTAAAATCCATCGTATTCCTTCAATTGCCTTTACATTTCCACGGCTGCCCATTTGGACAGTTCCGCTACCACGGCAGGCATGTGGCCCTTTAATACGTAAATCTATCGCGAAGTTTTAAACCACGTGATGCTTTTTTACGTGGTAAAATATCAAATGAGTTCTCCCACCCATTACTGTCAGACTCGTACTGACTAAAATCCACGGTGTCCTTGAATAGCCTTTTTTGTTCCGCGGTCACGGTACTGAGATAAACCTCGCGAATTCTTCCAATGATGCTTGGAAGAATATAGTGGTCTGACTTAAATAATATACAACATGAAGTTTGTGACTCATTATCTGAGTTTAGAACAAAAGTCCCCTCCCTCACCGCGACCACACTGCAACACAGGAGACCTTTCAAGGACTGCTGGAGCTTATAAACATTGTTATGAATGGAGAAGAATTTACACAAAGTTTTGGTGACAACCTGGCATGAATCAAAAGTTAATTCGTTAAAGAACTTGTGTGCCTCATGTAAGGAGTTAAGTTGTTTCGTTCCGTGGTAGCTTATTGAGTCAGAGGAGAATTAATGAGCAACTTATTATTGTTCAGATTCCTGAGGGCATAACACAAGATTTCCGTATTTTAATTACTTTTACAATATGGAATAACCTCCTTTTTTTTGAAGTCGGTAAAAATGGAAAAGCACATAATATAGTGTATCATTATGGAACTATTTTTTCCATCGAATTCCTGTTTAGGTACTTCACAAAAACGTGAAATGTCATGCTAAGGCCTATAATTTGCAACCGGCCCTGGAGTGTTAATAAGTTGTTTATCCACAGACGATGAAATACTTCATATCGTTTTCTGCGTGTTTTTTGACACTACACGACCTAAATAACGCTTATAAAGGTACCAAACTGTTGCCTAGGTCAGATAGCTGGCCATCGAAAGATTAATTAACAGCAAGATCACAGTCTAATAATCCTACAGTCGTCCGACGAAGACGTTTAGACAGGGCAATCGTGCGGGGTGTGAGGGGTGAGACGCGGGTAAGCCGAGCCCGAGTTGCAAACAAAACGATTTTTTGTAACTCGGGCTGTATCATTCAGGGCTATCGCGTGTGACCGTGCGTGTTTGTTTTTTATTTGTTTATGGTGCATGCAATGGTGCATACGACGTGTACTGTGACTCCTCATGTCGTATAAATAAAGATCTGCGTTTTCTAAAATGTCGTGTCACGTTGATAACGCTAATAAAATGGCCGACCGGTGCACGGGTTTTTTTTTGAATACTTTATCGCACAGGGCATCTGTTTGTATGACTGTGTTATTAATATTGTATGTTCCGTGTCAAGATGGTGGACTTTTTTTATTAATTACCAAGGGTGAATTTCGAGATGGCGGAAGATATTTTTTTAAATTTGATTAAAACAAGTACGGGTGTCAATTTCGAGGTTAATTGGGGTGCTTGTTACGAAATAGCCATTCTTTTTGAAATCTAAGATGGCGGACGTCATTTTTCTCTTAGAATTTGATATGGGTGTCAATTTCGAGGTTAATTGGGGTGCTTGTTACGAAAAAGCCATTCTTTTTTAAATCCAAGATGGCGGACGTCATTTTCTTAGAATTTGATATGGGTGTCAATTTCGAGGTTAATTGGGGTGCTTGTTACGAAAATGCCATTCTTTTTGAAATCCAAGATGGCGGACGTCATTTTCTTAGTATTTGATATGGGTGTCAATTTCGAGGTTAATTGGGGTGCTTGTTATGAAAAAGCCATTCTTTTTTAAATCCAAGATGGCGGGCGTCAATTTAAATGTATTACGCCAATTCCGTGATAAATTGGGGTGTGGATACGAAATGCCATCTAAATAACTTAAATCTTGTTGTCATTCAACTTCTTAATAATACATGCAGTAAAGAGCGGGTTAAAACTTGTTTTCATTATTATATAACCGACCGAACCCCTGGACCGTACAACCGACTGATTCAGTCGACGTTCAAAAATGGCGCGTCCGTAAGTGGACTGAGTGTTTAATATTGTTTTCATTATTATATAAGTGTTTAATATTGTTTTCATTATAATTCTGCTGTCCATGTTGATCTGTACTTGTGACAACCCTGGCCGATGCATAACTGTCTAGACGATGTCGGCATTTTACCCGAGATCAAAGGCGTCGTCCTACTGTATGATTTTTATACTGTGGCAAGATTATGTTTCTTCTCAAAATGTATTCAAATTCAGAATTTTGTGATTTATATCTTCTGGATTTGACTGTTAGTAGGCAGTGACCGTCTGAAGCGTATAAAAAAGGTTCCATGTGAAGAGCAACCTCTTTAATGGTATCCTGTCTGACAGACGCGCGCTGGTCATTGTGTTACAATTTGTTTGTGGAGCTGACAGCGAGTATGCGTTACATTTGTATTGTTACAAATATTTGCCTGTTGTATGCCGAGGATTTTGGTGAAACGTTTCAGTAAGCTTCAGGCATAAATAAAGGGTATTTTAAATTCCTTTTTGAATACTGTTTTTAATTAAACATAAGACGAGGACATTAGAATGATGATGCCTTAGCTCGATATTGTTTTTGCTTCTTCAAGAGCTTTTACATAATTCTGGACAGATCAGGACAGACTCGTACGACTTGATCTCAATTGATACAGCTGTTCTATATTGATACTCGAGTCGATTCCCCCCTCGCGCAATTTACGAAACATTCGATTTTATTTCGTAAGTCGTATTAAGATGGCGGATTTATTATTGTTACATCACACTTTCGATGTCAAAGAAATTGCTTTTTTGTAATCGCTACTTCACCCTTATCCGTGAAAGGTTATAATTTGTCGACGTATCACGTACGAGAAGCGTACCGTAGCAAGCTTTCAATAGGTAGGTATAACCTCCTTTGTTTAATTGTTGAGTATATACCTCGGGTAGACTCCATTGAAATGTAAATTTGAGGCGAGAATGAGAATATTTAAAAGTGATTTGATGAAAAGTTAGCCCATTTTGTGGCTCAATATAGATTTATTGTAAAGTTCGGAGTAAAGATAAATAGAACTTGCTCGTTTCCCCGAACTTTTGGCTGAATGATTGAGTTCTAGGTACTTTGATTATTGACTACCTACAAATCGATTCAAAAATCGTTTCCAAGAGGATCATAAACGATTCAGGTGAACGAGTGAATGAGTGAGCGGTTGGCGGCGAAGCGTTCGATCTCGATCGAGTGACGCGCGCCGCTCGATACCTACTGCAGTATAAATAGGATACCGATGCGATGACCTGTGCCTGCGCCCCTACCAACACAACTTGACCCCTCGCTCCCTCCATTCCACGTAACATTGAATGAATTCATACAAACTGTGTTCAGTGCGGGGTGCACGTTAAGCTGGTCGTCACGTAAGATTTCATCGTGACTAAGTAGGGATTACTTGCGTCATCATGTGCCGTTATAAATTTTATGTGATATAAAAATACTATCCACATTTAGTTTATAGTCAGTTTCGACCTAAAATCACGTTGAACGACCAGAATTATTAGAGAAGCAAAAGGGTTAGGTAGAACTTTTACTCATGTGATAATTTCGTTTTGTGAAAGTTCTCAGGAACGTACCCTGGGGGGGGGGGGGGAGGGTCGAGGGGGGCTAGGCAGACAGAGGCAGCTGCCCCTTCTAGATTTTGTATATCTTTCAGTTATCTACTTTTCGCTAAAACTAACGTGGCTGACGACTGCGATCGAAGACAGATTAAATTTTCAGTGTGCATATAAAATTTGCTGAAGTTCTTCAAAAGTTACTCTAGAAATAGCTAGAAAGAAGAACTACAACTGGATTGTAAACATTCCAAAAAATACTGTAATAGATTTGAACTGCTTTGCTTAGATTACGAATGCTTTAACTCTGTAATTTGAACTCTCGAACTGTTCACTTCGCTTCGGTGGATAAGTAAGTCGCTCCACTTACTGATCTCTTTTATTTTCAATTCTTTTATTTTAGATACACAGTTCGTATATGAGGTAGGGTTCGATACAATTTGCTACAACTGCTCGTTTGTATCGAGCACTGGCCATTACGCGAGAGCCTTCCATGATCTTCTCTGAATTGTACTGGTACTTGTAGGAATGAGAGTCAGTAACTAAAGATGGTTACTATTTTGCAAACTCTAATAGAAAACTTGTTGAATGCATATTATACTATACTCCTATATAACAATTTACTCTACTACTACTGAAGAAATACGGTAGTTTTTATCCAGGATTGCAGACGAGGTTGCAGGCAATATCTAGAAGACATTTGAAATAGGTACTGCGTGTACCCACACATAGATAAATGGTAAAGCGCGCTTATCTACAACTTAAGCTGGGTAGGTACTCACTTAGCAGTGTTGCATATTATAACGTATCAGACACTGTATCAACCTGCAAGTGGGTACGGCTCGTCCGAGCACACTGCGAGCCGCCTTGTGTTCGCAGTGATACAGCCACTCGGCGCGACACACGAGCGGTTCGCAACAGGCTCGTGCCTACGTACTCACTTGATACCGTATCTGATACGTTACATCATGCTACACTGCTAAGTCAGTACCCAGCTTTACAAGTAACCAAGTAGTTTATCAGTACTTACCGGTACGATGCCGATGATGTAAGATACGTACCGGAGGGATCATCGGTCTACCATGTAACGATGGTGCATTGCCGTACGTTTTGTAGCCCGATGATTAAAAGCCCCAGGTGGTATCAAGTTGTGCAGTTTCATAGCCCACTTTCAAAATTGTGAGTAGAATAATTGTAAACCACCTTCCTGTTATGAGTACTTATGGCATTCAAATGCTTAACACTCACCTCTGACATTCAAGAATATCGATTCACTCACAACACATAACTTTGAAGAAAGTAATAAATGACTACTTAATGATACCGAGGTGCTTGTGAACGATGGTAATCGGTAAGTTACTCCAACGCCAACGCATAGGACATGTAGATAATAATGTTATTGGAAGAATAGATAGGTTTATTCCTTTTTGAGAGAGCAGTGGTGGCCGAGTGGTATCGGCCCCGACTTACGAGTTGTGGGTCGTGGGTTCGAACCCAGCCAGACGCATTACTTTGTGTAGTGGAGTTAGAGATGTTGAGACAAATTTGTGTGTTGTTTGCTGTTATCGGACTCCTGCAAACAACAATTTTGATGATTTTATGAACAGACTTGAAAAACTGTTACAGCTTTTTCTCAATAAACCATGCATAATTTGTGGCGATTTCAATATCGATGTTTTAAAAGATGACTTGAGACATAATTCTTTCTTATCGTTGCTGACTTGCTACAACTTCAGATATATAATAGATTCACCTACCTTTCGACGAAACAACTCTGAATCATGTATTGACAACATAATAACTAACTTGCCTGACAGTTGCGTAGAATGTACGTCTGTTGATCACAATGGTTTATCAGACGGTCACGCTGGTCTTTTCTGTACTTTATGCTTAGAAAAAATTTCATATAAAAAGCAGACCAATTATATTTCTCTTTCCAAAAGAAAATATAATGATGAAAACAAAGCTACCTACAGGAAAAAACTATTAATGACGAACTGGAGCTCTGGTATTAACACATTTATCAGTCAATTCAAAGACATACATTCATCAATCTTTAAAAAGTGTAGAGTAAAAATTAATGTCAAAAGAAATAAATGTTCTAAATGGATAACAAATGGAATAAGGATAGCTAGCAAAGTAAAACGTTTCTTAAACACATTAAATAAGACACAGTGCGACAATTCAGTTCTGGAATATCGGAACAGGTACATCAAAATGTATAGAAAAGTAATTAACAGTGCAAAAAGGAATGCTGTTAGGAAACAAATCGAAATGGCAACAGATTCCAGTAAAATGATATGGAAAATAGTTAATCGACAGCGTAATACTACTAAAGACCTAAATCATTATCCAATCATACTTAAGACTGACAACAAAGTTATTGAAAATGCTTTGGATGTGGCTAATATATTTTCTAAATGTTTTGACAATGCGGTTCAACTAAAAGCTTGTGACCAGCGATTGGCATTGACTTATTTAACTGAAAGTGTCAGTCGAGTAGAATCGAATATGAGTTTTGATGCAGTCACACCTTCAGAAATTTTCAATATGGTTAAAAAAATGGTAAATAAGCCCTCAGCCGATTATGACGAAATTCCCTTGACTATAATTAAGGATAATATTGACTTATTAGCTACTCCATTAGCAGATTTTTATAATGAATGTATTGACGAAGGCATTTTCCCAGATCAACTAAAAATCGCTCGAGTGCTTCCTATTTTCAAGAAGGGCTCAAAAACGGATCCTGGGAATTACAGACCGATATCCTTGTTACCTTTGTTGTCGAAGATATTCGAAAAAATTATTAAAATTAGGCTTGTAAAACATCTAAAGATGCACGATGTCTTAAATAACCAGCAATTTGGATACCAAACATCATTGGGAACTACTGATGCGATTGAGGCATTGGTTGACGAGGTAATATGTCACTTAAATAGCAAGCTTAAAGTAGCCGGTATCTTTCTTGATCTCAGCTCTGCCTTCGATACAGTGGACCATGAAATTCTCTTGGCCAAGCTGGAACATTATGGTATACGGGATAATGTCATGAAGCTATTCAGATCCTATTTGCACAACAGACGTCAGTACGTAGAGATAAAATCCATAGAAGATGGAGAAGAAAAAATTTATAAATCGAATCTAGTAACTGTAGGCCGTGGTGTACCTCAGGGCTCCGTTTTGGGGCCAAACTTCTTTACAATTTTCTTAAATGACCTGACCCAGTATATTTCCAATCACTTAAAAGACGCTAAACTTATCATTTTTGCTGATGACACAAATGCAATAGTATCTGCACATAACTTAACTGAATTGGAATATAAGATTAACATCGTTTTAAAAGCTTTTGAAAACTGGTTTGGTACAAATAATTAAAAATCAATATTAATAAAACAAACTGTATATTATTTAAGTCGACGGTGCAAAATAACGCTGAGATTGAGGTGATATCATGTGGTAAAAAAGTTGAAGTAGTTGATAAAGTTAAATTCTTAGGTGTTCACATTGATGCACTACTAAATTGGAAAGCTGAGATATCATCTTTAACAAAATCTATTAGCTCAGCATGCTATGCAATCAGAACTCTGCGAGACGAATTAACTCTAAATCAACTAAGAGGGGTCTACTTTGCTCTGGTTGAGTCCAGACTCAGATATAGTATTGAGTTCTGGGGTAACAGCTACAAATACAATTTTCAGTCGGCATTTGTCATTCAAAAAAGAGCCATAAGGACAATGCTTCGCATGAAACAGACAGACTCGTGCAAGGATCACTTTATTAGAAAATTCTTACAGTGCCAAGCCTTTATATTCTAGTTTTGTTGACCAATTTAGTAAGGAATTTGCACAAATTGGAAACGGAAGACCAAAGGCAAAACAGATACTTAACTCATAGAAAAGATTTACCCTACACGATTCAACCCAGACTGAAAGTGGTTAGTCATAGTACAAGGTATCAATCCGTTTTCTTATTTAACAAGTTACCTATAGAATTTAAGATAATAAATAGTGTAAACATATTCAAAAACAAATTGAGAGCATATTTATTGAGAAAGAGCTACTATAGCATTGACGAATTCATAAGTGACAAAACAATTTTATGACGATCATGTTGTGATACTGCTATTAATTATATTGTTTTAGATTTTTAAAGGTTCATCAGCTATGGTATGGGTATTATTATTAACTTGTTTTGAAGAAATTATGAATTCTATTTATTATTACTCTTTTTATTTTATTAATTTAATTATTTTTAGACATTTTATGTAATTGTTATTATTGAATTAGGTACCTATAATTTATTCATTATTTTGTTAAATTATTGTTTATTCTCTTTTTTATTAATTCAAAATCATTTATTGCTGTCGCCTAATTGTAATTGTAATGAACTTCATATTTTATTTATTATAATATTGTAATTGATTTTTTTTTCTACACAATGTATTTTGTTATGAAATAAATGACTATGACTATGACTATGTATGTAGCATGCGCACCAAAGCCGAAATAGCAGGGGTGGCGTTCTGCTACTAGGGAACACAACGATGACGATTAAAATACGATGTTCAAAAACTCCACAGAATGTCAATAGCAAATACAGTGCATACACGTACCTTGGACTGCTACGACACACGCTGAGCCTTCCACCTCCGATGGTTCCAAGGGCAGGAACACAGGAATTCCGGGATGCGAGTCTGAGAGTCACGCGCGCAGAAGAAAGAACACGATGATTTGTCCAGGATTCGGACAGGAGAACGATGAGCGCGAAAGGAGATGTTCTCACACACGGCTTTTTTCGAAAAGTAACTGTCTTAGCTCCAACTTTTACGAGTCACGGTATGCACCACAGACTATAGACGGTCTGCGTTTTGTTATTGCAAACCGATGGAGCGTTGAACATCGATTACTAGAATTATTAGAATTACGTTTAGTTTTGTACGATGACGGAACATCCCGCCCACCAAAATGGCTATGGCATTTTCTGGTTAAAGAACGATAAAATTATAACATTAACTAATAAGAACGATAAATTAAATTAAACTAACATTGAAAGATAAATTTAAGTTATGTTGAGAATTGAGTTAAACGATTCAAGCTATGGGCAATGGACATAGCTTCACCAACGGTCGTTGTATTATATGATTAGTTGCGGTTTTAACAACTGCGATCCGAACTACCCCATCAGATCCAGGTAGAAGATCTACTACACGAGCAAGAGGCCAATGTAATGGCGCACGATTGTCGTCCTTGATTATTACCATCGAACCTACTTGTAATGGTTTGGAATCTTTGGTCCATTTGGCACGTTGCATTAAAGAGTTGAGATATTCGTTTTTCCATCTAGACCAGAAATTCTGATGAAATGATTGTAACAGCTGCCACCGGTGAAGCCGATTAGTATTGACTTGTGATAGATCTTCATCAGGGACAGCGGTTAAAGGTTCTAATGTGAGGAAATGACCTGGGGTCAGAGCTGTTAGATCGTTAGGATCTGAGCTAATCGCGTACAACGGTCGAGAATTCATAACGGCTTCGATTTGAGTGAACAGAGTTGTGAGTTCTTCAAAAGTAAGGACTTGATCACCGACGATACGTAACAAATGAGATTTAGCTGCCTTAATTTGAATTTCCCACACTCCGCCGAAGTGTGGAGCCGAAGGAGGATTAAATTTAAAAGTTATTTTTTCTATACTAGATGCATGTTGCATTAGAGTCGCTAATTGATTGCTAGCACCTACAAAATTAGTCCCGCAATCTGCGTGTATTTCATTACAGCGACCACGTCGCGCCACAAAACGTCGTAATGCTGCGATAAAACCGTCGGAACTTAAAGTAGAAACCACTTCAAGGTGCACTGCTTTGGTAGCAAGACAGACAAACAAACAAAGGTATGCCTTGTCTATCTTAGCGCCACGGTGTGGACCTAGCTTTATACGAAATGGGCCACCGAAATCAACGCCTACGATGGAGAACGGTTTGACTTGATTTACGCGATACGCGGGCAGATCGCTCATAAACGGTTGAAGCGGTTGCGGATTAGTACGGTAGCATCGAATGCATTTTGATAAGCACTGACGTATAACACGCTTAGCAGAGAGAATCCAAAATTGTTGTAAAAGTAGAAAGTGTGTCGTGTTTATACCTGGATGTAGATAGTTACGATGTATAAAATCTATAATTAAAAACGATAATGGATGATCTGACGGTAAAAAGGCTGGATGCTTATGTTCGTATTCTAAGCCTGCTCGCGATATTCTACCGCCCACCCTGAGTATTCCTCGACTATCGATAAACGGGTTTAGTTTACGAAAATGTTTAGGTATAGATTTCTTAGAGTTTAAGTTTAAAATGATTCCAGAAAATGTTGTCTGTTGTACATGTTTGACTAAATGCATTAACGAATTATGTCGCTCAATGTTATTTAAGAATTTGCAACGATTTGCTGATGCTGGATTACGGCAATTTGTAATGAAACGATGAACAAACGTAAGTATGTTTACTATCTTTTGTAAAGATGAGAACCGGTTTATTAAAGATTCTATAATTGATTCCGTCTGAGACTCATTATTTGTGCAAGTAGTTAAAGTCACCGTTTTCCGAGCCTCAGCTTGCACGGCTGACTCATCATCGCTAGTGAGCTGTGCTGGACGACTAGTGGAATTGGTCGGCCAATTAGTTATATCATTCGATAGCCACCAGGGCCCCGCCCACCATAACGAGTTAACTAGAATTTCACTCGGAAATTGACCGCGCGAGCAGATATCTGCGGGGTTGTCGCCGGAGGACACATGATGCCAGCATTCCATGGGTGTTATATCCTGGATATGACTGACGCGATTAGCGACAAACGTAGCCCAGCGCGAGGAGGGCGAACGTAACCATGATAGAACGATGGTTGAGTCAGACCAGAGAAAAACGTTATCGATTTTAATTTGAGAAAGATAGATGTCACGTACGTATTTATATAGGTCGGAAAGGAGAACTGCAGCGCACAATTCGAGTCGTGGCAGTGATATGCGTTTTAACGGAACCACGCGAGCTTTAGAGCATACGAGGGAAACGTTTATGTGATCAGCTTGGACCACTCGGAGATACACTACTGCTCCGTATGCAATCTCAGAACTGTCACAGAAGCCGTGGATTTCGTATGACTTAGCATCTGGACAGGTTAATCTACGGGGAATTTTGAATTGAGCTAGTTCCGGTAGTTGGTCACGATAAGTGTTCCACGTTCGAATGACGTCATCAGGTGGAGTTTGATCCCAGCCTATGCCGAGAACCCATAGTTTTTGTATCATACATTTCGCTTGGATGGTGATTGGTGAAAGAAAACCCAATGGATCGAAGATCCGAGCTGTTTCGCTTAAAATTGAGCGTTTCGTACAACGCCGGTCAGAAGATTCTATAGCGAAGTTAAAAGTATCTGAGGATGGATCCCACTGAAGACCTAATACTTTCAAGGTTGACGTTTCCGTGGTGTCGAATGACACTGCACCAGCTAAGCAATCTTCACTAGGAAGATCCGATAGAAGTGGAGGATGATTACTAACCCACTTTCGTAAATGAAATTGACCACGTTTGAATAGAGCGATAATTTGCGATTTGGCCTCCTGAGCAGTTTCTAATGTTGGAAATCCAGTAGCCACGTCATCAATGTATACTTGAGTTAGAAGAACTTGTCTTGCCAGCGGATACGAGTCTCCTTCGTCTTCTGCGAGTTGTCTCACAGTTCGACACGCGAGGTATGGAGATGACGCTAAACCATACGTGACCGTATTTAAACGGTATTCTTGTAGGGGCTCGCTAGGCGAGGTCCGCCAGAAAATGCGTTGATAGTCGCGGTGGTCTGAGGACAAGACAATTTGGCGATACATTTGACGGGCATCTGCCATAAAAACGATGTTAGGTTCCCTGAACCGTAAAAGTAGTTCAAAAATATTTGGTTGTAATTTTGGACCAATAAGTTGTGTATCATTCAAGGAACGCGAATGGAGATCTTTAGCTGACGCGTCAAATACGACGCGTAGACGTGTGCTAACTGAATGAGGACGTAAGACGCAATGATGGGGGATGTAGTATTTTCCTTGACCTATGTCCGCGGACGGTACAAGTGACATATGACCGGATTCGAGGTAATCTGACATGAATTCAGAATACTGACTACGTAAATCAGGATCGCGAGATAATCTACGCTCGATAGCGTAAAATCGGCGTAAAGCTACTTCACGAGAGCCTTCAAAAGTAGGTTCCGTATCATTTTTGAAAGGAATTCTAACAACATAACGCCCTGTTTGATCACGTGAATGAGTAGAAATAAAGATTTGTTCACAGAGCGACTCGTCTGGACTCAATGAAGACGAATTCGGCAACGAATCAATTTCCCAAAAACGTTGAACAATTGAATTTAGATCGCTATCACCGCTAGGTATCGCAGATAGTTGAAGTAAAGAAGCTGATGATAAAGACGTCTTACCTAGAAGAAGCCACCCATAAATTGAATTAAATGCGGTAGGTTGATTGTAGCCTCCTTTAATGCGTTGGTTAAGAACAGATTCAACGAAGACATCTGCAGCCAATAACATATCAATGGGTCCAGGAATGTCGAATCCTGGATCGGCCAGCGCCAACGATTTTATATGTGACCACCCCGATGTGTTTAACTGAGCGATAGGTTGGTCGCCACATATTTTCTTGATCACGTGCATGTTTAGTTTGTAATAAACACGCGTACTCGTGCCTACTGAACAAGTGACATCACCAGCAATAGATGCCATAGCTTCCCCGAGTCCACTGACCTTGGTATCAGCCTTAGCGGGAGTGAACCCTAAACTCTTAACAGCAGATTCGGTAATAAAATTGCTCTGACTCCCGGTGTCGAACAATGCACGAAAAGATTGCATATTGCCTGAAGCGTCCCTAACCTGAACAATAGCAGTAGCCAGCAGCACAGTAGTATTTGACTGAGACCTTGAGATCAAGGACGAGACAGTTGGATTCGGTTCTTGCGGCTGAGGTCTCTCGCGGTGAAGTAACGTGTGGTGTTTACGCTTGCATGTACGGCATGTAAATATCGATTTGCAATCTTTAAGTTGGTGGGATGACTTTAAACAATTATAACACCATTTTTTCTCGTTAGCTACGTTCATACGTTCGTCCACCGATTTTTGAAGAAATGTAGGACAAGACGTTATTGAATGTGATTCATCACAATAAGCACATTTACTCGGTTGTGTAATTTGTTTAGCATCACCAGTAGCAGCAAGTACTGTAGCAGCGGGGGCGCGTCGAGATTGAGACGACACAACCGCGGGCGCAGTCTGGTTCGATTTAAGTTTGGAAGTAGCGGTAAAGTGTGTACCACGTATAAGAGCTTCTGACTTGGCACGCAAAAATGATTTTACTTGATCAAAGGATGGTATTTCTACATCGGAATATTTCTCTTCAAGACTTTGGCGTACATCTGGATCTATTTTAGATAACATATGGTAAACCAAAACAAAGTCCCAATGTTGGACCGGGAAATCGAGTGTCTTTAAAATACATAAATTCTCTTCTAAAAGATCTAGTGAAGTTTGGAATTTATTCGCATCATTATGTTTAAAATCTATGTTTAAAACCTCACGCCAACAAATAAAAGATAAGTTGCGTTTAGACTTGTAACGATTAACTAATGTTTGATATGCATCGTGATAATGGTCTTGAGTCTTAGGGAACGTTTTCACTACCGTTAATGCTTCACCACTAAGGGAAGAAACCAAATAATGAAACTTTTCAGTGTCCGTAAGTGTAGTAGAATTGTGTATTAAAGCGTTAAATGTATCATAGTATTCGGGCCATTGTTTGATGTTACCTGAGAAACTAGGAAGTACTATTTTTGGTAATCTAATATTAGACGAAGAGTTTGTATTTTGCGATTGAGATGATGATGAAAGTGATTTTGTTAAACTGTGATAAATTGATCCTACTTGATAGTACATATCATCAAAACGTTCTTGCATCTCGTTATCAACATCTTCCGGGTCGTCTAAAATATCTAAAATAATTAAATGTGCTTGTTCGAAATTGTGTGCAATGGCCTTTATGTCTCGATAATACGATAAAAACAAGTCGTGCTTGGATGAGTCACTCAACGCTAACGTGCCAATCTCTAAGGCTTTAGCTAGCCGGTTGTAAGACATAGTACGCTTTCGACGTAATGATGGCAAATCCTGTGCTGTATATTCCTCCACATCGATAGACTTCGATTTAGATTTCTTTAACTTCCTAGTAGAATGTTTGCTGAGCAGCGACATTATGTGAAGTGTTAAATAAAAATGCGATAACACGTAAACAACAAAGATAAATACTCACTAGAATGAATAGGTACAGCTAACCGCACAAGTTTTGTTTAAATTTGTTATGACGCACCATACATGCGCGATCCGAAACCTATGTGGAGCAGTGTACACGGTCGGCCGCTACCAAGAAATCGACGCCGATTACGAACGCTCAACCGTCGCGTATAATGTGAAGTTACCCACAATATAAAAAAAGCGAAAACGAACTTTTAATAATTTTGTAATTGAAATAGAAATATTTAGAATGGAATGGAAATGGTGAATTTGATACGGGTGGTAAGTAATTATCGTAAGCCGATGGAATTAAGCACCGATAGAAAAGTGATTGCCTAATTAGATCCTACAATAATTACGATAAACGTGTGTGACAATAGATAATTCCTGTTCGATGGGGTACCTCTTGGAACGATTGTGATTTTACGTAGGTATAAACGGTTATTTATTTCAATGAGAAATGTTAATATAGCTCGGAATGCAGCCGGTAAACGTTTGTTGTAATAGATTTGTTCTGTATACCAAGTTAAATGACGTTTCTAACCAGAAAATACCATGAACGTAATAAGATTAGGTGGAAAGGTCCCTGGTTTCGGCACCAAAACATGTAGCATGCGCACCAAAGCCGAAATAGCAGGGGTGGCGTTCTGCTACTAGGGAACACAACGATGACGATTAAAATACGATGTTCAAAAACTCCACAGAATGTCAATAGCAAATACAGTGCATACACGTACCTTGGACTGCTACGACACACGCTGAGCCTTCCACCTCCGATGGTTCCAAGGGCAGGAACACAGGAATTCCGGGATGCGAGTCTGAGAGTCACGCGCGCAGAAGAAAGAACACGATGATTTGTCCAGGATTCGGACAGGAGAACGATGAGCGCGAAAGGAGATGTTCTCACACACGGCTTTTTTCGAAAAGTAACTGTCTTAGCTCCAACTTTTACGAGTCACGGTATGCACCACAGACTATAGACGGTCTGCGTTTTGTTATTGCAAACCGATGGAGCGTTGAACATCGATTACTAGAATTATTAGAATTACGTTTAGTTTTGTACGATGACGGAACAATGTAATTTATTTCATCACCACTGCTCTCAAAACGGTGAAGGAAAACATCGTGAGGAAACCGGCATGTCTTAGAACCAAAAATTCGAAGACATGTGACATCCACCAACCCGCACTGAGCCCGCGTGGTGGATTATGGCCCGCTCCCTCTCACAGAGAGGAGGCCTGTATCCCAGCAGTGGGAACATTTATAGGCTGATGATGATGATGATTCCTTTTTGGGGAATTATTTGGCGGCATGTTTGGTGAAGAGGCTGAGCAATTGGACCGCTGCGCTGTGTGTCGCGGGTTCGATCCCCGCACGGAACAAATATTTGTATGATCTACAAGTAATTGTTCCGGGTCTGGGTGTTTGTGTATGTGAGGTTCTATGTTTGTAAACGCACCCACGATACAAGAGAAATTCCTAGTGTGGGGCAACGTTTAAAAAAAAAACGAAATTCTAGTTTGAAAAGACAATGCTATTTCTATATAGAGGTATGGCACACTTTACGAGTAGACAACTGAAGAATAGAGAAACATTTGTTTTCTACATTCTATCATTTAGAAATTTATGCACGGTTACTTAACGAACGTAGATGTTTCCAAAGGCGGTAACCAAATCGTGACGCGTACACTCAAATCAGTCGACGTGAAAAGGACAAATGAAAATTAAACTTCAATTTTATAGAATGGTCATCTACAATCAATGGCCCAACACACACAATTGTAATGTTCCTTTTAGTACTAACAGTAAGAACTACTAACAGTGATTAGTTTATACGAGGCTCGATATGGAAGGTTCCAATAACCGGGGCAGTTAGGGGCAGCCTAATGAGTGCATTACGTCGACAGATGGCGCCACGGACACAGAGATGGCGATACTCGTGTAATGTCGATGTGGCGGTAATGGACCCTTCATGCCCCGACTAGTTAATGTAACTGTATAATTGAGAGTTGTATGTTAAAAGGCTCTAGTGATTTGCTCGTTGCAATAGGACTACTAGTTAAAGTATTTAAACTGTAGTGGTCTGAGAAATCAGTGATGGAAACTATAATAACACTACCCATACAGGAAACCGTACCCAGGATCTTATGCTTAATGGTAGCGTCCGCAAATATTAGATGGCCAAAGGAATCATAATTATAATCATGAACCTGTTTAGTTTCTTAAATCAAAGTTGAAGATTGAAATTGAACAAAGAAGAACATAGAAAAAGTCGAGAATTCTCAAAAAATTACAAAATTATAAACAAGTCGAAAACTATAAAAAATCGCGTAACATACATAGGGGTGATTCGGATACGAAATCATTTTTTTTTCTTTTGGAGCCACCCTGCTGTATTTACCAATCACATATTCCATCAACGGCTTGCTACAAATTCATATTGTGAGAAGACAAACAGAAAGACAAACCCTAATTTCCATGCTTTCGACATAGTCATGTCGGAATAACCGCGCGTGTGTGCGGGCTTTGTCACTTTGTGCTACTAACTCCATTGTTCTATAATCTCAACTGAATAACTGAATAGCAGCCAGCCAGTCGAAGCGGCAATAGATGACAATGTTTTATTGTGATTTGCGAGTCCCGCATAAAAGGCTGAACGCCATTTTTAGGGTTCCGTAGTCAACAAGGAACCCTTATAGTTTCGCCATGTCCGTCCGTCCGTCCGTCCGTCCGTCCGTCCGTCCGTCTGTCCGCAGCTTAGCTCAGAGACGCCCAGTACTAGAAAGCTGTAATTTGGTGTAAATATACGGATTTGTTGCGCCGAAAAAGTGGTAAAATAAAATCTCGTAAAATATTTTTTTTTAGGGTACCTCCTGTACACGTAAAGTGGGGATGTTTTTTTTATTTCTCGCGTACCCCTTAGTGTGGGGTATCATTAAATAGGTCTTTCAAAAATATTGATAGTTTCTATTAACAAATTTTTGATAAAAAGATTCGTTTGTGAAATATTAAGCTTTAAAGTGCTAATTTTTGCTCGACTCGAATGTCCCCCCCCTCTACCAGCTAAACGGTTATGTTTGGGGGTGTGAAAAAATTCACAATAGTAGTATATATAACGAAGTTTTAAGGAAAATTGTCATGACTAAGAAGGCTTTACAAGTTTACGAGTAATCGTCGACCAACTTATAAAACGTACTTGGACAATATTTTTTCCTAAACAAAATGTATCGCAGAACTTGTTCTTCAACTGCAAATGTAAGTTTGTCAACTTTATTTTTACAGCTATAATAGGTGGATAATATGTTTTGGGGATAGGTAGGTTTTTATTGACAACTATTTTTAACTAACTTCGAAAAAAGGAGGAGGTTCTCAATTCGTCGTAATCTTTTGTTTTATGTATTTTCCCCGATTTCTCAAAGACGCCTGGACCGATTTTGAAAATTCTTCTTTTTTAAAATTAAATTCAGCGAATCAGTTTAATTAGTTCGCAAAAGTATTTTGAAAGGCAACTACGGAACCCTACACTGTGCGTGCCCCGACACGCACTTGGCCGGTTTTTTTCACTCATGTGCATTATTTTTATTAGCATTTTAGTTCGTAGGAAATCAGCGTTGTTTGAAGGTAAGTTGCACGTAAAATACTATTGTAATAATTTTAGAAACATTGGAAACAGGAATCTGAAATAACAACTTCTGCAGCTATCAATGTTGGTAAAATAGCTCTTTGTCAATTTTCTAGTGTATTGTTTGAGTAATAAAACGAAATATTCCATGATACGACTTTTGTTGCAATAAATGTTGCAGTAATTGGTGAAGAACTTGATAATAGATAAAGAACACTTTTAACAACATTGATATTAGTAATGTTGCTAAAGTGGTTATTTTTAGAGTAGTTATTGGTAGGAACGTTTAAACAGCATAAAACTGTAAAAATTACGGTAGGTATGGGATATCGTACTCTAATTAATGCCTAGTCGTTGAATATTTAAAAACTTCGTTGTACAAGTAATGATAATGAGGGGTTGATGTTACGTCTGGAAATAGTGTCGGGATTCTAAAAGCCATGTTGGTTTTTCTTTGTTTAACCTAATGTGGGGCAACCTACAGTAGGAATTTCTTCTTGTCGGCGACGGGACCCCACGAAATGACAAGGGGTGCAAGTAGTGGGTGGCCTTTTGACGTCGATCAGTGCAGTGTTTACAGTGAAAGTGACGAACAAGTGTTTTTAATTAGAATCTGATAATTAAGTAGTGTAAATAGTTAATACTTGTAAGATTGTGTTCTATTTTAGTAATAAGATTCCAGTTAGAATAGGTTTTATAAGGAAAAATTGTAAATACTTTAGATTTCTTAAAAAATTACGTAACTTGAAAATTGACTTTTTTGTTTATGGTTATTTTGGAATTAAACTATTTGAAAGGGGTGTGTTTTATTGTAAAAACAATGGCACAAGTTGTTCCAAGCAAATCGGATAAGTAGTTTTTAAGATATTTAAGTTTTTGTGAAACCAAACTTTGTTCATACGTAATTTTAATAAGTTTTGTTCTAAGAAATTTTTTGTATTTAGTTGTAGGTTCATTTTTATTGTTTCATGTAAAAATAGAGTTTATAAGGGATCCAACAAGGTATAACACATAGTTGTAAGGTTGAATTAATATGAAAATAAAGGTTACGAAGGTCTCGGTCTTAGTAAAAAATTACAAGGAAAAACAGGCTCAAAATACGTGTGCCTCGTCAAGGTAAGCACGGGCGGTATAAAAGGCGGTACAACCGCCGGCACTGCGTTCAGTCGCAACCGAGCCACCGAAGAAGAAACATCACAACAAGAAGACCGAAGCCTTCAAAGTGAACTCTTCAAGTTGGGTGTTTTTATTTCCGTTGTCCGTGGTTCCCCTATTGTATTTCCGTATCTTCCAAAAACGTACGCATTCAGGGGTGCGTGGGTGCATGCGTCACCAGCGAAGGCAAGGCACGTGTGCACAACAACAAGGTAATCTGTAGTGGACGCGCCGTCGGCAATCCCGGTCCAGTCCATTACACTTCTGTATCATAAATGTGTGTTAATTAAGATTGAAACTCACACCAACAAACACAGGGGCCCGGAATAACTACTTGTAGATCATTCAAGTTTTTTATCCGTGCGGAGATCGAACCCGCAACCCGCTGTGCAGTATTCGAAAGCTCAGCCACTGCGCCAACTGTAACGTTACCGCTGACTACCCCCCACTTTTAGTTCCTAGTCTGTTTTTGAACATACACACACTTACATCTAATAAAATTTGTGAAATACTAATCAACGAGTCTTCACCTTAATTCGTTAAGCGTGTAATATGTCAGAGTGTGTCTCTAAAGTGACGCCTCATTGTGGCTTTAATTGACACCCGCCAAAAATCCGCTTAAAACGGCGGCTTCCGAAGTCGCCTTTTCAGAAACAGAACTTGTCGTCGACTGCCAAACTGTATGTCAAAGTTGAACGTGACGTCGTCGTCGTCGTTACTTGTTGATTTCAAACTCATTACGTCGGGCTTTTGTTGTCATTCACGGTGAAATCTTAATTTATTTTTAAAGTTTTTTTTTTTTACCAAAGCTCACTTCAAAATTGGCACTTAGGAATAGTTAAGTATTTAAAGTGAACTTTATTGGCTGCTCAGTATTAAGAATCTAACTTAAAAAGATTCTTTTACGTCTTTAATTTCACTATGGACACTTTAACTTGATACATCGCTCTCACATAATAGTAGCCATACACCATCCTGCCTATCGACGATCGATTTGACGCTTGCAATTGTTTCAAATAGCAATTGTTTAAAAATGCCAATTTGATGGCATGACATGCCAATTTGATAGGTCATCAAATCGATTTGACACAACGTCAAATCGGCAGCAGTGATTCATTTGGCTATTATTCGGTGACGACAGCTACAATTTTATAAATTTGTAGCTATCGGTCACCGAATAATAGCTAGATCTAGCTATAAAGTTGCTAAGTTGGCATCGCTGCTGCAGATTAGACGTTGTGTCAAATCGATCGTACGATAGGCAGTATGGTGTATGGTGTATATGGACGAACTGCCAATTTGAAACATTTGCAAGCGTCAAATCGATCGTTCGATAGGCAGGATGGTGTATGGCTACCATAATGTACCATCTCAAAATGAATGATGTAACAAATCATTCATACTCAAAGTGATCTTAAAAGAGTGTCCACGGAGTTTCTTGCCCGTTTTTCTCCATAGAGACCTATTCCTTGGATTGGGCAACTACGGTTCTTTCACAGTTATAATGTCTTGTGACTGGGATCATTGACAATTCAAAAGTGCCTGTAACTGGTCTACTTGAAATAAATGCTTTGATTGAAACTATGATTCAACCAAAAGACTTTTCCAAGAAACTTTAATAAGTTTCTTAGATAAATATTTAGAAAAAAAAAAATGGGATAACCAGCCAAGAAGTTGGCATGAAATGGCAATACAATGTGTCGGCTGCGTCTCGAGTGACCTCAGGGGACCGTTGTCATGTCGGACGAGTGTTTGTGATCACGAGAACATTCGAGAGCGGTGTCGACACCTGTGTCGCCGCTCTCAGGGGTGTCTGACATCTGTTACTATTATGAGACAATTATTGAACAATTCTTTAATAACTACGTCGACACAAAAAGTATTTTGATGAAAATCAACGTGAAAATTTGAGATACTCGACAAAGAAGACGTCTTATTAAATCACTTAAGTATTAAAGGGGAGAAAATATGAATAATTACGTTTATAAACCAAGTCTGCGAAGTTTAAATCCGCATTATAATGGCTTTAATCTGGTTAAGAATTAACTTTCGCTTCACCTGTGTCTGATCCTATAGTAGATATAATAAATAATATAGTGTTCTAATCTAAAGACATTGCCGAATGTAGATATAATAAGTGCGGTGAAGTGGAAGGGGCTCAGGCGGACTGTTTGTATTCGTGTAGGACAATCGTAATCCGTGACTAGGGCTGGCACGAGCGTCATAAGTAGAGGGTGTGTGTGGCGGGACAACTACGTGGATTAGCAGTACTGAACGAACGAAAAACCAATTTCTGGCCGAAACGTCGGCACTACCATCACGTTTATTATCTTATCAACACGATTGAACAGATGTCCCGATGCGTTATCAAAACTCATGAATTGAAAAGTAATAGGGAGTAGGTAGAGTTCACTCAAAACGTTCGAAATACGACATACGAGCCCGTAGTTTTATTGACAGAATAAGAGAGTAGACCCCCAAATTATAGAGGTGAAGACAAAGCTTTAGACAATACTTTTAGAATTTATTTAATTACTTGATCATTTCGAAAATTAACGTTATTTATAAATCCCCAATGACTTGTTAATAGAATTACCAACTACACCCTCGCTTATACAAACACTGTTGTGTAGGCTTTTGTAAGATGAATGAAGGGACTGTCATTAATTTCTAAACTTGGCGCTCGCCGGGGCAGCCCTGTATAGGCCGGCGGCCCCCACACTAATCGCGATCATCGAACAGACTCGAATATAATCGAATTGAGTCGATTATCGGTTCACAGCGATTAGTAATCGATCCTCGCGAACAAAGTTAATTAAAACTAAGTTCGCTTCTTGTTGCTGACATGCGAGTTGTGACACTCCTTTGTGAGGTGGAAACACCCTCATTGTCGTAGCTAGCCTTTTATGCGCCCATTGCGAGCTTCTTTAACTGCACCCTGGTCTGGCCAATCATAGTTCTGGTCTGGCCATTTCTGTGCCCCTCCATGGTCTACGCCCTGTGCCTGGACACAACATCTCCATTTTTGGCACTGGACACCTTACCCTGACATGATCGACGGCGGCAGAAGAAGATCACTTACCTGAAATAGAAAGAAAACATTTGTCAAAAATTGTTGGAGCACGGAAATAGGATACGTAGAACGCTTCCTCACCCGTATTTAGAACTAAGGTCGAGATGTCTGATCAATAGTTGCACTATTAATTAAATCCTATTCATTTTTAGAGTTCCCTAATTACTAAGACTCCGTCCGTCTATCTGTCTGTCTGGCCGTCTGTCACCAGGCTGTATCTCATGAGCCGTGATAGTTATACAGTTGAAATTTTGACAGATGATGTATTTCTGCTGCGTCTTTAGCAACATAGGTATACTAAATAGAAAACAATAAAATAAATACTCCCACGCAACAATCGTGTTTTTGTGTACGAGTTCGACTCGCACTAAGCCGTTTCTTTTAACTATTTATTAAAAAAATATATGGAATTTAAACTATAGTTAGTTAAAATATTAATCAAACAACTGTCTGTAAGTAAGTGATCACAAAACAGTGACGGACGATTAAAATGTGTGTTCTTGTTTTCAATTCTGTCCATTGTCTTTCAATGCTTGGCACTATAGATAATTGTTGTAGGTACTTAGTAATCGATCCTCGGTATTTCAAATGTATGAAACCCGTGTTCGCGGAAATCGGTTATAAGTAGGTATTTCATGATTGGATTCTGGTACAATAGTTTTTCAGCAATAAAAAGTTTTTCATAGCCTCGCGTCTTGTTAGTAAAAGTTTATTTGTTTTCTTAATAAATTAATACTAGAAGGTTTTTTTATACTATTTGTAACAGAAATAACTTACAAACGAACTGTTTTTAGGGTTCCGTAGTCAACAAGGAACCCTTATAGTTTCGCCATGTCCGTCCGTCCGTCCGTCCGTCCGTCTGTCCGCAGCTTAGCTCAGAGACGCCTAATACTAGCAAGCTGTAATTTGGTGTAAATATACGGATTTGTTGCGCCGAAAAAGTGGTAAAATAAAATCTCGTAAAATATATTTTTTTAGGGTACTTCCTGTACACGTAAAGTGGGGATGTTTTTTGCGTACCCCTTAGTGTGGGGTATCATTAAAAAGGCCTTTAAAAAATATTGACAGTGTACATAAACAATTTTTTTATAAAAAGATTCGTTTGTGAAATATTAAGCTTTAAAGCGCTAATTTTTGCTCGAGTCGAGTGTCCCCCCCCTCTACCAGCTAAACGGTTATGTTTGGGGGTGTGAAAAAATTCAGAATAGTAGTATATATAACGAAGTTTAAAAGAAAATTATCATGACTAAGTAGGCTTTGCAAGTTTACGAGTAATAGTCGACCAACTTATAAAACGTACTTGGATAACATACTTTCCTAAACAAAATGTATCGGAGAACATGTTCTTCAACTGCAAATGTAAGTTTGTCAATTTTATTTTTACAGCTATAATAGGTAGATATGTTTTGGGGATAGGTAGGTTTTTATTGTCATATATTTTTAACTAACTTCAAAAAAAGGATTGGTTCTCTATTCGTCGCAATCTTATTTTTTAATGTATTTCCCCCGATTTCTCAAAGACGCCTGGACCGATTTTGAAAAATCTTCTATTTAAAATTAAATTCAGTGAATCAGTTTAGTTAGTTCACATAAGTATTTTGATTGGCAACTACGGAACCCTACACTGTGCGTGGCCCGACACGCACTTGGCCGGTTTTTTTTTTTTTTTTTAGGAGGTAAAATCATCAAATGAGTCCTCCCGCCCTGGGTGGGGCAGAAGGGACTGTCAGACTCTTACTGACTAAAATCCACCCGTGTTCCTTCCTATGCCCTTTACGTTCCGGGGCCACGGTATCCTGGGTTAAGAAAAAACCCGCGACCCGAGCAGGCATTTGGCGCGAAACACGACGCGCCACCGACCCGGGCTTGGTCCCTGGTCGGACGGCGAGCTACCCATTACTCACCGTCCGCAAGCCCGCTCCGCCGCTGTGCCCTCTGCTAATCAGAGGGACGCGTTGGAGCGTCCACACGACAGGCTATTCGCATACGGGCAAAGAGACCCCTTAGGCACACAGTGCCTAAGGAAGAGTTTTTGCCCGCATCCCAGGGTGCACCGGCCCGAAAAACTGGTCTTCCCCTCGGACGTATCCGAGAGGGAACTCCAGTCCACGGGCGCACGTGGAGGTTTCCTGTCATAGCACCCCAGGTTTCCTGTCATAGCACCCCAAACGAACTGTTTAGACAAATAATAAAATTCTACAAAATTTATTCGATTGAATATTGTACGGGAACAAAACAAATACTTCAAGTAACTTGCGGGATTACGTACAAAGTTTAGTTCAATCACACGTCAAGACACACGAGAAAGTTCTCTTGGTAAAATAACAAATACTTCACTGCCGTTTTCAATATTACTAGGTTTCTACAAAAGAAACGTAAAGGTTGCCAAACTGCTTTAAAATGCCACCACGGTTTTGGAACGCAAAGGGCTATTGAAATAACTGGGTAGTTTATAGTCAGTCAATTCTGACAGCTCTACTCATTCGATGATTTTCCGACAGAAATAAGTAAGTTAATTTCAAGTTGTAAATAGATATTTTTAAAAGAAAACCAATTTCCCTGTGGTTCCACCTACGTTGCATACTCCCAGTACGTACATTGTGCTTCACTTGAAATGTAATTTAAATCTGCACGCGTAGCATTGCCAGTTCTATCTCCATTCTACCAAAGAATAGATAAAGTTATTTTATCGTTATTTCTATATGTAGCATGCGCACCAAAGCCGAAATAGCAGGGGTGGCGTTCTGCTACTAGGGAACACAACGATGACGATTAAAATACGATGTTCAAAAACTCCACAGAATGTCAATAGCAAATACAGTGCATACACGTACCTTGGACTGCTACGACACACGCTGAGCCTTCCACCTCCGATGGTTCCAAGGGCAGGAACACAGGAATTCCGGGATGCGAGTCTGAGAGTCACGCGCGCAGAAGAAAGAACACGATGATTTGTCCAGGATTCGGACAGGAGAACGATGAGCGCGAAAGGAGATGTTCTCACACACGGCTTTTTTCGAAAAGTAACTGTCTTAGCTCCAACTTTTACGAGTCACGGTATGCACCACAGACTATAGACGGTCTGCGTTTTGTTATTGCAAACCGATGGAGCGTTGAACATCGATTACTAGAATTATTAGAATTACGTTTAGTTTTGTACGATGACGGAACATCCCGCCCACCAAAATGGCTATGGCATTTTCTGGTTAAAGAACGATAAAATTATAACATTAACTAATAAGAACGATAAATTAAATTAAACTAACATTGAAAGATAAATTTAAGTTATGTTGAGAATTGAGTTAAACGATTCAAGCTATGGGCAATGGACATAGCTTCACCAACGGTCGTTGTATTATATGATTAGTTGCGGTTTTAACAACTGCGATCCGAACTACCCCATCAGATCCAGGTAGAAGATCTACTACACGAGCAAGAGGCCAATGTAATGGCGCACGATTGTCGTCCTTGATTATTACCATCGAACCTACTTGTAATGGTTTGGAATCTTTGGTCCATTTGGCACGTTGCATTAAAGAGTTGAGATATTCGTTTTTCCATCTAGACCAGAAATTCTGATGAAATGATTGTAACAGCTGCCACCGGTGAAGCCGATTAGTATTGACTTGTGATAGATCTTCATCAGGGACAGCGGTTAAAGGTTCTAATGTGAGGAAATGACCTGGGGTCAGAGCTGTTAGATCGTTAGGATCTGAGCTAATCGCGTACAACGGTCGAGAATTCATAACGGCTTCGATTTGAGTGAACAGAGTTGTGAGTTCTTCAAAAGTAAGGACTTGATCACCGACGATACGTAACAAATGAGATTTAGCTGCCTTAATTTGAATTTCCCACACTCCGCCGAAGTGTGGAGCCGAAGGAGGATTAAATTTAAAAGTTATTTTTTCTATACTAGATGCATGTTGCATTAGAGTCGCTAATTGATTGCTAGCACCTACAAAATTAGTCCCGCAATCTGCGTGTATTTCATTACAGCGACCACGTCGCGCCACAAAACGTCGTAATGCTGCGATAAAACCGTCGGAACTTAAAGTAGAAACCACTTCAAGGTGCACTGCTTTGGTAGCAAGACAGACAAACAAACAAAGGTATGCCTTGTCTATCTTAGCGCCACGGTGTGGACCTAGCTTTATACGAAATGGGCCACCGAAATCAACGCCTACGATGGAGAACGGTTTGACTTGATTTACGCGATACGCGGGCAGATCGCTCATAAACGGTTGAAGCGGTTGCGGATTAGTACGGTAGCATCGAATGCATTTTGATAAGCACTGACGTATAACACGCTTAGCAGAGAGAATCCAAAATTGTTGTAAAAGTAGAAAGTGTGTCGTGTTTATACCTGGATGTAGATAGTTACGATGTATAAAATCTATAATTAAAAACGATAATGGATGATCTGACGGTAAAAAGGCTGGATGCTTATGTTCGTATTCTAAGCCTGCTCGCGATATTCTACCGCCCACCCTGAGTATTCCTCGACTATCGATAAACGGGTTTAGTTTACGAAAATGTTTAGGTATAGATTTCTTAGAGTTTAAGTTTAAAATGATTCCAGAAAATGTTGTCTGTTGTACATGTTTGACTAAATGCATTAACGAATTATGTCGCTCAATGTTATTTAAGAATTTGCAACGATTTGCTGATGCTGGATTACGGCAATTTGTAATGAAACGATGAACAAACGTAAGTATGTTTACTATCTTTTGTAAAGATGAGAACCGGTTTATTAAAGATTCTATAATTGATTCCGTCTGAGACTCATTATTTGTGCAAGTAGTTAAAGTCACCGTTTTCCGAGCCTCAGCTTGCACGGCTGACTCATCATCGCTAGTGAGCTGTGCTGGACGACTAGTGGAATTGGTCGGCCAATTAGTTATATCATTCGATAGCCACCAGGGCCCCGCCCACCATAACGAGTTAACTAGAATTTCACTCGGAAATTGACCGCGCGAGCAGATATCTGCGGGGTTGTCGCCGGAGGACACATGATGCCAGCATTCCATGGGTGTTATATCCTGGATATGACTGACGCGATTAGCGACAAACGTAGCCCAGCGCGAGGAGGGCGAACGTAACCATGATAGAACGATGGTTGAGTCAGACCAGAGAAAAACGTTATCGATTTTAATTTGAGAAAGATAGATGTCACGTACGTATTTATATAGGTCGGAAAGGAGAACTGCAGCGCACAATTCGAGTCGTGGCAGTGATATGCGTTTTAACGGAACCACGCGAGCTTTAGAGCATACGAGGGAAACGTTTATGTGATCAGCTTGGACCACTCGGAGATACACTACTGCTCCGTATGCAATCTCAGAACTGTCACAGAAGCCGTGGATTTCGTATGACTTAGCATCTGGACAGGTTAATCTACGGGGAATTTTGAATTGAGCTAGTTCCGGTAGTTGGTCACGATAAGTGTTCCACGTTCGAATGACGTCATCAGGTGGAGTTTGATCCCAGCCTATGCCGAGAACCCATAGTTTTTGTATCATACATTTCGCTTGGATGGTGATTGGTGAAAGAAAACCCAATGGATCGAAGATCCGAGCTGTTTCGCTTAAAATTGAGCGTTTCGTACAACGCCGGTCAGAAGATTCTATAGCGAAGTTAAAAGTATCTGAGGATGGATCCCACTGAAGACCTAATACTTTCAAGGTTGACGTTTCCGTGGTGTCGAATGACACTGCACCAGCTAAGCAATCTTCACTAGGAAGATCCGATAGAAGTGGAGGATGATTACTAACCCACTTTCGTAAATGAAATTGACCACGTTTGAATAGAGCGATAATTTGCGATTTGGCCTCCTGAGCAGTTTCTAATGTTGGAAATCCAGTAGCCACGTCATCAATGTATACTTGAGTTAGAAGAACTTGTCTTGCCAGCGGATACGAGTCTCCTTCGTCTTCTGCGAGTTGTCTCACAGTTCGACACGCGAGGTATGGAGATGACGCTAAACCATACGTGACCGTATTTAAACGGTATTCTTGTAGGGGCTCGCTAGGCGAGGTCCGCCAGAAAATGCGTTGATAGTCGCGGTGGTCTGAGGACAAGACAATTTGGCGATACATTTGACGGGCATCTGCCATAAAAACGATGTTAGGTTCCCTGAACCGTAAAAGTAGTTCAAAAATATTTGGTTGTAATTTTGGACCAATAAGTTGTGTATCATTCAAGGAACGCGAATGGAGATCTTTAGCTGACGCGTCAAATACGACGCGTAGACGTGTGCTAACTGAATGAGGACGTAAGACGCAATGATGGGGGATGTAGTATTTTCCTTGACCTATGTCCGCGGACGGTACAAGTGACATATGACCGGATTCGAGGTAATCTGACATGAATTCAGAATACTGACTACGTAAATCAGGATCGCGAGATAATCTACGCTCGATAGCGTAAAATCGGCGTAAAGCTACTTCACGAGAGCCTTCAAAAGTAGGTTCCGTATCATTTTTGAAAGGAATTCTAACAACATAACGCCCTGTTTGATCACGTGAATGAGTAGAAATAAAGATTTGTTCACAGAGCGACTCGTCTGGACTCAATGAAGACGAATTCGGCAACGAATCAATTTCCCAAAAACGTTGAACAATTGAATTTAGATCGCTATCACCGCTAGGTATCGCAGATAGTTGAAGTAAAGAAGCTGATGATAAAGACGTCTTACCTAGAAGAAGCCACCCATAAATTGAATTAAATGCGGTAGGTTGATTGTAGCCTCCTTTAATGCGTTGGTTAAGAACAGATTCAACGAAGACATCTGCAGCCAATAACATATCAATGGGTCCAGGAATGTCGAATCCTGGATCGGCCAGCGCCAACGATTTTATATGTGACCACCCCGATGTGTTTAACTGAGCGATAGGTTGGTCGCCACATATTTTCTTGATCACGTGCATGTTTAGTTTGTAATAAACACGCGTACTCGTGCCTACTGAACAAGTGACATCACCAGCAATAGATGCCATAGCTTCCCCGAGTCCACTGACCTTGGTATCAGCCTTAGCGGGAGTGAACCCTAAACTCTTAACAGCAGATTCGGTAATAAAATTGCTCTGACTCCCGGTGTCGAACAATGCACGAAAAGATTGCATATTGCCTGAAGCGTCCCTAACCTGAACAATAGCAGTAGCCAGCAGCACAGTAGTATTTGACTGAGACCTTGAGATCAAAGACGAGACAGTTGGATTCGGTTCTTGCGGCTGAGGTCTCTCGCGGTGAAGTAACGTGTGGTGTTTACGCTTGCATGTACGGCATGTAAATATCGATTTGCAATCTTTAAGTTGGTGGGATGACTTTAAACAATTATAACACCATTTTTTCTCGTTAGCTACGTTCATACGTTCGTCCACCGATTTTTGAAGAAATGTAGGACAAGACGTTATTGAATGTGATTCATCACAATAAGCACATTTACTCGGTTGTGTAATTTGTTTAGCATCACCAGTAGCAGCAAGTACTGTAGCAGCGGGGGCGCGTCGAGATTGAGACGACACAACCGCGGGCGCAGTCTGGTTCGATTTAAGTTTGGAAGTAGCGGTAAAGTGTGTACCACGTATAAGAGCTTCTGACTTGGCACGCAAAAATGATTTTACTTGATCAAAGGATGGTATTTCTACATCGGAATATTTCTCTTCAAGACTTTGGCGTACATCTGGATCTATTTTAGATAACATATGGTAAACCAAAACAAAGTCCCAATGTTGGACCGGGAAATCGAGTGTCTTTAAAATGCATAAATTCTCTTCTAAAAGATCTAGTGAAGTTTGGAATTTATTCGCATCATTATGTTTAAAATCTATGTTTAAAACCTCACGCCAACAAATAAAAGATAAGTTGCGTTTAGACTTGTAACGATTAACTAATGTTTGATATGCATCGTGATAATGGTCTTGAGTCTTAGGGAACGTTTTCACTACCGTTAATGCTTCACCACTAAGGGAAGAAACCAAATAATGAAACTTTTCAGTGTCCGTAAGTGTAGTAGAATTATGTATTAAAGCGTTAAATGTATCATAGTATTCGGGCCATTGTTTGATGTTACCTGAGAAACTAGGAAGTACTATTTTTGGTAATCTAATATTAGACGAAGAGTTTGTATTTTGCGATTGAGATGATGATGAAAGTGATTTTGTTAAACTGTGATAAATTGATCCTACTTGATAGTACATATCATCAAAACGTTCTTGCATCTCGTTATCAACATCTTCCGGGTCGTCTAAAATATCTAAAATAATTAAATGTGCTTGTTCGAAATTGTGTGCAATGGCCTTTATGTCTCGATAATACGATAAAAACAAGTCGTGCTTGGATGAGTCACTCAACGCTAACGTGCCAATCTCTAAGGCTTTAGCTAGCCGGTTGTAAGACATAGTACGCTTTCGACGTAATGATGGCAAATCCTGTGCTGTATATTCCTCCACATCGATAGACTTCGATTTAGATTTCTTTAACTTCCTAGTAGAATGTTTGCTGAGCAGCGACATTATGTGAAATGTTAAATAAAAAATGCGATAACACGTAAACAACAAAGATAAATACTCACTAGAATGAATAGGTACAGCTAACCGCACAAGTTTTGTTTAAATTTGTTATGACGCACCATACATGCGCGATACGAAACCTATGTGGAGCAGTGTACACGGTCGGCCGCTACCAAGAAATCGACGCCGATTACGAACGCTCAACCGTCGCGTATAATGTGAAGTTACCCACAATATAAAAAAAGCGAAAACGAACTTTTAATAATTTTGTAATTGAAATAGAAATATTTAGAATGGAATGGAAATGGTGAATTTGATACGGGTGGTAAGTAATTATCGTAAGCCGATGGAATTAAGCACCGATAGAACAGTGATTGCCTAATTAGATCCTACAATAATTACGATAAACGTGTGTGACAATAGATAATTCCTGTTCGATGGGGTACCTCTTGGAACGATTGTGATTTTACGTAGGTATAAACGGTTATTTATTTCAATGAGAAATGTTAATATAGCTCGGAATGCAGCCGGTAAACGTTTATTGTAATAGATTTGTTCTGTATACCAAGTTAAATGACGTTTCTAACCAGAAAATACCATGAACGTAATAAGATTAGGTGGAAAGGTCCCGGGTTTCGGCACCAAAACATGTAGCATGCGCACCAAAGCCGAAATAGCAGGGGTGGCGTTCTGCTACTAGGGAACACAACGATGACGATTAAAATACGATGTTCAAAAACTCCACAGAATGTCAATAGCAAATACAGTGCATACACGTACCTTGGACTGCTACGACACACGCTGAGCCTTCCACCTCCGATGGTTCCAAGGGCAGGAACACAGGAATTCCGGGATGCGAGTCTGAGAGTCACGCGCGCAGAAGAAAGAACACGATGATTTGTCCAGGATTCGGACAGGAGAACGATGAGCGCGAAAGGAGATGTTCTCACACACGGCTTTTTTTTTTTTTTTTTCGAAAAGTAACTGTCTTAGCTCCAACTTTTACGAGTCACGGTATGCACCACAGACTATAGACGGTCTGCGTTTTGTTATTGCAAACCGATGGAGCGTTGAACATCGATTACTAGAATTATTAGAATTACGTTTAGTTTTGTACGATGACGGAACATCTATATATTTCTACTGGTTCTTGCACGATTACAGCACGATCCGTACATTATTGAAGAATATAATCATTTCTTTTCTATATTTTAAATATTGCCATGCCTTAAACGGCAAAAATCTTTCTACGTTTTGTCTTTTCATCCGTCGACAAAATCCGTTTCTACAGTGCCATGCTACGCGTAAGTTTCCAATAATTAGAAATAGTTGTAAGTTAATCACCTGCAAGGAAACTAAATTAACTTACAAAGTAAGTTAACCTCAGATTAAAACTCCTTTCACTCGAACTAATTAAACTGTAGTTTAACCTGCAAATTGTTTTTTTTTTGTGATATAGGATGTAAAGGGCTTGCACAGCCTCATAGAAACCTGCAGATCTTGTGTCGACGCTATAATAGTTTGTTTGTTTCAATTATGTAAGTCACTTGTACTACATGTAGTGTCACAAATGGCTGGTTAACTTAACGTGAACTTAACTTGATAGCGTAAACAAAGGCGCGCTTTTTAAATATGTATGAACAATGTTTTTAATATCGTATCTTTAGAGAACGTTCGTGCTTAGTTAGAGGTTATGGTAATATTAGTAAACTAATTGCTTTGTTTTAAAAGCTCGGAAAAGCTAGTTTTAACTATATGTTTATTGCATGAAGTTCGATCTATTGTTATAAAGTCCTATCGTTTAAAATTTATTATTAGCAAAGTCACAGTGTGGCAAAGTGTCAATCGATGCGCGTTGCTCACTTATTCATTGAACACATCGATCGTCGTGGGGCAGGTAAGTGGCCAGCGCGACCCACCGTGACCCAGCACGGCCTACGGCGAGGGCACGTCTTGAACCGTGAACATTATTTACGCGATAATAGCAGCTTCTTAAAAGGCAGAATACTAAAATACCTTAGTCATGTACTTGTGACGTCATTCACTCAGCCTCGTCAGTGTCTTTGATTCTATATTTGAAAATAGCTCACGTTCTTTAAATACTTTGAAAGATTAAGGGTAGCCGCTCACTAGTGACTTTTTGCCGCGGTGACTTTTTGTCACCCAGAAATAGTCATAGTACGAAACAGTCGAAGCTATGAAGATTAGCCGGCCGCTATTAGTAACTATTTTTCACCATAATCAGTACACTTTAAAATTTTCATGAACATGCTATCTTCATAGCACTCAACAGAGAAACAAAAAGTCACTGCGACTTGAAGTCACCATTAGGCACATAGCATTAGATTGGGTCACCAAAAGTGCAATCCCCCATAATTATAATATTATCTATAGGTTTATATGAGGTAACATTCGGAGCTCCGTTGCCGAGCTCCGTATCACATCTGCAAAGGGTCTTGTGCTCCAGTGCGCCCTTCAAAAGTTTAGTTACTTAGAACTCGACAAATGTACACATAGTATTGTTGTCTATAATTATATTACCTGAAGAAACCTCATCCTTTTGGGGTATCTTAGAGTGAGAACATATTTGACTTTCGGTAAGGGGCCTAACATTATTTTCAGGTTATTCACGAGAAGAATGATGAGTTTGACACAGCCACATAACTCAATTAAGAATAAGAAAGAGGTGTATATACGCTCACATTCCACTAGCTATATTTAGGTCTCATGGTAATACCCTACATCACATTGCCGGATCTAGGAATCGAATCCGGGATCTCCTCACGCATAGCAGTCAATGAGTCAGTGACATTCCATAGTCTGAAAACATGCCAGGTACAGGCCAAAGCTAGTTGTTCAATAACGTATTTGATAGTCCACTTCTGCAAACAACCCAGTGTGCTTCACTGCAGAGGTGTTGTGATTTATCGGTGGAATGGAGACCGTCATAACTACGAATAATTTGATTACAATACAATGATTTCTTAATTTACAGTTTTACAGTATTTTAGTTTGTTCTATTATTGTAGGCTACACTAGGCGAAAATAAAAAGACTGTATTCATGGTTTCAAACTAAACTGATATTGTCAGTTATTCTTTCGCGATTGTTCATTATTTTGAGCTCCCTTTATTCGGACACTTGCAAAAGCCTCTATATTAGTTTTGATCATTATTTTGCTGTAAAATAATAGATTTAAATATCACTATGAAAACCGACACTGAAAACATTTACTTTTTTCTGTTGACACAACTATGTATATTGAAGAAATACATAAGTGTGGAATGAGTACCTAATGAGTAAAAAGGAACGTATGCATAGGTGTGAATGAAAGGGTATTGGAGTGAAAGAGAGAGCGTTAAATTGAATATATGGCGGATGTGCCCACGACGACGAACGAGCTCAACGACGTTTCTATTCTGTTAAATTGTTTTATGTGAAAAATACACAAGTTTTCGCAAGACAAGCTGCTTTATTTCACCATTCGATCCCACAAACTTGGGGGCTCGTCCGGGATAGCGGTGAAATAAGTGGATTAAGTTACGATGACGACGAGGTCCGACCAGGAATTTCACGATGCGGCAGCGACGGCCTCAACACAGACGGCACATGGCGACATGTTGCACCTCACGGAACAGCTCATACGAAGATTCAGTGCACAAGACGAAACGCACACAGTATCCATGTGGATACGGGACATCGAAGAAAATGGCGAAATATTCAAATGGACGCCAACTCAACTGTTGTTGGTAGCGCGACGTTCGCTGACCGGCACGGCAGCACTATGGCTACGCAGCGAGAAGGTGTTTAGATCGTGGGAAGAGTTGAAAGTAGCTATCGGCAAAGAATTCGCGGATACCATAGATGTGAAGAAAATACATGAATTGATGAGTGCAAGACGAAAGAGGAAAGACGAATCGTGTATTGACTACATGCTAGTGATGAAAGAGTTGGGCAAACGCGGAAAAATACCGGACTACGTAGCTATCAAATATATAGTGGACGGTATCATAGATGACGAAATAAATAAGATCATGTTGTATGGTGTCACAACGTACGTGGACTTGAAAGAAAAACTAAAGTTGTACGCGACGTTCAAGATAAATTCTGCTAAGGACAGTCGACGTGGTAAGCCGCATAATGACACACAGAACGGCGGCAATAATAAGAGAAACACGGCTGCAATCATGCGATGTTTCAACTGTGGAGAAAAGAGTCATGTCTCGGAAAATTGTCCCCATCGGTCGCAAGGAAAAAAATGTTTCCATTGCAATGAATTTGGTCACATTTCATCAAATTGCCCAGTGAAAAAGATGGCGACCGTGGAGGTTGGTTCGAAGCAAACGGCGAGTACATCTACGTCGTCGGGAGATCGGCAGACTTCGGGCACGATCGGAGGACACGAACGAATTCCGAAGGTTGGCACCACTGAACGAGAACAGCGACGACCAACCAAAACCAATCAGACATTGTCGAAAGAAGTGTTCTTCAACTTGATGCGGGAGGGCGCCACCAGCAGCGCGAACGAGAACGACGAAGTGCAAAACGAAGTTCAGGGCGAAGTTTACATAGGCGCGAGCGCGACGACCGATGTGAACACAAGCGCAAACGATTTGTGTCACGATGTTGGCATGAAACAACCGAATCAGAGTGAAGCAGCGATTGTCTGTGGCAACGGCGGCCATATTGACTTTGACACATATGATGTAAATAAACAAAACAAGGAACCTGATGATAAAATACCGGTTGTACGCCTGATACGTCGTATAAAACCATTAAAATCAGTGTTTGTGCGCGGTAAAATGGGAAGTGCGTTAATCGATTCGGGCTGTGATGTGAATTTGATGTCAAAGGACTTCTACAACGAACTTAACAGGTTAGACTTTATAATACTGTGTAACGAAAATAACATTACGTTAACCGGTTTAGGTTATTCACAAGTAAAGTCATGTGGTGTAATCACGTTAGATATAACGATTGATAACTGTCTATACCGTAATGTAACATTCTATGTAATGCCTAACGACTCTGTGCCATTCCAAATGATAATTGGTAATGATTTTCTAAGAAATGTCATGATGTTTATGAAAGATTGCATGGTTTGGATATTGCCGAAAGATGATTGGATGAACCCAAACTATGAATGGTTGAAAGATGTTGCATGTTTTTCTAGTCCTGTTGATTGTTTAGCTCACGTCAGTAATCCTGCTGTAAAAGAAGAAGTAACAAGGTTAGTGACAAGTTATGTTCCGCAGAAAATTAAAGAAGCTCCAATAGAATTGAAGATTGTTCTTAAAGATGACTTACCTGTGTCTCAGCGGCCACGACGAATCTCATTCAAAGAGCAAGAAGATGTGGATCGCCAAATCCAAGAATGGCTTGATGATGGAATTATCAGGGTGAGTTACTCAGAATATTCGAGTCCATTAGTATTAGTGAGGAAAAAAGATGGTGGTTTAAGAATATGCGTTGATTATAGAAGGATTAACAGTAAAATGGTTAAAGATGAATATCCACTCCCTATTATAGATGACCATATTGACAAGTTGTCCTCGGCTAGAATATTTAGTGCATTAGATTTAAAAAATGGTTATTTTCATTTACGCATACACGAAGACTCAATTAAGTATACTTCTTTTGTAACACCTACTGGACAATATGAATTTTTACGAGCACCTTTTGGTCTAGCAACTTGCCCCAAAGTTTTTACCAGATTTATCACCATTATCTTCAGAGAATTGATCGCCAAAGGTATTGTTATTATTTTCATTGACGATATTCTAATTCCAGCGCAAGATGAGTATCAGGCTCTTGAGCGCCTGAAGGAAGTTCTGAAAACTGCATCGGAATATGGATTAAATATCAACTGGAAGAAGTCTCAGCTGCTAACCAGGAAGGTAGAATACCTAGGCCACGTTATTGAAGGTGGTGCAGTAATGCCATCGCCAGGGAAAACAGATGCTGTAACAAAATTCCCTGAGCCCCAGAATTTGAAGCAACTGCATAGTTTTTTGGGACTGTGTTCCTACTTCAGGAAATTTATACCTAGATATGCCCTGATAGCAAAACCACTCACAGATATGCTGAGAAAAGACCGGAAGTTTGAATTTAATGATGAACATAGAGCTGTTTTTAACCAATTGAAGATGAAAATGGCTACTAAACCAGTGTTGAAGATCTATGACCAAAGAGCAGAGACGGAGCTCCATACTGACGCATCAGGTATTGCTTATTCAGCTATTTTAATGCAAAAAGGTGATGATGGGTCTTTACACCCGGTTCATTATATGAGCCGAAGGACTACAGACGCACAGGCCAAATATACAAGCTATGAGCTTGAGGCACTGGCTATAATTGAAGGTGTGAAGAAGTACAGACACTACTTATATGGAAAATTCTTCAAGATTGTAACAGATTGTAAGGCTTTTCAAATGACACTAAACAAGAAAGATTTAGCATCATCAACAAGAGTTGCTCGGTGGATTTTATTTTTACAGGATTATGATTTTACAGTAGAACACCGTGATGGTACTGGAATGAGGCATGTCGATGCATTGAGTCGAAACCCATATGTAGCAGCCATAACGTCTAGCTTGCACCAGGATATAAAACGTGCACAGGAGTGTGATGAAGGCCTTAGTGCAATATTAAAAATTTTGGAAGAAGGAAAATCATTTAAAGATTACTATCTCAATCAAGGATTACTTTATAAAGGATCAGAGCAACAACTAGTTATACCTTCCACAATGGAAAATGAAATTATACAGAGGGCACACTGTAATGGTCATTTTGCAAAGAAGAAAACCTTAGATCTCATTAGCAAGGATTACTACATTGAAAATATAGGAAAGAAGGTTGAAAATTACATAGCATCATGTATACCATGTCTACTAACAAATAGAAAAGAAGGAAAGCAAGAAGGTTACCTTAATCCAATTGAGAAGGGAGACACTCCGCTGCATACACTGCATTTAGATCATGTTGGACCCCTGACAGAGACTCATAAGCAGTATAATCATATACTCACCATAATTGATGCTTTTACAAAGTTTGTATGGTTGTTCCCGTGTAAAAGCACCACAACTAGAGAAGTGTTGAATAAATTGGAGATATTACAGCAAACCTTTGGAAATCCAGAAAGGTTCATCACAGATAGAGGTACTGCTTTTACTAGCAACGAGTTTCAACAGTACTGTATGAAGGAAGGAATAGAATTATGTCATATTACTACAGGAGTACCCAGAGGTAATGGTCAGGTGGAAAGGGTTCACAGAACGATTATACCAGTACTTACCAAGCTATGTCTCGAGAGACCAGGATTGTGGTATCGACATGTAGGAAGAGTGCAGATGGCATTAAACAGTACTTACCAAAGAAGTGTGAACACCACTCCATTTGAAATGCTAATTGGAAAGAAAATGAAGAGACAAGAGGATATAGAAATATATGAATTACTACAACAAGAAGGACGGGACAATTACATGGAAAATAGAGAAGATTTGAGGAAGAGAGCAAAACAGCAAATACTAGAAGTACAACAAGAGAATAGGAAGAACTATGACAAGCATAGAAAGGATAGTACGAAATATATAAAAGGTGATTTGGTGGCTATAAAGCGAACCCAGTTTGGCCCAGGGCTCAAACTCAAACCTAAGTATTTGGGACCTTATCAGGTCACGAAAACCAAACGACACGATAGATATGACGTACAGAAAGTAGATATGATGGCAGAAGGTCCAGTCAAAACCACAACATCTGCTGATCACATGAAAAAATGGCCAGATGACAAGGAGTAAGAGTAAGAGCAAGTAAGTATGTGAGATAATGAAGTATGTTTGTATGTTGACTGTATGAAAGTGATGAGTGTTAAGAAATGTATTTTGTTAGTGTTTTCTCTACATTGTCATGTTCTGGATTTATAACCACACAGAGTTGTTAAGGGTAAGCATGACAAGTAAATTGTAACCGGTCACATTGTGTGTTAAGGTGTCTTGTATTTTTTTGTTATGCAAAGATGTATTAAGATCAAGCTTAAACTGTAATCTCTGTTTGTAACTAAAGTCAGGATTTTTTTTTCTTTTTCTAATGAAAAGAAATAACAAAATGTGAATTGACTAGGTATGTTATTCAGTAAAAATATGTCTCTATAACTTCAACTTGTAAAGTAAATGTTTGGTTGGAATTATATTGTCAAAGATTAAACTTTCATAATGTTTCTGTAACTGTAATGTAATGTAAGTAAGTAATGTAATGTAACTGTAATGTAAGACAACTGAGTGTTACGCATTAATTAAAGTTTATATAAGATGTGTGCATGAGGTTCATGATGTGTTAAAATTGTCTGAGGGCAGACATTGTGTAGGATGGCCGAGTGTGGAATGAGTACCTAATGAGTAAAAAGGAACGTATGCATAGGTGTGAATGAAAGGGTATTGGAGTGAAAGAGAGAGCGTTAAATTGAATATATGGCGGATGTGCCCACGACGACGAACGAGCTCAACGACGTTTCTATTCTGTTAAATTGTTTTATGTGAAAAATACACAAGTTTTCGCAAGACAAGCTGCTTTATTTCACCATTCGATCCCACATAAGTGTGTCAGTGTCATTCAAAAGTACTGTCCCAAATAACTCCAGGCTAGACTCCGTAGATATGAGCACACAGTCGTTAAATACAGAGGCGGCCTTACCCATTGCGAGGCCCCGGGCGGCAAGTCTTTGCGAGGCCCCTTGCACTTTATAAAAAGTATGTGATGCGAAATTAGGTTTGGTTGTCATGTTTGAGAACAAATGCTAAAGTTATACAATTAAAAAAATGTAATTTGAGTTTTAAAACATTCTACAGTTCATACAGGAACTTTTAAAGAACTAGTTTACTACTTTCATGAAACTTAAGTAGTAAGTAAAATAAAGTAAGTAGAATAAATTTACTACAATATGAGACTAAAATGGTTTCTGTAGACCCAAAAGCTTCCGAGTTAGCGCTTTTCAAAAGTATCTCAAATCAACGTTTTTTTAACAACAAATGTGGAAGCGGCATCTGATATCATGTCTTCAGTAGGAATGTTTTCCAACTTTATAACTTTTTTCGAAAAATGACTTTGAAGGGGTTTAGGCCTAGGCCGCACTACGGTTAAACCGCTGTGGTTTTTAATGGCGTGAATTTGTGCCCCTAGAAAACTAATAGGTACAAGCGGCCGCACGGTGGTTTTTTCCCGCGACTGATTTTAAAACCGTGATTTGCTTCAAAATGCTCGCGGGTAAAAGCCGCGGCAAAACTGTAATCAATAGAACTTAGTTGACGCGTACGCACTGGTGCTAACCGCAGGCTGTTTTTCGGTCCGTCGCGTCGTGCAGAGCAGAGCGCTGGTGCACAATTTCACACATGTCTTCCACCGAGTCGGAGTTTGTTTTAAACGAACCAGAATACGAATTTATTAGGATGGTCTCTTAAGTTTTGATAATTCTTATGAAAGAAACCTTTCTCAGATCTACGCCCAGTAAGTGGATGGATCCAATATTTTCGAAATTTGCGTTGACGTTCATTTCTTATTATCAGAGCAACAACACGCACTGCTACCTTGAAATCCATTTTCAAACTGCGGGTGTGTGCGTCTCAAGCGGTTTCGCGGTGATAGCGATTAATCGACCCGACTTACGAGTTGTAGGTCGCGGAATCGAACCCAGCCCAGATTACTTTGTGTATTTATTTTATCAACATTGCTCTTAAAACGATGAAGGAAAACATCGTCAGGAAACCGGCATGTTCCCAAACCAAAAATTTTAAGACATGTGACATCACCAACCCGCGCGGGGCCCGCGTGGTGGATTATGGACCCCTCTTACAGAAAAGAAGCCTGTATCCCAGCAGTGGGAACATTATAGGCTGATGAAGAGTGAATATAAATACCTCAGTAGACCTAATAGTCTCCGAGATAAACCCTCCCAACATTTTTTCAGTTTTTCAAAAAAAGTCACAAAGTTCTAAGACATCCCAACTCTGATGCTTTGCCTCTTCCACACTTGTTTTTGATTCGAGATACCGCCAGAGTTACTTAAGTGGTGTCTTAAAAATATTGCAAGAAATTGCAAAGTTCGAAAAAAATAAAAAATGTGAAAAGCTCAACTCTAAATGTACTGGGTTTACAGATATTTAATAAATCGGTTCTCATATTGTAGCAAAAGGCATCTATGAAACCGTTCTGAGAAGTTATTATCAACAACTAGTCCTTTACGGTCATAAACGCAAAATTTTAAAAAAAGAACGGTTTTTTTTTATTTTTTTTACAAAGTAGCATTCGGTGTTTGAGGTCTCAAAAATTTGATTATTCATTGGGCCCAGTGGCGTAGCTAAGCGGGGGCTTAGCGGACCCTAGCTAGCCTCGCACCTGACGGGGGCCTCGCGCTTAGAGATTTAATAAAATAAAATTGACAACGGCAATCTCAACTTTATTACCACTCAATGAAGCAGTATAATTTAACTTCCACTACTATTTCTAACTGAGAACTGATGGAACCAAAGCTGATGGCGCCGACGATCATATTTAGGTCTAGCAATTCCGCTTCTCGCGCGAGGCCCCGTAGTTGCATCATAACTTGGTTACTTTTTATTTCTAACCGTGAACAGAAAGAGGCAAAGAGGCCTCGCAAAGCGATCTTATCATCAAGTCATCAAAAAAAAGGAGGCCTTCCACCCGGTGACCCATACGACGGGCTTAAAAAAAATTACAAATCGGCGCGATATTTTTCATATTCCATCAACGAAAAGGGCCTCGCAGATGCGTCTTGCCCCCTCCAAGATTCGGACTCGCTACGTCACTGATTGGGCCAACAACATAAACAAGTCTGAACTACCGGATTTAACCTAAACTAGCCGTACGTTCAGGCGACAAAATTATTGTACTAAATAAAAGATAAATTACAAAATTAACCAACTCTGAGATGATATATTAAAAAAATAGATGATTTGCTTTTTTCTAAAACTAAAATCTTATTTAATTTTGCCGTTATGTTATAGCCTAAGTACTCATTAAGGCTATAACATAATTAATTAATCAAATCAAAAGTTTTTAATTAAAAATTACTAGTTTTTTCTTTTGCTTGGTTTGTTGCGCGAGGCCCCCTGCAAGCGCGAGGCCCCGGGCGGTTGCCCGGTTCGCCCCCCCCTAAGGCCGCCACTGGTTAAATATGTCTGATCTGTATCGATTAGGACGGCTTTTTATTGCGAACTTTGATGTAATTGATGAATATTTATTTATGATGTTTCTTGGGTTCGGTGAGATTGTGTCTTGATCTTAAGAAATAAGGCTATTTGATAAACAGTGATATTGTAGCAAACATTAAAGTGTTTCTACGTAGTTGTTCACCTATTAATCGCAGCTTGATGTTATATATCCTTTAACCTACCTGGATAAATGGACTATTCAGAACAAAAATATTTTTCACCTCACACGCTCGGAAAGATTCTATTTCTCATTCAAAATCTGAGCACAAAACTCCATTTTGTGCTCTAGAGCACAAAGTGTTGTTCAAAATTCGAACACGCTTTATTCAACTGTTTTCTACACTGGCAGGCGAGCCGCCCCCACTACATTTCCTCGCTTAGTGAGGTGAAAAGTTGTGTGTTCCACTCGGCAGCAAAGTTTTTCTGCATCTTGTACCTTTGAAAACTCCGCATCGCTCAGGATTCTATACTAGACTAACTACTAACTAACCTACTACTACTACCTACTAACTAACCGCTCGTTTCTCTCGCGGTTCAATCTTAGAATCCTTCGCTCGCTCAGTTTTCAATTCAAGTACTCGCGCCAAAAATCAACTTTGCAGCCTTGCATAACAAATAACTATTTTAGTTCGAACCATGCAGTTCTTGAGATTAGCGCGTGCAATCAACTAGTTTTTATTTTATGGAAAGAATAGCGTTCACTTTCGTGTTTGACCACTTTCTCGCCTGATGGTAAGTGAAGATGTGGTCGACGGTAAGCACGCTTGCCTAGAAGTAACCTGTTCACTCTTGACTTGAAGATCCAAGGTTGTAAAGAAAAGACAAAGTTTAAGGTAAATATAAACCGAAAATGTGAGAAGTGGTTAAAAAAAACGAATAAGAAGAATAATTAAAACCTTTTTCGTAAGTATAATTTTCCAAACTTTGCCAGTTTAAAATAAATTAATACAAGCACAATTAAATGATAAATTTGCCGTTTGGTGCATTGGTCAGCCGCTGATTGCTGTGAAACAATTAAATTAATGGTTGAAACAATCAGTGGATGTCACACGGACTACGAAATTTACTAGCAAACGATGACCAATGTAAAAATAATTGGATCTAAGATACGAACGAAACAATATGGAAATGGCTTAAATGCAATGTTGTTGTTCATCAATCTCATCATTGGCTTATAATGTTCTCACTGCTGGGACACAGGCCTCTTCTCTGTGAGACGGAGTTTGCCAAAATCCACCACACGGGCCCAGTGCTTGTTGGTAGATATTATCACATATTGTCACTTAACTTCGAAGTTTTGGTTCTGGGACATGCCGGTTTCCTCACGATGTTGTCCTTCACCGTTTTGGGATGAAATAAATTATAAGGTAAAGGGAGATTATTAGTTGAGACAGGCAACTCAGTGATAGAGTCTTAAAAGTCTCTCAAAACGTTAACTATGCATGCTGTAATGCGAAATGATGCAACTAGTTTCACCACTAAAGTGGACAAGACGTAGTGACACATCATTTCGCATTACAGCATGCATAGTTAACGTTTTGAGAGACTTTTAAGACTCTATCACTAAGTTGCCTGTCTCAACAAATAATCTCCCTTTACCCTACAAAGTAAGTCGGGGCTGATCATCACTGCTTTCATGTTCATGAATCTACCTTCATTTTATGTTAAACAAAGCATTATCGTGTTCCATTTGCGTGAGGAACCGAAATTAGCTCATTTGATTACAGGATATTGAAGTGACGCCGCGGGACTAATGTTAGTTGACATATTGTCAATATTGTGCTATGTTTAACACAATAATACGAACATATTAGCATCAATTTACGTAGTGTAGGTGTTAGTTCAGAATTAATTATATTCCCAATACTAATGTTACCCGCGTATTCTATTACTGAGTTCCAATTGGAAAATTACTTCATGGAAACAACTCGATATAGAAAGTTTTGCGAATAAATAACTAACGTATTAATCGAAGTTCAAAAACTAATTTCGTTACAGGTTTTAAAAAAAATCTACTTAATGTATTTATAGAAAATTATATTTTACGAATGTAATTGAATTTTAAGGTGTTCAAAAGAATACGTAATTTACTTTTAAAATTGGTGCCTTTATTTTTTATCAACTAACCGACTCATACGGAAAAATCAATTACAGAATTTTATCCTAGCAGTATAGTAACATTGATTTAAATTTCTTCAATACAGAGACATAAGTTACTTTTATACATTTACCTGTATTTCGAAACAAGATAAGCATAGATGCTGTGTGCACAGAATGTTTATCAAATTAATTATTATATGGGTCATTTGCAGACAAATAACTGATCCTAGTCTACCCTGACTGTCCTTGACCATGTAGACTTATATGCAAGTAATAATTTCACTTATTTTGTATATTCAAGACATGGTAGTCATACAAGGCCATCGTAAATAAAATCGATAAAGTGAATGCATAGTTTAGTAGTTCTAAATAATGAGCGCGGGGTTGCCAGCCTTCTAAACACAATTATACATCGTGACAAATGTCCGCTGGAAATGTTGCAAACATTTAAATGGTAGTACATTCCCTTTGTCTGATACTCTAATGTTCGGGATTACTAGCTCGATCGCGCAAATACTTGATCGGTTCAAAATTCAGTCTTTTGTTAATCTACAGTTCTGTCTCATCACATTTGAACTTTTTTTTTGCCAGGTAAAATCATCAACGGAGTCCTTTTGCCCTGAGTGGGGCGGAAGGTACTTTCAGACTTGTACTGACAAAAACCCATGGTGCTCCTTCAATGGCCGTTCTAGGGTGACGGTTATCTGTTTAGATAATCCCACTAAGATCACAATACAGCAGCGTTAAAATTATGAGCATTATGTGCGATGATTTATGTACCTAATTACCTATACCTAATTGGGTTGTTGTAAAGTCACAAAATTAAATCCCCACGAAAAAAAAGTACCTATGCATAAATTAGCCAAAGGCTTTTGTTTTTTTTTTTTAATTTTGATAATTGTAAAAGTAAATTCGCCCCATTTCATTTTTTCGCACGGACAGCAGCAGCAGACCAATTAAATAATAAAATCCAGCACAAAACTATCGAAAACGAGGACACATGTGGAATCTGAACAGAAAGTACCTACTAGGAGAACGGGGTCAATACTTTTTTTCGTGGGGTTTAATTTTGTGTCGAATTTAGAACCTAATTGGTGTATTTTACTATTTACTTGTGAATAAACAAAACACATTATCCTAGTCTTGATAACCTGTTGCTAAGTCGAACTGATTCTTACTTACCTGACCTATCAGTTGCTCGTCTCAGTAACTCCAGCATCAGATTACGGTACTTATCAGCATGAGTTGGTCCTTTGTTCGGCGCGTGGTCGACGGAGCTGGTAACTCGTATCACGCAGTGCTCGTAGTTCGACTCGCTACTCTGTTTGAGTTGCTGCTTACTGCGGATATCGATGCAACTTGCGAGGGTATTGTGTAATGGAGTCTTGTAGGTTTATTGGACACCATACTACCTAGCTTACTGTTTCATATGTTTAGTTTCAGAATATAGGCAACAGAAAAAATAATGGAAGCATTCCGGACTCGAAATTTGCTCTATTAAGTACTTTTTAGTTCTCTTTTAAATTATTTTTTTAAAGTAGGTATCTAAGCGAATACGTGCAGGCAAAAATTATGATGCCAGTTGCTTACATCATCGGCGTGTCTGAGTGTATTATTTATTCAGACGATAAACTTCGAAACCAGTCTCTGTCCGTCACTTTATCCGAAATGTATTTACATACTATCCTTGTAGACGCCAGTCATCATTTATTATCGATGGAGATTCCGATCAAAACAACGAATAGCACTACGAAGCGGATGTAAATCACGAATCCTTCCCCACAATATAAATTGTACATGTTTATGTTTATTTATAAATCGTTTCGCTCCACTATTTTATGGAACTCTTCCTCATTCGTCATAAAACTCATAAAACGTTTACGTTGCCATCACGCCGATGACATCGTGTTCACGATTCGGCAATATAGGGAGTGATGGACACTCAGCCGACAGCCGACGAGCAGTCGACTGCCGGCAATTGCCTGCTAAGTGAAGCACTTAGCCCGCGAGATTGAGGGGCCCTCGCAAGCAATAGAACTTGTTTCTCCCAAACAAACATTACGAAACAGTTATTGGTTTACAAACTTATTTATAAAGTTCCGTTTATTTTTACTCAGACAATAATTGCTCTAACCACCGGTAAAGTTAATTACGTAATTACCGGTGATAGCCGAAACTCGGAACAAATTAATGAATAGTCGCCAGCTATAATTATAATAGCTAAGCCACACATCACATAGTAATGATTCAGGGACCCGCGCCGCCCGGGCCGCCGCAGCCCTCCACACTAGACAAACAGACTGATATTATGAAAGCGATTATATTAATATTAGAGAACGGATGCAAATCTGTGAGTCGGGTAGTATTCAAATTTTCCGGATCGTTTGCGGTCCGGTCCGGCTCGCTCGTCCGTTTCTCCGGATTATAAAGGCCGCAGCTATCATTTTGAGATACATTCGCTAACGAATTTCTATTTATACCGTTTGGAATAAATATTACGGGTATCGAGTTTGATTTGAATCATTCATAATGTCATGATTGTATTGCGGTCCTATTAGCTGTAATTGGACTCTCGTTTATAATTACTTAATCGCTGAAATCAATGTGCACAATATTTGGTGTTGAAATTATTTTGTTTGGGACAATACGATTCATGTTTCACGAATGTATTTGATTATTGTTATCGTTTTGAGCGATAATGTTTTTAGACACATGATACGTACCTTCTTCTTCTAAGAGATCATAATACAAATGAAATAAGAAGTAAAAAAAGACAGACCATTTTTATGACACTCGTTTTTTTAAAACTTTGATCCCCACTTGAAATTTCTCATGTATCGTAGGTGCGTTTACAAGTACATATTTATCAAAACTCAAACAAACGGCCAGATCAGGAAGAACTACTTATAGGGCATGCAAATATATTTTCCATGCGGGTTTCGAACCAGCGACACTTCGATCGCTCAGCTATTGCGCTAGAGTTGCTGACATGACTATGTTTTTTATAAATCTGTCTGAAGACACACATTAACAAAGTCATGTTAATTCCGCCACCATAGTTTGCGAGACAAGCTCGTTTAATAAACCCTTCACGCGGCGATGAGTTCCCCTGCTCAAGACGTTATAGCGCCGTGTATACATGGGTTACGGGGTAATAAAGTAGGTTGTCTATGGCGGCGTGATTGAGCTGTCACGTTGGGGGAGCATGGCCCATCGCCGGCCACCCACCGCCAGCCACTTTGTAATATCACGGAGATGCGGTGCTTTGCGGACCATCTTTTTATTACTCTGTGATGCTTTCTCTTTTAAGTTTTTTCACAGTTTTCGTAAAAAGTAGATTTTTACCTTTGTGATTTATTGCTTTTAGAGAACCCTGGTTTGATTATGAGTATGACCCATTATTTTTTTTTTGTTTTTTAATATAACTTACTGCGCATTTACCAAAATTTTATCAACGTTCATCATCTCATTAAATAAGTTCGTCTTTGTTTGCCTAAAAATAAATAATCTTAATCCAAAAAATATTGAGTAAACTCCTAGTTATTGGCCTTAGACTCATTAATCATCGCCACAGTTATTAATAGAAATAAGTAGCGTCAATACTTATTATTCACGAAGAGCTCGGACACTCAACATGGCGGGAAGTTCAATAGCTATGATTAATGACAAAGTCGCTGATACAATCTCGACTTCGAGCCTAAAACTGCCGCCGGCTCTCCTCACAAAGAAAATATTCTATAAATGGTTCATCTTATCAGTTCCAACAGATTTTTCTGAAAAGATGACTTATTTAGCTGAACTTTAAAACAATTTAGAGTGGTGCGCTTGTGTCACGGAGGTTGCTGTCGATAGCAGCCGGCGATGGTATCAGCAAGATGGATGACTGCGGCACTCACTTTAACTTATAAACGAGCTGTCACTGTCAACTGTCACTTTGACAACTAGTGAACTACCCTCACTCCTGTGCACTGACGTTTAGAAACAGTAATTGAACTGTTGATTCAATAACGTTTATTTTAAAAGGCATTATAATCGGAGATAATTATTTTAAATGCTATTTACTTATTATTTAGCTTTGAATTCCGTTTTATTGCCATTTCAAACATAATTGGAACATGCCTAGTAATCATGAATGAAAATAAATACAATCTTTTATTCATAGATATTATTTTTTTCCAACGTTTGGACAATCAAGAGCTTCAGCCCATAGGTGTTGGGAGTCTGATGTGCAGCAAACTGGGTTAGACGGAGTTGATAAAAATCTTATGATAGTTTTATCCTTAACAAAATTCACATACCTACGTGGTCAACGCTTCATACATTAATCGTACCTAACACAATTATAATGCATTCTACACATTTATGATGCCCAGCAAGACATTAGCCTCACTATATTTAAACGCAGCCAGCACTCAGGTGGCCGACGGACAAATATAGGCAAGTTAGTGCACCGAGTCACCGAGTTACTGAGGTGGCGAGCTAATGACGTCGTAATGAGCGCTCGGTGGCGAGCGACGTGACGCGACGCGGTGCGGCGGGTAATCAGTGCCACAGGTCGCGGGAAATTAGGAAAATGTCTCGCCAGAGGAGACGAAACAGTTTTGTTAGCGACTGTAAGAGTATTTATGGGACGTATTTTCAGTGAAAAATGAATAAAGGCCCATTTACACGCTGCATGATATTGCACGCGGGTTGCATGCAAGTTTGATGCAACTGTCATGCAATTCCTTACATTGTCTAAATGAGGCTTGACGTTTTAGGCAGTTATCCGAATGTATTATTTTCAACTTGGGAATTTTTGAATTTTTACCATTACTTTTTAGTAACGGCCCACACGACGAAGTTAACAAGAAAATCGTTACGAAATGGACTCGTCTGCAGACCAAAATCTCTAAGGTTGAGGTTATACTAGACCACGACGCGATCTGCGAAACAAATGCGATGAAAACAAATGAATGAATTCTCACTACACCGTACAACAGCGATACGTGTTAATCGTGTAGCCTCAACCTAAGTTCTACGTCTGTGATAAGATGACAGTTAGCAGTCCGCAGTATCCTTTCCTTCCGCGATATTGAACATGTGGCCGGAGCTCGGACAGCCATAACTCACGTTATTCACACACAGATTGCTCTCATTGAATGCGTCTCCGCGCCGCGCGCCGCTAGGGGGCGCTGTGATTCACGTTTATGACCGACATGAGTTTTTATGGCTCGTGTTTATCGTTTATTGTTGTATGACTGACCTATATGAGGCTTAAAATATTTGTAGAGACATATTTTAAAAGAAAACATCACGCCTGTGGTCTTGAAGGGGGTACAGAGTTACACCACCATTCACCCAGTTGTGGCGTGCACGAATACACACTCAAGGCTCAAGTGGTTCTGACGGGGCCTCATTGAGGGCCAATTGCTTGCCAGGGTCGCGGGACTGTCTAAACAGGTAACTATGACCCTGGAGCGTAAAGAGCTATCGAAGGAACACAGTCAGACAGTTCCATCAGCTCCACATTGGGTGGGAGGACTCATTTCATTCTTCTTAACAATTCAATCACATTCTGCATGGCGTCCTAGCAAAATTGCTACTAATGGTTTTTCATTATAGGTATTATTTTTGGGATTCTATATAAAGTAACGATTATTTCAGGGTTAGGTTCCACAGATGTGACGGATATTAAGACGCGACCTTAAGATTACGACCTACACGAGTTGATATTTTTGGTACAGAGCTTGACCTATTCTCGAATAGGGCGAAAAGATTTCAGCGCAGCTTCTCTTGATAGAAGCATTCCTTTAAATATCATCTGTGGGCCTTTTCGCAGGGTCGAATTCCAGTCTTACCAAATTCACCTCTCAAATCCAATTAGTACTGAGTAACACGATACTCTTTGATAATACTGATTAAATAAGCAATAATTTCAGCTATCACCTCCCAAATATCAAGTGGTCCACAGTGCGGTGGGAGGCACGGTAAAGTTTGGGGGCATCATTACATTACACACATAAATATATTTCATCAGTTCAAACTTGTGCAGTCATTACTTTGCTCATTTGTTACTGCACTGTTAATGTTACCTTAACTATTTTGTAGAGTGCATGCTGTTTCCGATATTACTAGTATTTGTATGTAAGGCTGAGGCTGCGGAGGAACGATTTGCAACTTGAAGAGCGAAATCGAAACACGAAACACATCGCTGATGTACGCTGTACCCATTTACGTGAGCATTCATTCATTTGTTTTAATCGCTCACGTGTTGATCGTGTAGCGGCCAAGTGTAGCCTCAACTTTATATTTCGTATTCACATTGCAAGATATGAGTGTTAATCAGTAATCTATTAATTGTTATGAAAAGATAGATATGCAAATGTTGGGGTAAAACGTAAGTAAGTGGACGACGTATAGTGGCGGGATAAAAGTGGATAGTCCTGACACAAACAGCGAAAAGGAAGAGATCACACTCGACATTGTGTAGTTAAAGGTTGAAGAAAATGAAACGGTCTATTCTCTTGAGTACGCAAGTCTATATTGATGCTGCCACTTTATACACTTTGTTACTCAATATATTGAATCGAGCAGCTAACGTGAGCTGGCGTGTAATGGATTAGGATTATAGCGCCGTGCGCTGCAGAGAAACCCCGTCAGTGCAGCCTCCACCTCGTGACGTCACCACTTACGTATGTACCTGTCATAGTTCATCTAGAATTACTGTTGATTCACGAGTTTGGATTATTTAAGGGCAGTCGATATTGGAGCAGTGGTGGCGTCGACTTACGAGTTGTAGGTCGTGGGTTCGAACCCAGCCAGGCGCGTTACTTTGTGTATTTTTTTTCTACAGTAATCTGTGCTACGGTGAAGGAATACATCGTGGCTTGTCCTAGAACCAAATAAAATCGAAGACATCTACTGCTGGCCCGCTACGTGGATTATGGCCCACTCTGTCTCACAGAGAGGAAGCCTGTGACGCAGCAGTGGGAACATTTATAGGCTGATGATGATGATGATGATGATGATGATGATATTGCAGCGATCGCGGCTATAGCCTTAAAGTGACACTGGTGGAGCGTGGAGCTTGACACAAACAGAACAGACAGGCTGTAGATGATCATGTATCGATCAAACCACGTTTGGGAAAAGACGATTTCTCTTAGGGACAATCTTTTTCTTAACGTGTCTTACGTCGTGAACTGGGCTATTTTCAGAAACGTCCTTCAGTCCGTTGCATGAACAACTGGCAACACTCACGGCATTTGCTAAATGTTCTATCAGTAATTGTGGAGCAGCACCTGATTACCATAGGTCGGACTTAGGTACTCGTAGAGTTATTTATGTACTTATTACACTGATTGCATACAGCGAAAGAATAAAGTGGGCCCCAAATCTCGGAGTCACTTTTAAAGAGCAGAATATTCTGTCAAATAAAAAAGTTATTTAGTTCACACAATTTATTTGTCTATCTTATGTTTTTATTATTATTATTTTGAATACTGTTTTCCACACGAGATTGTCTATTAGATATCCCAGGAAGATCCATATTAATGTCAACATTTCGATGCTAGTACTAAAATAACTCTACCTACATAATTCCGACCTCTGCTGTTTACTAACATGAGATAAGCGCTAATTACCAATCAATGGGAATAAGAAATAGTAAGTAGGTTGTCATGAGGATTTGTTAGATCAATACGAAATAAGATTACTTGACATACCTATCTCCTGTTTAGCAGCATGATCCTAGTAAAGGCATCTGATATTGTATCAAGATTAGTATTGTACTTAACCCATTTTAATTATAAACAAACAATATTCTACTTTTGACGGCACTATTGGCTAAGTGGCTGGTTGATTGAGTGTGGCTTGTGGCACACACAGAACAAATATGTGTGTAAATAATTACAAGTTATACTTAGTCTTATAACGTTTATTGAAAAATATGTGTGGGATTTTTAATAACCGTATTTTTAGTTTTATCATACGAGTCTCGGCCTGCAGTAGAACTAATAAAACTTTGAGATATGAGCGATTCCCCGCCAGGCGGAGATATTAGAAAATGGAGGTTTAACTTCAAATTCGGACTGAAACTGGCGTCTGAGGAAAAATTCACGGGAAATGGCGGCCGAGTTATAAAATGAGCTGGATTTTATTTAGAATAATTTAAATGATTATTACTTTAGTCGTGGTAGTGAGTCAGGTTTTCCAGTCGTCGCGAACATCTACTCATAGAATTGTAATTTTCATTTAACATTTCTGTGGCATGTGTTATCATCTCAAGTTTAGGAAGCGAATTTCATTGATGGTGTTAATTCTGAGAAAACAGTAATAACTAGACGGTGTTACTAGTAACAATTATAACTCAACACAGAAAATATAACTAACGGGAAATAATGAGTCACTACTACTGGATTAAGAGCACTCATTAGCTCAGCAGTAGAGCTGAGAACTCTTAATAGGGATCGATTCCCGTTGGATACAAACTTATTAAAATTTTCAATAGTGCCGCAGTAACTAGATTTATATCCAACTATTTGTTGGCAGTGGCTTCGCCCGCTACAACTCGAAAATTATCCCACGGAAACATAATATCGGGAAACAAACTAACCTATGTGTTAATCCAGGTTTTTATCTACCTGTGTGCTAACTAAATTTTATCCAAATCCGTTGAGTCGTTTTTGTGTGAAAGAGTAACTGTTTGTTGGCACATTTATAATATTAATAAGAAATCAGATAACATTAATGACAATAGATTAACTTATACATATCTAGCGGAATGTGAGTATACTATACATTCACCTCTTTGTAATCCTTCAGGGATTCCAGGAGTGATGTTATATGTGGAAATAAACAGTATTCAAACAAAAGCAAAAAGAGCGTCGCTGTGTGCGCGCGGCTTAATGATGATCATGGCGACCGGCCGGCCGGCACGCGCGCACACCGCACGCACGTCTATGTTACCGGTGTAATGTTGTTTATGTTCATCATTTTATGTACGTTACTAATTTAACTTATCAATAAATTATATGACCGTCTTTAATAGGCTTGTGACTTTCCCACTGAAGAAACAGGGCTCCTTTTTTTTGAGAAACCAAAGACGGATAGTCTATCACGCGGACCCAGCATGGGATTGTAAGATGTGTTTGATCCTGACTCCAGTCTAGGTCAGAGGTATAATAACAATAATATTCCACAACTATCACACAACGCCATCTAGTCCCAAGCTAAGCAGAGCTTGTGTTATGAGTACTAGACAACTGATAGACATACTTATATATTTCTAAATAAATAAATATTATAGATAAATTACACCCAGACACAGAACAAATGATCGTGCTCATCACACAAACATTTGTCCTGGGTGGGAATCGAACCATGACCTCCGGCATGGCAGTCAGGGTCACTAACCACTAGTCCAGCAGACCTGTCAAGAGGTGACAGAAACAAAGCCGACGATGGACCGAGCTTAAGAGGTTTGGTTTTTCAATATACAGGTTCACATGATGTATTTATTCTCCGTTTTGAGAGAAGTAAATGGTGGAATAAAATCAGAAAAAAAGGTTGTTTGGATTCGAATTTTATAAAAACTCTTACGTTATATGTTGAAAGGAATGGGCGACCACTGCTCTGTCATTATGATCGATTAAACAATTAAGTAAGCTTTTATGTGTAAATAAAATAATTGTACGAAAGAAACAGTACCATAATTTGTACATCGATTTAATTTTGAGATCAATATTGTAACATTATTCTGATAAATAAAGAAAAAACATTAAAACTCAAACGACAACAACAAATTACTATAAAATCGAAAAATTAATCGAAAAATGTTCACAATCACGTAGCTACAGTCTCTTGATGGCCCGTCAAAGTAATCTATCAACTATACTGTCCTGATGCAGCTTACGGCTTGACTGAGAGCTTTCATTATTGACGGCTCGTGTCATAGAAAACTCCGGAATTTTCAGGAGAGTTCAGAACGGAATTAACGACGCGGAATATCTACCGCTGACGTAAAATTGAAGCTTCACTTTTATAATAACGTTTTCTTCGACCTTCTTTAAACTTTGCATATGTTTGGAGCTCAATGAAGCTTCTATGTGTCAGTCATCCGTCGAACAAATCATATTGTAAAAAAAAAACTTTTAAGGTCACGAAAAAAAGATTAGTATTACCTTACACAAGAAATTGATTTTTACCTAATACTCGTAGGAAAACTTACTGTTGCTCAAATTGTAAAATTTTTAAGGCAAAAGAGTAACGTATTTACGTGTAAACCCTCAACCTTCACATTTTTTCAATCAGTACCAAATTATTTGATAGGTAAACGTAATAATTTACAGTCGTTCCCAGAGTTATCCGCGGTGTTGCCAGCGGCAATGAAATATGGCCGCGCGCTAAATTGAATGCTGACTTTTTGGTGTTGGCAACTTTGAGTTTGGCCAAATTAAGAGCGAGAATTTATGGAATGAGAGTTCTCGGTTGGGGGACACAAATTGATGACATTCTGCTCGATGTCCACGCGCTGGAGGGAGACGATTAATTGCTTTGGATTCTCTTTATTTACTTAAATTATTATTAGCTTTGTTTAAGCATTTTCCAAGTATTTTAAAGACTGACTATGAAGCTCTCTGAATAAAATGAAAAATGTTTCAAAACGTCATCTAAATACACGGCACTTTTCGTGTCTGTGTCGCGTCTGGCTACGGAGTATGTTTTCTCGACTTCAAATTAATACTCTTTAATTGCCACGTCTTCATATTTACCACCCGATAATGTTCACCGATACCCCATCTTTGGCTGCCGTTTTCAAAATACAAGCATGTGCCATATTTATTAGATCGATTCGCTCACCACATTACCATTTTTTTTTCTTGAAATTCATCAGTAATGTTGAACGTTATTGACACTTTCCTTGTGGGAATTCGTACTACCTAGCTCTAATTGAATCATTAATCCGTCTAAATCGGAAAATGTTAAAAAGGTCCCTTTACCGTCGATCTGCTTCTTGACTGTTATATCTAGTAAATGTCAACTAAAAATACTTTTGACCAGCTCTCCATTGGGCAAAAGTAGTTTAGCAAAAATTAACAGAAAGTGAAGTGTCTGATTTCTGTTACAGGTAGACAAAATGAAACCTAAAGAAGATTCAAGGATCTCTAAAATTGAGTAAAATAGATAATAATGTACGTTACATTACATTGAACATTATCGCGACAACATTAAAATACGGGGTGAGTTGTGACACTACAAAATTCGCTATAAAAGTAAGGGTGGGTACACACGCTCCATACGCGCGGCCGCTGATACCGTTTACGAGCGTAGTCGGCGTATGCGACGCGTACTAGCGCTGTTACTGCGCGTATTAACGGCGTGTCACTTATCAGACAGATCGTGTGTTTATGGCCATTTTATCTTCAAGAGTTAGCTTTATATACGTTAGTAGTGCTCAAGATAACAATGGCTTGTTTTAATATAAAAATCGCTCAAGACCCACATTTTCGGTTAAAATTGTTATTTCCATTTTGTACTTATTCATAATAATTGATACTTTATAAATGGGATGTAAAATATTCTTGTCAATAAATGTCAACTATCTCGACTAACAATATAATAATCTAATATAATGAAGTATTATCTTACAACTCGACACAAAGGTATTACAATAATTGTCATTATCAGTTTAAGAACCAATAATAAAACCGGTTTTACCTGTAGACCTAAATACCCAAATAAAAATTGGAGTAACATCAACGTAAAATCGAAACGTCAAATTAATTGAACGCGATCCTGATGGGCGTTTAACTAAATATTGGTTGAATTTGTAACGTTGAGGTGTCGAGGACTGTTGCCACGTATTACGGCACAAGTGCTTATTTCAATTTGTTTACAGTTACACGAAGCTGGGTAATGGCGCTCCCGTGAGCCCGCGGTGCCAGGCGGGCCACAGCTGACTGGGAATTCATTATTATTATTTATGACAACATTATGAACACGTTCTCGCGCTAGCGCATGAATTAGTGATCGTATTGTAGCTTTGATTGCTAAAATTTATGGGACGTGTTAGTTTGATTGTTTTAGTACATTATTATTTCTTGAGCGGTTTTTTTGTCACTCGATAAAATAAGCATCCATAATAAGGACATTATGGATACTGGTTTACTTCATGAAAAAAGACTTTGTAGTTTTACAAAATGAATTTGCAATCCCAGCTAACTTCGCTTTTATAGATTGTTAGCAAAAGTTTTATTTCGAACACCTTTATTTATTTATTCCAACGTTCAGCTCAATAAAAATAGTGTAATAACAATTCTCTATACTAATAACAAAATTATTTTGTTCAACGAATATAAAAATATTCTCAAAACTAAAACATGTAATAGAATTATAAATGATTACGTTTGCATTGCGCAACCTCGTGTTATTTCCCTTGTGAAACGTTCCAGTCGAGTTATATTTTTATTACACGAACAGCACATGTGCCATCATTACAAAAACTTGCTTGGAACCACTTGGCGCGAACGAAAACACGAGCCAATTATAAATTTGAATCTGAACGAAATCGCGCCCGTGCACCGCGGCCATTGTCTATAACACACCTCGCGAAATAATTTCAATTAAAATTCTGTTCTATTTGCTGTAAAGTTGTTTGTTCAATTTTATATTGTACGCATATCGAAATATTAAAAATCCTCATTTAATTGCTTTGTATAGCGGTAACACGACGTCGGACCAATTTGTATGGTAATCGATGCGACATAGTTGTGTACACAGCTTCATTTGTTTTGCGTTTTTATTGTTAATTGATTGAGGTAGCCCTAACTGTTGCTGTCGGCTCTTTTATTATTATTGTGCATATTAAATTAAAGAGTAACGGCGGTTATCAATATAATGGGTCTATTGGGTTGTGGCAGGTTCGAGAGAGAGCCCGTTACTGAATAATAGGTGCAGTCGAATGGTTTGATTTATACTTCTGCGCGACAATGTGGAAAGAACGCCTGGCTAATCAGATGAAACACAAAAGGTAAAACAAACAACCGTGAATAATAGCACCGTTTGTATATCGTGAACTTTTAACGAGATGCACATTTTAGGCATGTAGTGTCGATACCAGTAAATTAAACCAATTAAAATTCACAGTTTCAATTGGAAAATTGAATATTAATTCGACTGTGAAAAAACACATGCATTTATGATTTTTGGAATGAAATTCAAAGAGGAAAAAGAGTATCGACATTGGAAGTTTTGCATTGAAACGGGATTCAAGTCCTCTTAAATTCGCCGATCTTTTGGTTTGTAATCTTGCAGATTTGAATTTATAATATTTGGAAACTAAAAGTGGAGTTATTTCAACTTATAAGTACCTATTCACATGTTTCTCAAGTAATGTGAGACCAAAACGCACCAAAACCATAAAATTGAAAAATAGACCAATTTCGGTTAAAAAGAAACGAATGAAATCGTCGGCTTCGACAATTAAAGTTGTGAGATCTATACGGGTTGCAAGTTCTATACAAGTTCTTTAAATCACCGCTACTGGGTTGGACCGAGGCTTGCGATGGTATGTGGTATTGTTTCTTGATGCTAAAAAAGGCTATATGATCACAGGAAACGTGAGATACCTAGCTATACAGGAACATAATGTTTAACACGAGAAATTATGATGACATGCAATTTATATCATCGACTCACACATGTTCATTGTGAAGCAAGATTGAATTTGTGTTCTAGTGCTGTTGAAGTGGTTTTTATTAATTAATAGAGATTGCAAACCCAAAAGTTTGATGATGAACAACCCACCCTTACATACAAAGCGCTTTTCCAATACTTTTATTAAACGCATAGCTAAGGAGTAGAATTCAAAAGTAGGATGTGTTTCCTGATAGCTATACAATTGACATCGTCCAGAGGTAAACATGCTTCACCATCGACCACATTATCACTTACCATCAGGCGTTATAGTGGTCCAACGCCAGTCCATCGTAAAACAAAAAAGTTTCATATTATCTATATCGAATTTGGAATTGTTCACAGTAGTTTTGCGAATCCGCAAAGAAAAATGGTCTCTCTTTTATACAACAACGAGCTAAATTCGCTAGATAACTGTCACCATTTGTACTTGCTCCGACACAAAACTAGGAAGGCCCCATTTCCTAACAAACCGAACAAAACGCGATAATCCTTGGTATTACCGGCCTGATCCGGAACACTGCACTTTTCTCACGACAGATTACGGGAATAGACCTCTATGAATAAACACACTCTTTGCGGGATATTATTCATGCTGGCAACTCCAATGCCCCAGTACAATATGACACAGAAGGCCCACTTTAAAACAGTTCGTGTACTTAACACTGTACTGACCTGTTATTAACCAATTCTAGTTTTTGAGATTATTTCTTTTAACAGAATATTTATTTGTTGAAAAGTGACCACGAAAATGTGAATGCATTGATGGGTTTTTGAAATTTTTACTTTTTTTCTTTATTGAATGGGAATGAGTCCATCTTTTGGTGTCACAGTTGTTAAACCACTTCTGACAGAGGTTATAGAGATCTAAACAAACATTTAGATGTAGCTTTGTTAGAAACGTACAGCGTATCTTTCTCATCTATTAGTAAGACTGATACTGCAGTGCTCTTCTTCATAACACACATACGAGTACAGTCTTGTGACAGGGTGGCCGTAGCGCTTAACTCCACGCTGGGATTAATGTTGACTATTCACTAAGCTACTAAAAGTAAAATCGGTCGATCGAGATCGTACGATCGCGCAGCGATCGTACGATCCCGATCTCATCATGATCTCATGATCTCAAAGGCCCCTCGTCGACGAGCACATTCGTAGAGTCCAGCGATAAGATTACTTATAGTGAATAGCAAAGCTAGTCAGTGGTCCTTCTGTTCAAAATTTCCAGTGTTCCGACTAATACCTAATTATGTGTGTAGAACATCTTTGTGCGGGATGTGGGTCAGATTGATAGCAAACAGACACGCTCGTACGCCGGTTATGATCCACAAACAACATGGCGGGTGGGCCAGCGTGACTTCATATCCTTTGTGGCGCACAACGGCCGATATGTCCATGCAATGCCTGGACGGAGAAAACAGGCTTTTAAAGTGACAAGAATTTTTCAATCAAGATTCTGGAACAGTACTGGTCAGTACGAGTCTGGGGTGTACCCCAGACTCGTGCCGACTCCGAAGCAACGGGTTTCACGCTTAGATAGATTACTATCTAAGCGTGAAATCTGTAGCTTCAGCCAACGTTTCGGGTGTTTCTTACTCTTTTTCACTCACGGACATTATGATAAGTTAGTGGTACGATATGTACTAAAAATAGGTGGCCACATGATAGGAAAAGTTGAGAGTTGTTTTTGTATTGGCCAGTATTTTTCGGGTTGAGAGTAGACCCCTGGCTTATTTGATGATTTCACCAAATAAAAATATTGTATCCAGATTTGCAAAACTGTAAAATTGTACTCTATACTTGAGGTACACTAAACAAACTGTGGCTTTAGTTTTTATATATTTTCCCACATTTCATGCAAACTCATCAAAACCGTGACAAACAAAGATAGACTGTTATTGACACAAAAGTCCACGGTGCACCCACGACCCCCATAAGCACCTGAAAACACAGTGCTCCGTACTGTGTTTTTCTTCACACTTCTTATGGAAATCCTCGCCAGAAGGATTTCTCTGTAGGATTATTTTGTATCAACAAGGGAAGCGTCGAGTTTCGAACGACTCGCGCTAAACAAATTACGTGATCATTTATCATTTGATATTAGATTTAATGACGAAAAAGGCCTTGGTTTTCAATCCTATTTTCTGATGTTGCTGTTAATTCGAAAATATGGAAATATATTTAACTGTTACTAGGCGGATGTCTTTAAAAGTCGTCAAGTGATGGTCAAACGATAATTGCTCCTAGCTTTTATCACAGATTAAATAACTTTGGCTTTGACCAATCATCGCCCACCGTGTGGCATTTACGATCGGAGACACCAAGATGGAAGACTCCCACAACCTTGTCATTTATAAGGTATAAGGCAGTCATTATGGGAATATGGGATACATTTTGAAAATCAAAATTTTGAGACTCCTAGCACTTGTAGTAACGAAATTTAATTCAAACCCCAAAAATAACCCCTTGGGAGTCGAAGTTCTCTAAATCCCGTCTTAGTGAGCATAATACAGGGTCTAAAAACACTACACAAGATATAAGATGAGACACATATCTATGACAACAGTGTTGCTAGTCTAATGTAAATAAATCTAGTTACGAGTCTGGTTCCACATTAGTTGGCTAAGCAAATTATCGTGGATCGCCATTAACAAGTCCGTCACGTCGCACACCGGATACCAGGCGCGCAGACAACTGAGGAACTAATCACCTTGTAGCGGTCAACCAACTTCCAATAACATATTGAACACTATCTCCTGAGATACAGGTTTTCGCCTAGTTCAGGAGATAGGGTCGAAACCTAATGACTCCTATCACAGCCACCACTAATATTAAGACCTGTACTGTAAGAACTATTTTATTTTGTTTTTGTAATAATACTCTTACAATAATTATAATGTGAAATTGAGTGGTGAGAAATAAACAATTTTAATTTTAATTGATATAAATGAGCTTTAATTTTAAAAGCTTTTGTGTGTATTATTAGCAGATGGGGAAAACCGGAAAAGTTAATTTAAAATTGGTAATGGTCAGTGTAATTTTTGCAACACATGTAAGTGATAACAATATTTATGAAAACAAATAATTACTAAAATTTTACTGAAAACGATGCAAGGCTTAGTCCATTGGGGCTTATGTCCAGCAGTGGGCGAATACACGCGCTCATGATGATGAGAGGAATTAATGATGAATTTATAAGTTCTTTAAATATCGCTTGTATTTTCAACACCCACCCAATATTGTACATTAAACAGAAAATAAACAGTAATTAAGCATCAGTTATGAATATGTAAAACTGCTGCATAATTACTTGTTGTTAAAAGCATCCCGTATCATCACATCACTGATATTCAGAATACATTATTTTTCGCGAGTGCTGTGTCCCGCAACTATCCGCGAGTCCCGCAGTCCATGTCCCGGGGGGATGGGAGACGGTCCCGTATAATAACGCGTGCCCCCGAATTAATTATGAGTGTAAATTGTTCCAGATTTATGAGAAAGAAGATGTCTGGCCGCTGCTCAGCTGTCATCGATGGATTACATTATCTTTTATTAAATAGTCTCTTTGTTCAAAATGGCGATGGATAATCCATTTCGCTATAAAAGTACGACTATACTATGTTATTTTCATTTCATGAATAATTTTGATCACCAAGCAGTAACCGTCACCGCCAAGATTAAAATTTGTTAAAAAGTTTTTAGAACGCAACAAAAATAAAAGTATCAAAATATACAATACTTAACTGGTCGTTCAGCAACCGTGGAGGCACAAGATAAAACGAAACAAGAAAGATTTAAAGTTCCACATTTAAAACAAACTTAAATCCATTTTTGCATTCCAGGTTACTGGGTTAAGTAGACAAAAAAAATAAGAAGGGTGTTTCCCATTAAACTAGCGAGCGAGATAAAAAAAAAATCAGAGAGAATAAGTAACAGATCTCGGTGCGCTGTGCTTCATACAAATGTTAATAGTCACCGCAGGAAATAAGAAAAATATTCTAAAGAATGAGTTGGCTGCGGACTGCTAATGAATCTCGCCACTTCATTAGCGAAAATGTTGTTCACTGTACATTGTACTTTATTTGGAGGACTTAAGAGTTTCAGAGTTGAGAAGTGTGGTTGAATGTGAACGATTGTACGAAAAAATCTTTGTGTGGTCAGGCGTTTCGTACGTAAGTACTGGACGACATTCACAGACCACACGGAATACAGAAATTTTGTCACGATGGCTGTGTCCTGAATCCTGGTTTTTACCAACACATCAAAGTTTCGAGACAAAGCACCGCGACGCTTTATCTCTCGTAAAATGTTTTGCACCACACCGCAACTAATGATAATATACTTTAATTAATACTAATGTCCATTGTGCCGAACGAGTTTTAACAAAGAGTTAGTAACGTGGACACTGTTCACTTAGACACACAGGAAGATGCTTCCACTATGATGTCACAACAAAGAAAACAGATGCTGTTTCGTGACAGTCCTTTTATATCCCGTTCATTATACGTATTCTCGTGTATACCGATATGTTCTTACTGATGGACATCATACGAGTGTAATACAGATCAATAACTCCCGTTAAGCCAAATCTTACGATGAACAAACTACTTCTTTATAAGACATCATGAAGCTAGTGTTGATGTTTGTTTCAGAAAAAACATGGTGATTGCAACAAGTCGCGGGAGATGTCCCAAAGCCCCGCGGTGTGGTTTGTCGGCCATGATGCCTCTCATTAGCGTCGGACGCCGCTCTAAACTTTGTAAAGCCTTTCTTTTTATGTTTAACTGAGATAAGAGTGTTCTGTCTACTTTAACAGATTCTCTCCACCACATTACTTTTTTGTCCCCATTTCTAAAGCTTTTAGTGCTTATTTTTAATTCAACTTAAATGAAGAACTTTGTGGCCCAGTGGTAACAGCACTGGCTTTTCAGTTGTGATGAAGTTTCGGGTTCGAATCCAGTCTGGTGTATTATCTTTTGTAATTTATTTCATTCCCACTCAAAACGAGGACGGAAAACATCGTGAGGAAACCGGCATGTATCTACCAACCCGCACTGTGCCCACATGGTGGATTATGGGTCTCTCCCTCTCACAGAGAGCAGGCCTGTGTCCCAGCAGTGGGGACATTATAGGCTGATGATGATGAACAAACTTAGATGAGGGAAGTTTACTTCGCAATTGAGGGTTAGAAACTTTTTTTTAAGATGTTTGCTGAATTATTAGTGAGATCGTAAGTAAGCGGTTATTAACGTGAACAATGTGTGAACTTTAACAAGATATTTGTCTGTATTTGTTTACGTTTGTCGCTTGTTTCGTGCGCCTGTCGTCAGGGGTCCCTCGGGAGCACTCCGGGTCCCCGGAGGTTTACCTGAACTTCACATGAGAGCCCTTCTAAAGGGTTTTCCTGCTTCAAATCTTAGGACGGACGACACTTGAAATAAATGTGATTTTTCGATTAGTAATATCTCATTCGAAATCATAACGTTTTGAGAGATCTAATGTATTCATCTTTTTTTTTCTTGAAATGTCCATTGAATACATTTTATTTTTTATTAAACGTTGCCCCACACTAGGAACTTTTCCTGGGTCGTGGAAGCGTTTACATACATAGAGACTTACGTACATAAACACCCAGACCTGGAACAACAACTTGTAGGTCGTACAAATATTTGTTCCTTGCGGGCATCGAACCTGCGACACACTGCAAACAGTCGATCGCTCAACCACTACCGTGCCGACGTAAAAAGCAATTAATTAAAAAGACAAGTAGGTATATGACTTAAATATTTTTGTCAACTAGAATACAAATATTTTTGACTTTGTTAAGCAACATTTAAATCCTTGCTTGTTTCTATAATCCCATTTTTTTTAATGAGATTCTATAGACTATTGTCACAGTGAACGTTCAAAAGATCTCCTTGTAGGATGTCATTAAAGATCTAAGCGAGTCTATATTCGTGCACAAATAAATCATATTTCGTGTCGCAATATGAAATATCGTCAAACAGTATGTGAAGGGCACACAGCCCGCGGACATCATTTATTACAAGAAGGGGACGCGCCTTATTGAGCCAATTGAAAAATTATTATTTATATCGAATGGTACCTTCACATTTACTGAGGTGAAGTAAATGAATCTATTAATATTATAGTAACTACATCCAGTCGAACTTTTGAATTGTAAGGAGTTGTTTTCAAATGCTGTGAATGTTTGAAACAAAGTCAGTAATTATTTTTGAATATTGATTAGAAGTTCAAACTATTTGTTGAATTTGAGTTTATTTTTCCTAGTGTGGGGCAATGTATTTTTTAAAATTTAAAAGCTTCTTGTGCTACGTTGCCAGCTTTGCTACGCCGTAGTAGGGCCGTTTTGCTACGCCATAGTAGCGTCGTTATTGCTACGCCGTAGTAGCGTCGTTATTGCTACGCCGTAGTAGCGTCGTTATTGCTACGCCGTAGTATAGTAGTTATTTGCTACGCCGTAGTAGCGTCGTTATAGCTACGCCGTAGTATAGTCGTTATTTGTTACGCCGTAGTAGCGTCGTTATTTGCTACGCCGTAGTAGCGTCGTTATTGCTACGCTGTAGTAAGCCGTTATTTGCTACGGCGTAGTAATGTCGTTATTTGCTACGCCGTAATTAGGCCGTCATTTGCGACGTCGCCGCCGTAGCAAGGCCGTCTATTGCTACGCTATGGTAGTCAAATAATAATGAGCTTCGTCATAAAATGTCCTTTATCAATATTCCGAAATTGTAAGTAATTTAACCATCTGTTCATCGACTCGTGGATGAAAACGCTGCTACCTTCCCTTACTTACAGTATTAAAATTCGTATTGTTAAAAATACTGTATTTTTAAAACATATTTATCAGTGGTTGGTCCTTCATCATCCGATAAGACAATGCCTGTCATTCCTCCCTGTTTAGGTTAATGTGGGCGAGATTCAATTTTTTTTTGTATTTATGCCTTTTTTGGAAAGGTACCTATTTCAATAAATAAAATGGAAGGAAAAAGGCGACTATGTCGAGCATGATTACGATTGCTAGTAACGCGTCTGTTGTACTGAATCAGATGCAAGTTCAAATTATACTCGCAAAGTTTTTTTTTTTTCAAAAAATAGAAATAGATTTTGATGACTAATGTTTGTTATTTGCTATTGTCATACAAGTATCTTCTTTCATTTAAAAAAAAACTTTACTCAACGCTGGGAATTGTATCGTGAGTGCATTTACAAAAAAATAAACTCACATGTTATGTAAATGTAAGAGAAACGACAGTTTTTTTTGACAAACGCCCAGACCCGGAACAGCAACAGATCATACAAATATTTGCTGCGTGCGGGAATCGAATCCGCGACATGCAGCGCAGCAGTTCCTTGATATTTTAATAATATGTACAGACGCCAGCAGGTCAATCTACTCGAAACTGTCAAATTTTACCAATCAAAAATTAACCTTCCACTATTGTGATAAGGTTCAAAATCTACTAAAGAAATTTGACAGATTGAGGTAGGTTGATGTGCTGTCTGTACTTTCAGTACTTCACGGTGGAGCTAAATAGAAATACACCAATTTACATCACATCTTAGTCTCGAAATAGAAATGAATTCGATTGCTTCAGTCGTCAAGTCACAAGGCATCCATTGTCGGCTAGTTGCAAAGTCGTGTACATCTATTTGATGTGCCGACAGTATGTGCTGCAGCGAACAATGCGCGGTAGTGCTGTTCCGTGTCGCGACACCGCGAGCACAACACTACTTACTTGTTCAATCGGAGACTTATCTCTGCAGTTTCCTTTGCGACTGATTTTCGACCGAAGTTAGAGTATTGATTAGATAGTTTTTTTACATACTAGCTTCTTTGGGAGGCTTTACAGTAGGTAAAATATATATGTGTATGTGTGAAGTAAAGTGGTTGTAGCAAAAGCAGTTGGATTTACCAACTGCTTTTGCAATTCTTGCTTAGTGCATACTGGTCGGTTCTACTTATTTCTTACATCATTATTTTTTAACCTAACTTTGCCTCACAGTAGGAATTTATGCTGTATGTATTTTACAAGTGTGTATTTTGAAACCATTTTTTTTACAATCTGGTTTATCTTACAACGCATATTATTTAACAAGGTGCTAGATAATGCAACTAACATTATAACTTTATAAAGATTTTACCCGCACTGGTCAGTGCAGACCCGCCGCTTGCGCCTGTCTGAACCGACAACCTACTTCTTTATTAATTTCTACTTTATGGCGTTCTTGTTGCTAAAAATATTCAACAATCTAACGTCATAATAGAACATTTAGAAGTTTATTAGAGCACGATGAAACTCAGAACTTCTGCCAATCTCATTATATAAATCAGTACAAAAAACTTCTCCAGTTAATTGAGCAATTTAAATGGGAGTAAAAATAAAAATGTCCGCTGAATGTATTAGAGAGCCGCCCACAAGCAGAGATTAATGAATTAAATTCATTTCATCTGAAATTCAAACGAGGCTCGTTACTCGCCCGGACTCGAACCCCCGGCCTGCTCAATTAGCTGCCACTTCATATTTGTGGCTATGGTTTAAAGGTTAATGACATTACTCCTTAAAATAATCCAATACTAGCTTAGAGTAAGGAATTCTAAACCCGTGTCCGAGGCCTGTGGTGTTCCCGAAGGCAGCTTACTTAACTTTGACACCAGGGGTTGTCACATCCAGACACGTAAAAAAATCGAACGAAGTTTTCACGACTCTGTTCTTTTCCTAGCGGTTCTTTAAGAGTGTAACTAAAGCCATGTTAACTACATAAGTTAGTGAGCAAGTATAAGCTCTGTCCTCGGCGCCACTTGACTAATTCTCATGTAAACACACACAAGCAGTAGCCCACCAGTGCACACTGGTTCAGTACAATAGTACCGCGGATTACGTCTCGATCGCCTGTCGATACCTAATCCCGTTAGCTATTGTCGGTTAAGCCATGCCTTGTACATTGAAATGTGGGTTTAAATGATCATATCATTGTGTAATTATATTAAAGACAGAGTAATAGAAATTGAAATTAATGTGAATTGAAATTAAGATCAATTCAGAATTATTTAACTCAAAGGCGAATATAATTTAGTGTTAATAGTTTGGTCTCTTAAATATAAACGAACTAAATTACTATTTTAAATGCGAAAGTTTCGATGAATGGATGTTTGGTTATTCAAATACACGTGCGGACAGCTGAATAAGTTGTATTGAACTTTGGCTCAGAGATAGGTCAATTTGCAATAACACATAGAATACCATTCATTCCGGAGTAATTTTCTAGCTATACCTAGGAGGAGCCGCTAACAAAACTTAGTTGGTATTATATAAACTAAACGAATGTTGTTGGTCCTTCGTTAGGAAGGCTTTTCGATTAAAGCGAATATCTATCTCGAAAGGAAGATATGCGTAATTGCGTATTGGAAGTTTTACTTTTCTCCGTGTTTTACTTGTTGAAATAAAAATATTATAACCAAGACAGGGATTACTAAGTTGTGAGCTAAAGTTAGTACATGTTTAGTTTTAAAGACGATTTATATTAAATAAACTATCTTCATTACACAACACACTTCATCTAAACAGGGAGTGCTTGTATCTGATGAATAGTCTGAGATTGTTCACAAACACTCGCATTTAATTACACGCAAAATTTTCCTTCCACCAAGATAATACTTGTCACTTCCAAAACTCAGGCGTTTTTCAATGGTTTCGAATCCATTGCGCGCTCTCTTAGAACAAAGAGGAGCGTACAATGGCCACGTGGTTCAAACTATACGTAATTTCGCGAATAAGGCGCTGGTCCTAAATAAGGAGTGTTCCAGATGTTAGCCACCTTTGTGCGGCATAATGTGTTCCTTACAAACTGTATTGTACGTAGTCGTCGCGTTTCAGATGAATTGTGTTTTGTTGTGTGTTCTCGTTTGCGTTTCCTTGAGCGGCGCGTGAGTCGCACAATCGATTTCATAAGTGAAATGTATTGTTCTTATACAATTCTAAAAATTGCGTAACTTTAACATTGAAGATGTACCTACCTACTATGGATTTTTTACGGCAGTTTCCTTAGAAAACCTATCATATCGTTATATTGTAATTTTCTAAAAAGAACGGGGTTTCCATGTTTGTCCGATTAAATTTTCTTTGTAATATGGGAATTGATATCGCATTACCCAGTAATATTGGGTTTGGAGTTTAGTTAAGTGGTCTCTCCATGTAAAAAGCTATGCTAGTAGTCATTGAGATAGCATTTTCTTTATTTCATAAAAAGTCTCTGACATGCAAGTTTGCAAGCATTCAAGTTATCAAAACAAGCTGTAAAAGAACTTAAGATTTTTTACACACTACTATAAAACTTGTAAATAACTAGGCGTGTATGCTTCCGTCCTAAATTGAGTTAAAATAGGAAACTAAATCTCATAAAATATTAAAAATAGAAAAACTCATCCTTCAAAAAATTGTTTTTGTCCTTACTTGTTCACGTGGAACACTATCATCTAACTTAACTCTATAAAATATAATTGGTTGTCCCTTCCATAACAAGTCACGTCTGCCTAATGAAATCCGCGGGTGTATCTAACTTCGGCGCTCGTCGGGAGTTTCCGGACGTGTTCGGCTCTGAGCTCACGCACATCACACGAGCATAGCTCAGTTTATTGTGAAACTTGTAATACGGTTACATACAACTAACTTTGATTTGAATAGAAGATACTTTTAGTTTTGATTTAAGAGACAGGTTTCTTATGAGGCAAGGTTCAGATGGGTCTTTGAGTGAGTGCTCAATCATGACTGGAATGCTGCACTAAAGGTCAAACAGCGCTCTTGGTGTGGCGCGACGCTGGCGTTTCCTTGGCGTGTGTGGTCCTGCTATACGTCAGCGTTGGCGTGGCGTGTTTTGTGTGATGACTTACAATTATATTTCCATAGTAAGCACGCCAAGAACACGCCACGCTACCATCGCTCCACGCCGATCTCGCTATTTGGCAAAGCTTTTATTACAAGAAAGGTCAAATATATCTCGGCTATTTATTAATTAATTTCCTATAGATAGTCCTTTTTATAATAATATGATAGAAATATCAAACCATGATAAATTTTGGTATTGAAAGGGAAGAAAAACATGTAGATAATAAGGCATTGAACTCATGCCTTTTACGCATGGGAGTGAGTAAAAACTACCTAACACCCTTACACGTACCACAGACTACCCCCGCTGAATTGGTCCTATTAGTCTACCCAAATGTTGTCTATAAGATATAGTTATCAACGATATACCGCCGTTTTACCCATAGATTTAGTAATATTTTAAAAATCTGTGTAATAATTTTGGTGTGCAATAAAGAATGTTCTATCTATCAATACACTTCCCAGCCGTTAATACATCTGGTCAGACCTGCTCGACACGTCGATTGCGAGTACAACACACGTGACCTTTCTAAATAACCTCACCAATAGCTTCGTAGAAATATCCTAATTTAGTTGTCAAAAGTAGGACTTTATTTAGTGCCGAAGTAACGCGTGACGTACTAACAAATTTTACCATTATATTCATATCAACTAAAACCAGTCAATTTATCGAACTGATAATTACGTCATTACTGAAATTACAGCTCGTGTGTGGCTCATGATGGCCGGTTTGGAAGACAACCATTATACTCGTAATGGACATCGAATATTGACATTTCAATACATTAGATTATGTTGGGCCAAAGTTGAGTTAGATATTTGTTATCTACGTTATGGGTCTAACTAGGACCCTTAAACAATACCATAATGTGGATTGCGATTAAACTCTGCAATACAGTAGATAAATTGATAAAGTACAATTTTTTAACATTGCTATTAGAAACATTTCTAAAGTGGCGTTTTTAGATCCCCAGTACGTTACTCTAATCTTTTCACTAAGTGATATACCTAAATAAATGCCTTAAATGACACAAACCTCATTATCTTAGCTCGAAGCTTTTTATGAAACATTATTGCCGATTATACAAAACGACGGTAACCCACATCTTTATAATATTGGATTGTTCTCCCGTTTGTTGTACTGATTGATGTCTAATAATAAATACTCGAACTTGATGGATTCACGGAGACATTATAAAGAGGTGTGTTCACCAAGCGACAAATTATGTCAGTTTGCTTAAAAAATAGCTTAAAAATATGATAGTCAAAGGAAACGCGATCGTCACTTGTTTCACAAAGCGTTTAACACCAGCTATATGTGTCCGCTGAATAAAATTATCACGGACGAATAAATTACAAGTAACGTAAGTACGACAAATTATTACTACTACAATAAACATACCTATCTGACAGATTTGAAATAGTGGTTAAGGTTATCTGAGAAAAAAAATACGGTAAACTGCTTTTCAATCTCGTCTAAAACTGACATATTTTAAGAATTGAATTAAGACAAGTACTCAAAGATAGAAACACAGAGTTTATCTCGTTGTCACTGTAACTCCTTCAGTAACTAGTTGCATTGTTTTATAATCAGTTATGAATCAGTTTTGCGGCAAACTTGTGCGACCAAGTGACCGCAGACAGATGCAGCGCTCAGAGCACTCAGTGTGAAACCTCTCTAAAATTCGTCTACTTGATTGATTCCTCAGAAACTCGTAAATCACACTCCGTTCAATTTCTCCCGAACACGACTTTCATAATTGTTCCGATTAATATAACTTTACTTTGTAACTTCAGTAATTTGGATTTAATCTAATCTGTAGCAAAATATCGTCATGATAAAAGTTTTCCAAACATTATGTTTAGAAAGCTCTAAAAATACGGAGTCTATGAAATGTGCTTTAAAGTTGTATTTTTACGTGAAATGTCCGGCATTTCATTGTCGGCTGTTCGTAAACAGGAAATGCCTTTCCGTATAGAAAGTTTGTTTCTTTGTGTTGTAACAAAAGCACAACGAATGTACTTGTTACTGGCTTGCCGTAGTATTGAACAAGCTTAGTATATTGCACATTGTGCCCAACACCCGTCTGTGCCCAACAGTGGGATGAACAATTAGACCTCCATCCTGGAGAATAGAAAAAGTTATTTAATTTTTATTAACCGACTTCATTTCTATACAATTCGACAGTTTTTTGGCACGAGTACGAAAGAATAAAGACATTTCTAGATTTTGTCATTTTATCTTTTCTCCAGTCGACAAAACCCGATGCTACGGTGCCATGTGACGCGTGTGGACACATTATGAGCCACAAAAATACCCCACAAAACTGATAAATTGACTGAAATTAATCTAGTGTCCGTCCCGAGTTGCCACAACTTGTATTTCATCTGCAATTTATTGAGAGCACCTCTTTGCGTGTCACAATACGAGGCGTTCTTCAGAGACGTGCGCCCGTAAATAAAGAGTTCAATAAAATGTACCTCGTATCTAGGGCTACCATTACAACATTCAAGGCTTCACAAAAAGCCGAGCGTTTGCACAAAAAAACTCCGCATATTTTACTTTTAATCCCTTTTTCGGATTTTGTTGCGAATTTGAATTCTTTCAACGTACAGGTTGACAAGGGAGGCGGACAGGGCCGGCTGTAGAAACTGCTCTTTGACAGATATTCTAGTAGATAATCTATCAATCTCCGCTGTTTGTAATCTATTTGGCCTTATCACGAGTTTTCACGTTTTTGTAAAATAAACGGGGATTTTGACGTAAATATGGTGAAATAAATTAGTTCCTCGTTCGAACACTAGAGGAGCTTTTTCCTTTCCCATGAAATTTACAGAAATCTCCCGGAAAATTACAGAAATCTTGTGCTAAGGGCCTCTGGTATCCCTCCAGTCCGTTCGGATTGACCTTAAGCCTAAAATTCCAGACTAGATGAACAAAGACACGTAACACGAAAAAATCTGAATGGCCAGCCCTATTCGTATTCCTAGCTAACACCCACACACACATTAGTTTGTAACTCCGCTGTTGGTTCAGTACTTTACATTGAAGTCTGCGCAACAAGCATCGTAACTAACACGGTTTATTTGTGAACGAAACACAGTAAGTAGTCGCGATTGAAAAACATATTTCACAGGGATTGCGAACATTCGAGGCGTAGCAGCGCAGCGTGGCGTAAATTCAAATGTTTAACAGTCGGCTGACCTTGTAGCGGATTTGGAATAAAAATTAAAAGCAGAACTTAAGATAACATGGTCTGGGCATTTCTACAGCGGCTTGCAATATACGAGTAATGGAGTAGGTACAATATTTTTTGATTTTTCACTTTAGATATTCGTCACTTAGTCTAGCCTTACCTTACCTATAGATATTTTTGAAAGCTTAAGAGCTAGTACACACTGGACGCTCAGCAGTGACGATACGATTGGCGCAGTGGCTGAACGATCGTCTGCTGAGCAAGGTGTCGCGGGTTCGATTCCCGCACTGAACAAATATTTGTATGATCTGCAAGTAGTTGTTCCGGGTCTGGGTGTTTGTGTATGTGAGTTTCTGTGTTTGTAAACGCACCCACGACACATGAAAAATTGGTAGAGTTGTGGGCAATTTAAAAAGAAAACGAATATCACCTCTTTGTTCTAAAATGCACTAAATCGTCCAAGCTTTACACCGAAACAAAACACTATCCATTGACGTATCTCGTGTGCCACAACTCATTGAGCTATCTTGAAGTGGCGAAATTAATCACGTCGGGAAAACAGGCGCGACAAGACACAGACCGACCCGCAGGCTTAGCGATATTGTGAGCCGGGATCAGACGGAACACGAGCTAATAAATAATAGAACACCCTGTGGCTGACTCGCTGTTAGCTCTCATTTGAATAGTTTTGTTAAGACGTTGGAAAGGTACGAGATTTAGTACTCCTTGACACGGCCCTTTCACAGCCATTTTAGCTTTGATGGACCCAACTCAACAGCAACTTTATTGAAATGAGTGTAAAGTTCAACTTGCGATAGTATTGAAATTAGGATTAATGAAGCTACATACACAATTCTGTGACTCTAAAAATGATGCAATGGCAGTGGTATAATAACTGTGAACGGACTACAGGTAGGAGCCCTTTTAAAGTAAGTCCTTTGAAATCTGTCATACAATGTTAGAAGCCAAGTTTTGTATTAAAATATTGATATTCGGAAAAAAATAAGTTTTTTCCCACATCTCTCAAACTCACTTTGAATATTATTTATTCTGAAGGCGCCGTTGGTCGATTAAAATATTCAAAATATTGCGAAATAGGAATATCGACGATAAAATAATTATAAAAGTGTCCCCGTCGGCCGGCTCCTTCCGCCGGATGTTGGTGGGGCGAGGTCGCGTCGAACCGACGCAGCGGTACAAAAAATACACTTTTAATATTTTGAATCGCTTTTCTTTCACCTATATTCTATGTCGTTTATTTAAAATTAAAATTGTTCACATCAAGTTTGTCACCATAACTGTTTAAAACTAAAATAAAATTGTATACGAATGAAAACTTAGAACATACACATTAAAAAAAGTGTTCGATCACTTTGAAAAGGCGAAATCTATTTTGTTACGGTATATTGAATAATTAAAAAAATATATGGTATTTCTATATAAAGAAAACACACAACAGAGATTTTTCTTTATGAAGTTCAATTAAAAAAAATAGCTTAAATGCTCGTTATAACAAACAGAATCGAGCGGATTCCATCGTCGGCTGCTGCCCAAGGTATTATTTTATCAATCAGTGTGCACAACTTGGCACAGGCGCCGTCTCTCTACCACTAGAACGAACGCACTACTGACAGACTGACATAGATAAGTCCAACGTTATGGCATGGCCTCTAGCTCTCTTTTGAACATTTCTTAAAGGCATAATATTTCCGACATACCTAAATCTCCGGCAAAATATGAATGTAAGATAGAGTACACCACTGCCTAATCCTAAGGGATAACAGGCGTTGTATTATGTTTTTCATTCCAAACAATTGAAGTCTATATTTAACGACTTTTTTTGTATTTTATGAGCACATGTGATATTTTCTCACACCGGAAAATTAATACTAATGACGTGGTGGAGCGGCGGCTCGGAGAATACGATATTTTTATAATGTGACTGCCTCAACATACAAACATAACTTAATCATTTTATAACGATACTGGCCTTTCTATGGTTAGATAAACACATTTATGTATTGCAACAAAAGACACAAAGTATAACAATTTATAAAAACATACACGCAAAGAGAAACACTAAATACAAAAAAGAAATGAAAGTGACACTAAAGACATAAATGAAGTGGTCGTAAAACGCGTGTGGTGTGCGCAGCCAGTAAGTGGAAGAAAATATTTCGAAGTTTTGGTTCTAAAATAAATTGATGTCATAGACATGTGACCTTCGCTTTAAAAGCGTCTAATATTAAAGCCTCGGTAGCCGGCAGTCTGTTTCATATATTTGAGGCTTTTCGTTTTTGTCGCTGGTAGAATGTCTCAAACTTGCTCAAGATGTTTCTTCTTTTTAGAGCGGTCATTCTGAATTTATATTGCACAAAGAACAGAGTACGTGGTAACAACACAATAGTTTATCTGTGAGACAACTCTTAATAAAAAAAAACTATTTTCAGTAGAACCTACTCGATACTGAGAGATTTTCTTGAGATGGAATACCTGTTATAATTTCAAAACTTATGTAAGTACATAATATGTTATTATTCTCGCGGCAGAATGAATTGAAACCGATATAAAAATATAACTGCTCAGTTTATGTTTAAGTGAGCGAACCGTCTCGAATAAATTGAAAATCTTGGGAAAGCAATCCTGAAATTGTAGCACACTTGTGTGTTTTGCAATACAATCTAATTTTTAACTGTAAGGGGATTTTAAAATTTTATTTCCGTTTTTATAGCAAATTATTACAAGACTTTCATGTAACGTTACCTTTTAGCATTCTATGAAGAATATTTTTTGTTAAAATTACATTCCTGTTACAAAAACTTTATTGAGATTCCGTCGGCATATTTAAAAAATAATAATATCTAGTTAAAGATACAAGATATTATGTTTTACAATAATATTCTATAATTCAGGAATTAAGGTGCTACCAAACATGTGAAATGCATTAGTTACCATTCACACATGTCGGCTGAACGAATTTGGATGAAACTTGGCCAAGTTTCATCCGGATCTGTTATCTGGGTAAGGTAATCAGATATTTTAATACCGGTAGCACCTTGGTATGAAGCAAACATGATCTCTGACCCCAAATTAATTGAGACGAAGATAGGGGAATAATGAGACCCTCGACAGAAGGTAGTATTGCAGATTAGACCTTTACAGGTTCAAATGAACAGAAGAAATTAAGCCATACCACACAAGACACAATAACTAGTTAAATAATTGTAATTGTACATTTCAAAGCAGAGATCTCTATGGAAAAGAATGAGAAAGAAACTCCATGGACACTCTTTTAAACTAAACAATGTACGTTATATCACAGTAACCTGGTATGGGTGTCAACGAGGTGTAAAGAGTATGATGAGATGTTCTGCAGTTCAGAAAAAAGCGTGAGAATTCGTATAATTGTAAATAAGTTACAATTATACATGACCAGAGGGCTGGCCTTTTCCTAAGTCAATGAATCAGCATTGCCATACAACGTGGCAATGCTGCCAGCGTTCTGGGCACTGTTCCCGTTGACAGCTAAGTGAACGTATTCTTTGATGTTTTTTGTTTGTACATATTATAGCGGGATACTTCAAGAAAAACAACGTTCCCCTATTTAAAAAACGTATAATTCTTAAATATTTTCAAAATGTAAAAAAAAACATAAAAGAAATCAGTTGGGTTGCGATTGTGCCAGGTTATCGATAGTATCTAGTATTGAATTATAAAACAAATTGGTTGCACACAATTAAAACTGAGTTATTATGCGATTATGTCAGATTAACCAACGAAAGTATGAATTAATTGTTACTTAATTTATTAAGGGAAAACCAAAATCTTGAAATTTAGAGGTAAAATAATCAAGCGAACCTTGCGGTAATTAACTAATTGGCCAATGCTAATTAACGCGCCTCGGTAAGAATAGAAAGATTGTGTAAGATAGTGGTTTTTAAATGCCTAAATCCTCACACATACCCTGAGTAGGGGTTGTATTGCTAAGCCTTACATAAAAATATCAATTTTAACATTAAAAGAAATAAATAAAACAGTAAAATGGAAATGCTCAGCTGGATCCTGTCAGGATGACGAGACGCGCTGCCGGCCTGCTGCGGAGCACCGTGTTGATAACCTCGGTCAACACAGAAACAGGTCTTCAAAAAAATCTGACTCTGGATCACATTTGCCGGCTTAAGAGCCTGGCAAATTCAGGAACCGGAAAAGGCTGTACGCGACCACACCGGGTCGCGGCGGAGCGTTGCTCCAGACTGCTATCTTATAAACTTATGGGTGATGCCGTACTCAGCGTTTCCTGCACAACGTAGAAAAGAAAAACAGGCGGCATGAGACCAAAAATACGGACTGAACAGAAGACAAATTTGCAGAAAAAATCTATTAAAAAAAACTTACCGAACCATGAGAAAATTTTCAGATTACGCCATTCCGGCGAATAGAAGAGCAATATATTTATTTTGCAGCACTGATATACTCACTTCACTGATTTAAAGCCCAGATTTACAACGAAAAAATAAAAAATTCAGCGATTAAACGTATCGGGCAACAATCCACTACCAACTGACACAAAGAAAAAAATCTTCACTTTTTTTCGAGAACAGAAACAAATTCAAATTTAAAAAGATTCAGAACTTAAAAAAAAATTGAGTCAAGGCTTCCAAAAACAGGTTGCATAACAATTTCTATTAAAAAAGGTGCTACTCAAAAATGTAGCGTTTTTTTAAAAACGCTGCAGTACCCCCTTTCCAAGAAAAAAAAGTCCGGCAATAAGCAATACAAGAAAAAAGAACAACTAGCCCAGGAGGATAAAAGGGAAAAAACCAGAGGAAATTAACCTAGACTAGCCTAAAACACTATCCCTAATAGTTGACCTAAACTAAACCTAAGATTGTCCGGTCAAGAAGATAACAAGGAAAAATTAAGTCTAAGTAAAACTAAGCTAACTTAACAGTAGTGCAAGTAGCAGCTACCTAATTATACAACTAACTTCATACTAGAACGACAAAATCAACAAAGTGACCTGAAAGAGCCAAAAGAATAAAGATAAAACCTAAGGTAAAAATAACACCTAGTTGACAAACGCGATCGATTGAAAATAATCTAACAGCTTCGGACAAAGAACACCATGGCCTAAAAATCGACACCAGACAAATCCACAATGAGTCTATAAAGGAGACTTCAGAAAAGAAAAGACAAAAAAAAAAACAAAAATATCTCAAGTCAAAAATAAGGCTTGGACATAAGACAAATGAACTTCAGTTCGAACAAAGGAACGTGAGTCTTAGAGAATACCAAAAATCAGCGTTCAAGTTCAAAGATACAACTTGAACGACCAAGTAGTACTCCGGTTCAAACCAGGAACGGGAGACAAAGGGAGGTTTTGGAATAAACCGAACTCAAGATATAACTTGAGCCTAAAGTCAAATCAAGTAACATTCGAACTTAAGAAAAAGTTTCAAAACGAAGATAAAAAATTCGATAATAGATTTTATCGACACCTGCACATCACTAAAGAATGCACCAGTATGGCTGAGTTCAAAGATTAAGAAAGTGACAAGTCTACCATTTCGGATAGGTTAAGCACAGTAATTAATTAACACAACGCCCTACCAAGTTGTGAAACACGCCATCTATAAATCAATTGTTTAACTAGATGCATCGAAACAACCAAAGAAGTTTTAATACAAAATTTAGAATAACGCCATCTATGATAGAACTAGCTATGACGCGACTTGACAAAGTACTGGCATAAAGTTTAGAAAAACGCCATCTATGTACGTTTATTGGAACTTAATGCTAGCAAAAACTCGACTAAAAAAGTTCCAACACAAAAGTTAGACCACTGCCATCTGTAATTATTTGTTGTTACTGAACCAATAGACAATTTCTAAGGGTCAAACTGAGCGCGATAGAATCGCTTGAGTCCCGTACAAAATACTTGAATAAAAAGATAGAGAAAAAAAGTTACTTTAGGATATCTTTAATATGATATCTACCAGAATGTACGGAATCACAGTCCTGTAGCAAATAAGTAGTCCTAGAAATAACTTGCAAAACACGACACTTAACAAAACGTGGAGCTAGCTTTCCAGAGAAAAAGTCTTCTCCAGATGACCTGGAGAAATTACGTCTCCATACAGTGTCACCAACATTTAGAGTAATAGCCGACCGATTGGAATTATAAGCTTGGGAGTTACGGAGGAAAGCCATAGAAAGATTATCAGCCACCTTCGCATATACCTCACGAAGAGAAGACAAATTCGAAGCGTGACGAGTCCGACTGTCCGCTAAATTAGAGCTTTGAGTCTGACTATTAGCACGGCTAGAATCCATAAGTACTTCCCTACCAAACATGAGAAAGTTAGGCGTGAAGCCAGTGGCTAGATTGACACATGAGTTAAGATAGAGCTTTACTCTAGGCAACATCTTAGCCCAACATCTTTGGTTTTCACCAACTAAAATCCCTAAGCATGTTACTACACTTTGGTTATAGCGCTCAACAGTATTCGCTTGGGGTGTATAATAAGGTGTAAATGTAGGGGATTCAATATGGAAAGATCTGAGGAAATTTAGAAACTGACTACTGCGAAAAACAGTGGCGTTATCGCATAAAATAGAACGAGGTACACCGAAGTTAAAGAAAATTTCGGACTCTAAAGCTTTTATAACAGCAAAAGCGTCTACTCTCTTAAGAGGAACAAGCCACACGTACTTTGAAAAAACATCGACCATAGAGATAATGTACTTATATCCGTAATAAGCGAGGGGCAACGGTCCAATCACATCAATCGAAATCATCTGCATGGGCATGGTCACTTGCTTAGGGTAGCAAATCAGTCCGCGAGGTTGCGTGTTCGCGATCTTATACGCTTTACAAACCTCACATTGTCTTAAAGTGCTAACGACGTCACGGTACATGTTAGGCCAATAAAAGGTTTCCTTAAGTTTTAGGTACGACTTGGATACACCTGGATGTATTGAAGGAAAACTATTATGTACTTCCCAAATCGCAGAAGTAACCTTTTCAGCTGGCAAAACAACACGCCATGGGTCGGAAGACAAGGGACTGGTGACAGGCATACGTCTTAGTAAGACACCGTTATGTATCGCGTAAGCTGGAAACATTTGTGGTGTATCACGGGCACCTAAAAATACCTTTTTGTACCAACGGTCGTTAGTATGTTCTGGACCCTGATCAAACGACACAGGACTAGCATATAATCTGGAAAGAGCATCTGGTACTATATGTAGTGTACCCTTGCGGTGTATGATATCGAACGTATATTGGGAGATCATAGTAGCCCAACGAGCTAAACGACCTGAGGGGTTGTTCAAAGTGAGAAGCCATTTAAGGGCCATATGGTCAGTTATGACAGAGAACTTGAACCCATCCAAATAGCACCGAAAATGTTTAATAGAATCTAAAACTGACAAAAGTTCGCGCTCTGTAGTGCTATAATTACGTTCCCCTATTTAAAAAACGTATAATTCTTAAATATTTTCAAAATGTAAAAAAAAACATAAAAGAAATCAGTTGGGTTGCGATTGTGCCAGGTTATCGATAGTATCTAGTATTGAATTATAAAACAAATTGGTTGCACACAATTAAAACTGAGTTATTATGCGATTATGTCAGATTAACCAACGAAAGTATGAATTAATTGTTACTTAATTTATTAAGGGAAAACCAAAATCTTGAAATTTAGAGGTAAAATAATCAAGCGAACCTTGCGGTAATTAACTAATTGGCCAATGCTAATTAACGCGCCTCGGTAAGAATAGAAAGATTGTGTAAGATAGTGGTTTTTAAATGCCTAAATCCTCACACATACCCTGAGTAGGGGTTGTATTGCTAAGCCTTACATAAAAATATCAATTTTAACATTAAAAGAAATAAATAAAACAGTAAAATGGAAATGCTCAGCTGGATCCTGTCAGGATGACGAGACGCGCTGCCGGCCTGCTGCGGAGCACCGTGTTGATAACCTCGGTCAACACAGAAACAGGTCTTCAAAAAAATCTGACTCTGGATCACATTTGCCGGCTTAAGAGCCTGGCAAATTCAGGAACCGGAAAAGGCTGTACGCGACCACACCGGGTCGCGGCGGAGCGTTGCTCCAGACTGCTATCTTATAAACTTATGGGTGATGCCGTACTCAGCGTTTCCTGCACAACGTAGAAAAGAAAAACAGGCGGCATGAGACCAAAAATACGGACTGAACAGAAGACAAATTTGCAGAAAAAATCTATTAAAAAAAACTTACCGAACCATGAGAAAATTTTCAGATTACGCCATTCCGGCGAATAGAAGAGCAATATATTTATTTTGCAGCACTGATATACTCACTTCACTGATTTAAAGCCCAGATTTACAACGAAAAAATAAAAAATTCAGCGATTAAACGTATCGGGCAACAATCCACTACCAACTGACACAAAGAAAAAAATCTTCACTTTTTTTCGAGAACAGAAACAAATTCAAATTTAAAAAGATTCAGAACTTAAAAAAAAATTGAGTCAAGGCTTCCAAAAACAGGTTGCATAACAATTTCTATTAAAAAAGGTGCTACTCAAAAATGTAGCGTTTTTTTAAAAACGCTGCAATATTTCTACTAAGTTTTTTTCTAAAGTTGTTGAATATAATAATTGGAATGCAGAAGATTACTTTATATTCAGATAAATAATGGAAATAGTGAAACAAAAAAGTTACAATTAATTACATAGACATGGTTCTTGTTGGTTTTTAGTTAATGAACCAAGTGAGTACGTCTCCTCATTTATAAGTTCGGTGACAGATCGCAGCTCTCGCGTGAACATTGTGCGCTCAGCTGTGCCCGTTCATAACGATCAGCTCAACACTCAATGAGCGCATTATGATTCATGACGATTTTAGCCATTCATTGATCTGATAAGTGATTGTTGGGACCGTGAAATTATTCAATACATTCAATAATTATATCATTGTGTGCTATTTGTAGCCTGAAAGAGGTCTTGTATCGCAACAATAGCTAGCTTTGTTGTCGTATAATGATATTATGTACTGTATATTGTAAAGTAAAATAAAATTCATAAATAATCTAAATTCTGGAATACTGTGTTCAGTTTCTATTATAGAAATTCGTCGATGGTTGACCCGCTTAATAATTCATGCGATCATTTCTTTTAACTGCATGTTCAAGTTGTTTGAGTTAAATAAAAGTAAAATTGTTTCTGTGTCTCAGCAGTCGGCAACATGCCTTAATCATGATACTGAAAATAGGACGACGAACGAAATAATAAGACCCGGATTTTTAAAAATATGTTGCTAATCTCTGGAATAACTAGGACGTTTAATTTCAAATATATATTAAATAAAATCTCACTCAAGATTTTATAAGAATTTTCGCTATCAAAGAAAATCTAGAACTAGTGTCGATTTTAGATTCTGAAAAAAGCAATAAAACCGAGTTAATAGAGAAAAGCTTTCAGTAACGGATGTACATTACACACTTGAAAATAATTTATTATTTAATGAAGTCTGTAAAAAAAGTTTTATTAGGCTGTTCAATGTCAAGACGAAAACGATTTCCTTCATAAGTGACCTAAAATAACTTCACTTGATTAAATCAATAATCGTCGAACTTACGAACAGTCACAATATTGAGTTTAATTAACATTCTAACTGTCCGATGTAGAATTCAATTATTTCTTATAAAAATCTTGGAAACAAAAGATTCTGATATTGAAACTTTGATTATTATTAACTGTCAACGTGTTCTAAGAAAGTTTTGTTTGAGATTCGGTCTGTTTTTGAAGATTTGGTAATTTATTAAAGAATTTTACGAGTCGACTACTGAATATTAAAATAAATATAGTGTTTTTCGAATTGTGAATGAATGAGGTATAAAATATTTTTATTGAGTAATCATAAAACGTCAGAGAATGACTTGCGGATCGAAAAGTATGCTTTTTAAAATTGTTGATATATAATGAAACACGTGTACTATATAACACTTTATTATTCTGGTTCAAACAAAGGAAAGTATTACTTGCCAAAATATAATATGTAGCAAGCACACTTCAGTTAATACAAGATGTTTGCTACGCCGTAGCGCTTGCTACGACGCTACGACGCGTAGCATTTCCGTAGCACACTCGTAGAGTGTTTGAAATAAGGACTCATAAAATGAAATTGTTTGTTAAGTTGAACGAAAAACACGCAGGTAAAACATTTTGTGACGGATTTGATTTTTTTTTAAAGTAAATTTAATTTTCAGATTTGTTTGATTTACTTTAAATAGAACGGTCGAAACCAATTACATCAACGAAAAACCTTTTTTTGTGAGAAATTAAAAAAAAAATGGCCCAGGGGACTGCGATAGTTAAGAGTATCGATTAAGTAATAAATTTACTAATTATGATAACGTTCTTTCCTTAGACCAACCCGCATAGGGCCCGCGTGGTGGATTATGGCCCACTCCCTCACAGAGAGGAGGCCTGTGTCTCAACAGTGGAAACATTATAGTTTCATGACGAATGATGAGTAGATATTAACTGTATTAAAATAATAATTGTGTAGGCTAGTAAAAAGCCAGGCTGTATTTCCAAATAAGGTTTTGTTCGGGGAAACATAAATGTTAATAGTTGACGGGATAAACCGCGTTTTGTATAATTGTGCTCTCAAAATGTTTAATGAGCTTTATAGGAACTGTTGAGCAGTTCCCAGAATGATAGTTAATATAAATGTAGTTTAAATGAACTCGGCCTTTATGTTAGCTGGTTTTAATTAGCCAAATTATACCTCTGAGGTACCGGGTAGTAAATAGTTACAATGTTCTGATAATTTCAATATTTACAATTTTAACCCATTAGTTTTCAATATGGTAATACTTTGCTTATAAAATATGAAACTTTTTTTTCTATATAAGCATTGTTAATTGGCACATTCTGATAAATTTTGTTATAAATAAGACAACTATTTCAGAAAAAAATACTTTGTCTTTTGTGTTGAAAAAAGTGCAAATTTATTAGGAAAATCTTGAGAATTTTCATTTCACAAAAGAAAAACAGCTTCTCCCTTAAGTTTTCATGAAAATCAAGTCCCTACAACGTACTCATAATCGTCAAAAACCGTTGCTAACAATATGCACTTACCGTGAGAACTCGACGTAAAGTTTTTCTGTTGAATCGACGAGCACCTTGCTGCCAACTGCGGTGGTGACTGACGGCCCTCCGAGGGTCGGCGGCTTATATACGGCAGTGCGGTGCGGGGGCGGGGGGCGGGGCCAACGCGCGCTACTCCCGAACACAACTCCTCCCCATTTTGACAGCAACCTGGTGACGTACGCTGCGACGTCACTGAAATTCAGAGAAATATAGGTATTGAAATCATATAGGTAAGGTACGAGAAAGAGTAATAATGCGTGATTAAGGAAAGCTTCAGTTCGAAAATTATGAAGCATACCTTGCAGGCAAATTCTTCTTATTCTTCTTCAACCTATAGTCACCCAATGCTGGGTGTTCTCTTCCAAATCTTTCCACTTCTGGCATATTATCAGCCTATAAAGTAAACAGTATTCTATCAGAAAAATGTCACAGTAAAGGTAGGTTTTGCGTTCACCTTTTTTTGGGGGTGGATAATCATCAAATAAAGTCCTCCAGTTCCGGACTTGACTGACTGAACTCCACCCTGCCGAGGCTGTAACGCCTTTTTAAGGCAGTTCCTCGACCAATAATTCAAGGACAGGCACAGAGTTCATGAGTTGTTTTAAGGGCGAAGGTAGTAGGTAGATGATACTACTCAACATCATTGTCATATACTTATGGCCATCAAGATCTGGCAGTTATCAGTGCCCTGGAATATTGACACTGCATCTCATACGGTTTGAAAATACTAATTGTGTTTCTTAAAACTATCTACAGGGTGATTTTTAATTAATGCGACAAAATGAAATGCGATCATCAATTACAGTAACATAGTCATTATAAACTGTTTTTTCTAAAATCTGAATCGTTAAAAAAATTATGCGATTATCGTTTTCAAAAGGTCCATTGATGTTATTATCTTTATTTAAGTACGAATATTATCGGTATTCCAGCATTTAATATGAAAAATAAATAAACAGAAATTAAATGTTGGAATACCGATGATTCGTATCAAAACAAAGTTAATAACATCAATGGATCTTTTGAAAACGATAACCGCGTAATTTTTTTTTAACGCTTCATATTTTAGAAAAAACAGTTTATAATGACTATGTTACTGTAAATAAAGTTCCCAGCTCATTTTGTCGCATTAATTCAAATTCACCCTGTATACACTAGCTTAAACTCGCGACTTGACTTGGCCTGTGTGGTTTTCGTAACTATACTTACGAAATTTTATCACGGTAGTGTTACCTTGATTAAAAGTATCCCGAGGCCTTAGTACAGGATTTCTGTATTTTATTTACATCTTATTTGAAGTATTTACTGCGTTTATGGTTAGGAAACATGAAAAAGCGTTTCTACTTAGGATACGAAGGCCAAAGTTCCAGTTTACTTTTGGTCACCAAAACGGAAAAAGCCATGCTTGCATGCAACTTAACATCCTTTGCTCATCAAAATGTTTAAATTCAACCAAGTACCCAATTTCAGAAAAGAATATATAGAAAAGATTCTCAAGAAAGGGTAATTAACTAACATCCATCCATTCATCCTTCCTTACAAACTTACAAATTATTGATAGTGAATAAATTATTATTATTCAAAATTAGAATCAATATTTAATTAGAAATATTAGATATCCATTTATATCGTATCTCATGTTTCTAATTAAACAGCTTCTAATTTAAGAAGTATATCTCGAATGAAGCTATATAAAGGTGATCCAGCGGAGCTGAGTGAAAGTGTTCTCGGGTGACGGGGACGCCCAAACTTGCGGAATTCCAATCAACGTTCCTTAAAGAGTTGCCGTCAATGAGCTACCACCGCACCGTCAAGAGAGGTCGTTCTTTTACTAAAACATTTTGTTATTTCTAAATGATAACACATTTTTTTTAACCGACTTCCAAACGGAGGAGGTTCTCAATTCAGATGTTTGTATTTTTAGGGTTCCGTAGTCAACAAGGAACCCTTATAGTTTCACCATGTCCGTCCGTCCGTCCGTCCGTCTGTCCGCAGCGTAGCTCAGAGACGCCCAGTACTAGAAAGCTGTAATTTGGTGTAAATATACGGATTTGTTGCGCCAAAAAAGTGGTAAAATAAAATCTCTTAAAATATTTTTTTTAGGGTACCTCCTGTACACGTAAAGTTGAAAGATGTTTTTTTTATTTCTCGCGTACCCCTTAGTGTGGGGTATCATTAAATAGGTCTTTAAAAAATATTGATAGTTTCCATTAACAATTTTTTGATAAAAAGATTCGTTTGTGAAATATTAAGCTTTAAAGTGCTAATTTTTGCTCGACTCGAGTGTCCCCCCCCTCTACCAGCTAAACGGTTATGTTTGGGGGTGTGAAAAAATTCACAATAGTGGTAAATATAACGAAGTTTTAAGGAAAATTATCATGACTAAGTAGGCTTTACAAGTTTACGAGTAATCGTCGACCAACTTATAAAACGTACTTGGACAACATATTTTCCTAAACAAAATGTAACGCAGAACTTGTTCTTCAACTGCAAATGTAAGTTTGTCAACTTTATTTTTACAGCTTTAATAGGTGGGTATGTTTTGGGGATAGGTAGGTTTTTATTGTCAACTATTTTTAACTAACTTCGAAAAAAGGAGGAGTTTCTCAATTCGTCGTAATCTTTTGTTTTATATATTTTCCCCGATTTCTCAAAGACGCCTGGACCGATTTTGAAAATTCTTCTTTCTAAAATGAAATTCAGCGAATCAGTTTAATTAGTTCGCATAAGTATTTTGATAGGCAACTACGGAACCCTACACTGTGCGTGGCCCGACACGCACTTGGCCGGTTTTTTTTTACCATGAAATCAACCCTAAAAGATAGAAAAACAGATGTTTAATTCATAAAATGGAATATTTTCCATTGACAATGTATATAACAGCAGCGAAGCTACCTAACATGCCGATTCCTATCGGGTTTACTTTCGAAATATAGCAATATTAGTATCAATGATTTTCATTTATCATAAAAAAAAAAAATTATTTACGAAGCTACATTACTTGTGAAAATAACAATCAAAGAAAAACACTCTAAAACTAAAACTAACAATCAAAGAAATAATAAACAATTTCAACTCCCGCTAAACAGAAAGGTTTGTAAGCCGCAAGGCAAATCAGGAATCCCGATCATAGTTCCTCTTGTAGCGATCGTGAGCTTGACGCTACATAACACCGCTGAATTAAGGACGCTGGAAAGCCGAATGTCTCCGGCTTATGATAAGGATAGAGATATGAAATGCGTACGCCAGAACGGGATGGAATGATACTGGACTTCGTAATTCGTTTAGATAGTTTTATTTGTAAGACAGATTCACATTAGTTTTGACCCGCTTATTTTTTTATAGTTTTGAATAATTATATTGTTTTCAATTGTTCATTTGCATTTGATTTTGTATTATTTTTGAAATTGATAAGTTTTGCGTAATTAGCGCAGTAAAAACATGGTTAGTTCAGTTCAATGATAATGTTTGGTATTAAACAGTGTTATGTTAGTTAGAAGTTTTCAACTAGATGGCGTTGTGCAATTACGTCACGTTTTTGAATCGCGGTGTCAAGATCTGTAGGCGATTAGTATATGGTTTTGTGAACATTGAATTTTTGGAGTTAGGAATTTTAATAAGGTCAATGTATGATTGTAATAATTGGATAACCGGCTACAGAAAAGGTGGACAAGGTTACTCACTAGTCTTGGGCATTCTAGTTCACTACTGAGAGCGCTCAATTTAGTTCTCCGCTCTTAAACGAACTAGTTCGTTCTTCTAGTTCGTTAGTTCCTAGCTCGTAATAGAGACCGACCGATCAAGAGCGATCAAATTGTTCGCTCGCAAAGAGATTACAGATTTAGTTTGTCTTTGTTCGCTCGTTTTAATACGGTTCCTGCTGCATGCGACAATTTGAGTAAAGTGTACGAAACGGGATGCATCTCGTTTCGTACACTTTACTCAAATTCTGACTCACTTGATCGGTGAGCGAACGGGAGTATTATAGTGTAGTGCTGTCCCGCTCCCGTGCAACGATCTTAGTTCAGTCGATCTCTTTCATTCTGTCCGAACTACTGAACTACGGAGCGGAAAATGTGGGAGCTAGTTCACTAGTTCATCTGTGGGAGCAGTTCTTTCGAACTAGTTCGTTCGCGAACTACACAAGACTATTACTCACTCAATTCGTCCGTATCCATTGGATGATACGGAATACGGACGAAGTGTCCATAAATTTTACAATGTTTTTGTTCTTTGTTCGCGGGATAACTTCGTCGTAGATGAACCGATTTTGATGATTCTTTTTTTTTTGGAAAGAAAATATTTTAAAGGTGGTCCCATGATAAGAAAAAATCAGGGTTTGATGATAGAAGACCAGAGGAGAAATCGAGTGTACCTTTCAAAAATCTTAGGGGCGACTAGTGTGTTTGTAAGTTTTTTTCATTAAGTATTTCAAATAAAGGTCTGGAGTATTATATCTTGATGATGGAGCCGAGAGACAGTTGAGAGAACTCCTCAACGATTCACAGCAGCTACCTTGTGTTTGAGCTTGATTACTTTGTATTGATTAGAACTTTTCACCTAGACGGGTTGCAACTGTCATTAGGGGTCTGATGACGAAAACGAAGAACAGTTCAGGGAACTCCTGAACGGTTTATAGTAGCTATCTTGTATTTGGACTTAATTCATTTATAGTGATGAGAACTTTGCACCTATATGGATTATATTATTCGATGCCTTCCGATACCTGCCATTTGTTCCCATAAAAATTAATTTAGTTTGGTTAAGTAGTTTTTATTTTATGACCATTTTTAGATTATTATGTAAGTACATGGGCGATGTTATAACCGGTGCTACGGATATTACAATTCTAGTGCCCCAAATTGTTGTTGAATATTTAAACTAAAAAGGCTAAAATTAGCCCAAAGCTATAGTTACTGGAATTTACATTTTGGTCCGGGTTCCCCTTCAAAATTTTTTACCCTACGCCACTGGTATATAACAATGACAGAACACGACAATACTACAAAATGTCTGCCAAGTGTAAAATTTGGCGGCACGGTTAACGCAAAGGCTGAGCGATTGGGGTGCTGCGTAGCGTGTGGCGGGTTTGATTCCCGTGCGGTGCAAATGTATGATCTACAAGTAGTTGTTCCGGGTATGGGTGTTTGTGTATGTAAGTTTATATGTTTGTAAACGCAGCCGTGACACAGGAGAAATTCGTATTGTGGGAAAGCTTTTTTTTTTTTAAAGACATCCATCAAAACACAATTTTATTGTCTATATAGATTGTAGTCTTATTTAAAACTAGCTGTGCCCGCGACTTCGTTCGCGTGGATGTCGGAATTTAACAATGTATTTTTTTGTGCGAAGCGCTTAATTCTCGCCAGGTTTTTTATAAATCATATCGTTTTCATAATAAACCCTATATATAGAATTTATTTAGATTTTTCCAGAATATTTAACGTGTTTGTAATAAACGCCCTCTGTCGTTCAAAGGCAGTCTATTCAATTGCTACTGGATTAGAGCACCCATTCAATCTCATTCCATCCCATTCCATCCCATTCCATCCCATTCCATCCCATTCCATCCCATTCCATCCCATTCCATCCCACTCCATCCCACTCCATCCCCTCCATCCCACTCCATCCGACTCCATACCACTCCATCCCACTCCATACCACTCCATCCCACTCCATCCCACTCCATCCCACTCGATCCCATTCCATCCCACTCTATCCCACTCCATCCCACTCCATACCACTCCATCCCACTCCATCCCACTCCATCCCACTCCATCCCACTCCATCCCATTCCATCCCATTCCATCCCACTCCATCCCTCTCCATCCCACTCCATCCCACTACATCCCACTCCATCCCACCCCATCCCACTCCATCTCACTCCATCCCACTCCATCCCGCTCTATTCCACTCCATCCCTCTCCATCCCATTCCATACCACTCCATCCCACTCCATCCTACTCCATCCCACTTCATCCCACGCCATCCCACTAAATCTCACTCCAACCCACTCCATCCCACTCCACCCCACTCCATCCCACTCCATCCCTCTCCATCCCACTCCATCCTACTCCATCCCTCTCCATCCTACTCCATACCACTCCATCCCACTCCATCCTACTCCATCCCACTCCATCCCATTCCATCCTACTCCATCCTACTCCATCCCACTCCATCCCACTCCATCCGCTTCCATCCCCTTCCATCCCTTTCTAGTGTGAGTCAAATAAAAACCTTTTCTTTCTTTCTTTCTTTTCAATCCATCCCATTCTATTCCATTCCACTCTACTCTACTCTACTCTACTCTACTCTACTCTACTCCACTCCACTCCACTCCAAACCACTCCCCTCCAGTCCACACCATATTTGAATAGGTATGTTGTTTTTCTATTCCAAGCTAGATCGCGCTAAGTCTGAACTTTCTGCGAGCTGCGTGTGTCGGTGTAAACTGACCGTAATTTTACTTCTGGAACACTTTAAATTCAAATATCTTTTGATAGACTGATCCGATTTCAATGAAACAAAAACTAAATGTTACTTCAAGTTACGGTCAGTCGTTATGTATAAAAAGTTATCTACATAGCTTTCGTAGATTTTACGTGATGCCCGAACAAATAAACATACAAACAGACAAACAGACAAAAATTCTAAAAATGCTAGAAATGAGTTCTATTGGTTGTCCTTAAACACGCTGGCTATATTTTTTGAGTTTTTTTTTATGTACAAAAATTATTTTTCTACAGTTTTATTATATGTATAGATAGATAGATATAGATGTTAACGTTGAGACATTGTATAAACTTCCACAAGCTTACCATGTTCAGTAAACCACTAACTTAGACGCGTCTGGAAATGTGACGCCAACTCGACGTGGCTCAAGATATTTCTTGTTCAGATGTAAAGTCAGGATACCCTCATTGGTTAAATAAATTGTAACTCACTCTTTACGTATTTAGCAGCGATTGCCTTCTTTATTGGATTTATGTATAATGATCTCTAATGTGCTTTATTAGTATTTTGCTGTGCGTGAAGTTTGGGTTCAATTCCCATTTGGTCCGTTTACATCTACGACAAATTTGGAATTGGAATTACATCCATTTTGACAGCCACTCTTTCATAAAAATCTTACTTCCAAGTGTATAGTGCAAGTATGTATATCGTCAAACTATAAACCTTGTCCGTAGGTAGTTAGGACGTAGTTAGTACGTAGTTGGTACGTAGTTGGTAGGTAGTTGTTAGTCGCGACCACTCGTAACTGTTAACAGGTCGTAAACAGCTAATTAATATCCCCGGGCGGCGGGCACATCATTGTTTCATGACTGGAAAAATATTGCGCACTTCATTACTGTCAATTAAAGGCTATTCGATAAAGTTTTTATGCATTTTTCTAGAGCTTTCTTACATGTCAAAATAACTTTCATACGTCTTTAAAAGTCCTTACTTTTATTTTAATAATAGTATGGTAATTTTCATAAATGTAACAGTACGTTTTGATTTAGGTATCGTGAAGTGTTAATGAAAACAGATAAAAGAGTAGCATGTTCTACTACTGAACTGCATTTTATCCTACTTTCGTACCAAATCCGCGCCAAAGGAAGTTTCAAAACGAATACGTTGTGTAGGTAATATGAACACTGAAATAAATCAAATATTTCTTCTCGTACCGCTGTGCTACGCTTGCTACGATAATCGTAGCCCACGGCTACGAGATGTGGTCTCACTACAATTAAGTTATTGTTTTAAAGTAGGTAGATCCAACTATTTGTATACAACATCATGACTTTAATCCCCGAAGGGGTAGGCAGAGAGATGTATGTCGTTCTAATAAAGTAGCAAACGGGCGTCTTATTTTTTGTTACACATCATGAATGTCTGCAAAGTATAAATATAAAAGTGCATACAAACCCGTGTCAATTAGTAGTGCTCATAAAAGTCCCGTACATCATCACAAACGGTCGTCAATTACGGCGGCACTTAAGTTTACTTTATTATTGTTTCACTTTTGGTTTACGCGATACCGCAGGGCTGCCACACACTTAAGAAATTACACAAATAAAAAAATGACACTTAACATTAACACTTAGTATAAATGATACTGGAAATGGAGGAGCTCGTGACTAAATAATAACAGCCAGTCTTCCAAGTTAAGCCGCACTTCTCTAGGTCGGTTCTTGGATGGGTAACCATTCATTACATGCTAAGTTTCCTCCTTGGTATCGTATTTTCCAGTACTAAGTTGTTTGTGGAGTTTAGATTTAAAAACAGTCGCTCCATGTAAAATACTGATTTTAAACTGCATTTGGTGAGATATGGAGTCAACTCCAACATAGTTGGTAATAGGCTGGGCTACCACGTTTCCCAATGTCACCAACATTGGGAAATTAATATGAGTCGCAAAAGTATAGCCACATCTGCGAAGTGCCTTTGCTGTCATTAAAGTATTTTATGAGCAAACTGTTATACATCACAAAAATCGTGGTTATTAATAGATAAATCAGTAGATAAGAGAATATTAGTAGCACTCAGGAAAACTCCACCACATCGATTCCGCGACAGCCCTAGAAGTTAGCTGAGTCGTAGCGGGCAGTTAAACGCAATTGAGTCAGTTATGGGCATACGATTAAATACTTGTAATTACTACCGGTTAGTATATAAAGGCTGGGCCACTGGCTGCCATCATCGTGTGGGCCATCGTGGCCATTGTCGGACAGAGTGGACGCGGTAATGGGCAGATTTAGCGAAATTCAATTACAATGGGAGGATTTTCATATTTGTATAAAGCGTGGGAATGTTCAAATTATATTTTCAGTTTTTTTTATTGTTTACTGGAGCGTAGCAGCTCTGACGGTCTAGCGAAAGAGGGAGGTAGTGTTTGAATATTATATATATATTTGTTAGCTAACAGAAAATTTACATCATTTCAATTTTGTTTCTAGCAGCCGTGTTAATTTTCAAAGAATATAAGGTATCGTTCCAAAAAATGTATAGCATTTTCACTAATATTTCACACAGAAAAGTTTTCTTTGAAGGAAATTCCAGTAGAATCCCGAAGAGAGTAATAACTTGGCTGCAACGCTGAAAGCAAAAATCTCTGATATTTTCTCATGTTAATTACTTACGAGTAGCATGATGAATATTTTAATTAATTTTGTTTCTTAATGTGTTTACTTTGCATCTAAAATTCATTATTTTACAAGCAACATTTATATTTAGTTTCATTCAAAATGAATACATGCTTATTTAATAAATACTTATTAATCAAAGACAAATGTAACCTTAAAATTTGTTTAGTCGTGGCAATTATAACATTATTTCCATGCCTGGTATAGAAAGATTATCTTAACTAGGAACTTTGTCTGCAATTCCTTCATTGCAGTACATTGACGTATACGTCGCTAAAATTAAAATGTAATGGTTCAAAATAAGGACACCAAAAATAACATTCTTTACACATTATTAATAGTCGACGAACATGCAGACAGAAAACGTCTACATCATGATTAGTAGTTACAAAAGACGCTACTCACAATAGCACGTAGATACACCACCAACAAATTACTTACAGCGTGTAGACAAACAAGCTGTGTTGACAGAACAGATTAGACAACACGACGTGCACAAACTGAGCCATATTGTTGATATTGTTGCAATGTCCGCTCATCACCGTAATGATTACTAAGGGTCAATTCACACAAAGACGCGACGCTGCGCGCATTTTCAATAGAGCGACTCAATGTCTAACTTTATTTACCTACTAGGCAAAAATATGCACATTTCACCGACGACGACGCGAAGCAGCGCGCCGACGCACGCACGTTTTAATGCCGGGGTCGCGGGACGTTTTCATCAGGTAACCGTCACCCTGGAACGTAAAGGAAGGACACCGTGAATTTTAGTCACTACAAGTCTGACAGTCTCTCCCGTGCCACCCTGGGTTTATTTTTTTACCTCTAACAAAAAAGCGCACATTTTAATAGTGACTCAAAATCGAACTTTATTTACTACACGAAGAGATACACATTTCCAGTATCTTCGCGTCACGTTGAGTCGCGTCGCGTCTCAGTGGGAATTGACCCTAAACCGATGAGGTTAGCACACACATCATAATTTCATGTTGCTAATATAAAGCGTTGCGGTCGCATATTGTGAGCTATTCAACTGGCGTTTGTGAAGAGGATTGGTTCTGTGAGACTTTGTGTTCGAGCAAAAATATAAGAAAAGCTTTACCTTGTAACATTAATTTATTTTGTGTTAAAATAAATGAAAATAAATAAATAATGAGATAAAATACGTAGTTAAATTAGTTGTATTTTTATTCATAAATCATCGGCCTAGAAGTCACTAAGTGGCTTTAACTTTTAAGAATGTGTCATTTTGAGAATGTGTCATTTTGAGAAATGACATTTTGCGAACGTGTCATTTTGCTAATGTGGCATTTTGCTAATGTGGCATATTGAGAAATGACATTTTGCGAATGTGTCATTTTGCGTCAATATGTCATTTTGCGAATGTGGCATTGTGCGCCTAATCCTCTTGTATAAGCCACCAAAAGTAGAACGATTTTGAAGAGACCTACATTCAGTATTAGGTGACTTAAGGTTGAAGAAATCTAATTAGCTATAGTGAAGTAAATGCTCGGTTATAGTTCCTCAAACAAAAGATAGCGCGTTTCGTCATTTTTTAATTGAGTTCAAAATTGGTTCGACATATTTTCTTGTTAAGTGATATTGCCCCACTTTCAAAAGGAACCTTGTGTCGTAGGTGTGTTCACAAACATTTTAACTTACACACACAACACGAAACAGAACAACTACTTGTAGATACAAAATATTTGTACCGTGCGGGCAATCGAACCCACGACTTACTGTACAGCAGTCGATTGCTCGGCCGCTTGCGCCATTCGCGCCGTCAACCTCCGACTACACTTTTTCTCTCTTGCAGTCTTAGCAGAGGTCCCAGCACTATTCGCCCAGCTCTTCGGCAATGTGGTACAGACAGACAGCGCGACACCTTGTGAGATAGCAGCATCGCACGGTCCGCAGCCGACTGCAACGCTACCGTGACGTCTTAAGTACGTTAGCGTGAGTAGGGAACGAGATGGTGCTAGACGACTTGTACAGATCTGTCTCTTTCCCACAGCCTAAAGACTCACGCTTTAAGACTTCATGGTAGGCCATCAGATCACGTTTTTGTGACGTAAACGAGAAGTTGGACGTTAATATTCTGATAAATAGTTAGTTCCTCTTTCATACACTAGAGGCGTTTTTTAATCTAAATTATGTAACTGAAAGGTGACTGACTGACATAGTGATCTATCAACGCACAGCCCAAACCACTGGACGGATCGGCCTGAAAATTGGCATGCAGGTAGATGTTATGACGTAGGCATCCGCCAAGAAAGGATTTTGATCAATTCTACCCCCAAGGGGATGAAAGTTTGTATGAAACTTGGTAAATTTTATAAAAAATACATTGTTAAGTTCCGACAACCACGCGAACGAAGTCACGGGCACAGCTAGTTTTTCATACAAATTACGTAGTAATACTACTTACAAGTATGGCGAAATACGTAGAACTCATGCTAGGACCTCAGGTACCTTGGTCGCGGGACATATCTCATTACCGTGACCCCGGAACATAAAGGGCTATTGTAGGATACTGTGGATTTTAGTCAGCACGAGTCTGACAGTCCCTCCCGCCCTGCCCTGGGTGGGAGGACTCATTTGCTCGCGGTGAGGGAGCGCCTTAACGTTACAGATTCGAACATTTCATCAGTGACGGAAGACAATCGAACATCACAATGCGCACCTTGTATCAAATCTATACTAAATGTACGCGAATGCTCGTCAGTCAGGGAGGTAGTATGTATTGTAATGTAATGCTCAAAGTCGAATCTATAATATTACTCTACACGCGAATGCTCCCAGTGAGGGAGCGCCTGTATGTCAAGTTAAAAAAATTACTTATACAATTAAAAATATTCTGTCTTAGCTCCCCACTTGTGGGCGTCATAAAATAAAACTGACGTCTATACACAAATATGATTAATCTGCGATAAGACTGTGATCATCAATCCGGCTGTCAGGCGTGGACCGGCAATATTCCTGGTTGATCGGTTTAACTTATAAATAAAAGTCGCACTATGAATACTTATCTAGTCTGTCTTTTTAATAGGATAAAATACTACATAGACTTATTTGCTTCTTTCTTCACTGGAGGGTCACTCGGACAACTAGAAGAATTATATAAAAAAAAAAGAAAAAAAAACATGAAAACACAATAAAACTATGGTATTATGCTGTATTTGTGTATCTTGTGTGTGTGTAAGAGTGTGTATCTGAGGATGTGTTTATGTGTGGGTGTATGAGAGTAGGTGTTTGTGTGTATGGGGGTGAGGGTGTGTTTGTGTGTGAGAGTGGGTGTTTGTATGTATGGGTGTGAGGGTGTGTGGTGTGTTATTTAATTATTTCTTCAGTGAAGAGAATTATACATTAGGCTACCACTTGAATTTTCATTTTGAGGCCCATTTTGACATTTGGTGGTTCCTTGAGTATTTAGCAGAATAGTTAAAGTTTGATTATATTTTAGTAATTTATATGCATAAGGATAATTTTGGTATTTAACCAACATCAAAAAGGCGGAGGTAACGAAATAAAATACAAAACCACCGACTTCGGAAAGAAAAGTTAGTTGTTTTTTAAGTCGGTTAAACTGTTTTTATTGAATGTGATGATGTGTGGTGAAGTTGCTTCTTCCTTTCTCTAAAGAAAGGAAGAAGCAACTTCACCAGATATAATTTGTATACACGCTGTTTTTTTGCATTTTCGTCAAACTTCAGGTGGTTGTCACAAAAGTCATAAATAATCAATTGAAAGTACAGTACCGGGCAAAACTAATAAGGGCTGCTTTTTTTTTGTTGTTGAAATTTTACAGTATTTCAGAATTAAACCCTTAATTCAATACAAATGAAAGAGAATCACCCGACTACGCAGTCCGCGCACGCAGCGATGAGCAGCTGGTGTGCGTGAATTGAATCTACTACTCTTGAAGAAACTAGTTCACACTTACGGATTTCAGTAAAAAGGAAAAATAAAATAAAAAAATACCTACCTATTTTATTGTTGATTTGGGTCGACAATCATGAGTATAATCACGTCCTTGAATTTGACTAGGTTGCAGATCAGCACATTGTATAGTAGTACCACTTACATATTGCCAAAAGGCATCGACTGCATTTCGAACAGGGCATATTATTGCTGTTACAAACCGCTCAAAATAAACCGTTCAAAGCACGTTGCATGTAGAAGTCCGGATTGGTTTGCGAAGCTCTCTCAGCCATATTTTAGCCGGTTTGAAGTGGCCGAACTCAACTGATTGGAACGAGCGACATTGGTGCATGAATATATGCGACTAGGAGCCGAGTTTCAACCACTCACTGTAAAGTAGTTTCCAAATCTCAATGCTTTTTTTTCTCTACAGACTGTACTTCGGAGAGTGTGCCCAAGAACTCCACGACCTCATCCCACCAGCCCCCTTCTATCATCGCACATCTAGACGCACGGCAAATTACCATCCTCACCTTATTGCTACACCACCAATTCGCACGAAGCGTTTCCAAACGTCTTTTATAATGCGGACAGCGAAGGAGTGCAGAACTCTCTACCTGCGTCTGTGTTTCCGAACGCATACAACCCTAATCTCTTCAAAGTTAGAGTGAACAGGCTTCTTCTGGGTAAGCTCGCTCCACCGTCGACCTTGTCTTAGTCACTCCTGACCTAGAATAAGGTCAAGAGCAAATCCACCTCAATAAAAAAAAATGCTTGGTTAGGTCGCGGGACTGTCTTATCAGATAACCGTGACCCTGGAGCGTAAAGGGCTATTAAAGGATCACCGTGGATTTTAGTCAGTACGAGTCTGACAGTCCCGCCCAAAGGCCTTATTATGAGTTTTCAGTTATACTGTCGTAAAGTAAACTGGAACTTTGACATTTTCAAATTGACAACGAAAAAATTAGTTCCTTCTTCGTACACAATAGGCGCTGTTCCATTTTTCCATACAAGAAACGCTGTAAATACTGGAAAGACGCTGTAAAGTAAAATAGTGAAAAGTCGTGATAAGGGTACTGGGCGAGAGGACTCATTTAATGATTTTACCACGAATAAAAAAAGGTTAGCGCAGTGACTGAGCGCTCGACCGCTGCACAGCGTGTCGCGGGTTCATATATTTGAATGATTTGAAAGATAGTTTTTCCTGGGTCCGGGTATTTGTTGTTGTTTGTAAACGCACTCACGAAATAGGAGAAATCCCTAGTAAGGGGCAACGTTTTTTTATATAAAAAAAAACATTTCTGTATAACACTCCCATAATAACCTTTAAAACCCCATTTAGTGTCACTTGCCTGATACATTTGCTTACGATTATGTCACAAGTTAGAGACACGTCAGAAAATCTATTGAAAACGAAGTTCTTCCCAACCAATTGTTACGCCCACACTGAATTATGCAATTTTCAAAGCTAGTTATCAATGCTGCCTTTTGTTACATAATTCAGCGATTTAATATGTATCATGAGTTCTACTTTACTCGGCCTAACAGGAATTTTCGAGAATTTCTTTGAACAATATCTTGAAATAAATTAGCAAGCGTGGTAATAAGTTTTCCAAAGAAACACTTATTTTTTCCGATATTGTTGTTTCAGCAAAATTTCGTCAAAGGTCAATCAGAAGCGCTGTTAGTATAAAAGTGCAGTTCTCGTGATATTTACGGCTGAGAGGCGCGTGTGGGCGCCTGAAGCGCCAGTAGACCGTGGGCGTTCACAAATGATGTAGGCCAGTTCGGTTTTACAAATAATTTATACTGTTTTCGTAACTAGTATTCGATATGGGATATGTACTATGGTGTCCGAGTGCTCACCAAGTTTTTAAGGATATCTCTAATTGCTTAGTCGACTCTTGAAGTGACCAGAGGACCTATTTCTTCGTCAAAGAATCAGCATTGCCATTCAGTATTATGGCAACGCTGCAAGCGCTCTGGGCACTTTCCCCGTTGAAAGATATGTGACTGAACGATGAAATTGAAAATGTTGTTGTATTAAACAACATTTTACACGTAAAGTGAACTTAAGTTTATTTTAAGTTGTAGTTTGGTCCTTTTTGGCTGTAAATATTAAGTTTGTTATTGTAAAAAGTTAATTTCCAAAATTTTAAGTTTAAACTCTTGATCAACAAAAACACTAGTTTGACAAACAGTTTAACAAATTGCGTTGAAGGTTATTGTGTGTTTCGTTGATCTTTTTCCACTCTTACAGCCTCCAAATTTTCGTCACCTCACTACGCCATGAATAAATTTTCACGGCACGATTAGCGCCGTGAAGTTTGTGGATAACCGTTTACGGATTCGATTCCCGTACGGTACAAAAATAACTATGACCTACGGGTAGTTATTCCGGGTCTGGCCGTTTGTATATCATCATCATCAGCCTATAAATGTTCCCACTGCTGGGACACAGGCCTCCTCTCTGTGAGAGGGAGTAGGCCATAATCCACCACGCGGGCCCATTTTTGGTTATAGAACATGCCGGTTTCCTCACGATGTTTTCCTTCACCGTTTTGAGAGCAGTGGTGATGAAATAAATTACACAAAGTAATGCGGCTGGCGGGGTTCGAACCCACGACCTACAACTCGTAAGTCGGGACCGATACCACTGGGCACCACTGCACTTTCACAATCACATAACTATGTGAAATTAAATTTGTAAACGCACCCACGGTATACGAGAAATTTAAAGTGTGGGCGCAACGTTTAAAAAAAAAACTAAAAGTTGTCTTTATATCAATACTAGCTTCCGCCCGCGGCTTCGAAATTTCATCAAAATCGGTTGAGAGGTTTAAGAGGGAAAGCGTAACAGACAGACAGACAGACAGACAGAGTTACTTTCGCATTTATAATATTAGTTTGGATCCTGAACCATGGTTTACACGTACAGAGAATTAATGTGGTTGTTACGAGCCACTTACGAGCATTAAATCATTAATTAAAATGTTCCACTGTTAAAGTTTTAATTTTCAATTACAAAATGTGCAGTTCGTGTATTGTTATGGACTCGTAAATAGCGTGAAAATAAGTGGTTTGCAGTGATAACTATTTTAATTGTTAATTGTGGTTAAATAATTGGTTTCAGGTAAAAACTGTAGTAATGACTACAGCAAGCCAGCTGGAAAATTATGACTGAATAAACGGGTTATTCGACATTCTGGATATTGGATAGCAATTATGTTTATTTAATTAATAACATTTTCTTTAATGTACTTGTATTATACATATTATACATATATCTGCACACCAATTATGAGTGTTTTGTGCGATAGGTGGGACAGCCCCATGCTGGCTCACTGGATACGGCTGCACACGTAGGTGTACTCAGTCGTTTTGAATTTTGTAAATAATGTATTTTGGTGTCTATTAACATAAGTTTTAAGATTTTTACTAACAAAATATGGATTTATAAGATCTGATATAAATAAATAATAATAATACCTATATCGAATCTATAAATAATTGGGTCAATTTATTATAGTCTGAATATCCTAAATAGATTAATTAGAATTCGAAATACACATGGTTGAAAAAAAATGTTAAAATTTTTAAATGAATCGAATATGATGAAAATTACTGTCGGGTCGAACGAAGTGAAATTAAATACACATTTACATGTTTATAAGCGTAAGAAAATTGATGACCAATATTAATTAGTAAGACTTTTTATTTGGTTTAACGAAGTGATACTTTAAGTACGATCATTTATCTATAACACTCAAAGAAATGACTTTTACTTTGCGACTCATTTGTTATCAAGACTATCATGACACACTATGAAATAACAATAGACATATGAGACATGTACAGTCAGCAAAACAGTTGGGAATGCAGGCTTTAATTTTCAAACGGTTTTCCTTTAGATATAATTAAACATGCATGCTTTATGTTACAAAGAGTTATGAGATGTATGCAGACACGTCGAAACTTTTAGGACAACAATGGAAAAAAATGCCTGCATAGCTTACTGTTTTGCTGACTGTACTGGTACTTTAGCAAGAAAGAAACAATGAGCTAGTAGTAACAGATACACAAAGATAATGAATAGCTCATTTATCTAGTAACATACAAGCATTTATTGATAGAAGTGAGTGTTAACATAGTCAATAAACTATATCTGATACGTGCGCGGCAACATGCAATTATTATATTATCAGTGTTGTGTCGGACAATACCTACATACGAACAGATAGTGGATGATGATCGTGAGAATACTGAGTAGTAATGTATACCCTGACCGGGTATCATAGAGACTCATCAGAACCTGTAGCCATGTAAAAAACGATAAAAACGAGTAGGCTATAATTGATTTTCAACTCTATGAACTTGGGTATAGTTGAAAATCTATTTAAGATTACAAAGCGTTTTCGTTCGTTCCAGTCGCTAACGCTCAGAAAATTTTAATAGATTTTCAACCTTAGGCTCTGTGGTATTAAGTTAAAAATTTATTGATGCCTACCGAGCGTTTACGATTATCATTTGCGACTTGGCTAGGGAGGCAGGTTCTTTACACAAACGACTAGCCATAAAGGAAAGGCTCAGGAAACTTTAATATAAAAATCCATTAAAGACTGCTGAGCGATAGGGCTATAGTGAACGGAACGCTCTGTAATCTTTAATACATTTTCAACTTTATGTCCTAGGGTATAAAGTTGAAAATGTATTAGAGACTACTGAGCGTAACATTTATTGCTTGTCGTTTGTGTTGGGGGTCAGATGATGAGTTTCGGCTAGGCAGATGCCTAATTGCCCATCGCTTTGATACTGAAAAAAAAAATGAAGTAACCAAACCCAAATAAACGGGATAGACTTTTGACGTACCTAATTATAACTTCACAGTGTAGCTTCATAGTCAGGAACGTAGTCACATAAAATTATATTCGAAAATTGTATTTTAGTTCGATTTATGCAAAAATAAAGGCTATGTTACACGTTATTATTCACTTTGTTATCTAACTTTATTTTATTATTTAAGTAACTATATTATAAACGCAAAAGTTTAAGTAGGTATATGAAAATGGATTGATACTAAGTATTGTTTTTTATTTGAATTCTGTATGTATTGTATGTGTATACAATACATACAGAATTCAAAGCAAGTAAAATTTCTAATTAATTTTACGCAAAACTAGTCAACGCATTTTGCTGAAACTCATCATTTGCTTAGCCTTCTGCCAATCATTACGAGGTCGACTTTTAGTCAAACTGGATGTATTCTACATAGAAAAGTAACACAATGATAGAATTTGCTCTGGCGAATCCACGACCGAAAGGTAGTTGCATATACAATGTGCTGATCTGCAACCTAGTCAAATTCAAGGACGTGATTATACTCATAATTCTCGACCCAAATCAACAATAAAATAGGTAGGTTTTTTTTTCCCTTTTTACTGAAATCCGTAAGTGTGAACTAGTTTCTTCAAGAGTAGTAGATTCAATTCACGCACACCAGCAGCTGCTCATCGCTGTGTGCGTACGCGCGGACTGCGTAGTCGGGTGATTCTCTTTCATTTGTATTGAATTAAGGGTTTAATTCTGAAATACTGTAAAATTTCAACAACAAATAAAAGCAGCCCTTATTAGTTTTGCCCGGTACTGTACTTTCAATTCATTATTTATGACTTTTGTGACAACCACCTGAAGTTTGACGAAAATGCAAAAAAACAGCTTGTATAATTTATCTACGCTACTACTTAGGTCACATACTTCCCGCTTACTGAATTAAACTAATGCACCTCTCTGGAGATAAATAATTAATCAATCAATTTAACTAATAGCATGCATTATGACGTCACTCGCTATCGGCAGCATCTGACGCGGCTGATTGCAGATAAGGTATCATCGCCGAAACTGTCTGTTATCATAGAGTCAGTTATCACACGGAGTGGCCGATCGACAGACGTGTTCACATGTGAGTTACACCAATTATTATATTAGGGAGGTACTCCTTGATTTTTTAGAATAAATAATTATTAAATATTAAAGATGGAAGTTTAAAATATACGTGTAAAAGACAAGGCAAGCGCATTTCTGAGGCAATTTATGAATTTTTGTTTTTTATAAAAGTGCATATTTTGCACTTACTCAAGGTCAGTCATGATTTGTGGTCATGATGTATTTTATCAAGACTTGACCGATTTATTTTGTCTTGTAATATTTTGCCTTTTTTTTAATCTTGAAATCCGGGTAGATAATAAGCTTGTACAAATCCTAAAAAGTGGTTTTCCAGTAGGATCCCTATTTTATCATAATATGAGATAGAGAAACTCTTACCGTTCTTATTAAAAAGAAAAACATATTATTATTAGCAATATTTCTATCAGACCACTTACTAGGTTCCTGACATGTTTTGACAGCTCTGAGATAAATAAATCTCTAAAGGGATTTCCCACAAAACAAAATTATCACAGTATGCAGAATGAACTTTTCAAGTGGGCGGGACTGGCCAAATGCGACACTGAGGAATAACGATAAATGCTCAGATAATCTAGTCCACGTGCTGATTTTGACGAAAGCTGAAACTGCATCATTGATTTTTAGAAAAATCTGTATTCTTATCCAGCTTTCAGTTTCGTTAATTTTTAAAAAAACAATCACACACCTAACATAATATAGTAGTAGTGTCGTTAATAAGGGTCGAATTCTGGGAAGCAAACGATGACACAGCAAAGTTATGGGTACCCGCAGGTAATCATGTAAAATTGGAGCTACCTACATGTTAGCTTCTAAAATTATATTAAAAAAGGCGGTGATATGTCTAGCTTTTTCTAATAGCACAAGAATCCGTTTATTGCCCGTTATACCTACTACCTACCGAAAATAATCCCGTAAAACGTAACGGGAAATTTTAATTTACCCATAGTACTACTCGAATCCTTTCCGGGGTCGTGGGTCTGTCTAAACAGTTAATCATGCCCCTGGAAGGAAAAGGGCAATTGAAGGATTACGGTATACTCGTATTTTAGTCAGTACGAGTCCGACAGTCCCTCCCACTCCATACAGGCGAGACGCCTCATTTGAAGATTTTAAAAACTAATAAAAAAACGGTTTAAAGTAATAATATCTCTGTATAATAAGATTATACAGAGAACTGTGTATAATTAATCTATCACGGGTCACTAGGGCATGCGGACAGCGAGTGGGCATGCGGACAGCGAGTGGGCATGCGAACAGCGAGTGGGCATGCGGACAGCGAGTAAAGGGCAACTCGCTGTCCGACCATGGACCATGCCCGGGTCGACGGCGCGTCGTGTTCCACGCGCACCTCAAAGAGCGTCAGCAAAAATGACGGGGGGGGGCCCCTCTCAGAGGGCCAAAGCCTGCCGGGGTCGCGGGATTTTATTTCCTCACCTTGACCCCGGAACATAAAGGGCTATTGAAGAACACCGTGGATTTTAGTCACCCCGGGCAGGGCGGGAGGACTCATTTGATGATTTTACCACGCTAAAAAAAAAATCACGGGTCAATAAAAATTCCCGTGGTACTTCTAGATTGCATACTGGAGTACTGGTACATACTAAACGCAAGTTTCCGGCAACTTTTTATTCTTAGCCTTTGTTAATGATGTTTTCACGATTTTTTTTTGTGTTAAAATAAAGCAGAAAAATGTATACTCGACATGAACGCAAGTTATTTTTAGTTTATACAGATTCTTTTAGTTTATTCTAGAAAACAGCCATAAACTGGACAAGAATAGCTGAAAAATGTGAATCATTCTGAATAATCGACACGTTTTAAAGCTATTAATTTTTACAATGGCGAAAATATCGGCAATACTATTATATCATCATAGGTTAATTCGGCGGAGTCATTCAATCACAGATATGAGATTCATACAAAGATATAGCACTAAGTATTACTACATAGGTATTAATACACACATCAAAAGTGTCTAGGGATCAAGCATTTTTATGCGGATTTCTTGAGATTGAGATGCGGCTTTGTAATAAATTTATGATTTTATAAATTTATATGGATCCTTTTTGGTGCATTTCATAATTTGAATCAGGAACTGTAAATCAAATTCGAGTAAAAGATGAAAATCAGCTGTCAATATTTTCCCTATAAAAACATACAACGCATTGAAGACATTATTAGTGCTACTGTTTCCCTACTACTGATTAAAACCAACGTTATTATGGAGCGGCGACGTCATTTAAGCAGGGAAGAAATGCTCAGAGCCGTGGGAATGATAGAAGCTGGTTCCCGGCAACGTACTGTGGCTTTAGCTCTGAATACAAGTCAGAGTGTTATCAGTCGACATTGGACACCTTACCGAAGCACTGGTACCGTGGCTGAGCGCCATGGAGGACGGTATCGCTGCACCACACGGAGACAAGACCGATACATTCAAATCTTAACTCGAAGAGACCAACAATAACCGCCATGATGTTAGCCGTGAGGCTTCATCACTCTTCAGGGAACTTAATTAGCGACCAAACAGTCAGAAACCGCTTGCATGAAGTGAACCTTCATTCCCGAAGACCGCTACGGGTACCACCTATAGCAATGCACAATCGTAGGATTCGATATCAATGGGCTCTTGAACACAGAAATTGGGCAGAAGAACAATGGCGTTTCGTGTGCTTTTCTGATGAGTCTCGTTTTGGTATGAGACCGGATACAAGACGTATACGACACTGGAGAACCCCTGGACGCCAACAGCGATTAAAATCCTGCCAGGAAGTCCATCCTTATAGTGGTGGAACCATCATGGTATGGGCGGGTATTTGGATCGGCGGAAGAACTGAGTTGATTTGGATCAGAGGCAACCTCAACGCTCAAATTTATGCTGAGACGATTGTATCAGACGTCATCGTTCCTCTACAAGTGCAAATCGGTCCCTTATTTCAGTTAATGCATGATAATGCACGACCGCACACCGCAAGAGTTGTAAGACAGACTCTCGCCGCAGCTAACATCAATGTCCTGCCCTGGCCTGCTCAGTCGCCAGACTTGAACCCGATTGAGCATGCATGGGATATGCTACAGAGAAGAGCTCTGCCGAATATGGAGGGTATCCAGTCGCAAGAAGACCTTTTTTTGTTGTTGCAACGAACATGGGCGGCCATTCCACAGCGTGATTTGGATGAACTCATTTTGAGTATGCCAAACCGATGTTCTTGTGTTGTTAGTGTTCGCGGTAGAAACACGTATTATTAATTGTTTAAGTTACCCAATAAAATTTTAAAGAAAACTGTTATTTCAGTCTTTTTTTCGAACTTTAATGTTAGTGGTTCAAATGTCAAAAATCCCTTTATTAGGAAAATGGCAAATTTCTTTATGAATGCAAAGGTGACTTGGTTTATCGTTACTGTGACAAACGATAACACTTTATTTGATGAATCCTTAAAGAACATTTTAATTAATATCAATCAGGAGAAAAGTTATTGCAAAAATATATGTTGATCCCTAGACACTTTTGATGTGTGTATTTGGCTGATTAGATATATCGCACATGATATCGGACACTAGCCGTACGTATACACTAAGCTGCTTATTTTTTTTGTTTACTTCCTGCATCTTTTTTTGGGTGCATATAACTTTCCTATTTCAACGTAGTGTATATGTCACCGGAAAATATCAAGATCCGCAAATTTATAAATTTACTAGGTTTATAAACTAACCTAACCTAACCTAACCTTCCGTAAATTTATAAACTGACGAGTTAGATTATAAACTTACGGTTGTTACAATTTTCCGGTGACATTATATAACTTTATTTATGTATTGGTGTTGACGTCAGAGACTGTTGAAGTACTTATATCCTAGCAGGTTAATAAAATGCATATAACATGAGTGTAGTTTTGGTAATAATCTAAGGAGCCACTAGTTAGGCAGTTGTGTCAGGGGACGTGAACGAGCTCATTATTACAACAAAAAAATATTAGACTAGGATTACCTAGCTCCTGTGTCGTTGATGCATTTACAAATATTTAAACTGACATACACAAAGTCACATCATTTATTTCGATAAGGCCATCAAGAGGTACTTTTGAAAGTCGATGGTCTGATTCTGATTCTACATCCAAAAAGTTTTCATCAGATCGTCTGTCCACCTTGAAGATAAACGAGATCTATGTTGGCCTACAATTATTATTTAATTTAAATGCCTCTTATACAATTTGTTGTCACAATAAATTACATGATCTAATGTCGATAAAATCATGAAATAGCTAGATAGGCAAAAGTCTGTCAACTATTTGTAATTCTCTTGTAATCTATTGATAATAATTAAATAAAGCTTAATTCTTATTGAATGGCGAATCTTATCGCCAATACTTATACAATTAAGATTATCTAGCATTATCTGAAATTTTGGATGGGTTTTTACGCTGCAGTAATAAATAGGTATATATTAATATTGCAGACGTCTGTGTATATTATCAGCTTATCTTTTTGCTTCCTAATGGACATAAAGGTGGGTGAGACTAATAGTTAATATTAATCATACAGTTAGTAGTATCTATTTGAGAAAAAAAATGTTGGCAGGTCAGTGAAGAAAACGTTGCCCCTCACTAGGAATTTCTCATGTCTCGTGGGTGCGTTTACAAACATATAAACTCACATACACAAACACCCAGACCCGGAACAACTACTTGTAGATCATGTACAAATATTTGATCCATGCGGGGATCGATCTCGTCTTTATTTCACACTAAATTGCTTACAGCTTTTTACAATATCACAAATTCTATGGGTACAACGGCGGTCTTATCGCTGATAGCGGTATCTTCCAGACAACCTTTGGGTGGACTAATATGATCAGCAATATGGTATGCTAGGGTTGACTGCGAAGAGAGCGAGTTAGAGACTAGGGTTGCCATCCGTCCGGGTTTCTCCGGATTTGTCCTAGTTTAAGGGCATCCCGGGGAGCGTCCGAGGGCCGGACTACAAATGCAGCCCGCATTTGTAGTCCGGGCTTAAAAAGTTATAGAGTTGACACTTCACCGTCCCCCCACCTCTCCCGACGTAGTTGCCACGATGCGCACTCGACTCATGTCCGGGTTCTGGACTCTAAAATCCGAGGTTTTCACGCGTCTTGTCCTGGTTTCCAAATTTAGAGATGGCAACCCTACGTCTAACTCTACCACTGCGTATTCTCATTAGTCAAATCAAATAACGCGCGCTTTTTAATTTTGCCAATCCAGTTTCATTATAGAAGACACACTTCCGTCCTATCACAGGAAATCTCACCCACAAATGCGAGATGTTGCGAGCCAAAAACTTACAAACGCTTGTTTTATTGCAGAGACTCAAGAATGGGTGAGGTGAAACGCTACACATTCGCGGAGGTGTCCTCCCGCGACGGCAGCAATGGCCAGCCGCTGTGGATCGTCTACAAGGACTCCGTGTATGACATCACGAAGTACATCGACGAGGTAAGCTTTTACCGTTTATACGAGTACCTTCAAAGTGGAATTATCATCAATAATATTCCTCCATGAGTGGAGCGGAAGAGACTGATTTCGAGCGTATTATGGCACTCGTGGGCTGCAGCTGAAAATCATCGTCAGGTGGCAAACTTTGTGTTGCCTTCTAGCATTATTCTGAGCTGAGGCCCTTTGGCATTAAATTGAAAGTTTTTATTTCCTAAATTGTTTACTACCTACTCTCTTTATAACTTTATTTTAATTCTTCTCTCTTTCTTTCGACTGTCAGACTCCACCGTGAAATCCACCGTGTTCTTTCAGTAGCCCTTTACGTTCTAGGATCTCGGTTACTCCGGCAGGCGTTTGGCTATTTATGGAGGCCTCGTCAGATTGCTCTCAGGGCTTTGAGGCGCGTGTGGAACAAGACGGCAAGCAACTTCATTCAGCCTTGCCTTGTCTTGTTGTTGTTGCGGATTCATCCAGAAAAGAAAACAGACAGTCTCGTGACTGGTACTTAACAATTTAGAGTCTCTCGCAGCTGAGCACTTTAATGAAAGAAAACTTCATCTTCCTATACTTTTCGTCTGTCCCTAGTCTCAATCAAGTATGTTTTGTATTATTCTGTCCTTGATTAAGACTTTAGAAAAGAACATAATATATTTCTCAATCTATAATGAAACTATTCCATCGCGGGTGCTCAAGTACATGGCAGATACCTTCCTTCGACACTAAACAAAATGCTGATCCTTTTCGGACATAACCCACGGTCATGAGACAGGACTGTTTCTATTGGTTGGAATTGTTGCTTGCAGCACCCTGGTGGATACGACACCATTGTGGAAGACGCAGGCAAGGACGCCACCCGCTCCTTCGACGACGTCGGCCACTCCTCCGACGCGCGCAGCATGCTCGTCAAGCACAAGATCGGGGAGATCGTAGAGGTAACTGCTTATAATAACTACGTGGAGCTTCCACAATGAGGTTAACAAGAATTGTGAAATATGAAATGGGTTCAGTTAGCAGTATTTTCAATGAGTATCTTTTTGAACTAACTACTAAATTGTGGAGATCCAAACATAGTTCTCTCATTATTGGCTCTTATGGAAACATCACAGTTCAAAGGGAATCGAACGAGGGACTAGGGCATGTCCCGTACAAACAGTGCTGTAACTAGCCTTTTATGGTCCCAATGCCTGCTTTGACTGCGCCCTGGTCTGGTCAATATTGAAGTCCTGGTCTGGCCATTTCTGCACCCCTTCAGGGTCTGCGCCTGGGTATCGTCGGCACACCCCTATTTTCGGCACTGCGTACAAATATAATGTGAACATGAAAGAACATGACACTGAATGGTGGATCTGAATGTCGGGACTTGCTGACGATAAAGAGCTAAGTGTATCTTTAAAATTATCGGTAACGTGACAGATAATCACTACGTGTCAGCGGTATCAGCGATGACTGCTCACAAACCCTACGAGCTTGATTAGATTGCGCCATTAACGCAATTATAACATTTAAGGTAATCTCGAATCTGCAAGCTTTCGATCAAAGGAATGTCGAGGACGAATATTTCGGCGAGTGCTGTTACTGAACAAGTCGTTTAATAATCAGTTCAAACTAAATTAACGATAGATAACTGTAATATAATCAACGATTTATCTTTTCACATTTGTCTATAATCAGATGTCTAACAATTACCGGGTAAAACTGATTAAAACCGCAACATGGCGCGTGCAAAACGTGATGAGGTGTGGCGGAAAACATAATACTCGTATTTAAATAGATAGAATTTGATTTATCGGTCACTAAAATTGAACATACAGCCCAATCCCATAAGTAAGAGCCTAACATCAGTGGGGGTATAACTTATTATGTAAAAAGTACCTTCCCAAACTAATTTACTTCAAGAAAAGTTTTGCTCAATATGATATTGGATCAAGAGATTGTAGTCTGTACAACCAGGGACCGAAACCGGTATGATCAATACGGGTATTTTTTCGGTAACAACCTTTTTTTCTTTTACAGGTAATTTTAAAGATTACCTTTATTATTAAAAGTGAATACATAACCAGTATTAATATCTACCGGTTACCGAAATAAAAATTAACCCTATCTTGCACTGATCACACGTGCCGTCGGCAATATTCACAGGGCGCGCATCGCATGTGTGTGTGACAAAGAGTCATTATCTTTAGTTAACCGGTATTAAAACGGTAACCTGAATAGAGGTTACATTTTTCTTCGGTCTGGTTACCCAGATAGCGGTTACCTAAGTCTGAAAAATAACCAAAATTCTTCAATACCGGTACCGTAATTTATAAAGGTTTTCGGTCCCTGTGTACAACTTCCGGCCAAATTGGCTCGAATTTTCTTTATAATTCGTTCGAAATAAGTAGAAAAACCTGCTAACACCCACCTAATAAAAATTGATCACATCTCCATATTAGGTATTATTGTTATGAGCACAATACGACAAAGTTTTCCTTTCGCCGTCGAGTACCGTTCGATGTATCGACACAATCGACGGGACATAATAAGCTGAGCGGAGCTATATCGGAGCTATGTGGGGCTATAATGAGGGTATTACTGGCTACAGTATGATGGCATGCTGGTTCCATAGTTGCTGGGTTGGAATCCATGAAACTACTTTTTCAATTATTCTTATTGACGTTTTACTTTCGTATAATTTCCATGCGTTAAACGAAAGTTTTCCTTTTTATTATTATTTTATCATTGCGAAATTTACCAATATATACAGTATTTTACGATAGGCAGTTGAGTATTTTAAAAATAAATATAGCCGTCCGTTACAATTTTCATATAACTTTAAAAACAAAACAATGTAGCCACCCAGAGTGCACAATTTCTCGCGAAAATAGTAGTCAATTATTACATTTAGTTTCCAGACGCTGAACTTTCCTGAAAGTCTGGAACCATCTCAGTCAAGATGGTATCAGTCTCAAATACAATTATTTACTGTTCCGCACCTTTGAGAGCAAAATGAAACAGTACAACAGGACCAAAGACTATAGACTATTGACAAATATCGTTCATTCGCGAGTGAACGAAGCACAATGAGTGAGCGATAAGACGCCCGGCGCCTGTTTTAGCTTGATTAGTTGTTTCAAATTGTCTCTTTTTTTTATACGTAATAAATATGTTCTGTCTATCCCTTTTATTTAGCGTTTCTACGAGAAGGAATTTTTTAATAAAAATATAAGATTTAATAAGTTATTTAAGTCGTTAATGTTTACAAACACCATGTATATGACATTTAGCTTTAGCTCGTGGCTTCGTTTGCCCCCTTCCTTCGTAAAGGAGATCTACTCAACTCCAAGTTCCCATCTATCGCTGCACCAAAATCGAAACAGCCGTTCAAAAGACGTGAAAGCGTAAAAACCAAGCAATTAAGTGTTATCGGTAAAAAATGTAATCTATCTTAATATATATAAATCTCGTGTCACAATGTTTGTCCTCAATGGACTCCTAAACCACTTAACCGATTATAATAAAATTCGCACACCATGTGCAGTTCGATCCAACTTGAGAGATAGGATAGTTTAAATCTCAAATTATAGTCGCAATTTTAATAATATTATAAAGATTGCACCCGTGCGGAGCCGGGGCGGGTCGCTAGTACTTATAATAAATCTGTAGAGAGGTCAATTCTGTACATGAAATATATTTCCAAAATAACTATCAGGGGGTGATTAGGGATCGATACTGATGCCAAAAATGCAAGTAATAAAATTATTGTCTGTCTGTCTGTCTGTCTGTCTGTCTGTATAACCGTTATAGAAACAAAAACTACTCGACGGATTTTGACGAAACTTGGTACAATTATTTTTCATACTCCTGCGCTGGTTATAGTATACTTTTCATCACGCTACAATCAATAGGAGCAGAGCAGTGGAAGGGAAATGTTAGGAAAACGGGAGAAGTTACTCCATACACGCTAATCTTCGGAACTACTGGACGGATTTGATTGTTTTTTTTTTTGTATAGCTATTAAGTCTGGGCAACATATAGGCTATAATTTATCTTGGAAACTTGAACACCTGATGCAGGACTGCAATAGATCAGCTTAACTATAAGATATACAAAAATAGCACCATAGCAAAAATTGTTCCGCGTGATGAGCATTTTCTGCTGAGAAAATAAATTTGAAGATATGGAACACCTGATGTGGAACTCCAAGAGCCCAGCTACACTATTACATATACAGTAATGACGTCTTAGCAAAAGTTGTTCAGCCTGATGAGCACTCCCTGTTGTCGTATAAAAACTGAAGATCTGGATCACCTGATGTGGAACTCCAAGAGCCCAGCTACACTATAAAATATATGACGTCTTAGCAAGAGTTGTTTAGTCTGATGGGCATTTCCTGTTGACTTACAAAAATGAAAGATCTGGAACGTCTGGAATCGTCATGCGCGTCCCGTTGTTTTCCCGTTCCCAGACTCTAAGAATTCGACATCAGACGTTTCAGATCTTCGATTTTGACGACCCCATTGTCGCTGGCATAAGCAACAGGATCCGCGTACGAAGTCGCTGGCAGAAGCTAGTTTTACATAAAATCGGGGTTTTTTAAAGTTAAATTTCTATAAATTGGCACGAAATTATTAAAAATTAATTTGAGTACCTACCGCATTAAGCATATGTTTTTATTGTATTTGTATACCTTTTCATACCACAAGAATTGTTATTACCTATATTCCAGGAGGAGAAACGCTACGACGCCAATGGCAAGAAGAAGAAGAAGGTGGTCCCCGTGAAGCCGGACGGCAAGCCGGAGACCAGGAGCTGCTTCAACATCATCACGTGCGGCCTGCTCGGCTGACCGACACACACTGACTAGTCTTACACTATTGTGCCTAGATTGTATGTACCGAGTACAGTGGAGCGCCGATGACGTTACAGAAACGTCGACATATTGCTGAATACTCACGCTTTTGGTAGAATTGGCAAGTTAATGTTAAAATATTGCAATTTCGATTAGTCCATCATTTAGAACTTTGAAAAACAATAGACGTGTATTTTTTCTTTTATTAAATCAATGAATATTTATACAAAGATAATTATACTTATCGCATCAAAATTGTAGTAGGGCTAATGACGTCAGAACTCAGTATAAAATTATACTACATTGTGTCGTATTGCCAATTTTAAAAGCGTCGGTTATCTGTTAATTTAGGTTCACGTAAAAAACAAAAAAATATGCGTCAATTATTTTTTGATACTGTCATTGCTTAATTAGTTATTTTTCAGTTAAATAGCTAATTAACAAGACGCTTGTTCCAATTCAAAGCAATCCAAATTTATTTAAACTCGTTTGAGTCACAGCTGCAGTGCTGCTGGCACTATCATACTCGGTACATAGGATAAGACAATATCTCGCCACTCGTTCCTACCTACTTGATAATCATTACATAATCATTTACATTATCTTCTTACGATAGGCCAAAGTTGAATTACAAGACTTTGGTAAAAAAGAAGAAAGACCCTTGCAAGTTATATAGGGCAGAAAAAGTACATGGGTACTTTTGGTTTAAGCCATGGAGCTATATAGAGCGTGCCTGATGACGCTCAAAGTTCCATATAGACCCGTCTACTTGCAAAAGTCACGTTATATTTCTTGTTTTAAACTAAGAAATTAAAAGGTCAAATGAAACCAGGTAGAAAAACTTATTTCAGCTAGCCGTATCAAAATCAAAGTTGCGCTTTTTAACGTATCAGTGCACAAGTCTACATCCATCTCGCGTGGACCGGACAAAGTTAACATGAGAAGTTCTTCTTCGACGCGACTCTCTCAATGTGATAAATTAATTTAACTTTCAGTAGCTTTCTCCAACTTTCTGGCATTCAATGAGTTTCACTCTGAAATACGTTTTGCTCAATACCAGTGACATATTATGCAAAAAATTTTGCATATTGATGTTGTTTTCTGTTATTCTTTTAACTAATTACCTTCACATTAAAATTTACTTATGATGTACCTAGAATTAAGATAATTATAATTGTTTTAAAAAACTATTTATTAAAGTGTAAGTTTTTATTACGAATGAAAATAAAATTTTCGCAAAATATTGTGTTTTAGTCGCATCGCAAAACGAGTCTAATTAATATTAAGGTACCCTATCATAGTATCATAAAAGAGGGTGAATAAAGAACGCAGGGTTCAATGGAGACTGCACTCTGAAACGGACTTTAATGTTGAATTATTATGATTTGAAAACAATTTGTGGGTATACTTAAATAACTTAGATGTTCTTTCGTGAAACCATCAAAGGAGTAGGAGGGACTGTCAGACTTGTACTGACTAAAACCCACGGTGATCCATCAATAGCGCTTTACGTTCCAGGGTCTCGGCTACTTGATGAGAATGCCCGTTACCCCTGCGTTCTCTATTCACCCCGTTTTACCGTAACCCAACCTATAATTTTCATCAACATGTCTCAAATGAGATGTATTTCCAATCATATTCCAATGTGATTAGGTTTTAAATCCGTCACTGCTCCGCGGCGACTGATTGCCACGTTCATACAACGAGGCGGGACCTCGGAGTGACAGTGACAGCTCGAGAGGGTGAGTGACATAATGTGACAAATCACGCGTCAGGTTGATCAGTGAGGATTTAGCATTGTTTTTGTAAGGTTACGTATGAAGGTCGCGGGACTTTTCGAAATACCTTGACCCTGGAATGTAAAGGTCTATTGAAGGACATCGTAGATTTTAGTCAGTACGAGTCTGATAGTCCCTCCTGCCCTGCCCTGGGTGAGAGGACTCATTTGATGATTTTACCGATAAAAAAAGGGTTACGTATGAAGGAAATGAACGTAACGTTGCTATCCTACCTATAGGTATGTGGAGAACCCTTAATATTGTCACTTTATTTATATTAAACTGGCTGTTGCCAGCGCTGCAACTTGGAAATAATCCCACTGTAACATAAAATTAGGTTAAAAACTATCCTATGTGTTAATTCAGGTTACAAACTATCTGTGTACCTTTCATCCAAATCCGTTATATATTTTTTTGCATGAAAGAGTAACAAACACGCATACACACACAGATATACAAATATACTTTGACAGGCCTGTTGGTCTAGTGGTTAGTGACCCTGACTGCTATGCCGGAGGCGTGGGTTCGATTCTCACCCAGGACAAATGTTTGTGTGATGAGCACGATCATTTGTTCTGTGTCTGGGTCGTGTAATTCATCTATGATATGTATGTATTAATATATAAGTATGTTTATCAGTTGTCTAGTACCCATAACACAAGCTCTGCTTAGCTTGGGACTAGATGGCGTTGTGTGATAGTTGTGGAATATTATTATTATTATTATATACTAGAAGTAAGATTCCGTAATGAAAGACTGTTGCAGTCGCCACTGTACAGAATTATCTCATCAAGACAGGATCACGATCCAGTGATTAATTCTGACGACATCGATTGAGCTGTAACGATCCTCGACGGAGTACTCACACTAACTGTCCCATACTGCAGTACCCAGGTCATAACCAGCCAATGATTGGTGTGAGATACGTTCAATGTTTGGTTTAGTTGCACTATCGACTCACTCAGGCGTACTTCCATTCTCTAAACTGTTAACCAATGCCTGCCTATACATATGTATATTATTTCAATACTTTTTTCTTTAAAAAAAACCGTTGCTCCACACTAGGAATTCCTTCCTGTATCGTGCGTGCGTCTACAAACATAGAAACTCACATACACAAACACCCAGACTTTGAACAACTACTTGATCACACAAATATTTTTAAACTATATTTAATAATATATAATAATATTTAAACTTAAAATGAAATTAATATTTTAAGCAGCATGTTGACTTATTGTGTAAACGTAAATATTTTTCTGGTCTAATAATTTTTTTTATTATTGTTATATTTGCCTCGTGCGGGAATCGAACCCGCAACACGCAGTGCAGCAGTCCAATCGCTCAGCCACTGCGCTAATCGTGCCGTCGTATTAATTTTTGTGTCGCTTATAGTAGACAAAGGTTTTATTATGTATTATGGCTCCTTATTCGGACCAATCTTTTAACTTGGAAGCTGAAAATCAAAAACAACTGTCTTCAGTACCCTTAGCACGAATTTTCACTCTTTTACTTTCCACTATTTACAGCGTTTCTTCTATGAAAAAATGGAACAGCGCCTCTGGTGTGCGAAGAAGGAACTAATTTTTTCCTTGAAAATTATCAATTTTAAATTGTCAAAGTTCCAGTTTACTTTACGTCTCAAATACTGAAAACTTGTGCTAAGGGTACAGTTCTTCATTGGTGAAGATCACTTACAAGTACTTCACCTTCACGCCTTCACTAACCTGTTCTAAGACGCGGGCCACATAGAAAAGACGTAGGACGAGGACGCGTCGCGGACGTGCGAAAATGTATGAGAGTCGCGTCCGCGCCCCGTCTCTTCTGTGTGTTTCACGTCGCGACGCTTCTATACATTTTGTATGAAAGAGACGCCGAAGAGACTTAGTCTCCGCCCCGTATGCGTCTTTACTATGTGGCCCGTGCCTAAGAATTCAGTCTCTAAAAAAAAATGTACCTATTAAAAAAATAACCCGGTACATTTAAGGAAGTACACGTTAAAACATTTTTCAAAAAAAAAATAACCTTTTTAACTTTTCTTTCGGAGGAAGTCGGTGGCAAAAAAGACAACTAAATAAAAAAACCAAGCCACCGACTTCCGAAAAGTTATTTTGTAGGTTATTTTACTCTTTTTGTGGTTGTTTTTTAAAGGCGGTTATTTTTTAAAAAAGTTTTTTAGTTTACTCTTTTTAGTTTAAATATTCAACCCAAATTCTTGTCAAATACATAATTTTCTAACATGTGCACTAGAATTTTGTAATCCGTAGCACTGGTATTAACATCGCTCATGTACACACATGCTAATAAAATTCCCTATCTCAAAAACTGCTGAACAGATTTTGAAGAAACTTGCAGTATTCCCTAAGGTGAATGATCCCTAGCACAACAAAAAAGAATTTTGAAAATCGGTCCACAATTGGCGGAGTAATCGCGTAACAAACACGCAAAAAGTAAAGAGCATCATGTCATCCAAGTAGCCGAAATCAATAAAAATGCTCACAAAATAAAAAGTACTTAACCAAATTGAAATACCTCCTCCTTTTTTTGAAGTCGGTTAAAAATATCACACAATAGCTGTGCTGTGAGCTAGCAGACAGCGTGTAATTTAGTGTGGAGGGCAACAGCTGACGACGAGTGACGTCACACCATTGTACTGCCTCAATACTGCGAGCTTGCAGTACATTATATAATACCATCTAATAACTATCGAATTGGAAAGCAACGGAGCCACACTAGGCACTGAAGTGAAGACATTAATATTCTTTTTTTAACATTGTGAAATCATCAAATGAGTCCTCCCTCCCGCCAGGGTGCAGAGATTGGGGTAGGTTGATGTGCTGGCGTCTATACATATACATTACATAATTTATTATATACATTACTCTCTACTATATAGATTACATAATATTATAAGTATTTTTCAGTGAATTGGTACCTATTGCCCCGTCAATGGTTTCTGCCCTAAATCCCATTTGCACCATAGATTTAACAAGTGAGGATGATTCAAAGTCATGTAATTCAATGAGGGTAGTTACCAGTAAAAATAAATTAAAAAAATATATTAAAATCAATAAATACATTGTAAAAACGAAAAAACTAGTCAAAAGGCAAAAGTTTTTTATTAAAAATGTGAAATTAAATAGGGAAAGACTTAACCTACTTAAACAATTGGATTTTTATTCATTTAATTTGGAGCAAAGCACCGAAAAGTACAAAATTGACACAGAAGACTTGCAATGTCAACTAGACTATCTACAAGAGAAACTAAGTTCAATGACTAGTAAATACAATACCTCTGAACATCTTATGAGGGAATATGTGTTGGCGATGAATGATCTGGTGCATTCTCAAAATAACATCTGTGAGTACTGTCAAGCAACTACCAATGTACGTACACCGGAACATTCATTGACAGCATGTAATGACCAGCATGAATGTACCACCTTACCGCGGCCATGTGTTGATTTACATACACCGGTGAATTGTTCCAATGAAAAATGCAAACTAAGTTATAACGATGTAGTCATTTTTTGTGATGAGATTGGAAAAGATCTAGGGCCTTTAATAACAGATGAATATCCAGGAAATAAAATAATAAACCACTGTATGCATGGATGTTCATTAAATGATATTATGAAAAAAATTATTAAATTTAATTTTAAGCAGGACACTACTTTACTTATTTTATTAGGGAATAGAGGAAACTTAAATAAAGGTGAATTGATCCATTACTATAGAACATTAAGTAACTTAAATTTAAGAAAAATTGTTTTGTTTACTTTTCCTTACAGTAACAGTTTGCCACAGGAGGAAAATAACTCTAGATTTAATATTAATATGACATTGTACAATTTGACATGTAATAATGATGTATTTCAGTTAATTGACATTAATAATTATGTGGGTAACAATTTTTATTTGACAAAAGATAGATATCTTGTAGAAAAGTACTATCTTACAAATTATTGTAAAAGACAAATAGCTGTGTCCTTAGTCTACTTTTTTTGTATAACAACTCAGAACTTAGATAAACAAGATGCTTCTATTGAATTCAGTAACACTTCTAACAATTTGATAACATTAACTGCATCTGATCATCATTTAAATTAGAACTTGAGACAATAGAGGCAACCTCTTGCAATGCGAGTTTTGGAAATTTGAATAGTATCAACCTGGTGCATCAAAACATTCAAGGATTTTTAAACAAGGAATTAGAAGTAGAATTTTTTTTGAATTGTAATAAAATAGATATTCTTTGTATAACGGAGCACTGGCTCAAAAGTCATCAGTTTATGTTCAATTTCAGCAATCACCAGGTTGGTAGTTCATTCAGCAGAGTGAATGCTATACATGGCGGCGCATTAATCCTAGTAAATAATCAGCTCAAATTTAAAGACCGTAAGGATATTGTTAGCCTCTCCGTTGAACGGACTATTGAAATAGCCTGTATAGAATTGGAGCAGTTTATTATATTAAGCGTGTACAGACCTCCATCTGGGTTGTATGACTGTTTCGAGAAGGTAATGGATGAAGTGCTGCACAGACTTTGTAATTCAAAAAAGGCTATTATAACTTGTGGTGATTTTAATATTAATTTGTTAGAAAATTCTGTGCTAAGTACTAAAATCTTAAGCCTGTTCCGGTCATACAACCTTGAAAATAAATTTTTGGAGCCCACTAGAATAACCCCTACTAGTTCAACTTGCCTGGATAATATATATACTGATGTCAAAGAAATTCATAAAGCAATTATTAACCAAATAGATTCTGATCATTGCGGGCAACTTATTACTATTGAAAATGTTAACAAAAAAGTAATTAAACAAGAAATCACAGTTAACCCAAAAACCAAAAGTAGATTGGAAACTTTTAAAAATAAACTTTCACATAAATTATCTCTTTTGTCAACTAATGATGACCCGAATCAACATTTTAACGACTTTTTCAGTATGTACTGCAAACAATTTGATACCACATTTGTTCCCAAAACAATTTCTGTTAATAGTAAAGCTTCATTCAATGACTGGGCCACCATTGGTATTCATAGGAGCAGAAAACGACTATATGAGCTGTATGAAGAGAGGTCCTATATTAATACTGTGGAATTCAATTCATATGTTAAGAAATATTCTAAATTATTTAAAAAAATTTGTTGTGTAGCAAAGGCTCAATACTTGAGCTCAAAAATTAAAAACAGTAGTAATGTAATTAGAACGACATGGAAAATTATTAATAGCGAAACGGGAAAGTCGTGCAGGACAGATAGTGCGTTCAGCCTTGCCATTGGTGATAGTGTTTTAAATTCAGACACTCAAGTTGCCACAGCCTTTGAGAAATTTTTCGCCGACATTCCTGTATCGACTACTAAATCATTAAACTCGTCACCTGCTGCTGCAGAGTCTTTACTAAAGGATAATGTTCCTGCTTGCGATTCCGATTTTTGTTTTCAATATGTCACTTGTAAAGATATAATCAAAACTTTTTACACATTAAATATTAAGAAGACCGCTGATCTATGGGGTCACTCAGTGGATGTTGCTAAGTCTATTATAAATATTGTAGCTCCTACCCTCGCTTCTATTTTTAATGATTGTATTGACAGTGGAGAGTTTCCTGATCTAATGAAAAATAGTAAAATAATACCGCTATTCAAATCTGGTAGTACATCAGACCCTACTAACTACAGACCTATTTCAGTACTACCTACCTTTAGTAAAATTTTTGAAAAGCTTATTTTGGTTCAATTGCAAAGTTTTTTTAACAAGCATAAGTTATTGCATAATAAACAGTTCGGTTTTACAAGGGGTCGTTCAACAACTGATGCCGGTGTTGAACTTTTAGGACACATTTATGATGCATGGGAAGACAAATGCGACGCTTTGGGCATTTTTTGCGATTTGTCCAAGGCTTTCGATTGCGTTCTTCACGAAACATTGATCAGGAAACTGCACCACTACGGGATCCGCAACGCCTCTTTGGATCTTCTTACCTCTTATTTGAGTGATAGGATTCAAAGAGTGGACGTCAACGGAAAAAGATCCCCCGGATCTGTTGTAAAAATGGGGGTACCCCAGGGCTCAATTCTTGGCCCATTTTTGTTCCTCATTTATATAAATGATTTGCCTTACTTAATAAAAGACAATCATAACATAGTGTTGTTTGCAGACGATACTTCTCTTTTATTTAAACTCAAACGTCAGCAGATCGTTACTGATGATGTTAATAGAGCTCTTGCAAAAATAGTTAATTGGTTCGAATGTAATAATCTTCTTCTAAATGAGAAAAAAACGAAATGTATTAAATTTACGATACCTCATGTTAAACAAGTGGAAACTGTTATACGGATAAAGGATCAAGAATTAAAACCGGAAGCTACCTCAGTCTTTTTAGGCATAACCTTGGATAATAAACTTCAGTGGGGCCCCCATATAGAAAAATTGGCAAAAAACCTGAGCTCTGCAGCATTCGCCGTTAGAAAAATTCGCGACTTGACTGATTTAGAGACAGCGCGTTTAGTTTACTTTAGTTACTTCCATAGTGTGATGTCGTACGGTATTCTTTTATGGGGAAATGCCGCCGATATTCAAACAGTTTTTGTATTGCAAAAACGGGCAATTCGTTCCATTTATAAATTGAGTCCCAGAAGCTCCCTCAGAGAAAAGTTTAAGGAGATTAATATATTGACTGTGCCCTCTCAATTTATTTATGAAAATCTTTTGTACGCACATAAAAATATTAATCTTTTTAAAAAATACAGTGATATTCACAATATTAACACGAGGAATAAAGATAAATTTATTGTTCCAGCAACGCGGCTCAAAAAAATAGGGATTTCGTTTAGATGTCAATGTATACGTTTCTATAATAAACTTCCCGGCCCTATCCAAACGCTAAGTATGAATAAATTCAAATCGTATATAAAACGAAATTTATCCAAGAAAGCTTATTATAATATTAATCATTATTTAGAAGATAAAAAGGCATGGGAATAAGCTGCTCCAATTAAATTAAATTCACTCAATGTTTTCTTTTATACTATTTTTTTTACTTTATTTTGACATTTTATTTTTACTCATTTTATTTTAATTTTGACATGTTTTGTTTTTTATACACGCTGACATTTTTATTTATACTTCTCTTTTTTTGACATCGTATTTTTTATTTATTTTGTTTTGACATGATTACTTTGTAATTTATTTATATTTTTACATGTTTTGACATTTTCTATGTCATCTGTTTTTTTATGTTTTATTTTATTTTATATTTTTTTTATTTCGTTGACATGAATTACTTTGTAATTTTAATTTTGTCTTTTTTTTTGTGTTTTTACTAGCCTGTGAATATGAGAACAAATGTGGGTTACATTTTATTCTACTTTTTTTTATTATTTTCTTGCGGTTCATTGTCTGACAGTTTGAGTTATTTATGCGGCCTACCCAAATGTCCTTTCTTTGGTATTGTTCGTCGTTTCGTTGAGCTCCTTGTGGTATGAGTTGAGCTACACGGTAACTGACACATGCTTGCACTGACTGGACAGGTCCACTCAAATCTGTGTGGTTCTTTCTTCAAAAGACCACCTCAGACACCTGCATGGTTCTCATATATCTTGATCAATACAAAATTGTCTGGACTTTAAAAGAGACTGTGACCTCTGAGTTTGTTTCGGATGTTTCTTCTCAGAGTAGTCAGGTACGAAACACCGGCCTCATCTAGTGTAAAAATAGTGTCTTTTTGACGTGTAAAAGAGTTTGCCAAAACCAATTTGCTGAATAAATATCATTTATCATTTATCATTTATCATTATTATCTTTGATAAAAACTTAAAATTAAGACTGACAGAGTGACACCCAACCAAGAGTTAAATACTTAGGTAGGTAGGTATAAATATTTTTTTTTTTTTTTTAATTTAACCGCCTTCAAAAACAACCACAAAAAAAGGGTTAAATAACCTACAAAATAACTTTTCTTTCGGAAGTCGGTGGCTTTGTTTTTTTTATTTCGTTGTCTTTTTGCCACCGACTTCCGAAAGAAAAGTTATTTTGTAGGTTATTTTACCCTTTTTTGTGGTTGTTTTTGAAGGTGGTTAATTTTTTTTTTTAAGTTTTTTATTTTACTCTTTTTAGTTTAAATATTCAACCCAAATTCTTGTCAAATATATCATTTTCTTACATGTACAGTAGAATTTTGTAATCCGTGGCACCGGTATTAACATCGCTCATGTACACATGCTAATAAAATTCCCTATCTCAAAAACTGCTGAACAGATTTTGAAGAAACTTGCAGTATTCCCTAAGGTGAACGATCCTTGTACAACAAAAAAAGAATTTTGAAAATCGGTCCACAATTGGCGGAGTAATCGCGTAACAAACACGCAAGAAGTAATGTCATCCAAGTAGCCGAAATCAATAAAAATGCTCACAAAATAAAAAGTACTGAACCAAATTGGATGATTTTTTTATGGGACCACACTGCAAGTATACTGCATCGAACAAATAAGAATCACACTAGTCGGACTAGAAACCTCGGAGTAATCGATGTACATACAAAAAAAAAACATACCGACCGAATTAAGAACCTCCTCCTTTTTTGAAGTCGGTTAAAAATAACAGCCTCGAGTGGGTTTAAGACCTCTTTTAAAAAAGAAAATAAGAAAGAATAACATTTTAACAAAATGTCAATGCAACTTATTACCAGTCTCGGAAGCGAAGCGGCAACTCCTTACATTTTTAAAAGGCTTCACTTCAAAGATATCTTCAAAACAATTACAACATTGAACGGAGCTCGCATGTGGTGTCAGATGTTCACTTCAAGTGTCACCTTTCTTTTTGACCGACTTCAAAAAAAAAGAGGTTCTCAAAACGGTCGGTTTTTTTTATGTATGTACACCGATTACTCCGAGGTTTCTAGTTCGATTAGCGTAATTCTTTTTTTGTTCAATGCAGTATACCTACTTGCCATTTGGTTCCATAAACATTTCCTCCAATTTGGTTCATGGCTTTGTATTTTGTGAGCATTTTTTTGAAAAAGGTTTTTTTTTAAAGTTTGGCACAAACGCAATACACGAGAAGCAATTTTATTACTTGTTCGATAGCTCCACCAACAGGTTCTTAATGTAGATCCGTTTTCAATTTCATTGTTTCATGTTTGTTAAAAACGTGATTTTTACGATATTAAAAAATTTCAAACAAATAAGTATTCCCATTTAGGTACTTTTCAAATCTAAAATCAAGTTACATTTTACAAGTTAAGATTTCAATTTTGTGTCAAATATTAATAGCAGAGACATTTTCGCTTAGCCACACATAACAAGGGTAAGGGAGAGTGGGGCATAACGGGGTCGCGGGGCAAAACGGGGCATCAACATATTCAAGTAACTATGCGCATTCGGTGTGTGTTGTTGTCGCTCAGGGGGTGATTTTGTGTCAATCTTCAATCTGACAGCGATCGCTGACCGGAATGCCCGCGTTTTATTTTTTTACGAATTAAAACAATTTTCGACGTCATTTCATATAATTTTTAGTGATTACGTAAACGCATGTAAAAAGGTAAGTGTTCAAATTAATAACTATTGTTTTTTAAGGTGATTTTCTAGAGATTTTACATATTGATGTATTTTGAACAAAATCACTCTCTATAAAGATGCGTTTCTTTGAAAAATGTTTTAAAATTATCTGTCTCATTGGGGCATAACGGGGACATGGCTATTGGGTGCGATGTGGTACCCCATTGTGCCCCGTAACTGATGTCCCCATTGTGCCCCTTTCAAGCCTTAATTAATGATCTGTTAATTTCATAACATAATTTGTTTTGTTTTAGGTGTAAAAATGGTACGTACGTACAAAAATAACAGTTCGAGAAGAAGTTGGCCTTCCCGAATTGGGTACCCCGTACTGCCCCTACCCTGGGGCACAACGGGGTTTTCATAAGGGTTGCGAAAATTTTGATTAAAGACATTATTTGATTAGTTATTTCACAAAATTCTATGCCAAATGTTAGATTAATAAGTGACCAAAGTGCTATGATTAGTTTTCATTAATAAATATATTTTATTCATTCTTTTATTGTTTGTTATCCTTAAAGTCCCCGTTATGCCCCACCTTCCCCTACCTACACTTAAAAATAACAAAGAACTAAATTAACTAAGTAGCTACATTAGATACCAATTTTTTATTTATTTATTTATTTATTTAATAATTTATGTACACACAAAACAGAACATGTAACAACGCAAATATAAAACTATAGTACAAGGGAACTGCTTATTTCTTAAGAAATTTCTTCCAGCAGACCCATCAAAGGAGAAACGTTGACAAAGAAATGTAGACAATAGTGTGTGTGAACACGAAAAAGAAAATATTTTAAATGAATAGGTACATACATGCCTATAATAATTAATATTTAATTATTATAGGCATGGCATTATTATTTAATTAATATTTTTTATTATTATCTGCACAATGAAGGAAACCTGTCTATTATTCATGTTCTAAGCAGAATGTTATAAGTGATTCAATCACATAATCTGTAAAATATAACTAGGTAGGTTTCCCCGTAAAATACTTATACCTAGGTACCTGGGAACTTGCAAACTAGGGCTGTTTTTTCCCAATGATTTACAGTGTTTTTTCCATTTAATTGAAGACAGTGAAATCTATCTACTTCAGGCAGATATTTTAATAGGTAAGTAATAAATGTTCCTAGACTGGGAAGTTTGATCAAAAAAGGAATTTGCTAAAATGCTGCAACTACCGAATGATTTTATTGTGCCTTTGCATAATAACACCCATACTAAAAGTAAATGAAAGGAAATTATAACATTTCTTCCATAACATAGTTACAAGTTTTACACGGTAACCTATTGCTAGTATTGTTTACTTTTTCAAATGAAGCAGCTGAAGAAAACCTGCATTATTTAGTTTGTGATACTAGTAGCGGCATCTTGTATTATTACAAGGTACCTATCAAACATGAAAATATTTTGTGTTGAAATGAAAGATTAATTTGTCAAATAAAAAAATAGTTAAACGTCGCATAACATACTGTGCCTATCTACTAGATAACTTCAAGTTATTTTTGAAATAGACTTAATTTTTTTACCTTTTCAGTCTACTACTCTTGTGCAGCGACATCTAGCACTAACATACTAGACTAGGTGAGGAATTGGTAGAACAAAGCTAATTTGAGTACAAGCAACTGTTCATAGATGGCGTTGTACTATTGATACGAATATTTTGTTGCACCAACTTTAATAATAATTCCAAATTCCAAGTGGACCACGGCTATTGTGAAGTAACTAGGCTTTAGATTTTTGGTTCTACATGTAATATTATTAAAAAATGTACCTAATGTCCAAAATTCCAAGTTGAATTTTGGAGTAACATCAAACTCGTTAACACGTGTCAGTTTTATCTTGAGGTTCTAGGTTCAATTCCAAGAAATCATGAGTTGCCTAGTTCTGGGATTTCTTATTAATTTCTTACTCCGATTCCCATGACTAAACATAAAATAATGTATTGTACTTAATTATTTTGTCATTATGCAACATTATTATCTCGCCACATTCACTAGGTACTAGTTTGGAAATGAAAGTTGCGCTTATCCAAATCGTTTATTCAAGCAAATGAACATAATATGAACAAACTATAACATTAAATTTATCTACTTAATGATATTTACATTCCATACCTCGCTTACCTTATTATTTTATGATTATTCTATGTACGTACACCTAGGACACTTACACTAAAAAATACATAAAAACGCAGAACATCATTCTTACCACGAGATCAACAGTTAAATTATAAATATTCAACACAATTTAAAAAAATATTTATATTCATGCAACTTGACACAACTCGAGCAGACGCCAATCCCTTTGATTAAAAATTAATTCGCGCCAAAAAACAACATTCTGCATTTTTATTTTGTATTATTATTTTCGGAACAGTTATTGATAGCATTATCAATGAAATTGTCATAGTTTAAATGGAGGTGCCGTGAACACGTTGAAAATTCCCCAATCTACATCCAGGCACAATATCACCGCGTGTCACAGTTCGCGTTAGAACGAGCATTTTAGTTCCTAAGCTGTCCTCTTCAGATCAATGGGGCGTCTCAAATACTGAAAATAGCCTCGGCAATTGAATGCAGTTGATACACCATTGATCCAAAACTTCACATCAACAAAAATGCCACCAAAATCAACATCTGGTCGTATAAAACTTAAATAGTGCATACTACGTTGTGATTTAAACTAAAACTATGAAACAAGTCGCGGTGTTCGTAATGGCCGCATCGAAACATTCAGTCACTTTGTGAACAATTATGCGATACCGCATACATTAAGTATGCGGCCATTAAAATCAGGGGAATAATGATATAATATAAATCTATATGTCTTCTAGCAAGCTACATACACACAATGTGTCTGAAATCATTTATAAATTGAGGGAGGATTCTTTGGAAACTTAATAAAGCGGAAGACAGTTTGTCATTAAACCAAAATTTAATGTCTTGTACTTGCCATGTCCAAATTATTATTATATCATGTAGCTCTCAGTTAAACCAGTGTGCTGGATAATTATTTTTACACAACAAATCCAGAATGTATATTTGGAAAATAATTTGAATAACCATAGTTGTATAACAAAATCCAATAACATACAAAAATAATCTAATACAAGTATTTAAACTTAAGTCTTATATTATAACATGAATTATTTATTCTGTATATTATTAATGTGACGTCCCACTCAATAAAATAACTACTTCACAAACACCTCCAGTACAACATCTAAGCACAAAAACTGCACAACAGGCACTTAAGTGTAAATTCCTATTTGGGCTGTCAACTTGATTGAGAACGCTAGGTACTTCATCCATAGTCTACTTTATGGGCACAGATCAGAAAATCTAGGAATTGGTGCATAGTCACATACATTAATATTATTATTAATTTATAAGAGTAAATAAAATATTTTAGTAAAAACTCTATGAGGACATTTTCTACACAGACCCATGTAACATACAAAAGACTCATATACTATATTCAATATGATTTAGAATAAACTGTAGTCCGAGAAACGCACTCAGTGTTTTTTAAATTGAAATTTTCAATCTAGAGACACCTCCGCATAGTCATCAGTCACACACTGGCAGTGCCGGCGCCCCGAGGCTGCACCGCTCCGCTCGCACCACTCGCTGCGCTCATGGCCAGCTAAGGGCACTCTGAGAATAGTCGTCAGTTCAGCGGAGCGTCGCTCGCGCTCACTGCTGCTGGTTGGACTGCGCCGCCTGGCTCGAGGACTTGGTGATCACGATGGTCTGCTTGCCGCCCACGCCGGACTTACCCAGCTGTAGCATGTTGGACGGCAGTGTGATGATCTTGTTGCCGCCCACCGTGTTTGTCGACACCAGCTTCACGATGGTGGCGCCGGGCGCGATGCTCTGCGCCTGCGCGGTCGACGACGGCACCGACGACCGGTTCTGCATCATGGCCACCTTGGGCATGGTCGCCACCGTCATACCAGTGGATGTCTTCACCAAGGTGACGTACTGTGGTTGATTGCTCGACTGTGCGTTGGAGCCGGGTGTTTTCTTGATAATAACGGGGATTCCGGCGTTTCCACCTGCCTGCCGCAGTACGGTGGCGCCGCCTGCCATTGCGCTCGTTGTGGACGTCGCCGTCTGGTCGCCGGACTTAGCGGTTACGATCTTGTACACGGGCGTCTTCACTTGCTGCCCGCCGAGCGCACCGCCTGCGATCTGTATCGCGCCGCCGCTGCTCGCTATGACGGGCAGGTTGCCCGCACCTAGTTTCACTGGCACGCCTGCTGCTACTTTAGTCTGTAGATTGGCGACGCCGGCCTGAATGGGAACGCCGCCTGCTGTTTTCACGAGTACATTGCTTGTGCCGATTTTAACGTTACCTGGGCCAAGTTTCAAAGGCATGTTAGAGCCACCCACTTGGCCTACTTTCTGCACGCTATTTGTTGTTATCTTACCTTGAAGATTTGCAGTGCCTATTTTTAAGGCATTTCCGGCCAGTTTGACAGGCATGTTGCCTGCCCCGAGTTTGACAGGCATAGCGCCGCTTGTGCCAGTTTTCACTTGCACGAAGCGCGGTGTGGAGCCGCCACCCGCCGTGGCAGAGCTAAGCACGATCTGCGCGTTGGACTGCGACGTAGAAACGCGTACCGTGCCCGGTGTCCCGACGCCGCTCACGATTCTGGTGACTCCCTGTGGCGTCACAGCTGCTACCTTGATCTGCTGCGAGGAGCCGGCAGTAGCTGTCGCTGGTGACTTCACTACTGTCTTTGTCTGGTATGTTGCTTGTTTTAATGTTGGTGTGTTAGGTGTTACTTTGACGGAAGTCTGAGCAGGTTGGTATACCTTGATAGGGGTTGGAACGATCTTCTGAGGTGTGGAAACAGGCGCTGGCGCAGGGGACGCGACTGTGGGCGTCACGCGCACGGGTTCGGCGGCCGGCGGCGGCGACGCCATGCCAAACGCTTTGCTCGCGTCAGGCTGGCTGGCCACTGGCGACGCCGGCGGTGGAGCGGCCAACGGCTCAGCAGCAGCTGGAAAGCGGGCAGGTGTGACCTTGCCGCATTTCTGTACTTGAAGCAAAAAAGTTGTAACTGTGTTCATAGCAGGCCAGCAAAGTTCCAGAGAGGTGGTGCCAGCCCGTACAAGAGCCACTCGGTTTGCCTGGGGTGGCACTCCGACTTCCAAGTACCACAGATCTTTGCAGCAGATCTGATTGTTCCATGTTTTTCGATAGCCATCTCTTCCTGACCAAATATACAATCTAGTTTGGATGGCAACGGCACTGTGACCTGCTCGAGCTCGAGGGACGCACTCTTCAAACTTGTCCAGGGCTATGTTATCCCACGTCATTGACTCCAGGTTGAGTGAGGCAAGTGTGTTGGTACATTTCCATTCCTTTTCATGAGTGGCAAGTTTTGATTCATCTGGCACAAGTGGTACCCATCCTCCATATACATACATGTGGTGACCAATGACAGTAGCGGTGTGCAGAGAGCGGGGCAAGGGTGGTGGACCACCTACTTCAGGGCGCGACCATGACATGCTGTCCACGTCGAGCACCCAGAGGTCTCCAAGGCGGGAGCCACTCATACCTCCATAGATGATCAGGGAAGATTTACCACTGTTTTTGTCTGTGTAGGAGACACCACTGTGAGATTCGCGTGGCGGTGGCGATTGACCGTAGGTCAGAGGTATGTCCCACACTGTCATTGAAGAATTTGGATACAGCTCTAAGGTATACAAATCATTGAGGTACCTTGGGATGTTATTCTTGGGGTCATCGCTCTCATTGGCTAGTCCACCAAAAAGATATACTTTCCCATTCAGAAGAGTAAAGCTGTGGCCGAGGCGAGGACACGGCGGGAGCCCCTGCTTGGGTGGTAGGGGTTTGAGGCGCTTCCATTCCCAACGTGAGGCTTGCAGCTCGTACAGATCGTTAGAATACTTGCCGTACTCCACCATGCCGCCAAAAACGAGGAGGCGCGTTCCGTCGACTACGAAGCCGTACGCCGCGCATCCTGGGGGCACTTCTCCCTTCGTGACAGGAACGAACCATTGGTTTGTGGTGGTGTTGAAGACGTGAAGTTCATGAACTATCCCTTCGTTTCCGCCGCCGAAAACTATCATCAAATCTTTTATGGCGACCGCGCGATGGCCATGGCGAGGTCGTGGCTGCGGACCGGTAGGATTGTATACTTTTTGCCACTTAAGTACGGCGTTTTCCTTCATTTTTACTATACATTTGTCACTAAAAGCTTTACACCGTATGTATCGCTCGGGATGCGTATCTACAGCATAGACAATGAGAAACGTCGTAAATAAGCTTTGAAGAAAATATTCGGATTAATCGAAGCTACATACTACAGTCTAATTCAACTCTCTCTTTCGCACTCGTTGACAACGGATATGAGTAAAAAAAAATCACCCTATGAAGCTGCTAGTGTATAACAAAAATGGCGTTAGCAACAGCGCTGCCAATATGACGAAAATCAAAAGAACGGCGTCGGACGTCAAGAAGTTGTCTTTGAGATGTAATCGTTTTAAAATATTCAGCCAGAATGTTATCATATATTAAATCATGGGCTTTTGAGATCTTACTGGAAACTTGTACAGCTTGACATAAAAATGTAGAAAACTGGAAGTCACCACTGTCTTCGCGCTACCAGCACTTTGAATGATTTTATTTTATTTTTTTTTCACTTGTTACGTTAGTTTTATGGCACAATAATAAATCTAACAAACCTGCGGTCTTTGTTTACATCAAATGTCAAAGATTTTAAAACGCTGTCAGAAATAAAAATTTTAGTTCCGTTTCAATCCGTTCTGGCCAAGCTGTACTTTCATCTTGCTTTGCAATTTTATGTATAAATTACAAGTCACCTCAAAAGTATGATTTTACAACAATTTGAATTCATGACGCATTTCCCAATTCTCTAAATAGAGAAGTTTCCAAATGTAAAATACAATCGAAAATTATCTAAAATAATTATATGTTCCAACTAGGCGTGATCGATGGATCCCCACTGTAGGACTCCTATTTTTTACTGTTTAAAAGGTTAGAGTCAATGTAAAGATTATGCTTAAAATAGATTTAATATTCGATTGGTTAAATTTGACTTTGGTAAAGGTTGACCTGCTGGCGTCTGTAGAAAAAACAAACTTTGTGACATTTTTTGTGACACTTCATATTGCGACAAAACAGATATACAGCTTGGCAAATTAGAGTAGAAAACCGGAAATCGCCACTGTGCTCGCGCTACCAGCACTTTGAATGTTTTTTTTTCACATAATACGTTAGTTTATGGCACAATAATAAATTAATCTAACAAACCTATGTTCTTTGTTTACATCAAATATCAAAGATTTTAAAACGTTGGCAGCAAACAAAAAGATTAGTTCCGTTTCATAAGTATTATAGGTACCTGTATATTCAATGATACTATTACTTTACATTTCATACATCAGAATTTTCGGAAGCTGTAAAACTCTGTCCGTCGTACCACATAAAGGTAAACATCCGATGACCACTTTGTCCATAAAAAGTTTGACTGCAAAACAACATTTATATCGACGTCAAATGCAGAGACGGTGTAAGTGGATATTTTATAGCTATCAAACTTATAGTTACCGTAAATAATTTATTTTCTGACCTTTACCTTGATTTTGATATGAGTTTTGATACATTGTGTACAGCTTGGCCAGAACGGATTGAAACGGAACTAAAATTTTTATTTCTGACAGCGTTTCAAAATCTTTGATATTTGATGTAAACAAAGACCGCAGGTTTGTTAGATTTATTATTGTGCCATAAAACTAACGTAATAAGTGAAAAATAATAAAATAAAATCATTCAAAGTATTGGTAGCGCGAAGAAAGTGGCGACTTCCGGTTTTCTACATTTTTATGTCAAGCTATAGTTTTATTCTTGAGTCAAGAGAAACTAGCGACACCTGTGGCAAATGTTGGCAGTTTTCTAACAAACTATATTTTTATAATTATCTGTCCAAAATAAATGTCTATGGTACAGTAAAGACTTCAGTTTCGAATTTTCGATGCGTATCCGAACGCTTGTTTATTATGTTGGTATAACTGCTACAAAACGCGGTAAACTCGGCAGACGATGGCCTTCAAAACTTCATTCTCTCTTTGTGTTCTATTTTCCCGTCCCCGTCTATATTATCTGTGGTCGCCGCGGTCGTAATTAAAAATTACTCAATGGAGTTGAATGGTGATGAAACGTGATAAGAAAACGCGGATTTATGAACATTACACAAATATTACTAAACGTGACGTATTTTATTGGAAAGTATCAAAAATAAGAAAATTGATAAAATAATGTTCACAAATTCTTAGCAATGTTGTTTTATCGGTTTTATCACTATGCTCAACAATATATATTTTTACCCGACTGCAGATAGGAAGGAAGTACCTACTCTGTGTAGTAAAGTAATGTGTTTTCATCCCATCTATTCGAAAAGGACGACTTGGTTCGCCTTTAAGTGCACCCAAAAGTGGTGTTTTCTATAGGAAACTTTAAGTGGGCAGTAATGAGTTTTTAAACCTCTTTAAAAGCAATAAGTGCGCCGCAATAGTTATTTGTTATGCAAGGCTGCAAAGTTGATTTCGCATCGCTCAGGATTCTATATTTGAACCGCTCGTTTCTCTCGCGGTTCAATCTTAGAATCCTTCGCTCGCTCAGTTTTCAATGGTACGAGACGCAGGTAAACTTTGCTGCCAAGTGCAACACACAACTTATCACCTCACACAGCGAGGAAATGCAGTGGGGCGGCTCGCCTGTCAGTCCAGTCAGTGTAGAAAACAATTGAATACAAGACGTGTTCGAATTTTGAACAACACTTTGTGCTCTAGAGTACAAAATGGAGTTTTGCGCTCAGATTTTGAATGAGAAATAGAATCTTTCCGAGCGTGTGAGGTGAAATAGTTATTTTCACCTCACGCGCTCGGAAAGATTCTATTTCTCATTCAAAATCTGAGCACAAAACTCCATTTTGTGCTCTAGAGCACAAAGTGTTGTTCAAAATTCGAACACGTCTTGTATTCAATTGTTTTCTACACTGATGGCGAGCCGCCCCCACTACATTTCCTCGCTGTGTGAGGTGAAAAGTTGTGTGTTGCACTCGGCAGCAAAGTTTTTCTGCGTCTCGTACCTTTGAAAACTTCGCATCGCTCAGGATTCTATATTTGAACCGCTCGTTACTCTCGCGGTTCAATCTTAGAATCCTTCGCTCGCTCAGTTTTCAATTCAAGTACTCGCGCCAAAAATCAACTTTGCAGCCTTGCATAACAAATAACTATTGTTATGCAAGGCTGCAAAGTTGATTTTTGGCGCGAGTACTTGAATTGAAAACTGAGCGAGCGAAGGATTCTAAGATTGAACCGCGAGAGAAACGAGCGGTTCAAATATAGAATCCTGAGCGATGCGAAGTTTTCAAAAGTACGAGACGAAGAAAAACTTTGCTGCCGAGTGCAACACACAACTTTTCACCTCACACAGCGAGGAAATGCAGTGGGGGCGGCTCGCCTGCCAGTGTAGAAAAGTAGAAAACAATTGAATACAAGACGTGTTCGAATTTTAAACAACACTTTGTGCTCTAGAGCACAAAATGGAGTTTTGCGCTCAGATTTTGAATGAGAAATAGAATCTTTCCGAGCGGGTGAGGTGAAAAGAACTTTTCACCTCACACGCTCGGAAACTTCTGTTGCCCAGACATTTTCCTTCCCATACAATGAAATGATCCTTAATAGTAGTTTTTGTTTCTATAACGGTTATACAGACAGACAGACAGACAATAATTTTATTAATTGCATTTTTGGCATCAGTATCGATCCCTAATCACCCCCTGATAGTTATTTTGGAAATATATTTCATGTACAGAATTGACCTCTCTACAGATAAGTATAGATAGATAGATATAGATAGATAGAAGATATAGATATAGAAGAAGATAGATATAGAAAGAAGATTAATGAGTATTTTACACGAAGTAGGTTACGATATAACGTAATAAATAACACAATAAATAACACAAGACCCACATCAAACCACCTTTAGGCTATCAGTTTATCTTGGTCTCACTTTGTATGGTCTTTCCACACACTCAACGATCAGCTTAATATAATGGTTTCACATAGCTTGATGTGTATTAGCCGTTTGTATCTTAAATAGATAATAATATTATAAGTAATAATTAGGTATGCAGAGATTTTTTTGTAGATATAAAATGACCTACAAAAGACATGAAGTTTAAACAATTGTGCACTGAGTGTGCACGTGGTAAAAAATGGCAAACGCCACAAAATAAAAATAGGAAGTACGAACCAGCCTTGGCCCGACTATAATTCTCCTAGTCTACAAAATCTCAAAGTAGGCAGGTAGGTACGAGTATTATGACTCACTTCTCATTTGATAAGAAGTAGTGTACAATGCTAACTGATGTTAATTTATTCTACATTTTAATTAATGCACACGAAGAGTTCCGTGACACGTTGGTCTAGCTGTAGGTACAGACGCCAGCACATCAAGCTACCACAATCTGTCAGATTTCTTTAAGTAATCGATTTTCAAGTTTTCAACCTTATCACAAAAGTGGAAGATTAATTTTCGGTTGGTAAAATTTGACATTTTCGGGTAGGTTGACCTGCTGGTGTCTGTACTTTAACAACTTTTATATTATATTATCAAAAAACTCAGAAATTAAACTGGCGTTCCGCAACCGATAATACGCGACGGATGTTCCGTCAGATATGAACCCTCCCTAAATACGCGGCACAACAAAGCATAAATCGATACCTCCTAAGTATACTGAGTCAACTAACAAATTTAGGTATTTTCATATTTTTATAAAAACGTACATGATAAATCGTGATCTTAACGTTAGTGTTAAAAAAAAATTAAAAAGATCAATAATTACCGAGATAATTTCACGTATACTAAATCATTTTCAACATCAGTTAAAATCGTACATTGTAAACTGATCTAAATAACATTGTACCAGTGTACGCGGGGCGCGCACCGATACAAGTTTATTTCGGCTCAGTATACGATGAATGGCGGCGAGTGCGCAAGCAATTTTAGGTAATAATTCTGTTTCGTAAAGTTACTATTATTCGTATAATATGTATAGTAATTATATCGTGGATGTAATATAAGGTGTTATAAGTTTGTCGTGTCTGTCTGTTTGTCTGTCTGTCTGTCTGTGGCACCAATAGGACCCGAATGGATGAAGCGATTTCAATTTAGTTTTACTTACGTGCGAGTGTTCTTGGACAATATGTTTGATGAAAATCGTTGTAGGGGTGAAAGTGGGGAAGGGTGACCGAGGGTTTACAAAAAACTCGAGTGGGGTCTTATAAGAAAGCGCCCTGAAAGGGAATATTGATTACTTAATCGAGAGTGTTTTTAACATCGTTTGATGTCGTGGGATTAACGAATACCGTGACCCTGGAACATAAAAGGCATTTAATGGACATCGTGGATTTAGTCAGTACATTAAACCCCAACGGAAAAAGAGGGATGTTATAAATTTGATGTCTCTGTCTGTCTGTCTGTCTGTAATAAAGATGACTTACGGAGAGTTTTCTTAGATGTGTTTTATGAAAATCGGTTCAGCCGAGTTGTGCAAGGGTAAAAGTGGGGAAAAATGAAATGGGGTCTCAAATGAAAGCTCACTGAAAGGGATAATGATGTGAGGGTGTTCTTAGCTTCGTTTTATAAGAACTTTGGTGGAGGGAAATTTGGGACATGGAAATCCGATTGTCAAGTGAGAGTATCAATTAATACACCTCAGTCTTTGCAATTCTGCGTGATAATTTTTGTGGGTTATTAACCTCTCGAGCCCCGGGAAAAAATTTTTGCCACCAAAACCTGTACGATTTTAAGACTTATTTTTCCAAAAATACAGTTTAAAATCGGTCGGGGTTTGGTGGCACAAAATTGTGCCATTGGGGCGCATTGGGATCCGAGAGGTTAAATAATTTCCTTTGGTCGAGCTCATAAATTGCTACACCATCCAAGGTTTTTATTCTACTTATGGCTACATAGGCTAGGCCTTTTGCGAAAGTACTTTTGCCTAAGTAATCCACAGTTTTTTCAACTGTCGTCCCTTGCAACTTAATTATGTGTTGTAACCGCCCAACATAAAATGATATAAGTATAATAAGTATGCACCTATAAAAAGTACAAAATAAGTAAAAATTAAATTAAAAATTTATAAAACCCCCGACATAAAAACCAAGATCCCTTTAAAAATTAATACTTAAATAATAAAAACAACTCAATCTTAAAGTACCTAATCAAGACATGACAGTTTATTTTTATATACAAGAGAAATTAACGTAACATACTCCAAATCTAGAAATATATAAGTGGTGAAGTACCTAATTATGTATTAATAATTATAAAAAAAATACGTCACGTTGGGGGACCGAAAAAATCGATTGTCTTGATTCAGTACTTTAAGATGTAGTTGTTTTTTATTATTTATTACTTTTAAAAGGGATCTTGGTTTTTATGTCGGGGAATTTTAAATTTTTACTTTATTTTTGTGAAGCTTTAATGATGAAACATTGATATTTTTTTAATAGTGATTTGTTTTCGTTGTAGCTTTTAGTAAAGCTATTATGTTAAAAAGATATTCCTACTTAATTATGACGAAAAATACATTGTAATTCTTCAAAATGAGTTGTTTTGGGTGTATGATTCTTGTTCTTCTTCCTAGCTTTTATAAATCCCACATAATATCTTAAGGTATTACAAAAAAATACTAATAAAAACCCTCGGTAAATTACATTGGTCCAGTATACGTTGAGTTTTCAAATGTTAACATTGCTAAGTACTTTCCTAGTATAATGAGTCAAGTGATATAATTTCAACATTTTATTATTAAGTGAGACAGAAAACCCCTGAAACAAACAAAAGTAAAATTATATTCATAAAATGACAGTCTTATTTCATGTGATTTTGGTGTAAACGATGGATTTTGATGGACGACGTACACTAATATAAGTGGTAGTTAAACCATTTCACTATTGAGTCCCGCCGGCGTATACCCAGTCCACCAAAATCATTTTATACCAAAGGAAGAGCTTACAATTTTGATTAAAAAAACATTTACTTTATTTCGAATTAATTTGATTTCATTAAAATATAAACGATTTACCTTCAAATCGCTCTCCTGTAAAATAACTATAATGTCAGTTGACTCATTATACTTAGGAGGTATCGAAATGGTCGAATTAATTGCATTATGACTTAGACGTTTGATTTCTTCTCTGCTTCAAGGGAATAAAAACCTGAGTATTTGATTTATATACTTATCATCTTGTTACCTCTTTGCGTTTTAGAGAAAAAGCTAGGATCTTGAACTCTTGACAGACGGACAACAAAGTGATCATGGGGTTCCGTTTTGTCATTTGAGCACTTTGAGGTACGTTAACGTAACCCTTAAACACAGGAGCATTCGTAAACTAGATACCTACCTACCTACGCACTAGCTAACTTGGATTGGAAGGAGTACCTAAGGGAAACAGAGACAAGCTGGATTAAATTACCTTCCCAATTAACGAGCTACTTTGATTATATGCACTGTGAAGTGTGATTAGGAATTTAGGACGCATTCCCTTGACATGACTGTGGACAGTCCCGCCCGGAGCATGTTGCACTCGAGCGGCGCCTAATTAGCTACTGGCCAAAGGGTGTAGTGATTACCTACTCCAAATTGCAGTTTGCCGTAAAGCTATGAGTACCATGAGCTACTAAGCTATACAAATGTGGTAATTCGGTGGTTGGGGGATTATCATTATCGATTGCAGGATTGCAGCGCGCGATATGATTCAATGGACGTGCATGCGCGTAGTGAAGTCCGTGTCAAGTTTAATAATGCACCACAACGTTGTTAAGTAATTTGGAAGGTTTTACTTAATTTTTAATGAAAACAAGCCGAAAATGATCATCAAAATATCCAGTTGGTGAGAATTGGCAGTTTTAAGGAGTCTTATAATATGGCTACTAGGTGGCGCTGTCATCGCACAAACAGCGTCTAGAAAGGTAATTATGGAAGCAGTTTCTACAAAATACAACAGCTTAATAAAAATCCGTCTGTTTTAAACTTTTGTATTTTGTAATAAGTACGAAAAACAGCCCAGACTATAGCAAATGCAAACCTTGTTGTTTGTTTGTGCCTTTGTTCGGGATTGTGAATACGATGGAAGTTAAGTGTACAGTTGGTTCTACCGTTATCTAATAGATGGCGCTAGTGGTCTCAACAGAAAAATATCTTGTAGTACACGGGACCCGTTATTGGCTGTTCGTCTCAAAATACAATAATTGTTTAGGGTAGAGGATATTAGAACATTTACCAGCAGGGTTTAGTCTTAGGATGAGTAGGTATCAATGTTTTGCTTTAGGTCAATGATATTCTATACTAAAATATCATTGCTTTATGCTCAGATCAAAAAAATATTTTTTTGATCTGAGGCTTTAGGCATTACCTCAACGTACCTGTATGTAAGTTGCCAAATCAGTTATTTAATTAACGGACTTGTAAGAATCAGCTTATTAGTTGTGAAGTTATGGCAAATAGTTTTTTAATAATACTGGTTTCTACAATAGGTATAAATTAGTACTTACCTCTATGTAGGTAGGTATTATTATTAATTCCAATGGACGTATGCAAAATAGAAAAAGGAAAAGCTTGTAATGTCAGTTATTTATAATCATCAAATTTTTATTTTTTTGTAAAATTGATGAATATTCTCGCAAGCGGAGCAGATGGATATAGGTATTATATTTTTAAATTAATATACCTAGGTAAAGTTACACGGAGCAGTGGTGGCGTGGTATCGGTCCCGACTTACGAGTTGTAGGTCGTGGCGGGTTCGAACCCCGCCAGGCGCATTACTTTTGTAAATTATTTCATCACCACTGCTCTCAAAACGGTGAAGGAAAACATCGTGAGGAAACCGGCATGTCCTAGAACCAAAAATTCGAAGACATGTGACATCCACCAATTTGCACTGGGCCCGCGTGGAGGATTATGGCCCACTCCCTCTCACAGAGAGGAGGCCTGTGTCCCAGCAGTGGGAACATTATAGGCTGGATGATGATAGGTAAAGTTACACTACGAGGCTGTTCGGTTCTAATTTTGACTTTTGAAATCTTAGCAATGTCTTGAGATCACATGAGGTCATTTAAAACTGAGCACGTAATGAATTGGTCCAGCTTAGTGGTTCGTTAACTAATTACATAATTAAACGAACTTACCTTAAGTGAAGTTCTATTGTAATTATACGAGATGCTTAGTCCGAGATATCTTCTATTTTCACTATGTAGTTCCACAATCTTGCATTGTGTGAATGCCGCGAATATTTAGAGGTTAAAACCTCCAAGATCAAAATAAGGCTCTCCTGCTCACAACTCTACGTCTGCAACTCATTCTTTCAGAGCATTAGTATATGTGTATTATGATTTCCAACCTGACTTCCAGGGATATTATAATCTGTGATTATGATAGGGGTGGGTGGGAGATTTATATCTCGGACTAAGCATCTCGTATAATTACAATAGAACTTCACTTAAGGTAAGTTCGTTTAATTATGTAATTATACTCAAGCTTAGTCCGAGATATCTTCTATTTTCACTATGTAGATGTTCAGAGAATTGTTGGAAATCATAATGGTGTATAAGTAACAATAAACCAAATTATACACATGAAAATGCAATGTCATTAATTGCGTCAATTTTACAATAACAAATTGTAATATTTCGTATTTTTGGCACTATATTAGTGTTACAGATTGCTTTTGCGGATGTACAGCTTTCACTTTCCTTAATTAAGGGTCTACTGTAGTGATTAGCAAAAACTCTTGATCCCATAGACCAACCAGCCGATTTGAAAATACAGTCTAAAGTTACACCTTCCCTACACACCAGTGACGTAGACGCGTGACGTGTGGAGTGAGGTGTAAATTTTTTAACATCAATGCCACACTCAGTCATAATTTGTCTTATCCAGCGACTAATAGTTTGGTTACTGGCCTATCTATAGGGCTTTTTATAACAAATAAAAAGTTTATCTGTATTATTTCTGTCTGTATTTCTGAGCGGTCTGGTCTGATCTATTCGTATATAGTTTCGAAGTGTCGTTACAGGGCAAATTTTTGGTTTCAAATCAAAGTAAGGAAGTTTGATTATGACCTGATCTTTACATAGTGTAGTTGTTTTTAAAAGTAATCGTAATTTTTACGCCAGTATCATTGAATTCCATATTACTCAATTGCATAATTGACAGTGTTTGTATACAGTATACGTTGAGCAGTCTGTTGTAATAGCTAATAAAATTACTATTGTTATTATTATTATTATTATTTTTTTATATATACTATATATATATGTCGGAGCCACCGGTATTGTTCAGTCAGATTCAGGCATCATGTGGGCAGAGTTTGGGTCTCGTGCAATGAAAATACACGGGGTGCGGTTCACTTGGTTATTTTAATTTTAAATCACAAATTAAATCAAACACAATTTAATTTAATCAACCACTACACTTATACTGGGCACAACGAATCTAGTACAGTTTCGGGATGTCTTCACACTGCTGCGGTCAGGCACTCCATCCGCTCCTCGCAGCCCCGATGAAACATCACGACTCTGTATATGCGCACGCATACCACGTGATACTCAAAATGGCGCGCTTACGATTCGTTTGCTGTCCGTACTATTGACCGGATCCGACACGGCCATCCTGCGATTAACACGTCCTCGTGTGATCTTCTTCTTCTTCAGCCTCTTTCTACCATCTTGATGTAGGCCTCCTTCAACTCTTTTCACTCGTCCTCGTGTAATAATCACTCTGAAACACAAAATAGTCCACGACAGAATACTGTTCCACTCGGTCATTCCTGACCAAACTCTATATTCAGTTCTTTGTTGAAAATAAGGAAATTTCAGAACCCTACTGTACCATTAAAACCAATACTCTTTAACAAAATCAAACATTGGGAATAGCCAATTGAAAATACATCAATCACTACCCTAGGCCACTAACAACCACCCCGGGCCACCAACAACTACCCCGGGCCATGTACCACAGTCGTTCGAATCTACTTTCACAACTCTATTGCAAAAAAACTACCGAATTTCCAGTGACCTTCGACTTTCGAGTAAAACTTCTATCGCCACGGCTCTCTAGCCAACCAGCAATCACATTGCTTTCACACATCCAACTCATGGATCTGAACTTATGTGCGCATCCACCACGTGGATCGCCCACTGACTACACAATATGGTCTCTCAAGACCCCGACCTCCGCCAGAGCCACCCGCGCACCGCGCATCCATGGACACCAGGATGTCAATAAGATACGGACTACGGCTACGAAACAGCTACTGGTACGGTCGAAAACAATACGGCCGATAGACCGTTCTACTCGACCTCTCACCACAACTTAATCAGAATCTACGGTAACTTCGACTGGTATATGACCCGTTGGCATGTTTGTAGGTACACTTAGAGTTCAAGGGTTTCAATGTGTAACGGTCACCATCTCAAAATCTTTATCACTCTAAACAGACCCTTGAACTTTGGATCTAACTAAGACTGATCGGAAATCCCAGAGCATTCAAGTAACTTTGCAATTGTATTATCACAATGCAGCAATATTGTAATCAAAACAGCAGGAATCAAATTCGTGGCCTGTGGCTAACACTAGCCCCGCTAACAAACCTCTGTTTGTTTCACACCGTTCACCATGAACGCACAATACACGACCTCCGCCAGTGCCATCCGCACACCGCGCTTCTATGGACACCGAGATGTCAATAAGATACGGATTACGGCTACGAAATAGCTACTGGTACGGTCCGACCAGCCGACCTAAGATTCCACACTATCATCCAACTAAACATCTCTACTTCAAAATGGTACTTGAACCTCAGGCATTCCCCCCAAATCCACAGCACTTAACCAGCACTATGCATCACTACTTACGCAGTAGTGTAAATCACTGAAGTACTTAACCAGTTCTTAACATTGTAGCGCTTAACCAGCGTTACAAATCCTATCACTTAAACAGTAATAATAAAAAAAGCTTAACCAGCGATATTAACTCACTAACGCTTAACCAGCGATAGTCAACATAAAGAACACAAGGCACCAGAGGCGTAAGTAAAAATGAAACGATTCACCTGTGTTGTAACGTCTCTGATGGTGGTTGCACGATGCAGACATCGACGCGTCGCGCCGCGCCTTGGACTGGTCCGTTGCCACTGCCGCCACTACTGCTCGTACAGCGCACGGCTATGTGACCTGGCTTGCCACATTTGAAGCACACCAAGGTCTTCGATGCCGGCTGCTGCGTCACTTGACTTGATGCTGTAGGTCTTCCCTTCGTATCCGTCGCCTTACTTCTGCACTCAATACGCTTATGGGCGTTTTAGCACAGTTATAACACTTAATTGACGTTATTTTTCCTCGCTTGGTGTCACTTGTTTTCGATGATTCACAGATAGTGTTCATTTTTCGCATCAGATATGAAACGACTGGCGAACGTGGGTAATGTTTCTTTATCACTTGGTTTTTCACCACTCATTTTTTTTTTTAATGAGGGTACCCGCCTTTGCGAAATAAATCTTGTTGTAAAAAGTACCTTAAATTCCTTTGTAGGCTATTTGAGATAGCCAGGTTGATGCTTCACCTTTAGCGCCTTGCTCAGCGTCAAAATAAGCTGGCATCCCTCCACTGCACTCCCGTTAAAACAAGTCGGTGGTGGCGCACCACGACCGCGCATCGGAATCCGGTTTGTCGGGGTCGAATTCCGGCAATAAAAACTTGTTTTTCACTGGCTGCGTTTTCAAAGTTTGCTGGTTTTGCATTTCAAAAAGTAACTAACTTCCACTGATTGTTATTGTCACTGTTCCCGCGTGTAATTTCATTAGCACGATTTGATCCCAATTCTGATGTCGGAGCCACCGGTATTGTTCAGTCAGATTCAGGCATCATGTGGGCAGAGTTTGGGTCTCGTGCAATGAAAATACACGGGGTGCGGTTCACTTGGTTATTTTAATTTTAAATCACAAATTAAATCAAACACAATTTAATTTAATCAACCACTACACTTATACTGGGCACAACGAATCTAGTACAGTTTCGGGATGTCTTCACACTGCTGCGGTCAGGCACTCCATCCGCTCCTCGCAGCCCCGATGAAACATCACGACTCTGTATAAGCGCACGCATACCACGTGATACTCAAAATGGCGCGCTTACGATTCGTTTGCTGTCCGTACTATTGACCGGATCCGACATATATACATATATATATATTTTTTTTTTTTTTTTGTAATCTAAGTTAAGACTACTGTTTGGTGATCAAATTTGAATATGATTCAATACAATAGATGGGTCCCATGTATTGTATCGTTGCGTTGTACTTAGGTTTACAAGGTTTCACTTTGTATACACCCTTAAAAAATCTTTTTATTTGTAAATCTGTCCCTAAGCTTGTATCTATGATAAGAGAGAGAGCTGAACGACACGTGTTAAGAGTAGAGTACGAAGCGCCTTGTGATAACATTTCTGTAAGAAAATTTAAAACTCTATGTATTGATAGCTCATAATATTTTCCCCGTTACAAAACGACCACCATTTTTTAAGTGCTGTTGAATATTGTTTAATGGTGTTTTGTGATAAGGATGCTACCATTATGTCTATTGTTTCATCCGGTGTCAGTTTTATCCGGAGTGCTTCCCGGATAATATGCAGGCTCCCAGGGAAAGCCTGTTGTGCAGGGGGTGTAGTGTTCTGAAAGGTGATGTTAACAAATCTTTTGATGGTTTGAAATATAACACTTCTGAAACTGTCAATTCATTAATAAATGGATACCACGGTTGTGAGGTCCATAGAGGAAAAACTATAATGCCTGTTGGCTTATCACATTTTTTATATATATTTAGAAATTAATGAAAGTGGAGGAAACGCATAAAATAAGTTAAAAGCTGACCAATCTATGGTAAGAGCGTCAATATTTTCTGATGGGGGATCTCTATGCCAAGATATGTATGTATGACATTTTTTGTTTGCTCTTGTTGCGAACAGGTGTATATCTGGTTCTCCAAATGACTCTGTAATATTTAAGAAAGCTTTGTTGCTTAATTCCCATTCCGAGTCTATATTTTTAATTCTAGACTCTTAATCAGCTTCTTTGTTTTCTCATGACAATGAGGCAAATAACCATATTCTACGGACCTCACACCATTGCCATATGCGTATGGCCAAAGCAATAAGCTTTTGGAATTGTATGCCCCCCCCCTTCTGTTTATGTATGCTATTGCTGTGGTGTTATAAATTCTCAGTAATATCAGACAAGAGTGTAAATCTTTGCAAAAACCACTTGCAACTTTGCCATTACAGTACGCTCTCCAGCCTGATCCTGATGCATCAGAATATATTTCCAAATCAAATTTGTACTGTCTGATTAAATTTTTAGATAATTATTTTAATTTGACTATCCCACCATTTTAATTCATTTTTACATTCCTCATTAATATTGATAATTGCGTCAAAGTCATTGTTTGCTGAACACAGAGGCTGATATTTTTGTTGTTCAAGTGTTTTTGTGTACAAAAAACCATAAGATATGGCTGGAGAGCAGGCTACAAGGGTGCCAATAAGTTTTGCGAATTCTCTTATTGTACGTTGATCTGTCTGTATATATTTTTTAATTAGTAAGGCAATGGTCTCTTTTTTCTTAAAAAGGTACTGATAATGCCATGTCTTTCGTATTTACTTTAAGTCCTAAAAACTCAGCAATATTAGATCATGTTACTCTTTTCTTTATTTATAATAAAGCCAAGAGATTCTAGTAAATTTAAGGTATTCTGACCGTTTTCTAGACATTCCTGGTAAGTATTACCAATACAATTATTATCGTCAAGATAAGACACTGATTTCTAACCTTTACTGCGTGGAAAATTCATTACTGGCTTCAATAACTTTGTATAAATGTAAATGGGGCCATGTTGGGACCAAATGGCATGCATTTGAATTCATACATAGTATTCTGGAACCAAAACCTTAGTTAATTTCTATCATTACCATAGGAATCAAAAAATAGGATTTTTTAAGTCAATAGTGCACAAGAAATTATTTTTTGAAATCAGATAGAGTTCTCATATCTTCAATTTTAAAATGTTCAGGTGAAATAAATTTATTTAAGTTTTTTAAATTCAAAATAAATCTAACTTCTGGTTTTGGTACCGTAAATATCTTTTGTATTTTGTAAATATTGTTTTTTAACTGGTTTACATTTTATAATTACACCAAGTTGTAATAGTTTATTTTATTTCATTCAAAATTATAATATTTTCCGTTTCAGAAAAAAAAAAAATTCTAATTTTTGGAATATTTTGCTGGTAAGGAGCCTCAGAAAAGGGGATATTATAGCCTTTGAGCCAAGATAAGACAACTTTGTCTTGTGTTATCTTTAACCAACAGGAATAAAAATACTTAAGTCTACCAGAAAAAGTATTTACCTCTAAGTTTGTCGTACAGACGGTTTGGCTGTAGGACGTTGTGGGGGTCTCTGCTTCTGTGAGTAGTGTTGAGTCTGTTAGTGATATCTGCCCCCCCCCCCTCCCTGTTAGAACTGAGTCGAACTCGTTCGAGGAGGGCCCCTGAAGTTTCCCTGTTTCTTGGGGTAATTTTGAGGTTGGTTTGGTCGGTTAGATGAGTTAGTATTTTTTCGGTTAGGGCAGTTTTGCTTTAAAATAATGCCAGCTGATTTTTTGATCGTTGTGGCAGCTTTGACTTTATCATTAAATTTCTCTCCAAAAAGAAATTTCATCTCGCTTCTGATTTTCGACTGACTTTCCGACATTTTTGTCGAGATTCGGGATTACAAGCTTTTTTCTGGTGACTGTATCTTGATGGTGAAGGTCCGTCAGTAAACGTGTGATGTCACTGATTGTTGAAATGACTGTTATTTTATCAACATCATCTTTAATGAATTTGTCAGTAGCGGACAACAAGGACGCTATTGCAACTCCCAGTTGTTGTTGGCGCTCCTCGACTCGTTTATCTAGGGCCTTTATTGTATCATTTAGCAGGCCCTCCAGTTCTTTGTTCAGTTTTGATGCATCGAGAAGCTTTGCGTTAGTTGGTATTAAAAATTTCTTAACAAGTTCATCTTTGGTATCTTGTTTCAGACCTTGGGTAATAATATCTACCTTCAACCCTTTTTACCAATTCGATATGAATTTCTGGTCCATATGCTTTTTCTGTAAGTTATGTTTGACCAAGAGCCTTAATTATGGAATCGTCTAAGATTTCCTTAGTGATATCTGAACCCTCAGTACATAAAACAGAAACAAACCAACATGTTTGTTTTATATACGAGTAAGATACACGGCTACCAGCTCTCTGTATCTTTGTACTATGCTATGCACTGTATTTTATTCCAAGTGTGTACTTATTATGTATATTTAAGTACAGATTCATATAGCCACACCGTAGCTATTTAGTAACGAAAACTATTCGTTACCACAAAATCAAACATGATAAGTTGAGCTTACGTAATAAATCATTCTGGAATGTTTATTCTCCAAGCACTTCCAGTTACTTGAAGCGGCCAGCGAATAAAGAACAACGTTCTTATTGTAAGCACGGTGGTACTTCCCCGTGATGATCTCACTCCACCGGAGCGCCTGTAGTGATACGTACCACGTATCACGTAAACAACAGGAACGATCGTAATTAAGTTATTTTGAGCAGAAAAATCAACTTGCCTGTAAGCTCCGTGTCACATTCACCGACATCACTTTTCTCCTCGTAGGATGATATCGGTGTTGATGCCGCCGGCGTTGGTGATAAAACTACTAAGTTTTAGGGTGCTGGCGATGGTGTTCGATTGTCCTTGCACCTGTTTTTTCTTTTCTTCAATTTCATTTTCAATTTTCTTATCTTCCTTTCGTATCGCTCCTCTTTGCATTCGCACTTCCTTTTTGGCATTTTGAGCGTTGAAGCACTTCACATACAGTTATTCTAACTGGCACGTACGGCACGCACAACGCGAAAACAGTGAATGAGTTGCAGACGTAGAGTTGTGAGCAGGAGAGCCTTATTTTGATCTTGGAGGTTTTAACCTCTAAATATTCGCGGCATTCACACAATGCAAGATTGTGGAACTACATAGTGAAAATAGAAGATATCTCGGACTAAGCTTGAGTATAATTGAGTTATCAAGACAAACGCACCAGGAGATACCAAGAAACCACTCTAGTGAACACACGCACACTCAATAAATATTCACTATTTAGGTTTAAACTACGACCTGGACCAACTTATAAGTTTTATTTGAAGTTATGTAAAGAAGGAAGATAATAGGAATTAAAAAAGAAGGAACCTACTTTGTGGATGAAAGTATAATATTCAAAGTGTCCTGTAAAACAAGCAAGAATTATTCTTAGGACAAGAAGTGGCTCTTGTCGTTTGTATTAGTCGTGGGGCTATACAGATTAATTGTATAATAAGTAGGTACCTAATAGAAATATAGTCAAATGAATTAAATTCAGGTGATTTTTAAAGTAATTTTATCTCGTAGGATTGTATAGGACCTATAGGATTATAATATAGGATTGTAAAGCGCCTAAATTGTAGAGGTCCCATAGGTAGGTGCTTATGTGTCGATTTTTCCAACAAATTAGGTACATAAGTATATTGTTATCGTTGGTGCTTACACCTGTGATTTTAGAGTAATTAGCATTAAAATCCTATTAGTTGGCTCCCAAAATAATGTAATTAATGAAGGTGCTTATCGTAATATCTTGGATTAGCGTGTTCTTTAATTATAAACTTAATTTTCTTAATTCAAATTGAGTTCGTGACTACCTTTAGTCGCCAGCAGGTTCCCGCAGGGAAACACAAAATACAATAATTATAAAACTGCTATCCCAACGTAATTTATATAATATACGGAAAATTAATTCCGCAAGAAAAGAAGTATTATTCGCAATCCGTGACCACGCACACAACTAATAAATTTTTACTATGTATTTGCATAAATATTACATAATATTTTACGTGACTGTATCTTCATTTGATAATAAGTATAAACTTGTTTATAACCGACTTCAGAAAAAAGGAGGAGGTTCTCAATTCGGTCGGTTCCTTTTTTATGTATGTACAACGATTACTCCGAGGTTTGTAGTCCAATTAGTGTGATTCTTTTTTTGTTCGATGCAGTCTACTTGCAGTTTGGTCTCATAAAAATTTCATCCAATTTGGTTCAATACTTTTTATTTTGTGAGCATTTTATTAATTTCGGCTACTTGGATGTTCTTTACTTTTTGCGTGTTTGTTACGCGATTACTCCGCCAATTGTGGACCGATTTTCAAAATTCTAAACAACGAAAGACTTCCAAAAGAAAAATTATTGTGTAGGTTATTTTACCCTTTTTTTGTGGTTGTTTTTGAAGGCGGTTTATATTTTTTTTCTTTAAAGTTTTTTTTTTATTAATTTATCAAGACGACGAAACGGGTGATCCCAAATAATAATTCACGTCGTCCATTTCCAGTAACGCGTCCTTGACTATTCATTCACCTTTCATTCACCGATGAATGACGTTGAATATGCATGCCAATCTTTCTAATATATTTTTTGTCTGTGATAAAAAATATTTAGGTATTATGTCATAATTATTATTATCTAAATAACTATTTTGTTTCATCACCTGTTTGCAAATCAAGTGTTTGTCAATAGTTTGTGTTGGTTAAAATAAGGTATAAATTGAAGCAATTATTTTTAATATTGTGCTGTTCAGGTTTGAAGGGTACGGGATATCCTTTCCTCTGGACTAAAGGTGGATGCTGAAAGTTGCTCTTGGAAATGGCAAAAGCATTAAAATACCGGTTTCTATGGTTATTTTCACTTGTTTTTATAGGATTTCAAAATACAATCATAGGCTTGCTAAGGTTCATGGTTCTCTTCTTTTTTATTGCACTTACTATGTTTTGTCTTGGTTTTGTCTCTGCATCACCCCAAGGTAGACTGGCAGAAAATGCCTATGGCATTAAGTCCGCCGTTGTACGTTGCTGTGCATTTAATAAATAAATAAATATGGAAGAGATGTGAGAAAGCAAAAGTATGACCGACTTTTTCTACGCCTATTTGCAATTTAAATATTTTTGATATCTATAATAATAAATGGTAATTCATGAGTTAAATATATAGAGGGCCAAAGCCTGCCGGGGTTGCGGGACTTATCGAATTAGTGTGACCCTGGAACGTAAAGAGCTATTGAAGGGCACCGTGGATTTTAGCCAGTACGAGTCTGACAGTCCCTCCCGCCCTGCCTTGGGTGGGAGGACTCATTTGATGATTTTACCACGTAAAAAAATATAACTCATTTTGAACAGAAGACTATATCATGCAAATATTGTTTATCCTTTATTTATTTGTTACTGAATTACCTACATTATTTGTAAATTTTAGTTCAAAAGTGTATTAAACTAACTTGAAACTGAATACCTACATAAAATCACCCGAATGTAAATTTGTAAATAGGGACGGCCGTCGACCTCGCACTGCTCAAGTCAATTGATGTAAATAGGTATATGTAGGTACATATTTTCAGAAGTCGGTAAGGGATAATGATCATTTGAAATAAACACAGGAATTTGATTATAGAAGCTTAATTGCGTTTGAAAATAAACAAGCATTTGAATATTTTTGCAATTTAACAACATTCTCCACATTTGGAGCAGGCGATTACCTATTTCAAACAATACAAAATGCTTTGTCTGATATAAAACTTGAGGTATTTACTGTTGGCAGACCAAGCCTGAGAATCGAACAAGATCCTGAAACCACACTCAATACTTACATTGTTTCAAAGATGAAACTTTGTGTAAAATCCACATCCAGAATCATAATCGGTTTGAGCATTAGTCAAAGAGAATTTCACTAGAGGCCTGTCCTCCGAGTCTCCGAACCTACAGGTTAAACTATCGAACCCGCTAATCGCTTGCCGCTCCACTACCGCTGGCACCCGTTCCTCATAGCCATGCCACAACATAAATGTGGTTAAATATTCGGAGATTGTTAACCTCACATAGTTGCCAAGTGCTCATCGTCCTAAAATCAGAACATGTTAACACTGTTAAGAAGTTATTACAACAACGCGGGTGGTTCAGTTGAGTTGGCCGCCATTGTTTATTAATGCGGGAAACTTCCAATAGATGGCGGTTATCTCAATAGGAATGTTTGGGCCGAGTTAGTGAAACCGTTTACATGTTTATAGAAGACCGCACGTTCTTGGTGGCACGATTTGACCACGGAATTGATTATAATGCCTCTACTGACGAATTTGACCTGGTGTAGACAGAGTTGCAATGAAACGAGGAATCAGTTTATACTGGTTTTATTTCCATTGGCAGACGTCGGTTTTACTGTTGTGGGATGAAGAATTAATGAAGGGATCAAAGGGGTACTTATTAATAACTGGTAACTTTGTTATTTTGTTCTTTACAAATAAATAAATAATAGTCAAAGTTTCGTCTACTTCGAAAATAATATGTACTTACCTGGTAGGTACCTGTAACAAATGGCGAAAGGCAACATTAATAAACCATTTTAATAGAAATTATACAAACAAAGTTTTCTCATACTAGGCAATAATCCTGAAATTCAAAGGAGTTATATTTTTTACTAGCTTCTGCCCGCGACTTCGTACGCGGATCCTGTTGCTTATGCCAGCGACGACGGGGTCGTCAAAATCGAAGATCTGAAACGTCTGATGTCGAATTCTAAGAGCCTGGGGACGGGGAAACAATGGGATGCGCGAGACGATTCCAGACGTTCCAGATCTTTCATTTTTGTAAGTCAACAGGAAATGACCATCAGACTAAACAACTCTTGCTAAGACTTCATTCCTATGTATGTATATTAAGTATAGTGTAGCTGGGCTCTTGGAGTTCCACATCAGGTGTTCCAGATCTTCAATTTTTATACGTCAATAGAGACTGCTCATCAGGCTGAACAACTCTTGCCAAGACGTCATTCCTATATATGTTATAGTGTAGCTGGGGTCTTGGAGTTCCACACCAGGTGTTCCAGATCTCAATTTTCATACGTCAACAGAGAGTGCTCATTAGGCTGGACAACTCTTGCTAAGACGTCATTCCTATATATGTTATAAAATAGCTGGGCTGTTGGAGTTCCACATCAGGTGTACCAGATCATCAATTTTTATACGACAATAGAGGTTGCTCATCAGGCTCAACAACTCTTGCTAAGACGTCTTTACTGTATATGTTATAGTGTAGCTAGGCACTTGGGGTTCCACATCAGGTGTTCCAGTTCTTTAATTTTTATACGTCAACAGAGAGTGCTCATCAGGCTGAACAACTCTTGCTAAGACGTCGTTCCTGTATATGTCATAGTGTAGCTGGGCTCTTGGTGTTCCACATCAGGTGTCCAGGATCTTCGAATTTATTCTCTCAGCAGAAAATGCTCATCACGTGGAACAATTTTTGCTATGGCACCATTTCTGTATCTCTTATAGTTAAGCAGGTCTGTTGCGGTTCTGCATCAGGTGTTCAAGTTTCCAAGATAAATTATAGCCTATATGTTAACGGGACTTAATACCTATACAACAAAAAAAAATTATTCAAATCCGTCCAGTAGTTCCGAAGATTAGCGTGCACAAACACACAGACAAACAGACAAACAGACAAACCGACAAACAGACAAAAAAAATTTTAACTACATTTTCGGGTTCGGCATCGATATACTAACAACCCCTGCTACTTTTTTTTTATATATTTCCATTGTACAGACACCACTTTTCTACAAATTTATTATATGTATAGATATAGATTATAACCTAAGCGTTCGGCGGGACCTGATGGCATCCCACCATTTGTTATTAGAGACTGCAGGCGTTATTTGGCGAAACCACTATCACACGTCTATAATGTATGTTTTGAACAGGCATACTTTCCGGAACGTTGGAAAATAACACGCGTAATACCAGTACCTAAAGGTGAGGCAGGAAGTGAAGTTAGTGGGTATAGGCCGGTGGCGGTTCTGTCGGTACCAGCGAAAGTGTTTGAGTCAGTAATCCATTCTAGTGTCTTAAACCAGGTTTCAGTAATTTTGTCAGATTCACAGCACGGGTTTAGGCCGGCTCGTAGTACGACTACAAACCTGCTGAATTTTATGACATATGTGGTTCCTAGCGTTGATTTGGGAGTGCAGGTCGATGCTGCATACTTTGACTTCAAAAAAGCTTTTGATTTGGTAAACAATGACGTTTTGCTGACGAAGCTTGCAGCATTCGGATGCACTCCTAAATTGCTGAAGTTCTTCGCTGATCATATGAGTAACAGAAAGCAGTATGTGGAATATGCCGGGTACAAATCTGAATCTTATTTTACGAGGTCAGGAGTAAGTCAGGGCAGTAATTTAGGGCCTCTTCAATTTATACTGGTGGTAAATGACTTACCCGAGGTCGTCAGGAATGCCAAGTGCCTGTTGTTTGCTGACGATCTAAAACTACTACTTGCTGTGAAAGAACAAAACGACTTTGAGCGCTTGCAGGAAGACATAGACAGGGTAGTCGAGTGGGGAAAGAAGAATAAGTTGGAATTCAATACGTCAAAGTGTTCAGTAATAACTTTTAGTAGGATGAAAATACCCAAGAAGTATGATTACAGAGTGGACAACACGTTATTGAATAGAGTGGAAACGGTGCGCGATTTAGGAGTTCGCCTAGACTCCGGCCTAGCATTTCGTAATCACATCGTTAATGTTTGTAAAAGAGCCTATAGGAGCCTAGGTTTTGTCCTGAGAAGAGCAGAGGGCTTTACAAGCATCACTGCGCTTACTTCTTTGTACAATGCTTTGGTAAGAAGTCAGCTCGAATGTAACGCAATCATATGGGCTCCGCATGAAGCTAAATATAGTCTCATGCTGGAGCGTATACAAAATAAATTTACTAGGTTTCTGTATCTAAGGTTGTATGGTGTATATCCATTTTATCCATTGTCGTATCCAACTTTGTTTGTTATAGGCATGGTGGGATACAATAAATTGGAAACAAGGAGGGGCATAGCTCTTGCTACTTATGTTTTTAAATTATTGCGTGGCAAGACTTCAAACCTAGGTATATTCAAAGAAATAAACCTGTGTGTGCCCGACAACTATGTATGGAGAAGGCGGAGACCACGTCTATTGGCGGTCCCCAGTGGTAGGACCAATCTACTGAGTAAAGCCCCAATGACGCGGACCTTACGAGATATTTTTACTTGTTCTCTGAGTGAGTTCACAAAAACTACAATGTACATTTTATGTAATAGGTATAGTAACTAAAACTGTAATTTTTGCGGCCACACTATTGAATTAGGAAAATCCTGTAATGATAGTGATGATGTGTTAATAAATAAATAAATAAATAAATTATAGATGAAAAATGAAAAAAAAGTGCCTTCTACGAATTATGTCTGTCTTTTCAGAAGACGGAGATATTTCTTCCGGCTCCAACTTAGTTTTTGTCTTACTTAAGTAGGTAGGTATGTGAAGTGCTCTTATTTCTTGTGAAGGAGCTTTTGAAAACAGCATTTTGTATGCCTTTTTAACTATATTTCAGGTAAGAAGAAGCAGCCCATACTAAACAGTCATAACAAAGTCGTTGTCAATTCATTATTCAAATGTAAAGACACAGTTAAACAATAATAGTCTTTGTATCCTATGGAATAAAGTCTACCTAAACTTTATTTTTCTTCAACAGACCAAAGTGACAAAGTCCTACGGCTGACGTTTTGCGTTTGAGGACAAATGTCCCCAAATGCAAAACGTCAGTCAAACTAGGTATTTCAGTTAAATATTTTCTAAGGCATTTTCTCCTCGGGGTGCTAAGACAGGAAACCTCCACGTGCGCCCGTGGACTGGAGTTCCCTCTCGGATACGTCCGGGGGGAAGACCAGTTTTTCGGGCCGGTGCACCCTGGGATGCGGGCAAAAACTCTTCCTTAGGCACTGTGTGCCTAAGGGGTCTCTTTGCCCATATGCGAATAGCCTGTCGTGTGGACGCTCTGTACGTGCCCCTCTGATCAGCAGAGGGCACAGCGGAGGAGCGGGCTTGCGGACGGTGAGTAATGGGTCGCGGGTTTTTTCTTAACCCAGGATACCGTGGCCCCGGAACGTAAAGGGCATCCGAAGGAACACTGGTGGATTTTAGTCAGTAAGAGTCTGACAGTCCCTTCCGCCCCACCCAGGGCGGGAGGACTCATTTGATGATTTTAACACCTAAAAAAAAGGCATTTTCTCCTCGCTCCTATTCCCTAAACGTCTAATGTACCTACAGCTTGGCCAGAACGGATTGAAACGGAACTAAAATTTTTATTTCTGACAGCGTTTTAAAATCTTTGATATTTGTTGTAAACAAAGACCGCAGGTTTGTTAGATTTATTATTGTGCCATAAAACTAACGTAATAAGTGAAAAAAAATATAATAAAATCATTCAAAGTGCTGGTAGCGCGAAGACAGTGGCGACTTCCGGTTTTCTACATTTTTATGTCAAGCTGTAATATTATCAAATATCGGAATATTTCAGTCCAACATCATCTCAGGCTACGTTTTAATATTCCAAGTTCTTACAAAGCTAGTTTGATGTTAAATTCAGCCATATTTCCTGAGTTTCTACGGTTGGAGCTCGTGAAGATGAAAGTACCTACCTACCTTAATGATGGTTTGCTGTTGGTTTACTAAGCCGTCACATATTTTGCTTTTACAGATGTTACAGGAGGGATTATGAAATATTAGGCGACAAATCAGTGATATATGAGGAAGGGGCACAGTAATAGTGGTGATTTTGTTTACTTGTGGGTTTTAGACATGGTTATTAATCCAAAACAAGGTTTATTCCACTTAGTTCACCTGGGTGAACAAAGTGGACCACTTGGTGTCCTCAATTCAGCTCGGAAAAATATCAGCTGAGTGATATCACCCAGGTGAATTGTGGACACCAAAGTTGTCCACTTTGTTCACCTCGGAAAAATATCAGGGTGAACAAAGGCGACTTTTCTTACGCGATTTAGTGGACCTTGGTGTCCGCAATTTACCTGGGTGATATCACTCAGGTGATATTTTTCCGAGGTGAATTGAGGACACCAATGTTGTCCACTTTGTTCACCCAGGTGATATCACCCAGGTGAACAAAGTGGAATAAACCCAAAACAAATGAATAATAATGGCAAACATCCATGCGTCCAACTGCAATCACAAAGCCAACAGAGAAGCGGCCATAACCCTCAGCCTAAACTTCAAACCTCAAAGCCACAGCAATATACTTTAAGTAAATGTGTGTGACCAACGCCTTAGATGTAAAATCTATCAAATACAAACCCTAACCCACACATTCCGGGCTAACCGTACCTACCATACAAAGCAGAACAACGCGTGTGTTTATAACTATTTGTGTGGTACGCCAACTTGTCTATTTTGTATTCCTGTGCTATCTGATAGCTATCAGCCCTACTGATAGCAAAAAATGGCAAAAAAACATATCTGTTGTTCAACTTGCACTTGGCCGGTTTTTAGTATTTTTTGTTATAGCGGCAATACACATAGGTATACATCATCTGTGAAAAAACTATCTAACTATCACGGTTCATGAGAAACAGCCTCCGAAACATCCTACTAATATTATAAAGGCGAAAGTTTGTAAGTATGGATGTATGGATGTATGGATGTATGGATGTTTGTTACTCTTTCACGCAAAAACCACTGAACGGATTTGGCTAAAATTTGGTATACAGATAGTTTATAACCTGGATTAACACATAGGATAGTTTTTATCCCGATTTTATGTTCCCGTGGGATAATTTTCGAGTTGCAGCGGGTGAAACCGCTGGCAACAGCTAGTTATCTATAAAAATCACGTTTTTTGTATGGGAGCCCCCCATAATATTTAATGTATTTTGGTTTTTAGTATGTTTTATTATAGCGGCAATAGAAGTACGAGTACATCACCTGTGAAAATTTTAACTCTCTAGCTATCACGGTTCATGAGATACACACACAAAAACTACTAAACGGATTTTGATTCGACAATAACATTGGCAGCACAGGGTTTTCAGTGTTGCAAACTTGGGTGTTAACTACTCTCAAGGGACCTAACAACATGTAAAAAAATCGTAGTTACATGCGCGTTTGCAATGTTTGGTTTTTTTATGTCGATATTGACCGGCCTAAGTCGGAAGTCAAAGTCGAAAGCAGAATGTCGAATGTCGGAAGGTGGAAGTCGAAAGTGGAAAGTTGAGAGTCGAGTGTCGAGAGTCGGAGTCGGAGAAGGTCGACGTCGAAATTCAAAAGTCAAGGGGCAATTCGATAGTCTGTTGTCAAAAGAATACACGTTCTAGTAAAAACTTGAGAGTCGAAAGTCGAAAGCGGACTTTGAAATTCCAAAGCCGATTTATAATGTCAAAAGTCAAAATGTTGAAATTCGAAAGATAAAAGACAGAACTCGAATGTCTATGTTATATGGTATATATTTTTATTATGAATCGTGTTTTATCGCACAATGATAATGTCACCCAACCTCAAGCCCAAGTCAAAAGTCGCATGTCAAATGTCGAAAGCCGAAAGTAATCATACAAAATTCGAAAGTCGCATGTTGAATGACGGAAGTCGGAAGTCGAAAGTTCAAGTCCCAAGCCCAAGTTGAAAACCAAAAGACAAAAAAAACGCTCGTCTGGCTTCAGCCTTAAACTACGTTTATGAAAGACTAGCTGTTGCCAGCGGCTTCACCCGCTGCAATTCAAAAATTATCCCACGGGAACATAAAATCGGGATAAAAACTATCCTATGTGTTAATCCAGGTTATAAACTATCTGTGTACCAAATTTTAACCAAATCCGTTCAGTGGTTTTTGCGTGAAAGAGTAACAAACATCCATACATCCATACTTACAAACTTTCGCCTTCATAATAGTAGTAGGATTTTCAACAGATGAGAATAGTTTGGATTGGATGTTTAAATAAAATATTTAAATTGGTAACAACATGAAAAACGGACTGCTTACGTTGTTTTTATTCAAATTAAACAATAATTGCTTTGTGAAAGATGACCTCTTAAACAGCTATTATAACTTTGTTTGAGCTAACAAAGTTCAAAATTTCGCCCGAACTTTGGAACTTTAATTGACTAAGAAATTGGTATCGGTTTCTTGGTGAACTTGGCATCGGTGTCGGAACTTAATGTTGTCGTCTAAGTTAACACGTGCTCTATGAAGTAAGTGGAACTTATTTAAGAACAGGATGTGCTATATTTGACGGCTGTAATTAACAGTCTATAATGGTACGGAACTCCTTTTGCACGACTCCGCTTCGAACTTAACTGATTTTCTTCATGATCTCTTTCCTAAAGACAAGTGGGGTGCTATGACAGGAAACCTCCACGTGCGCCCGTGGACTGGAGTTCCCTCTCGGATACGTCCGGGGGGAAGACCAGTTTTTCGGGCCGGTGCACCCTGGGATGCGGGCAAAAACTTTTCCTTAGGCACTGTGTGCCTAAGGTGTCTCTTTGCCCGTATGCGAATAGCCTGTCGTGTGGACGCTCCAACGCGTGTCCCTCTGATTAGCAGAGGGCACAGCGGCGGAGCGGGCTTGCGGTGAGTAAATGGGTAGCTCGCCGTCCGACCAAGGACCAAGCCCGGGTCGGTGGCGCGTCGTGTTTCGCGCCAAATGCCTGTTGGGGTCGCGGGTTTTTTCTTATCCCAGGATACCTTGGCCCCGGAACGTAAAGGGCATAGGAAGGAACACGGGTGCATGGATTTTAGTCAGTAAGAGTCTGACAGTTCCTTCCTCAGACTCATTTGATGATTTTACAACCTAAAAAAAAAAGGGGAAAGACGAATGAGGTTATGATGTATGTTTGTCAGTAACTTAGCAATAATTAACCAAACCTTTTTTTTAGTACTTAATTGTAACATTGTTATTTTTTTAATATTTGCTTATTTTGACAGCCATACATAGACATGATGGGTTATGGGACATCTCGCCCACAAAAAAACTGGCCCACAGGCCAGATGTCCCCTTTTTAAAATGTGGATGGGTAGATTCGCCCGAACCAATTTAGTAGAACGGGCCAGATGTCTTCTATTAAATAGTAAATGAATATTTCGGCAAGATCGTACATTTTTTGTTAAATATTTCTGTTCATTAATAATCAGCAAAAGTACTAGGCTAGCATAATGTTCAAAGTGGTATGTACAGTCAGGTTCAAAACTGAATTATAAACTTCTCAAAGCAATAGACTGACGCTTCACTTTGACTTACGACCTTTTGATATAAGTTGTTTTATTACTATGCATATCAAATTAACTTTTGATATAGTTCATAATTTCAACTATTGATCTACAAGTAATGCTGGCGCAATGGTAATCGTGCTCGGGTAGAACTTCTGTTCGTTCGATTGCGGAGGATCGAATCCCACTTTTTTTTCCCAAATACTTTATTTAATTTAATTTTTAATAATTACTTTATTCTTTTTGTTATTTTTAATATTTTTTTTAGTAGGAATTTGATAATTAAAATTGATTTTTGTGTAACTACTAATACAAGTCATTAGTGTTGTGGGTCGTTCGTTATAATCACAGATATAGGTCTATCTATATCTATGGTTAAGTTTAATAAAGTTTTGTAGGTAGATCGTAGAAAAAAAAAAGTGAATTATTTCGATTTGTGCGGTAGGCATAACTATGTTATCTCGTTTTGAGTCTCCTAATTGAACGTTGTTGATTCTTGGTTATTTTGTGTGACTATGTAAACAGCATATAAGTGTTACACTGTCCTGTGGTTTTGCAGTGAAATATTAACAATTGGATTTATATAAATATTGAGGGCGAACATTAAAGCCCTGCATAAATATGTGGATTAAACTTAAAACAAATATCAAATGAAACCAGACTAAGTGTGAGTATTAACATTTAAATTTTGATCATTCCACATGTTAATAATTATATTTTTATAAATAAGGTTCCCTATTCAAAAGTATTTGTTTAAAAGTAAAAAAAGTGATTGTAACTTAGTATGTGGTTTTAAAGTTTTTTCTTAGTAGTAAAATAGATCAACAGCTGTTTTTGCATAAATAATATAATAGTATTCTATGTTTTGTTCCAGTGACGAAATACTATGAGTCTGTGGGATGAGATATGGCATGATTATGAGATGAGTTGTTAAGAATAAACAGGGACGTCAGGGACGTCCGGGAATGGTGAATGAATAAGAAGGAAAATGGTTTCCATATAACTAATTCAACACAAAATTAATAACCGTTCATCGTGTACTCAACATTGAAGGCATCAACGACTATCAACTAAAAACTGTTATGTTTAAAGGAATAAAAAAAAACGTTAAGATTGTCTCGAGGACCTTTTATTGATATTAATTTTGTTTATTTATTGTAAATAGATTGAAAACGTAAACATCATTTGATAACTTATTATTCAAGGATTAAGAATTGAGGTATGGTTTCAAACATCTTTTCGTAAAGAAAACGATCCTTAAACTTACCTCAATAACTTGTAACAGGGTATTTTTTTATGTAGTTTGGATATTTTTTTCCGTGGTTCTATTTCAGAAGTAGAACACATTTCCATAATATAACTTTATTTCACTAAATCGAATTTGGTGAAACTGAAGAAACTTACACCGCGTTATTGGAACGCAAAAGGCAACTGGCCCTTTGCGTTCCAGGGCCGCTATGCCCCGTCACTGTTACAAAATAATCGCCTTTTAGCATAGCAGCCCTGGAGCGCAAAGGGCCAGTTGCCCTCTGCGTTCCAGTACCGCGGTGTCAAAAAATTTTTGTTATTGAGCATAACAAGTTTCTTCAGTTTCACCAAATTCAATTTAGTGAAAAAAAGTTATATTATGGAAATGTGTCTTGAGCGTAAAGGTCAATTGGCCCTTTGCATTCCAGGGCCTAAGATAATCTGTCTGAGTCAGAATAACCCAAGTCACGAGCTCACTTCGCTCGTTCTTGCGGACCTGGAAGGCAAAAGGCAACTGCTCTTTTGTGTTCCAGGGCCTACCTAACATGTCCGAGTCGGGATGACCCAAATAGCGAGCTCGCCTTCCTCGGTTTTGCGGCACTGGAACGCAAAAAGGCAACTGGCCCTTTGCGTTTCATGGCCGCGATGCCTTGGCTGTTTCCAAATAAACGGCTTTAGTAATGATAACTTTGTTAAAAATATCCGCAATGTATAAAAATACCCTGTAATTGCTAATTAGCTTATAATAATACGTAAGTTACCCTTGTTAAAACCACTTATTTTAATTTGAAGAGAATAATAATGTTTTTATTTTGAATTTTTAAATTTTCTTATTTATTGTTTTATATTACATAAATTAATTTTAATAATTTCATAATTTTGTTTAATTAATAAAAAATGCATCTATGATTTTCGACATCTATTTCACATTATATCCAGTTCGAGTAATAATATTCATAATTTTAGCAGTTTTATAACTTTAAACATAGAATTATAATAATTTCAACTAATATATATATTATTAATATTGTTATTACATGTTTTTTTTATTATAAACCCTGTAGGTAATAAATTATCATCATTAGTAAAAATTGAAAACGAAATAAAATGACAATAAGTAGTACTAGACTAACGAAACGAGTAAAAATATTTGATTAACAAAAACAGATGGTGACCATTGCATTGCTTTCATTAGTATTGATCTAACAATATGATGATTGTGCCGATAGCGTGGGTTCACGATCAATGAAGTTTGAGTTCGAATCTTAACTTTTGAAATGTTAGTTGATTTAATGATAATATTTTTAATAAATAACTTATTTATTTTTATTTTGTTTTAACGCTTATTTATTTTTAAATAAGTTATATATTAGTTATTGAATTAAGTATTATTTTTGTGTTTATATTAATTTTTGCTTGCATTTTGAGAATATTTAACAATACCGTTATAATTATATTAAATCACACGACACTAACCAACAAATACAAGAAAAAACACACGGAAATTTCAAACAAACGCAATAAAATTTGTGTGTTAAAAATTATAATTTTTAACAATCGAGTAAAAACCCACAAAAAGTCTATCAACTGCTGCGTGATATTTGAACTCGCACCTCTTTCGACTAACGCATTTATGTCCTAAATGCCAAAACCACTGAGCCAACTGGACTCATATTTAAGCGTTGAAATTATGAACTTAATAGTTGAAGGATTATTGTGTATCTCGAAAGTAGAAGGTCATAAGTCACACTAAACGTTAAGCAATTTCTTTGATAGCGTACGCATGGAATTTTGATCGCCACTGTACCTACATTATAAATGAAATATACGATTTTTTAAAGTGGTATGTTCTTAAATAATCCTCCTGCCTAGAATTTTTTAAGTAATTACCACTTTAAACTTATGCTTGCCTAGTACTTTTGCTGGTTATATTATTAACTAGCTGACCCGTGCCCACTTCGTTGGGCAGTATTTCGGCTAATTTGTATGATATCTTAATAATTTATAGCCTATAGCACTCACGGATAATGTAGCTTTCTACCAGTGAAACAATTTTTTAAATCGGTTCATCACTTCCGGAGATTACCCCCTACATACAAACTTACAAACAAATGTTACCTCTTTATAATATTAGTATAGATGAACAGATATTTAATTAAAAATATTCGATTTTGCCAAAATATCCCTTTACTAATTCATAGAAGACATCTGGCCCGTTCTACTAAATTGGTTCGGGCGAATCCACCCATCCACATTTTAAAAAGGGGACGTCTGGCCTGTGGGCCAGTTTTTTTGTGGGCGACATACAAACTTACAAACAAATGTTACCTCTTTATAATATTAGTATAGATGAACAGATATTTAATTAAAAATATTCGATTTTGCCAAAATATCCCTTTACTAATTCATAGAAGACATCTGGCCCGTTCTACTAAATTGGTTCGGGCGAATCCACCCATCCACATTTTAAAAAGGGGACGTCTGGCCTGTGGGCCAGTTTTTTTGTGGGCGAGATGTCCCATAACCCGACATGATTTATGCCTACGTCATTACACTAACTTTTTCACATTGAGGTAGGCGTAGCAAAATAAACCCTTATATTACGATCAGATATAATTTAAAGGAAATAATTATGGACTTCCGATTCCACGGCATGGTTAGCGCTGAAGATGAGTGATTGGACTGCTGCGCTGCTTGTCGCGGGTTCGATTCCCGCAAGGAGCAAATATTTGTATGATCTACAAGTAGTTGTTCTGGGTCTGGGCGTTGGTGAATTGAGTCTATATGTTTGTAAACGCACCCACGATACAGGAGAAAATTAAATAGTAGTCCTAGTGTGGTGCTATTTAAAAGAAAGAAAAAACGGTTGACTTGCACCTAGCAAGTATGAAGAGTGTGATATTTTTGTTTGATATTTAATGGCCTTGTTTGAATCCAGTCACATAGAAAAGCGAAACGATAGTCTTGTTAAATAAAACAATAATTTTAATATTTCAATAATTTATTAGATGTAATAAATATGTTGGCTGAAAAGACTTGGTATCAATAAGCTACATAATCTGTGAAAAAGCACTGTCAAAAAAAAAATAAAAAATATAGCTCTCTGATTAACTATGCAGTATGTGTTTTGCTTTTGAAAACCTTAAAAACCTCTGGTAAAACCTACATAAACAGTACAATTCCCTACATGGTAGCAGAGCGTGGTTGGGAATTCACGTAAAACTAAAAACAAAACCTAAAACATCAAAAGTGAAACGTAAAACAGTAAAAAACAAAACGACAAGATGGAGTCCGTTCGAGTAGAAGAAATAATGAATATACACAAACTAGTGGACGCAGACAGCTTTTCGTTGTGGAAGTTTCAGATTGACATCCTTCTCAAAAGTTACGGATTGTTCGAAATCGTGCAACTGGGTGATTCGATCCCCTTACCGGCATCAACAGCCGACATGAAAAGGGATGCTCAAGCACAAAAGATAATTGTACAAACAGTTGATAAAAAACACATTCCACTGATTATGAGCTGCGACTGTGCCAAAGACATGTACCAAAAGCTATGCTTCATATTTGAAAAATCAAGCGACCAACAAAAATGCAACTTGATGCAAGATTTTTACAAATATACATACAATGACAAAAAAGATGTCACACACCATATAGCAGTTCTTCAAAATATAAGCCAAAAGCTTAATTCACTTGGAGAAAAATTAAATGAAAACATGCTTATGTCAAAAATTCTGTCAACTTTACCGCAGAAATACAACTACTTCGTCACTGCATGGGAATCCTCGCCATTACATGAGAGAACCCTAAATAATCTGACAGCAAGATTAATAACTGAGGAACAGAGACAAAATTCCCAAGAAGAACCAAATACAACTATAGCATTCAAAGCTGAAACAAAGAAAAAAAAGTACAAACACACTCAATGTTCAATATGTAAAAAAGACAACCATAAGGAAAGTGACTGTTTCTTCAAAAATAAGTGCAAGCAGTGTTCCATCTGCAAGAAAACAAATCATGAAGAGAAAGACTGTTTTTTCAAAAATAAAAAAGACAAGAAACATATAACCTTTTTCACCAGCCATCAAACCAAAGCCGAAGATTTTGTTGTTGATTCTGGATGTACCATACACATGACAAATAGAGAAGATCTTTTAAAGGAACAAGAAAAGTGTCAAATAAAAGTACAAACAGCAGAAAAGAAAATAAAATTGCAAGCAGAAAAGAAAGGAAAAATTAAAACTGAAAATGTGTCATTTGAAAATGTGCTTTATGTGCCAAATCTGAAGAAAAGCTTACTCTCTGTCAATGCTATAACTGAAAAAAATGGTGAAGTCATATTTACAAAAGAGAAAGTAATAATAAAAAAGGAAAATGACATCATAATGGAAGGAAAGAAAAATGAAAATGGAGTATACAGCTTAAATATTAATACTAATAGAGAAGAAAATGTATACATGGCTGAAACTGCTGAAGACTGGCATATAAAATTTGGTCATCCCGGAAAAGAAACTTTAAAAAATATAATAAAATCTGTTGAAGGAGTTAACATAAAAAATGAAGACATAGATAAACTTACTGCCACATGTGACATATGCCTAAAAGCCAAACAAACAAGAATGCCATTTCATACTAGGCAAAAATCAGAAAGGAAAATTTTTACAATACATACTGACATTCTTTGGCCCCATTACACCTACCTCACATGATGGAAATAAATATGTTTTATCTCTGATTGATGACTATACCAATTACACAGAAACATACTTGCTAAAAAATAAAGGAGAAGTATTCTCATACTTAAAACAATACATACAAGAAGTAGAACGCCAAACAAATCTTAAAGTCTGCCAAATCAGATGTGACAATGGTGGCGAATATACAAGTTTTGAACTGAGAGAATGGTGTAAAAATAAAGGTATCAAACTGGATTTTACTGTTACTTACACACCACAACAAAATGGGAAAGCAGAACGCTTCAACCGTACCCTGATGGAGAAAGTTAGAGCTATGCTTTATCAGTCAAACCTAGAGAAGACTATGTGGGGAGAAGCAGTATATTCTGCTACTTACCTCATCAACCGAATACCAAAATATGGTGAAACACAAACTCCCATAGAAAAATGGACTGGAAAAAAACCTAATGCAAAAAACATAAAAACTTTTGGTTCAGAAGCCTATGCAAAAATACTTACGCCGTTAAAAAACTGGAAGAGAGAAATGAAAAACTGATCATGGTAGGATATGCCCCTACTGGGTACAGGCTCTGGAACCCTGAAAAAAGAAAAATAATAATTAGAAGAGATGTTGTGTTTGTGAAACCTGAAAATGAAAAACAACAAAATGAACAAATACAAATTCAAATAGAGAACATAACTGAAAATGAAAATAGAGAAGAAGAAGAAGAAGCAATTCAAGCAGATCAAGACTTGGGAAGTGAAAACAATTTCGAAGGGAATAATAGATCAGAAAGACCAGAAGAAGACAGAAAAGACGTAAAAGAAAAACCAAAAACTAAAGATACACCCGCAAACCAAAATCCTGAAACGAATTTAGAAGAAAATATAGAACCTACAGCGACAGAATCTAGAAGACCACAAAGAAAGAAAAATCAACCTGCAAAATTGAAAGATTACTATACTTACCTTACCTATGAAGAAGCAATAACAGGCCCTGAAAAAGAAGATTGGATTAAAGCTATAGAATCTGAAAAGAAATCATTAGAAGGCAATAATGTTTGGGAAATAGTCGACAAATCAGAAGTCAAAAACAAGAAGATTTTTTCAAATAGATGGATCCTGAAAAGAAAAAGTGATGGAAGATACAAAGCTAGACTCGTAGTACGAGGATATGAACAAAGACCTGGCATAGACTATGAAGAAACTTTTAGTCCTGTAATAAATAATAGTTCACTAAGAATACTGCTGGCTATTGCTGGAAACAAAGAATATCACATTATGAAACTGGATATAAAAACAGCATTTTTATATGGAGAAATATCAGAAGATTTGTACATGAAAATTCCAGAAGGATATGAACAAATTGAAGGAAAAGTATGCAAACTAAAAAGATGTTTATATGGACTGAAACAAGCTCCGCTAAAATGGAACCAGAAATTTTCCTCATCCCTGAAAAACAAAGGATTGTTGTCACTAGAAACTGATCCCTGTATATTCAAAACAGCTGATGGAGATATCACATTGGGAATCTATGTTGACGATGGTATCCTAATAGGAAAAGACAGAACAAAAATTCTCAAGTTACTGAAAAATCTTGAAAAGGATTTTGAAATGACGTACACTGAAAATCCGACATCATTCTTAGGAATTGAAATAACAAGAGAAAAGGACCAAATAAAACTTGGACAGAAGGAATACACAGAAAGCGTCTTAGAAAAATTTAATATGAAAGATGCCAAACCATGCCCTACCCCGCTGGTGAAAAATAACACAGAAAAGATAAAAGAGACAAAAGATAGTGTATTTCCATACAGAGAAGCCATTGGTTCTTTGATGTATCTGACAACAAAAACAAGACCAGATCTAACATATCGACACCCCCTAAGTACAACTAAGTAACTGCAAAAAGCAAATTTTACAGGAGAGCGATTTAAAGATTTCAATTTTTTTAAATCGCCATAGCTAAGCCCCTATAAGGAATTGAAGTATAATATTTGGTGAGCGGGTTTAAAATTAAGTGAAATTTATAATTAAGAGTATATTTTGTTTCTAAATCTTCAAGTTTTTGTTTTATCACACATGCATACTTATACTTCGTTGTAAAAAACAAACCAAATATGCTAACTGGCACATACACATTTCTTCATTGGAATATTCACGCACCTTGTTGCTTTAACTGCCAGATACGTTCTTATAATTGGTAAAGTCAATTGAAATATCCTGTGTAACTGAATTCCAATCTTGTAAAAATTATCATGTGTTTTGGTATTTTGAAATAAAAGCAGTGGATATTATATTTTGTATTGTCTAATGTTTATTTTCAACACAAAAATATAAATTTCAAACGTTTCACGTATCATAAAGTAACATATTATATTGTTATTCTCTTAATTATTTATTTTTTCATAAATTGTTTTACAGTTTTAAATTTATTTATTTTTTTAAGCGTTGTAACAACATTTAAAAATATAATAAAATAGTGGCCTACTAGCATGGGGAACAGGGTCCAAGGTGCCGGTGGTTAAGGCTCTAGAGGGAGGAACCTCCTCACAGTACGCGTCGTGTCCAAAAGAACTGCTTTTTGCATCAGGCCCTTGAGCCAGCTGCACAATGAGAGCCTCCAAAGGTGTTGGTCGAGGCTCTTCGCAATTAATTCATTGACCGCAATGACTATCGGTACAATGACTGCTGGGTCCATGTCCCAAATGTCGACAATCTCGTGTGCTAAATCAAGATACTTGATTTTCTTATCATTTTCAGCTTTTACGAGTTTCTCGTCATGAGGGATAGTTTTATCAACAATCATTGCACGGCGCTTTCGGCGATCTACCACTCCTATATCAGGCAGTCCTGTCAGTGATGATAGGTTGATCCCAATGCAATACGGCATGACCGTTTTCAAGAACTGGTTGTATTTCAGTGCAAGTTGCTAGTCCTAGCTACCAGATTGTGTCTCTGCAAGTATTCGCTGTTAGAAAGACGAGAAGTACCCGTAACAATGTGTCTGGTCGACTCACTGGGTCGGTAGCATGCCCGACAGATATCAACCATACCGTCGTTGACAATTATAATGATTTCCGGTAATGTTTCGTCATGATAACTTCATCCATAACCGCACAGTTAAAACCTTCGGTTTCCCCAGAGGTAACTAAAACGTAGTGTAATGTAACGTGTACAGGCTACAGACGTAAAAAGGTCTGCATCAGGCCCGTAAAGGGCCCGTAAAACCGTCTGTGTAGCTCCTTGCTCTGCCATACCTCCCTGTGATCATTAGTATCCAATATCATAGGTTTGCGCTAGTTCCTGTTAGCTAAAGAGAGCGGGGTAAGGTCTTTATCCACAGAGACTACATCTTGATGTATCCCCATGTCGGCTTCCAGGAAGTATTCCCCGAGACTGCGTACCTCGCGGTTGTGCAAGGTCTTAGCATTGAGGAAGCCACGGCCTTCACACACTTCCGCGGTATATACAGTCTCATCACCGATGACCGTGGGTGATACATCCGACTTGCAGTCAGCTGTGTGCGGACTTTTCTATCCAGGGCGTCAAGTTCTGTCTGAGTCCATTTGAGTATGCCAAAGCGGGCTCAAACTGACACCCTAGAATATTTCTCGCTCAATCTTAATCGGGTCATCGTTCCCAAGAATCTGGCGATATCCAAGATAGAGATGTTCCTTCTCTTCTTCTCCATTGCCGCATACAGGACAACAAGAAGGTGCGAAGTGTTGCATTTATTTTATATGTATAAATCCAGCACACTCATGATGCCACGCTTGCGGTACAGGGTCATATGCCTTCTTATAATCCATCCAACACGTTGGCTAATCCCTCCGGGATCGACGAACCTGTTAGCTTACGGCCATGTCAATAAGGAACAGCTCTTTAGTACCGTGGGAAAAATTCCTACATCCATTCTGAGTGGCAGACATAACTTAATTGCTATCAATATGATATGATGCAGTTTTTGCTCTCAGAATGGATGTTAGAACTTTATAGACCTTCGGTAAACACGTAATTGTTTTGTAGTTTTTTGGGTCCGCGGTACTACCTGATTTATAGAGCAACTCCTGTGGTAAAAAACATTAGTAGCGACCCTGCCTCTAAAGATGACTGAAACTGTAAAGCTAAGCTAGCGGCGTGCGACCTTTGTAGCCATTTTATCCAGAAATTATGCAGTCCGTCCGGCCCTGGAATCAAACCACAATAAAACATTCAATTTTCTACGATAATCAACATCATTTCATAAAAGGAAAGCTATGTAAGTATACAGATAGATAACAATAATCAAGTTAAAATCCAATGTAAAACAATGTATGTGTTAGTTAACTGATTTTAATTTGAATACATTCCTTAGAATAAGTATGTAAGTGCCTAGATAAATTATTAAATCCACCTAATTTCCGGCGTAAAAACGTGTAACTGCGTAGTTACATACTTAAGTATCGGGAATTAATAAATTGCAGTAATATCGTCATGACTTTAGATTTTCATTCTAAGACGTATTCAAATATTTACAGTATAGGTAGAAATTTCAATTTATGAGTGCACTTAAAATATATACTTTAATAATAATAAAATATTTACTTAAAATTACTTACTTTGCCTTGAAGGCGAGATTGTCTGGTCTGATGTTGCGCTTAATATTTAGTCCACAGCATTTTTTGGTCTTTACATTGCATCTTCCCCTAATGTAGTTTAAAATTTATAACGTTCACTCGACTTGGTAAAAAACAACGCAACACTCATGCGCACAACTCGCTGCCCGCCGAATAACTAAGTGACAGGCAGTTACCCGCACCGCGCGCCCTTTTCCTCCCACATAAAAGTATGTAACTGGAACTTAAATGGTTGTACGCTGGGCTTATTTGTCAGATTATGCAGATACACAATTATACGTTTGAGAAAAAACTATGTTCCGTTGATAGAAAAAATCTCAAAAAAATATATGTGGTAAAGTTATGTATATAGATGCCAAAAATGCAATAAAAACCATTTCGTGTATCTGGCAGATACATACGTCTACTTAGCGGGTGTCGATATGCAGTAAATTATGAAAGCAGAAATATGGATAATCCTAGTGAAGAAAATGTTAATGATATAAAGAGAACTCTAAGATATTTACAAGGACAAAAGAACTTAAACATCGGATATGACATAAAATCAGACTTGACAAAACTGGAAGCTTACTGCGACTCCGATTTCGCAGGAGATACTGAAACGAGACGAAGCACAAGTGGATACGTCATCATGTACTGTGGTGGTCCAATACAGTGGTGCTCAAGAAAACAACCAATAGTTGCTCTGTCAAGTTGTGAAGCAGAATATATCTCGGCAGCAGAATGCTGTCAAGAGCTGTTATACCTGAAAAGTTTGATACAAGAACTGCTGAATACAAAGTTAAAGGTCACACTACACATTGACAACCAAAGCGCCATCAAGCTTATAGAAAATGGTGTCCTGAATCGTCGCTCGAAGCATATCGACGTTCGCTATAAATTCATACATGAAAAAGTTGTGAGTGGTGAAATCAGTGTTGTGTATGTGCCTACGGATAATCAATATGCAGACATTTTTACTAAACCTTTGGAACCTGTAAAGTTTAAAAACATGTTGAATTACATAGTTAAAATTTAAAAATTCATTTGTAAATTTACATTGTTACTGTTTAAGTCAACAGAGATTGATAATTAGTTTTCTTAGAAAAGAAATATTGTTGTTTAATGTAAACTTAAAACTTACTAAAATAATTTTAATTTCCTGAAATATTAAAATTAGAAGGGAATGTTAAATAACACAATAATTTTAATATTTCAATAATTTATTAGATGTAATAAATATGTTGGCTGAAAAGACTTGGTATCAATAAGCTACATAATCTGTGAAAAAGCACTGTCAAAAAAAAAATAAAAAATATAGCTCTCTGATTAACTATGCAGTATGTGTTTTGCTTTTGAAAACCTTAAAAACCTCTGGTAAAACCTACATAAACATTACAATTCCCTACAAGTCTATGTGACTGGCTTCAAACAATTCCACACATTACAAACGAACGCTTCGCATCGCGTTCGCCACGCCTGTCTGTTTGACAATAGCTTTAATGTATTGCTTCTATTCTTTCATACTTACCTACTGCTTTTATTTCATTCACCTTCATACACCGAATAATTAAGCAACAATAATTAATAATTAAGAAAGAAACAAAAAGAAACAATAATAATTAAGAAACAATAATTATTAAGTACCTACTCAAGATCGCGTGAAATCTCAGTAAGTGATTCCATACTTTTGCTCGCCAGTATACAAACCCCTTTTTCCTTTGCATGAATGATTTATTTCTGACCAAAGACATTAAAATATAGACACGATTTACAAAGTGTTTTTTAACCGAATCCGGTACTGTATTATATCGACAAAGGACTCTCCGGTGGACAAGGGCGTTAATTAAAGGACTGAGGACAAAGCTTACTGTCAGACGCAGGGCAGTGTTCATAACTCTACGAGTAATTGACATAGCATGTCTTGAGCACACTGCTCACGAATTATTGGCTCTTCTAATTGTGTTCTCATACAATACCTACAATAACTTTATTGAGCAAAAACATATTGGTACAAGAGAACTTACTGCAACAGTATAAAAATGACAGACAAATGCATGATATAGTGGAGAGCTGACAGGTTTGCAACCATTCGCGAAAACACTCTACACCGTGTCCTCCGGGCGATCCTCGCAATAGTGACACCCAGGCGTTTCTTCCCTCCTTAGCAGACACTGGTACCTCCCGAAACTTTCGTGTCCGGTGAGGACCTGATGCGGTAGGTCAGGCAGGACGCCTTGACGCCTATCCAGCCACTCCTCAAAGAGGATTCTTACCGCCGCGATTGCGGCGTGGCGTGGCTTAAAGATAAACCTACTTATCTTAAACTCTAAACTATATCACATCTCTTTAAAGTGTTCAGCGAATCCGAAAAGTTAGTATCTAAACTAAATACGGGGTAAACCTAACACTTATACCTACTGTATGAATAAGTGCGATAACATACTTTGTAACCGGGTCGGTTGGGGTCGACAGAAGTTTGTTATCACTTGACGACATTCGATTTTTTTTATTTGTCTATAACATCTTACTGACGGGCTAAGAGATCCACCATTTCCTTCCAGGATCAGTTAATATATGTATACACGCGACAGGGTGGAATTTTGTAATGCCATCTGGAGGGAAAGAGATAGAAAATTTTACTCAAAGGAAACATTCCTTTATTTCTGAATAGAAAGCAAACTGCATTCAAAGATTTTCGAAAATTCTCTTCTCCCACACCCGGGAATCGAACCGGCTAAAATCTGAAAAAATTATACCCTGTACTTTTATTGCATCGATCGTTAGGGTCAATTTACTATAAGGATGAAAACTCCAAGAGAATGGAGCCCATTTCGAGCAACTAATTAGATAGTTTACCATTTTTTGTAAATAATTAAATTAATTTAAGATTTCCTGGTTTTCCTTTCATTTAATTAGAGATAACAAACATGATAAATTAAATGAAAAAAATAAAATTAAATAAATTAAATGAAAACCAACAGGCCTTCTATTCCTCCTCGTAATCCGCATTCCATTCGTCCGTCCTTGCGGGTCTATCTTTTTCTATATTTTTACACTTTTCCTTTATAAATGAGGTACAAATAAAAACAAAAACACTTGTATTGTTACAATTTACTTAAAATTTTATTAACACGGTAACGTTTGGAACTCACATTTATATTAAGAGTAAGAAACAGTTTATGCAGTTCTGGTCACTTCAATGGTTCTCTTCTCAAACGGCCAGCATGGAGCATCAGCGATTACACAATGGTCATAATCATTCGTGTTCTCAATCTTTACATTGTAACTTTTAGTTTCTAAAACGTTCGGGAATGTTCTGTCTGTGATGCTTTCATTTTTGGTCAAATAAATCTTTTCTACATTTGTAATTAGACAGTCATCGATGAAAATGTCCCACTTTTCTCCCATGATTGTGTAGGCAGGAATTGTTCCCTGTGGTACGTTCCTGAATTCTTCAGCTGGTTTTATTTCAATGAATAATGTTTCATACTGCCAACCATTGCGATCGGTCACAAGGGCCTTTAGAAACCTTAAAGTATAACGATTTATATTGTTGAAAAATGTTTGTCCACGATGGGGGAAATATTGGTCTGGTGGAGGTGGTTTCGTAGCACTGACTCCATCCCGTACATACAAGTTCTCACTATCAGGACGTGCAACTGATGCTTCGGGGTCCGTATTTCTATAACTAATGGTCTCAGTCTTCACTTCTCCGGGTTTCATAGCAAATAAGTAACAGTCCGCGATGAAAATGTTCCCGTTTTTCTTGACGTCACTCGCGTTCTTGGTGGTCCCCACGCACATGGCTCCTACAGTGGTGACGAGGACCATGCACAGCGCGGTGGTTGCTTGCATGGTGGTGGTAGAAGATACACAAATAAATTGAATGAGCTAGTAGCAGTAACTATCAGTCAGTGAGCGCACACGTAATGAGTTTACTCACAATATTTACCACATTTATATATTCAAAGGTTATCTTCAACGGCTAAAATAAGTCACGAATTTCGATAAGCAGTAATAGTGTTTATAATGCATACCTACTTTCTTGAAATAAATTATATAAGCACTTTACCGCAGTTTTATCGCGTCTTCAAACTGTTGTTTGTGATCTGCTTAATACCCGCTAACTTGTTAATAATAGCTCGTATATGGCTATGTTATACGAACTATATGTCTTACAAAAATGATGTTTACTGTAGCATACATATATTATAATCTTGCCAATCAATCGATTTTAACAGCAGTCACTACGGGATCAAATTCCTATACAAATTAGATGCCATTGAAAAGTGGGTGTCATCAATGTGATGAATGACAGAACATCGTCATCCATCATTGTCACTGTAGTGGATTAATGAATAGCAAATCGGTTTTTATTATCCTTCTAACGATTAGACTGGCCTTGGTTTTAGAGTTGTAAGTAAAAAGAAGTTATTTTTGGTGAACACCACTGGTGAAGGCGTGTAAATAGCCTGCACCTTTGTGAAGGTTGTGAAAAAGTTTGAATTAAGAACCTACGTAATTTTAAGAAGTAATGGCGGACCTAAAAAATATACCTCCCTATTGATGAATCCCCGAGAAACCAATACCAAAAAAATTGTTAGCAGCAAACCATGCCCACGTACCTTGACAATCCAGAGATCCCACTCAGACCCAGGGAGATGGGAAGATACCTCGTTCATGCGCGCGTGATGGCTTGGTATGAGCTGCCGGCCGGCGAGCAAAATCTTCTTGAATCCACCGGTGGAATGGTTAAAACTCCAAAAATCAACACTGCACTATAAGTTCTCAATGAAGCACAGATGCAGGTCCATTTATTTTATGAATATCATCAAGGTTTCACCAAAAAGGAATTTTTGAAAGGCGGAGCAAAGGACACACAGTGTCTTTTTTAATGGCAACGGGAAGAGAGTGCGCCTCGCTAATGCCATCTATTGGTCAATTGCGAGAACACTCCAGAAAGTTTCGATACAAATGGGCGCTGCGGAAACAAAATATTGGTGCGAGGATTCATCAATAGACAAACTAAAATATGTAATCTGAACTACTAACATATTATATTATATGGAAAAATCCTAAAATATTATTATTTATTTTATTTATATTGAAAAGGCATTGACGCTTCACCAACCACGTTTACGCCAAAACTATAAAATATTGATGGCTACTTCGCCCAACACGCCCGGGCCCCGGTCTGCCCGTTTAAGGATAGTGCACATTATATTGACTCAGCGGCAAATCCACTCCGTCTCGACTTATAGAAATTATTGTACTTAGTTTGAGTTTTATAACTACCTTGTTCCTTACGGTAATTTTCACAATGGCCAAAGGTTTACGATACGTTGATTACTGGCAGTCCTCCGAGGTTGCATGCGTTTGTTGCTGAGCGTGAGGGTTTAGGTTTGATTTTTAGGTTGAGCATAGCAGCCCAGATGGAGGCCTACTCCTTTTAGTATTCATTACGTGGGCAAGTGTAGTGTTCATCGAAGAAAACGAAGCTTCGCGACGAAGAAGCTGCTGCCCATCCTCTCCCTGTGCTATTTTGACTACGTTCATGTAGAATGGTTACCTATTACCCATTTGTCGGTTCCAGTCTCTCAGTCGGCTCTTACTACACCCTTCGATCATACTACACCTGGAACTAAGCGGGGTGCTATTCTACTCTGCCGGCACCCCACGGGTTACGGTATGGCCCGTTTAATAGATTACGTGTACCTTCAAATATGACCGGTCCAAATCAATCAAATTATTTCAAAATGCCATTACAAGGTACTTTTAGCAAAATGCCTATTTTCCTTATTAGTTTACTCAGAGCGAGTAAACTAATAAGGAAAATAGGCATGATGTAGGTTATCATAATTATATTGAAGTTCAGGCTATCTCTTGACATCGTTAGTAATAGACAACAAAATATATTGTTGATACCTACGTTTAAAATTGAGAGAAGCAACTGGTTCGGCTTAACAGGAAACTGGAAAAAGGCAAGAAATAAAGATTTCTGCCTTTCATCCTGTCACTCAGATGCCAGCCAGAATAGTTACTGGTTACAACAAAAAGCTTAAGAGTTTATATGATATTAAACGCACCCACGATACAGGAGAAATAGTAGTCCTAGTGTGGGGCAACGTTTATTTAAAAGAAAGAAAAAGAAAAGATACAAAATATAGCACCCGCAATCGGTTGACTTGCACTTAGCAAGTATGATGAGTGTGATATTTTTGTTTGATATTTAATGGCCTTGTTTGAATCCAGTCACATAGAAAAGCGAAAGCGATCCGATAGTCTATGTGACTGGCTTCAAACAATTCCATACATTACAAACAAGAACGTTTCGCCCCGCGTTCGCCACGCCTGTCTGTTTGACAATAGCGTTAATGTATTGCTTTTATTCTTTCATACTTACTACTGCTTTTATTTCATCCACCTTCATAAACCGCCTTAGAAAAACCCACGCCACCATTGGTTGCGAGGAATGAGGCCTTTCTGCACGCGTTGCATGGCGCCGTAGAAACGGGTTTTGTCGACGCGAGAATAGACAAAATGACAGAACGCAAAAGATTTTTATCGATTTAAGCATAGCAATGTCTAAAATATAGAAGAGATAATTATGTTTCTATTCTTTAATGGTGTACGAATCGTGTCATATTTGTGCAAAAAAACAGTCGATTTCTATAGGAATAACGATGAAATAACTTTGTCTTTTCTTCGTAGAATAGAGATAGAATCGCCATGCTACGCGTGCTGAAGAGGGATAATGTAAATACGTCCCGTTCCATATAAACCCCTACCTGTTTCTACTCACACCTGCCTTGTAAGTGTAGACACCTTTCATTCATCCTTTCACCGTGTTCATTAAGCCAGAAATAATATGGAGCCGGTAAAGATATATATACCGTCGTGGCCAAAAGTATGGAATCACTTACTTGGAATTGAACCTGAATAGCTCCATAAATGATTGTTCCAATGAGTGAACTAGATGGCGCTAGACCACTTGTATAGCTCTGTCACTTTCACTCGCCGGAACAAGCCTGGTTTTAAGACGTTGTAATACGCCCGCTGTAAGGGTAGCATTTTTAACTGACTTAAAAAAAAGTTGGTTCTCAGTTAGCTGTATGTTTGTATGTATGTTTGTCCGCGATTATCTCGTGTTTGGCTGAACCGATTTTGATGCGGTTTTCAGAAAAGTTTTCTTTACATTCTGGTGAAGGTTTGGGTATATAAAAATAATAATGGATATCCTGTGACGTTGGCCGCATGGATCCACATTTTTTACTCACTTGGATTATACTAAGACCGGGACATACGAAGTAAAATAAAAATAAAACTTTTTTTAAAAAAAGGTCCGTCTTCTTTTCTTTCGGAAGTCAGTGGCTTTGTTTATTTAGTTTATCGACTTTTGCCAGCGACTTCCGAAAGAAAAGTTTTTATATATTTTTTTTATAATTCTCAACTAATTATTAAGTACCTACTCAAGATGGCGCGGAATCACAGTAAGTACTTAAGTGATTACATACTTTTGCTCGCCAGTATACAAACCCCATTTTCCTTTGCATGAATGATTTATTTCTGACCAAAGACAAATATAATTATAGACACGATTTACAAAGTGTTTTTTAACCGAATCCTCACTGGATTAAATCGACAAAGGACTCTGAGGACAAAGCTTCTGTCAGACGCAGGGCAGTGTTCATAACTCTACGAGTAATTGACATAGTATGTCTTGAGCACGCTGCTCACGAATTATTGGCTCTTCTTATTGTGTTCTCATACAATACAATAACTTACTTTATTGAGCAAAAACATGTTGGTACAAAAGAACATTACTTAAGTAAAAGGTACTAGAACTGTTATCGGCAGAGAAATTGCATTTAATGGCGAGCAGAGCAAGAGTGGTGGTAATTTAGGGCAATGGTGGCCCAGTAGTAGCGGTCCCGACTTACGAGTTGTAGGTCGTGGGGTTCGAACCCAGCTAGGCACATTACTTTGTCTAATTTATTTCATCATCACTGTTCTCAAAACGGGCCAACCCGCACTGGGCTCGCGTGGTGGATTATGGCCCACTACCTCTATCAGAGACAAGGCCTATGTCCCAACCGTGGGAACATTTATAGGCTGAAGATGGCGATGGAGCAAAAGTCACTAGATAAATACTCCGTCCCCGCACCAAAGACACATGAATCGTTTTTAATTCGTGGTATACCTAATCATGAAAAAATGAGTCATCCTGCCCACGGGAAGCAGGGTGTAAACACACGTACGGAATACCTACTAACAGTTACCTACTGTATGTATAAGTGTGATTACATGCTTGTAACCGGGTTGACAGGAGCTTGTTATCGCTTGACAAGATTGGAATATTTTTTTTAGTGTCTATACCGTCTCACTAACGGGCTTAGAGATCCACCAATGGGGATGGCAACTGGGGAACTAATGGCGCTAGTATAGCTTGTTGCAAGCATCGTCATTGGTTCAAATCAGTTCAAATTTTAAAGGTACTTCAAAATAGTACTACGTCATTGGTCGGATTAGGACTAAGCTATGGTGGCGCCATCTACAATTAGCTTTGACTTGCCTTCCCCATTTCTTCCAAGAGCAGTTCTTCTATTCCTCCTCGTCATTCTCAGTCTATCCATCCGTCTCTTTCTGGGCTGGCCTTGCGGGTCTATCTTTTTCTTTATTTTTACAGTTTTACTTTATAAATGTGGTACAAATAAAAGCAAATACACTCGTATTGTTACAATTTACTTAAAATTTTAGTAGCACGGTAATGTTTGGAACGCAAATCTAAATAAAAACAATTAAGAAACACTTTATGCAGTTCTGGTCACTTCAATGGTTCTCTTCTCAAACGGCCAGCATGGAGCATCAGCGATTACACAATGGTCATAATCATCCGTGTTCTCAATCTTTACATTGTAACTTTTAGTTTTTAAAACGGTGACTTTTCTGGGTAATCTTTCTGCAGTACTTTCATTTTCTGTCACGTAAATCTTTTCTATATTTGTAGGTTGACAGTCATCGATGGTAATGTCCCATTTTTCACCCATGATTGTGTAGGCAGGAATTGTTCCTCGTGGTATGTTCCTGAATTCTTCAGCTGGTTTTATATCAATGAATATTTTCTCTTGCTGCTCAGCATCGTTGACGAGGACCTTTTGAATCGTGAAGGTATAACGATTTATATTGTTGAAAAATGTTTGTCCACGATGGGGGAAATATTGGTCTGGTGGAGGTGGTTTCGTAGCACTGACTCCATCCCGTACATACAAGTTCTCACTATCAGGACGTGCAACTGATGCTTCGGGGTCCGTATTTCTATAACTAATGGTCTCAGTCTTCACTTCTCCGGGTTTCATAGCAAATAAGTAACAGTCCGCGATGAAAATGTTCCCGTTTTTCTTGACGTCACTCGCGTTCTTGGTGGTCCCCACGCACATGGCTCCTACAGTGGTGACGAGGACCATGCACAGCGCGGTGGTTGCTTGCATGGTGGTGGTTGAACATAAACAAATAAATTGAATGAGCTAGTAGCAGTAACTATCAGTCAGTGAGCGCACACGTAATGAGTTTACTCACAATATTTACCACATTTATATATTCAAAGGTTATCTTCAACGGCTAAAATAAGTCACGAATTTCGATAAGCAGTAATAGTGTTTAGAATGCATACCCACTTTCTTGAAATAAATTATATAAGTACTTTACCGCAGTTTTATCGCGTCTTCAAACTGTTGTTTGTGATCTGCTTAATAGCTCGTATATGCGAACTATATGTCTTACAAAAATGATGTTTACTGTAGCATACATATATTATAATCTTGCCAATCAATCGATTTTAACAGCAGTCACTACGGGATCAAATTCCTATACAAATTAGATGCCATTGAAAAGTGGGTGTCATCAATGTGATGAATGACAGAACATCGTCATCCATCATTGTCACTTTACTGGATTAATGAATATCAAATCGGTTTTTATTATCCTTTTAACGATTAGACTGGACATGGTTTTAGAGTTGTAAGTAAAAATAAGTTATTTTTGGTGAACACCACGTTTACGCCAAAACTATTAATGACCCGATAAAATATTTATGGCTACTTCGCCCAACACGCCCGGGCCCGGGCGGTCTGCCCGTTTAAGGACATTATATTGACTCAGCGGCGAATCCACTCCGTCTCGACTTATAGAAATTATTGTACTTAGTTTGAGTTTTATAACTACCTTGTTCCTTACGGTAATTTTCACAATGGCCAAAGGTTTACGATACGTTGATTACTGGCAGTCCTCCGAGGTTGCATGCGTTTGTTGCTGAGCGTGAGGGTTTAGGTTTGATTTTTAGGTTGGGCATAGCAGCCCAGATGGAGGCCTACTCCTTTTAGTATTCATTACGTGGGCAAGTGTAGTGTTCATCGAAGAAAACGAAGCTTCGCGACGAAGAAGCTGCTGCCCATCCTCTCCCTGTGCTATTTTGGCTACGTTCATGTAGAATGGTTACCTATTACCCATTTGTCGGTTCCAGTCTCTCAGTCGGCTCTTACTACACCCTTCGATCATACTACACCTGGAACTAAGCGGGGTGCTATTCTACTCTGCCGGCACCCCACGGGTTACGGTATGGCCCGTTTAATAGATTACGTGGGCCTTCAAATACGACCGGTCCAAATCAATCAAATTATTTCAAAAGGCCATTACAAGGTACTTTTAGCAAAATGCCTATTTTCCTTATTAGTTTACTCAGAGCGAGTAAACTAATAAGGAAAATAGGCATGATGTAGGTTATCATAATTATATTGAAGTTCAGGCTATCTCTTGACATCGTTAGTAGACAACAAAATATATTGTTGATACCTACGTTTAAAATTGAGAGAAGCAACTGGTTCGGCTTAACAGGAAACTGGAAAAAGGCAAGAAATAAAGATTTCTGCCTTTCATCCTGTCACTCAGATGCCAGCCAGAATAGTTACTGGTTACAACAAAAAGCTTAAGAGTTTATATGATTTTAAACGCACCCACGATACAGGAGAAATAGTAGTCCTAGTGTGGGGCAACGTTTATTTAAAAGAAAGAAAAAGAAAAGATACAAAATGTAGCACCCGCAGTCGGTTGACTTGCACTTAGCAAGTATGATGAGTGTGATATTTTTGTTTGATATTTAATGGCCTTGTTTGAATCCAGTCACAAAGAAAAGCGAAAGCGATCCGATAGTCTATGTGACTGGCTTCAAACAATTCCATACATTACAAAGAAGAACGTTTCGCTTCGCGTTCGCCACGCCTGTCTGTTTGACAATAGCTTTAATGTATTGCTTTTATTCTTTCATACTTACTACTGCTTTTATTTCATCCACCTTCATAAACCGCCTTAGAAAAACCCACGCCACCACTGGTTGCGAGGAATGAGGCCTTTCTGCACGCGTTGCATGGCGCCGTAGAAACGGGTTTTGTCGACGTGAGAATAGACAAAATGACAGAACGCAAAAGATTTTTATCGATTTAAGCATAGCAATGTCTAAAATATAGAAGAGATAATTATGTTTCTATTCTTTAATGGTGTACGAATCGTGTCATATTTGTGCAAAAAAACAGTCGATTTGTATAGTAATAACGATGAAATAACTTTGTCTTTTCTTCGTAGAATAGAGATAGAATCGCCATGCTACGCGTGCTGAAGAGGGTTAATGTAAATACGTCCCGTTCCATATAAACCCCTACCTGTTTCTACTCACACCTGCCTTGTAAGTGTAGACACCTTTCATTCATCCTTTCACCGTGTTCATTAAGCCAGAAATAATATGGAGCCGGTAAAGATAATTATATATACCGTCGTGGCCAAAAGTATGGAATCACTTACTTGGAATTGAACCTGAATAGCTCCATAAATGCTTGTTCCAATGAGTGAACGAGATGGCGCTAGACCACTTGTATAGCTCTGTCACTTTCACTCGCCGGAACAAGCCTGGTTTTAAGACGTTGTAATACGCCCGCTGTAAGGGTAGTATTTTTAACTGACTTAAAAAAAAGTTGGTTCTCAGTTAGCTGTATGTTTGTATGTATGTTTGTCCGCGATTATCTCGTGTTTGGCTGAACCGATTTTGATGCGGTTTTCAGAAAAGTTTTCTTTACATTCTGGTGAAGGTTTGGGTATATAAAAATAATAATGGATATCCTGTGACGTTGGCCGCATGGATCCACATTTTTTAACCGACTTCAAAAAAAAAGTAGGTTCTCAGTTCGACCTGTATGTATGTATGTATGTATGTATGTATGTATGTATGTATGTATGTATGTATGTATGTATGTTTGTCCGCGATTATCTCGCGTTTGGCTGAACGGATTTTGATGCAGTTTTCAGGAAAGTGTTCATTACATTCTGGAGAAGGTTTTAGTATATAACACTAATAGATATCCCGTGACGTTGCCCGCATGGGTCCGATTTGCTTACTTGGATCGTAGATTTTAAGGGACGATTGCATGTTTATCCGCAATTATCTCGCGTTTGGCTGAACAGATTTTGATGCAGTTTTCAGGAAAGTGTTCATTACATTCTGGAGAAGGTGTTAGTATATAACACTAATAGATATCCCGTGACGTTGCTCGCGTGGATCCGATTTGCTTACTTGGATCATAGATTTTAAGGGATGATTGCATGTTTGTCCGCAATTATCTCGCGTTTGGCTGAACCGATTTTGATATAATTTTCAGAAAAGTATTTGTTACATTCTGGGGAAGGTTTTAGTATATAACAATAATGGATATCTCGTGGAGTTGCTCACATAGATCCGTTTTGCTTAATAGGATTGTAGATTTTCAAAGACGCCGATTTTATGAAGATTTTTGTTGATCATCTCAACTAAAAAGGAAAAAATAAAAAACTTTAAAAAAAAAGGGAACCGACTTCAAAACTAAACACAAAAAACTATAAAATAACTTTTCTTTCGGAAGTCGGTGGCCATAAATGTCAATGAAATAAAAAAAAAAAAAAGCCACCGATTTCCGAAAGAAAAGTTATTTTATAGTTTTTTTTGTGTTTAGTTTTGAAGTCGGTTCCCTTTTTTTTTAAAAAGTTTTTTTTTTATTCTCACCTAATTATTAAGTACCTACTCAAGATGGCGCGGAATCTCAGTAAGTACTTAAGTGATTCCATACTTTTGCTCGCCAGTATACAAACCCCTTTTTCCTTTGCATGAATGATTTATTTCTGACCAAAGACATTAAAATATAGACACGATTTACAAAGTGTTTTTTAACCGAATCCTCACTGGATTAAATCGACAAAGGACTCTCCGGTGGACAAGGACGTTAATTAAAGGACTGAGGACAAAGCTTACTGTCAGACGCAGGGCAGTGTTCATAACTCTACGAGTAATTGACATAGCATGTCTTGAGCACGCTGCTCACGAATTATTGGCTCTTCTAATTGTGTTCTCATACAATACAATAACTTTATTGAGCAAAAACATTTTGGTACAAAAGAACATTACCTATGTAAAAGGTACTAGAACTGTTATCGGCAGAGAAATTGCATTTAATGGCGAGCAGAGCAAGAGTGGTGGTAAAGGGCAATGGTGGCCCAGTAGTAGCGGTCCCGACTTACGAGTTGTAGGTCGTGGGGTTCGAACCCAGCTAGGCACATTACTTTGTGTAATTTCATCATCACTGTTCTCAAAACGGGCCAACCCGCACTGGGCTCGCGTGGTGGATTATGGCCCACTCCCTCTATCAGAGACAAGGCCTATGTCCCAACCGTGGGAACATTTATAGGCTGAAGATGGCGATGGAGCAAAAGTCACTAGATAAATACTCCGTCCCCGCACCAAAGACACATGAATCGTTTATAATTCGTGGTATACCTAATCATGAAAAAATGAGTCATCCTGCCCACGGGAAGCAGGGTGTAAACACGTTACTTTTTTTTTACGTGGTAAAATCATCAAATGAGTACTCCGGGCAGGGCGGGAGGGACTGTCAGACTCGTACTGACTAAAATCCACGGTGTCCTTCAATAGCCCTTTATGTTCCGGGGTCACGGTAATGAGATAAGTCCCGCGACTACCCACGTTACTTCAATAGGTTTTAGGTTCTACAATCACAGTTACCTGATAAATCAGTCCCGCGACCCGGCAGCGGCACCTGTGTGTACATAACATTGAAATCTGTTCAGTTGTTCACAGACCAACAGGATAGGCAGGATAGACGTTAATTCTATTCAGAATTTAGGAGAGTCAAAACGGTTTTATGAACGTGTACCGTATTACCCACTGCTAGCTGGATTATGTAGGTTAAATAGCTGGATGTCGGAAAAAGTCTAGACAGAGATGATTTAAATTTATAATAAAGTCACTTTATTTAAGAGTTTGTATATAGAAAAACATTTATTTGTTTAAAAACTACGTCAAACACATAGAAACATAAAATAAGCACAAGAAACAGAATGGTTGAAACTTACAACTAAAATAAAATAAAAAAGATGCCCTTCAGCAAACTGTCGAACAACTAGTGTTCGTAGTTTTACAGACTCGTACGAGTAAGTGAAGCTAGTATTTCCACGTGCACGTTGTGCAAATGCTGCTATTCGCGAAAACACGCTTCTAGGTAGACAGTTTAAAGTTAAACCTACAGTGGTAGGTTTAACTACCTTGAACTCGAATCCTAAGTTATTAAACAAAACACGGTGTATACCTACTAACAGTTACCTACTGTATGTATAAGTGTGATTACATGCTTGTAACCGGGTTGACAGGAGCTGCTAGAAGATTGGAATATTTTTTTTAGTGTCTATACCGTCTCACTAACGGGCTTAGAGATCCACCAATTTCTTCCAAGAGCAGTTCTTCTGGTCGACGGCGCGTTGTGTCCCACGCGCGCCTCAAAGAGCGTCAGCATAATGACGGGGCCCCCCTCGTGGATTTTAGTCAGTAGAAGTCTGACAGTCCCTCCTGCCCTGCCCGGGGTAGGAGGACTCATTTGATGATTTTACCAAGCTAAAAAAAAAAAAAAAAAGAGCAGTTCTTCTATTCCTCCTCGTCATTCTCAGTCTATCCATCCGTCTCTTTCTGGGCTGGCCTTGCGGGTCTATCTTTTTCTTTATTTTTACAGTTTTACTTTATAAATGTGGTTCAAATAAAAGCAAATACACTCGTATTGTTACAATTTACTTAAAATTTTAGTAGCACGGTAATGTTTGGAACGCAAATCTAAATAAGAACAATTAAGAAACACTTTATGCAGTTCTGGTCACTTCAATGGTTCTCTTCTCAAACGGCCAGCATGGAGCATCAGCGATTACACAATGGTCATAATCATCCGTGTTCTCAATCTTTACATTGTACTTTTTAGTTTCTAAAACGGTGACTTTTCTGGGTAATCTTTCTGCAGTACTTTCATTTTCTGTCACGTAAATCTTTTCTATATTTGTAGGTTGACAGTCATCGATGGTAATGTCCCATTTTTCACCCATGATTGTGTAGGCAGGAATTGTTCCTCGTGGTATGTTCCTGAATTCTTCAGCTGGTTTTATATCAATGAATATTTTCTCTTGCTGCTCGGCATCGTTGACGAGGACCTTTTGAATCGTGAAGGTATAACGATTTATATTGTTGAAAAATGTTTGTCCATGATGGGGGAAATATTGGTCTGGTGGAGGTGGTTTCGTAGCACTGACTCCATCCCGTACATACAAGTTCTCACTCTCAGGACGTGCAACTGATGCTTCGGGGTCCGTATTTCTATAACTAATCGTCTCAGTCTTCACTTCTCCGGGTTTCAGAATCAGAATCAGAATCAGAATCAGAATTTTATTTGCTCTAAATGTAGGTACAGAATTAGTTAATAAACACAGATAAATAAGTTCAGCTACATTTTACCTTCTGGCATGCAAATTGACAAAAGCAATTGAGCAAGCAATTGGCAAGCAACAGATAGAACGTGCGCGAACAACAACGTGGTGCCAGTCGTTATTTATGTGTGCGCGGCAGATAAGTGGCGCCGTGTACGGACACGTGCATCTGTGTGCGTTTACGGTTGCCAGATATTGAGAAATACTCCCATATTTTTGTTCAGTTAAATTGTTCCCAAATATTGTACTAATATTTTTTTTCAATTAGAAACGCGATTTTGCTTTATGGTTATACCCAGAGAGCATAAGCATGTAGTATTTATTATTTAACAGAATAATAATAAGGAATAAAAGTTAATATGCGTAATTACTTAGTACCTATTTAATTAATTTATATCAGACCAGATAACACTTTATAACGCTTTTTGGTAATTTGTTTAATAAACTATTTAAGGATAGGTTTTTTTAGTTTAAAAAGATAAAGAATTTGTTATAACAATCAACATATTTATTAAAATAATAATTATTTTACACACAATCACATTTTTATTAAAATCATAATTATTTTACACACAATCATGCTTTAGTTCTGCACCAATTATATTGTGCAAACAAACATCTAAGTACTATTAATGTTTAAAATTGGAAACGCGATTTTGCTTTTTTTTGCAAAATCAAAACGATTTATCGGCCAATTGAAAAGGCCCTACCAGCACTACTAACGATACTGATTGCATTGCAACTAATAATTCGAAAATGAAAAATATCACTAATGAAAGTATGGAAACGTCACATGGCAAAGCCTAATTGTTGCAATTAAATACTAAAAGTAATAATAAAATACTTCATAAACCCCAATAAGTCTTGAAATATAAAAATTTTAAAGCGCAGTACACCGCACGCGGAACGAAAAGTAAACGACTAAAATAATAAAAAAAAATCCAGCGGCGCGAGGGCGGCACATCCTTACAAGTACCGAATAGCTCAAAGGCATGCTCTCCGTCCCACGTTCTCAGTTCTCACGCAAAAATACAAATACAGCCCCGCGCGCGGGGGCCCCTCCCGAGACCCGAAGTCTTTACGACCCGGACGGAACTAGTGACCTTGTGTCATTACGACCATAGACCATACAACATTATTTTTAGTACCTATATGCGAAACCTGAATATAGTTTGTTCAGAATCAATAACTGAATCGATTCCAATAATTTTTACACCATGTTATATTTTGTCCCAAAATTATTTAAAAAGTTAAGACTAATGTTGTATAGGTACTATAGATTACGACTGTGCAGTTGTTTTGACGAATTTGATCGATATTTTTATGCACAGTACACATTCCCCTAATTCAGGGTAATTTACCCGTCATAAACTAGCAACACAGACGATTTACTGTTAAGGTTTTGTGTTTCAAGTGAGCCGAAAATATTTTATGGAAAATAAATACCAAAACAATAAAAATAACAAGAGTTACCTGTGGAAAGATATTCCATCTTGTTTTCTTTGTTTTTGTGAACAACTTTTGCAGTGTTTAAACACACAAGACGGCATGTTTTGACATAAAATGGCAAATCACTAGTGACGTGTGAGCGAGACGATGCGTAGCTTGGTACTGTCGCGAGTTTGTAGTATCTTTTGATTTTGTATTAACTTTGGTGGACCCACTCGCGTGTTCTGAGCGCTCTATCTGCCTGTTTCTTTGATCTGAGGCAAATAAGTAACAGTCCGCGATGAAAATGTTTCCGTTTTTCTTAACGTCACTCGCGTTCTTGGTGGTGCCCACGCACATGGCTCCTACAGTGGTGACGAGGACCATGCACAGCGCGGTGGTTGCTTGCATGGTGGTGGTAGAAGATACACAAATAAATTGAATGAGCTAGTAGCAGTAACTATCAGTCAGTGAGCGCACACGTAATGAGTTTACTCACAATATTTACCACATTTATATACCTACATTAGGTTATCTTACTACGGCTAAAATAAGTCACGAATGTCGATAAGCAGTAATAGTGTTTACTCAAAAATGCATGTAATGTGGTCATTATTTTGACAACCTTGTTTGAGCAAAGTCGACTTTGCCGGTCTGTTTCAAGGAGCGGCCAGCAATGTTTTTGCTGGCCGCTCTAATCGGCCGGCAAAACATTGCCAGCCGCTATTTTGACGTTTCAACGTTTTAAAAAAACAAATGCAAAAAGATTTTATTTAAAACACAGCTGCTGTTTGTATATAAAGAGGTAGGCACAAAAAGATTGTATTCCATATTTAAATTTGCACAGGCTCATACGGACGACTTTTATGCCATCATCCGGAAAAAAGTTGGTTCACTGATGAGGAGGGTGCGGGGGAGTCACAACAGCATCCTGAAAACCATAGCGGAAGATGTGCGCGCACCTGTGTTGAGGCATTTCGTCCGTCTGGTGATCTATTAGGGAGGTATCTCTCTGTTGGTTAGTCCGGGGGGCGGAATGTCTCAGCACAGGGGCAATATTATTATAATTATTACTTAATGTTTATTTTTGTGTATTTGTTTTTATTTATGTAATGAGTGTTTTTGGTTGTGCCTTTGTATGTGTCATTTTAATACTAACAATAGTTGTAAGTTTTTGTTGTACCTACACTAACCCGTGGATCCAGTTGTCCCAAAATAAATAATTTGAATTTGAATTTGAATTTAAAAAAAAAAATACAAAGAAGGAACAAAACGCGGTTCAGCGAATTTTTTATTTTTATTTAGTGACTTTTTTGCTTTATGTAAATGAAGTAATAAATGAAGAAAATATAGCAGTCAAATATCGCATTAAAATTATCGCAAACTGTTAGTAAGTAATATGAAACCGGGAAAGTCGGTGTTGAATTTTAGTAACTGTATTTTTCATAATTGTTATTTTAATTAAATTTCTAGTTAATTAATATATATTTTATTTAAATCACTTGCTGGTTTTATGTAGGTTAGGTACTTGCATTTTTGAGTAAAGCACTATACAAGCCTTGGCCCACTATGTCTACTTCGCTGGTCACGCTATGATTGCCTCGAGCTAGCCTAGCTACGCTCTAGGCCTTCCAGCTTGGCCATCATTGCAGCCCTTGCTGTCCTCGCTGTAAAGGCCTCGACCTACGGCCTCGGCCTTTATCTCAGCTCGTCCATCCAGTGCTGCATGCTGACCGCGCTGTGTCGGCCTGGAGCTGCGCTACGCTGCGCTGTCGGCCATCATCAGTGCGACCAGCAAAGTAGCCATTATAGGCCGCGGCAGTAATGTACTATTCTAATGCATACCTACTTTCTTGAAATAAATTATACAACGTGTAACGTTAAGGGCTACACCACATCTGGCAGCACGGAATCGCCTTTTTCCGTCGCCCTTTCTCTTTCTGTCGCTTAGAAATGCCATTTGCTAGACCGAGACAGAATGCATAATGCGATAGCACGCGGCGGAATGCGTGAGGCGGCCGGCTGCTGTCGCATTGTCTCGGTCTAGCAAATGGCAGTTCTAAGCGACAGAAAGAGAAAGGGCAACGGAAAAAGGCGATTCCGTGCTGCCAGATATGGTTCAACCCTAAATGCGTAAAACCTCTCGAGGGGTAACTCAGCCCATGTTACTGAACAATGTTTGTTCTAAGACTTTTGGAAAAAAAATAATAAAAAATAAAATGGTTTTTCATACAAAATGAAAAATTGATCGGGCCCATCAGTATGAAAAGCCATTTTTTTTTCCTAAAGTCTTAGAACAAAAATTGTTCAGTAACATGGGCTGAGTTACCCCACGAGAGGTTTTGCGCATTTACCGTTACACGTTGTGTAAGCACTATTACCGCAGTTTTATCGCGTCTTCAAACTGTTGTTTGTAGCTCGTATATGGCTATACGAAATAAATGTCTTACAAAAATTATGTTTACTGTAGCATACATAAAATCTTGCGAATCAATCGATTTTGACAGCAGTCACTAAGGGATCATATTCATAAACAAATTAGATGCCATTGAAGAGTGAGTGTCATCAATGTGAATGACAAAGCATCGTCATCCATCATTGTCACTGTAGTGGATTAATGAATAGCAAATCGGTTTTTATTATCCTTTTAACGATTAGACTGGATATTTAAAAGGTTCTAAAGTTGTAAGAAAAAGAAGTTATTTTTGGTGAACACTACGTTTACGCCAAATCTATTAATGACCCGATAAAATATTTATGGCTACTTCGCCCAACGTCCGGGCCCGGGCGGTCTGCCCGTTTAAGGATAGTGCACATTATATTGACTCAGAGACGACTCCAACCTGTCTCGACTCATAGCAAATAATTGTAGTTTGAGCTTTTTAACTGCCTTGCTCCTTTTTTTTTTTTTTTTTTTAGCGTGGTAAAATCATCAACTGAGTCCTCCAACCCCGGGCAGGGCGGGAGGGACTGTCAGACTTCTACTGACTAAAATCCACGGTGTCCTTCAATAGCCTGTTACGTTCCGGGGTCACGGTAAGGAAATAATCCCGCGACCCCGGCAGGCTTTGGCCCTCTGAGAGGGGGGCCCCGTCATTATGCTGACGCTCTTTGAGGCGCGCGTGGGACACAACGCGCCGTCGACCCGGGCATGGTCCTTGGTCGGGCAGCGAGTTGCCCTTTACTCGCTGCCCGCATGCCCGCGCCTACGGTGGCCGGAGATCATCTGCTGACGTCCGACGCCGCGGGCGCCTACCACTGCGGTTGGGGCGGAGGGAGGACGCTGTCCTCTCTCGCTCGCGGCCCGCCTCCTCCTAACTGCCTTGCTCCTTACGATAATTTTCACAATGGCCAAAGGTTTACGATACGTTGATTACTGGCAGTCCTCCGAGGTTGCATGCGTTTGTTGCTGAGCGTGAGGGTTTAGGTTTGATTTTTAGGTTGGGCATAGCAGCCCAGATGGAGGCCTACTCCTTTTAGTATTCAACTAGCTTCTGCCAGCGACTTCGTACGCGGATCCTGTTGCTTATGCCAGCGGCAACGGGGTCGTCAAAATCGAAGATCTGAAACGTCTGATGTCGAATTCTTAGAGCCTGGGACGGGAAACCAACGGGATGCGTATGACTATTCCAGACGTTCCAGTTTTCTTACAAAAGTAAGTCAACAGGAAATGCCCATCAGACTAAACAACTCTTGCTAAGACGCGATTCCTATAATTATATGTAATAGTGTAGCTGGGCTCTTGGAGTTCAACATCAGGTGTTCCAGATCTTCAATTTTTATACGACAACAGGGAGTACTCATCAGCCTGAACAACTCTTGCTAAGACTTCATTACTGTATATGTAATAGTGTAGCTGGGCTCTTGGAGTTCCACATCAGGTGTTCCATATCTTCAAATTTATTCTCTCAGCAGAAAATGCTCATCACGTGGAACAATTTTTGCTATGGCGCTATTTTTGTATCTCTTATAGTTTAGCTGATCTATTGCAGTTCTGCATCAGGTGTTCAAGTTTCCAAGACAAATTATAGCCTATATGTTGCCCAGATTTAATAGCTATATAACAAAAAAAAAAAAAAAAACAAATCCGCTCAGTAGTTCCGAAGATTAGCGTGCATGGAGTAACTTCTCCCGTTTTGTTAACATTTCCCTTCACTGCTCTGCTCCTATTGATTGTAGCGTGATGAAAAGTATCCTATAACCAGCCCAGGAGTATGAAAAATAATTGTACCAAGTTTCGTCAAAATCCGTCGCGTAGTTTTTGTTTCTATAACGGTTATACAGACAGACAGACAGACAGACAGACAGACAGACAGACAATAATTTTACTGATTGCATTTTTGGCACCAGTATCGATCCCTAATCACCCCCTGATAGTTATTTTGGAAATATATTTCATGTACAGAATCGACCTCTCTACAGATTTATTATAAGTATAGATAGAAGATAGATAAGTGGGCAAGCGTAGTGTTCATAGCAGAAAACGTAGCTTTACGACGAAAATGCTACTGCTCATTAGTGCTCATCCTCGCCCTGTGCTATTTTGGCTACGTTCATGTAGAATGGTTACCTATTACCCATTTATCGGTTCCAGTCTCTCAGTCGGCTCTTACTACACCCTTCGATCATACTACACCTGGAACTAAGCGGGGTGCTATTCTACTCTGCCGGCACCCCACGGGTTACGGTATGGCCCGTTTAATAGATTACGTGTACCTTCAAATATGACTGGTCCAAATCAATCAAATTATTTCAAAAGGCCATTAAAAGGTACTTTTAGCAAAATGCCTATTTTCCTTATTAGTTTACTCAGAGCGAGTAAACTAATAAGGAGAATAGGCATGATGTAGGTTATCATAATTATATTGAAGTTCAGGCTATCTCTTGACATCGTTAGTAATAGACAACAAAATATATTGTTGATACCTACGTTTAAAATTGAGAGAAGCAACTGGTTCGGCTTAACAGGAAACTGGAAAAAGGCAAGAAATAAAGATTTCTGTCTTTCATCCTGTCACTCAGATGCCAGCCAGAATAGTAACTGGTTACAACAAAAAGCTTAAGAGTTTATATGATTTTAAACGCACCCACGATACAGGAGAAATAGTAGTCCTAGTGTGGGGCAACGTTTATTTAAAAGAAAGAAAAAGAAAAGATACAAAATATAGCACCCGCAGTCGGTTGACTTGCACCTAGCAAGTATGATGAGTGTGATATTTTTGTTTGATATTTAATGGCCTTGTTTGAATCCAGTCACATAGAAAAGCGAAAGCGATCCGATAGTCTATGTGACTGGCTTCAAACAATTCCATACATTACAAACAAGAACGCTTCGCTTCGCGTTCGCCACGCCTGCAGTCTGTTTGACAATAGCTTTAATGTATTGCTTTTATTCTTTCATACTTACTACTGCTTTTATTTCATCCACCTTCATAAACCGCCTTAGAAAAACTCACGCCACCACTGGTTGCGAGGAATGAGGCCTTTCTGCACGCGTTGCATGGCGCCGTAGAAACGGGTTTTGTCGACGCGAGAATAGACAAAATGACAGAACGCAAAAGATTTTTATCGATTTAAGCATAGCAATGTCTAAAATATAGAAGAGATATGTTTCTATTCTTTAATGGTGTACGAATCGTGTCATATTTGTGCAAAAAAACAGTCGATTTGTATAGGAATAACGATGAAATAACTTTGTCTTTTCTTCGTAGAATAGAGATAGAATCGCCATGCTACGCGTGCTGAAGAGGGTTAATGTAGATACGTCCCGTTCCATATAAACCCCTCCCTGTTTCTACTCACACCTGCCTTGTGAGTGTAGACACCTTTCATTCATCCTTTCACCGTGTTCATTAAGCCAGAAATAATATGGAGCCGGTAAACATATATATACCGTCGTGGCCAAAAGTATGGAATCACTTACTTGGAATTGAACCTGAATAGCTCCATAAATGCTTGTTCCAATGAGTGAACGAGATGGTGCTAGACCACTTGTATAGCTCTGTCACTTTCACTCGCCGGAACAAGCCTGTTTTTAAGACGTTGTAATACGACCGCTGTAAGGGTAGCATTTTTAACTGACTTAAAAAAAAGTTGGTTCTTAATTAGCTGGATGTTTGTATGTATGTTTGTCCGCGATTATCTCGTGTTTGGCTGAACCGATTTTGATGCGGTTTTCAGAAAAGTTTTCTTTACATTCTGGTGAAGGTTTGGGTATATATAAATAATAATGGATATCCTGTGACGTTGGCCGCATGGATCCACATTTTTTACTCACTTGGATTATACTAAGACCGGGACATACGAAGTAAAATAAAAATAAAACTTTTTTTTAAAAAAGGTCCGTCTTCTTTTCTTTCGGAAGTCAGTGGCTTTGTTTATTTAGTTTATCGACTTTTGCCAGCGACTTCCGAAAGAAAAGTTTTTATATTTTTTTTTTATTATTCTCAACAAATTATTAAGTACCTACTCAAGATGGCGCGGAATCTCAGTAAGTACTTAAGTGATTCCATACTTTTGCTCGCCAGTATACAAACCCCTTTTTCCTTTGCATGAATGATTTATTTCTGACCAAAGACATTAAAATATAGACACGATTTACAAAGTGTTTTTTAACCGAATCCTCACTGGATTAAATCGACAAAGGACTCTCCGTTGGACAAGGGCGTTAATTAAAGGACTGAGGACAAAGCTTCTGTCAGACGCAGGCAGTGTTCATAACTCTACGAGTAATTGACATAGCATGTCTTGAGCACGCTGCTCACGAATTATTGGCTCTTCTAATTGTGTTCTCATACAATACAATAACTTCATTGAGCAAAAACATGTTGGTACAAAAGAACATTACCTATGTAAAATATACTAGAACTGTTATCGGCAGAGAAATTGCATTTAATGGCGAGCAGAGCAAGAGTGGTGGTAAAGGGCAATGGTAGTAGCGGTCCCGACTTACGAGTTGTAGGTCGTGGGGTTCGAACCCAGCTAGGCACATTACTTTGTCTAATTTATTTCATCATCACTGTTCTCAAAACGGGCCAACCCGCACTGGGCTCGCGTGGTGGATTATGGCCCACTCCCTCTATCAGACAGAGACAAGGCCTATGTCCCAACCGTGGGAACATTTATAGGCTGAAGATGGCGATGGAGCAAAAGTCACTAGATAAATACTCCGTCCCCGCACCAAAGACACATGAATCGTTTTTAATTCGTGGTATACCTAATCATGAAAAAATTAGTCATCCTGCCCACGGGAAGCAGGGTGTAAACACACGTTACTTTTTTTTTTACGTGGTAAAATCATCAAATGAGTACTCCGGGCAGGGCGGGAGGGACTGTCAGACTCGTACTGACTAAAATCCACGGTGTTCTTCAATAGCCCTTTATGTTCCGGGGTCACGGTAATGAGATAAGTCCCGCGACCGAAAACCCACGTTACTTCAATAGGTTTTAGGTTCTACAATCACAGTTACCTGATAAATCAGTCCCGCGACCCGGCAGCGGCACCTGTGTGTACATAACATTGAAATCTGTTCAGTTGTTCACAGACCAACAGGATAGGCAGGAAAGACGTTAATTCTATTCAGAATTTAGGAGAGTCAAAACGGTTTCATGAACGTGTACCGTATTACCCACTGCTAGCTGGATTATGTAGGTTAAATAGCTGGATGTCGGAAAAAGTCTAGACAGAGATGATTTTAATTTATAATAAAGTCACTTTATTTAAGAGTTTGTATATAGAAAAACATTTATTTGTTTAAAAACTACGTCAAACACATAGAAACATAAAATAAGCACAAGAAACAGAATGGTTGAAACTTACAACTAAAATAAAATAAAAAAGATGCCTGTCGAACAACTAGTGTTCGTAGTTTTACAGACTCGTACGAGTAAGTGAAGCTAGTATTTCCACGTGCACGTTGTGCAAATGCTGCTATTCGCGAAAACACGCTTCTAGGTAGACAGTTTAAAGTTAAACCTACAGTGGTAGGTTTAACTACCTTGAACTCGAATCCTAAGTTATTAAACAAAACACGGTGTATACCTACTAACAGTTACCTACTGTATGTATAAGTGTGATTACATGCTTGTAACCGGGTTGACAGGAGCTTGTTATCGCTTGACAAGATTGGAATATTTTTTTAGTGTCTATACCGTCTCACTAACGGGCTTAGAGATCCACCAATTTCTTCCGAGAGCAGTTCTTCTATTCCTCCTCGTCATTCTCAGTCTATCCATCCGTCTCTTTCTGGGCTGGCCTTGCGGGTCTATCTTTTTCTTTATTTTTACAGTTTTACTTTATAAATGTGGTACAAATAAAAGCAAATACACTCGTATTGTTACAATTTACTTAAAATTTTAGTAGCACGGTAATGTTTGGAACGCAAATCTAAATAAGAACAATTAAGAAACACTTTATGCAGTTCTGGTCACTTCAATGGTTCTCTTCTCAAACGGCCAGCATGGAGCATCAGCGATTACACAATGGTCATAATCATCCGTGTTCTCAATCTTTACATTGTACTTTTTAGTTTCTAAAACGGTGACTTTTCTGGGTAATCTTTCTGCAGTGTGCTTTCTTTCATTTTCTGTCACGTAAATCTTTTCTATATTTGTAGGTTGACAGTCATCGATGGTAATGTCCCATTTTTCACCCATGATTGTGTAGGCAGGAATTGTTCCTCGTGGTATGTTCCTGAATTCTTCAGCTGGTTTTATATCAATGAATATTTTCTCTTGCTGCTCAGCATCGTTGACGAGGACCTTTTGAATCGTGAAGGTATAACGATTTATATTGTTGAAAAATGTTTGTCCCCAATGGGGGAAATATTGGTCTGGTGGAGGTGGTTTCGTAGCACTGACTCCATCCCGTACATACAAGTTCTCACTATCAGGACGTGCAACTGATGCTTCGGGGTCCGTATTTCTATAACTAATCGTCTCAGTCTTCACTTCTCCGGGTTTCATAGCAAATAAGTAACAGTCCGCGATGATAATGTTCCCGTTTTTCTTGACGTCACTCGCGTTCTTGGTGGTCCCCACGCACATGGCTCCCACAGTGGTGACGAGGACCATGCACAGCGCGGTGGTTGCTTGCATGGTGGTGGTAGAACATAAACAAATAAATTGAATGAGCTAGTAGCAGTAACTATCAGTCAGTGAGCGCACACGTAATGAGTTTACTCACAATATTTACCACATTTATATACCTACATTAGGTTATCTTCAACGGCTAAAATAAGTCACGAATTTCGATAAGCAGTAATAGTGTTTCTAATGCATACCTACTTTCTTGAAATAAATTATACAACGTGTAACGTTAAGGGCTACACCAAATCTGGCAGCACGGAATCGCCTTTTTTCGTCGCCCTTTCTCTTTCTGTCGCTTAGAACTGCAAATGGCAGTTCCTAGACCGAGACAGAATGCATAATGCGATAGCACGTGGCGGAATGCGTAAGGCGGCCGGCTGCTGTCGCATTGTCTCGGTCTAGCAAATGGCAGTTCTAAGCGACAGAAAGAGAAAAGGCAACGGAAAAAGGCGATTCCGTGCTGCCAGATATGGTTCAACCCTAAATGCGTAAAACCTCTCGAGGGGTAACTCAGCCCATGTTACTGAACAATGTTTGTTCTAAGACTTTTGGAAAAAAAAATAAAAAATAAAATGGTTTTTCATACAAAATGAAAAATTGATCGGGTCCATCAGTATGAAAAGCCATTTTTTTAAATTATTTTTTCCTAAAGTCTTAGAACAAAAATTGTTCAGTAACATGGGCTGAGTTACCCCACGAGAGGTTTTGCGCATTTACCGTTACACGTTGTGTAAGCACTATTACCGCAGTTTTATCGCGTCTTCAAACTGTTGTTTGTAGCTCGTATATGGCTATACGAAGTATATGTCTTACAAAAATTATGTTTACTGTAGCATACATAAAATCTTGCCAATCAATCGATTTTGACAGCAGTCACTAAGGGATCATATTCATAAACAAATTAGATGCCATTGAAGAGTGAGGTCATCAATGTGAATGACAAAGCATCGTCATCCATCATTGTCACTGTAGTGGATTAATGAATAGCAAATCGGTTTTTATTATCCTTTTAACGATTAGACTGGATATTTAAAAGGTTATAAAATTGTAAGTAAAAAGAAGTTATTTTTGGTGAACACTACGTTTACGCCAAATCTATTAATGACCCGATAAAATATTTATGGCTACTTCGCCCAACGTCCGGGCCCGGGCGGTCTGTCCGTTTAAGGATAGTGCACATTATATTGACTCAGAGACGACTCCAACCTGTCTCGACTCATAGCAAATAATTGTAGTTTGAGCTTTTTAACTGCCTTGCTCCTTACGGTAATTTTCACAATGGCCAAAGATTTACGATACGTTGATTACTGGCAGTCCTCCGAGGTTGCATGCGTTTGTTGCTGAGCGTGAGGGTTTAGGTTTGATTTTTAGGTTGGGCATAGCAGCCCAGATGGAGGCCTACTCCTTTTAGTATTCAATAAGTGGGCAAGCGTAGTGTTCATAGCAGAAAACGTAGCTTTACGACGAAAATGCTACTGCTCATTAGTGCTCATCCTCGCCCTGTGCTATTTTGGCTACGTTCATGTAGAATGGTTACCTATTACCCATTTATCGGTTCCAGTCTCTCAGTCGGCTCTTACTACACCCTTCGATCATACTACACCTGGAACTAAGCGGGGTGCTTACTCTGCCGGCACCCCACGGGCTCTTGACATGCTTAGTAATAGACAACAAAATATATTGTTGATACCTACGTTTAAAATTGAGAGAAGCAACTGGTTTGGCTTAACAGGAAACTGGAAAAAGGCAAGAAATAAAGATTTCTGCCTTTCATCCTGTCACTCAGATGCCAACCAGAAAAGTAACTGGCTGTTTTCAAATTAATATGGATTGCTAACAAGTTGCAGATCTGCTACGTCTATTTTGTATGTAAGGGCACAGGGTCTTGTGGGCGGCGATTAAAGGCAGCTCGCCGTCCGATCACGGAGCAGGCGCGTAGTGTTCCAAGAAGCTTGGAGTCACGGGACTGTCTTATCAGGTTATCTAGACCATAGAACGTAAAGGGCTATCGTGGATTTTAGTCAGTACCAGTCTGGGTCTGGTCTGGTCAGTACCATGGGTGGGATGACTCATTGGATGATTTTACTTAGGTACCTACCGGGGTTGCGGGACTGTTTAAGCGAGTTACCACGGCCCTGCAACGCAAAGGGAATGTGTCTGTGTGTTAGAAATAGTTAGAATATTATATAGCATAGAGGCTGCGCTATATGAAGAGATGACCTTCAAAATCAGCAATGAACTCTAATATTTATATTTTTTTCCTTATGTTACCCAGAATTTAATCAAAAAGTTTTGTTAACGAGCTGTTATTATGATATAAATATTTTGTGTAACCCCAAACTTTTATAATTACGTACGCACTCCAGAGATTATCTTTGTTTAACTACATATACATCATTTTATGATTTAATTTGTTAACAAACGCTAACATTGTATTTATGAGGAAAATTTTCAAAATATTTGTAAGGCGAAAATAATATTCAGCATTATTAGGTGATGAGAAAAACATTTATGAATTAATTGAACGACATTTTGATCGAAGATTTCCATTTCATTCGTCTTCAATAACTATCCCACTGCTGGGACACTGAACTCCTCTTTGTAGGAATGAGTGAGCAGTGAATTGCCTACCGGGTCCTGTACCAAGTAGATGCACGTGTATGTTATATAATTATATCTAAATTTTTTGTTAAGACACCGTTTTCGGGGCCCGGTCTAGAGGGCCAAAGCCTGCCGGGGTAGCGGGACTTATCTCATTACCGTGACCCCGGAACATAAAGGGCTATTGAAGGACACAGTCCCTCCCGCCCCACCCTGGGTGGGAGGACTCATTTGATTATACTTCAATACATATAACAGAGAGTTTCTTACAGCCTAATTCGTTATGTGCGAACTCGGTGGTGCGGTGGGGACTGTTCTATCGCAGCAGCGTGGTGCGATGTGACAGGTGGCCTACCATGAACTCTTAAAGCGATCCAGTTTAGGCTGTTGGAAAGAGATGGCGCTAGACGACTTGTATAGCTCTGTCTCTTTCCTACAGCCTAAACAGGATCGTGGTAAGGCTACTGAGGTGTGAAATGACTCGGGACGCTCTGGAGACGTCTGTCAAGTTAAATAATTTTATACACCACCTTTTTAAATACTTATTTAGGGTTTCATTTCACTTTTTAAAACAAGCCGAAAATATTTAGCAAAGTATCAAGTTGTCAAAAAATTGTCAGATCTTAAAATTCCGGAATTAATGTGGTTACTACTAGAAGCGCTGTCATCGCGCAGCACAGCTTTTACTTATAAAAAAAAACTGTAGACTACCGTGTTCGTGGTCCTTTTGTCTCTCAAGTACGTATAATGTACGTCGGGTCATCCTGAACCCAAGTTGGGTCAAGGGTCGTTTTAAACCTGCCGCTGCCAGCCGAGCTGACCCCACTTCATACCTTGTACAGATAAGATTTTCTTCTCAACGACCCTTGGTCTTTGTATCTGCGATGTTTAGCGGTTTTTATACCAGTTGGGTTTGTAGGTTTTTCAGTTTTTTTTTTAAATATTACCTAACTCTAGAAACTTTTGTATTGTGGGTGTGTTGACAAACATTTTGAGTATATAACGAGTAAGTCAAATACCACTAAACTTATTTATTAATTGTTTCACATTTCAAAACCAACTTTGGCCTGTTTCGTATGCTACCCGTTCAAAGCCGTAAACTATTTTTCTTAAAACATTTTTGCCATTTGACTACGGAACCTTAATTAAATCATTGACACTCACTAGCTCATTAAATTATTAAATTCACTGCAAATAACGAACGACATGTGAACTGCCGACGACATGGATTAAAAGTTATTTGTTTATTAAAACAATCATTTTCATAGCTAAATAATAAGTTTTACATTACATTTAAATCAATTCTCTGTTCAAAGCGGTCTTGTCACTCGATCCACAAGCGAAGTACAAAATGTTCATGAATGTGTTCGACCGCGTCACCCGCAACCGCTTAGTGGTTTGGGACTGAGACCACTCCACACAGGACCCTTACTTGTAAGTACTGAGGCTTGGATCGTGGTCGTCTATCTATATGTATAAATGAAAAGTACTCACATAATTAATTTAAGATAAATATCTGGTTGCCCGAGCTTCGCTCGGTTTTTAAAATGTCTATATCTTGGGAACCGAGCATTTCTCGAACCTGGGACCTTAATAAATCGATTCCTTGAGCCGAAAAACCCCTAATCTGTAACTTTCATGAAAATCCTTGGAGCCGTTTCCGAGATCCTGATTATATATAAATATACAAGAATTGCTCGTTTAAAGATATTAGATTTACATAATAAATTAATCTTTATCTACTCTCATATCGTAAAATTCGAAATACAAAACTCAAAACGAGTTTATAAAGACGTACTTTATACCAAAGAGTATCGAAATGAAATTAAAAAATTAAATGGGGAAGGCAAGTGTCAAAGTGAAAAGTGACAGTTTGGTCCCAAAAGAACTGTCAAATCAAAGGAATTTTCTGAAATAAAACGATTTATTGATGTAAAATGACTAGATGTTGTGTAATAAGCTGTAAAAATGATGGAACATACAAATTTCCAACAATTCACACTATCAAGAAATAATGGGTAGCTGCTGTGACTGCCTTGAGAACAAAAATTGAATTATAACTAAAGAAAAGCTATAAAATAAACAAATATCCAGCCTTGCGAAGCCGAGATAGGCCGTTAGTTGAGTTTATTAATGAAATTCTATGATTATACCTTAACTAAACAATAGAATACACTTTTCAAAATAATATCTACTTTTCTTTTGGAGGTTAAGTACCAGTATTGCATCGCTCTATAAATCATGAAATGGTTCGTCTGGCGGAAGAATTATCACCTGGAACGAGTTTTGTGATAGTTGTGGTGTTAAGAAATTAAATATATTGTGATATTTCTCGAATCTAAATAGAAAAAAGAGGTAAAATTACTGACTTAAAACATTATGATATTTTATCAAAATAGAAAGTCAGAAGCAGCATTATATTCTTGTTATAGGAGAGGACAGGTAAAACATACCTAAACTCAAAAATTGAAACCTCAACTACAAGTAATTGTGGATTTATTACGGTAAAATCAAATAAATTATCACTCAATTAAATCACTTTTTTTCCTCTTGTAGATGCACCGCGGCGTCTTAATTTTTCTTTTAGTATATGTACTTGCATTGACGAATAATTTTCCATATTTGTTTTGTATTTATACTCAATTTTTATAACAATAAATCTTGTTTGTTTTTGGTACAAGGTAGACAGTAATCTGACGTGGGGACCAACTATCGCAGCGCCATCTACGATTAGCTTTGAGTTGCCATCCCCATTATAACACTACTTCTCTAACAAAATAATGTTATAATAAAATTTTTTTTCATTATGATACAGATTACAGATCATAGATACATCTATTTCATTTTTTATCTGTGGCTGCGCGCGCTCTAGATGGGAATGTTGGAATTTTGACGTTTGTGCAGGGTCCAAAAACTCAGTAAGTTTGCATTTTGTTCTGGGCTATAGTTCTGGTACTGGACTTTAGATGGCATGACTGTCTCAATTTAATATATATTGAAATACAAATAAAAAACAAGAAATATTGTTCGAAGATCTATAAAATTTTAACTATTTAAATTTGTTAAAAAGAAAATTAAATAAAATGAAGACAATATTGTATAAAATAATTCTATGACAACACTGATCCGTAGTAAAATAATGATACGTTTCATTTTACGCACGCATTGAAACATAAAGCCGAAGTAAATTGACATATTCATTGTGATAATTTTTATTTCTTGCTCTCAAAGAAATAAACTGAGCGGTAATTAAAACAACTATTTAAATTTTAGACTTACTTTAAATTTATAAAATAGTTTTCAAATTACAATTTCAAGTCAAATATTTGCACTGCAAAAAACGTTAGTTACGGAACCTCCTTGTCGGCCATTCCGAAATTGTTGTTTTTGTTACCATGGTAACATATTATTATTATGTCCACTCGTGTCAAACTCGATATTTTATGTTTTGTTTGATGTATTGAGAAAGTTTTAACCGTGATTTTCATTTACGACCTGGATAGTGGCTATGTTATTTGAATTATTGTAGATTGATTGTGTTCTTTTTACCCGACTGCGCGACGCAAAGGAGGGTATCAGGGTAATTACTCGTGCAGTGCCCGTGCATTCTCTTGGACTCATGGAGTTTTTCATTGGAATTTCCTGTGACCTAGTGTTATCTGTTGTGTGTTAAGTTGTTTTTTTAGTTTCTACAAACTTAATAAAATGTTGTAATACTCAATTTTGTGTTTTATTCAAAACAAAATAAACATTATATTATTATAAGTGAAGAAAGAAAGGGATAGCTATATAGCTATCCCTTTCTAGGATACTGCACATAAATGTGTGTAATATGTATGTATCTATAGACACACACATGCACCGCAAGTTCTGGTACTGGACATCAGATGGCGCTTGTCGTTGAGGTCAAGTTAAGTCTCTATACCCCTATATACAAATGTACTCTATGCGTTTGTGTTTCGGTGGATGACATGGTGGATGTTTATTAGTGTTTATTAATTTTTATCTTTTATTTGATATGTTCGTGTTCAATGAGAGTAGATAAAGTAGTGTATGTAACTGTACATAATTAGGTATTATACCACTCGTGTGATACTATTAAAAAACTCGCTTCGCTCGTTTTTTAAACTCACACTCGTGTATAATACCCCTCATTATGTACCAGTTACATAAACTACTATTTCACCATAAAGAGTTTATTTGTTGGTTTGTTTGAAAGCGCTAATCTTAGAAACTACTGGTTGGAATTTAATTTATTTTTTATTGTTTTGGAAAGTCCATTTATCGAGGAAGACTATAGGCTACGCCTACGACCAATAGAAGCCGAGTAGCAGGGTTGAAACTGCGGAGAACAGCTAGTTAAGTATATTTTTCAACATTTTTGACGCAACGGTTGGCGAAGTGGATGAGCAATGGACTGCTGCGCAACTGTATCGCGAATTCGATTCTGTCACTGGACTAATATTTGTATGACCTACAAGTAGTTGTTCTGGATCCGGCTGTTTGTGTGAATTTAAATGTTTGAAAACGCACCCATGATTGTTTCATTTTTCGAGGTAAAATCATCAAATGAGGGACAGGAGATGTCGGACTCGTATTGACTAAAATCCACACTGATCCATAAATAGCCCTTCACGTTCCAGGGTTACGGTTACCTGATAAAACAGTCCCGCTACCGCACCCACGATACATTGGAAATTCTTAGGGTGCGCGGCATTTTTTTTATTGTTGTTTTTCCCGATGCCGCCTGAATTCTACGATGGAGCAACTGCTAATAATACTCCTTGGTAGGTAAAACTGACTGACAAACTACCCGTGAAATACCAAATACAAAAAAAAAGTAAATACAACATCATTATCATCATCAGTCGAAAGATGACCACTGCTGAACATAGGCCTCCCCACACAAACGTGAAGTGCTAATCAAGGAACACCGTGGATTTTAGTCAGTACGAGTTTGACAGTACCTTTCACTTCAACCATAGGCGGGACAAATAAAAACTATGGGTTGCTATCAAGACAGAACACTGTCAGAACCGAGAATTGAACCCAGCCCAGCAAGGCCAATGAAGGGCCAAAGCCTGCCGGGGTCGCGGGACGAACGAGCTACTGTGACTCAAAGCCTGCCGGGGTCACGGGACTGGCGAGCTACCGTGACTCAAAGCCAGCCGGGGTCACGGCACTGGCGAGCTACCGTGACTCAAAGCCTGCCGGGGTCACGGGACTAGCGAGCTACCGTGACTCAAAGCCTGCCGGGGTCGCGGGACTAACGAGCTACCGTGACTCAAAGCCTGCCGGGGTCACGGGACTAACGAGGTACCGTGACTCAAAGCCAACCGGGGTCGCGGGACTAACAAGCTATCGTGACTTCGGAACGTAAAGGGCTATTAAAGGACACCTTGGATTTTAGTCAGCACAAGTGGTGACAGTCCCACCTGCCCTGCCCTGGGTAAAATCATCAAACGAGCCCTCCTGCCTGTATGATGATACCACGCTAAAAACAGAAGCCCAGCAAGGCAGTAGCCATGTAAATACCTCTATAATCTGACTTTTCCTTTACAACATCAATTAAGGAAATAATTTCGTTAAGAAATGGCCAAGCCATGACATCGGTCTCCTGGGTAATAACGGAAAATTGATCACGAATCTATCCTCCACGCCAGGCGGTGGTTCCGCACAACACTCTAGGGACCCGTCCTTTCTTAAACCGCTTTTGCACAATTCTTTAACTCAATATTGATTTGGGAGAGAACCTGTCTTTCTGACAATATTCACTCGAACAATTCATCCTTTTCAATTGTAACTCCCCGGTGTGTAACCCAAATTAATGTTCGTTCGCTTCAAATTCGTTTCTTTCATGAAGTGTACGTATTTTATAACGTTCTTAATATCTTAACTTACTTCTTACTAATATTAAAAATAGGAAAGTTAAAGGGTGGATGGATGTTTGTTAATCGTTCAAAGAATTCGATGAGGTACACTGACACCTAATGGACATTTGACGTTCCAGTGGAATGCTTACAAAACTTTACACGCGCAACTTAATTATGTCTATAACATAACAATCTATTAAGTGTTACTAAGAGCACATAATAATTCAGTCTATCTACCAATAATAAAATACCGAAATATCATGTTCAATCAAGCGATACATTTATATTTTCTAGTGAGTTACATCCTACTAATATTAAAAAGGCGAAAGTTTGTATGTATGGATGTATGGATGTTTGTTACTCTTTCACGCAAAAACCACTGAACGGATTTGGCTAAAATTTGGTACACAGATAGTTTATAACCTGGATTAACACATAGGATAGTTTTTATCCCGATTTTATGTTCCCGTGGGATAATTTTCGAGTTGTAGCGGGTGAAGCCGCTGGCAACAGCTAGTCTCCCATATTTCAGTTGATAAAATGTTTAATTATTAATATCTAGCACACGTATCAAAAATCTTCACTCGTCGCTGACTGCGACACGGGCTACTTATTCAACCGATCAATTTTCTTTAGCTAATTTATTTAAAGGTAGACTAGTGACGCGCCCTGCTTCATATTTACTTGTGAGTTTTATAAGGGAATAATGTATAAGACGGGAATAAGTGCCTTAAGTGTGTGATTTCCCATCATACCCCGATGATGGGAAATTACACACTTAGGGCAAACTTAACACAATACTTATTAACGTAGCGCAAGCGCCAACAGGACGCAATTTGTTATTGGCCGCTTGCAAATGACCTCCTGATGCCGCTTGCGCTACGTTGGTGTTGTGTTAAGTATGCCTAAAGAGTGTATGTCCCCATTATACTCATAACTCGCGTCCCCGTTATACATTGTTGTAAGATGTCACATGATTGTCTTCGATTTTTTGGTTCTGGATGCCCAGAAGCCGGTTTCTTCGTGTTTTCCCTCACCGTTAACATTAGACTAGAATAGTAGGTATATTCTTAATTGTACACCAAAATGAATAAACAGCTTTTCATAGTACTGTACAAAAACAGGTACAACGACGGTCTTATCGCTGATAGCGATATCTACATCTCTGATCAGTAACAGTATTCATCAAATAAAAAAAGTGATGGTGGAAACTTGTGGCCTACCAAAACGTCTTAAAGCAAGAGAAACACCAGTGTGCAAGCGAGATCGCGCTAGACGACTTGTATAGCTCTGTCTCGTTCCCACACTGGAATTACTCTCGCCTTAAGGGGGATGCTCCAACCAGCCCGCGAAATTCAAATTTTTTTACGTTTTATGCAATTTGCAGGCCAGTGACATGTTGTAACTTTATAAATATTTGTGTTGCGCAAATAACAAGTATAATTTTAAATATAAAAAATATCAAAAAACTCGCTCCATCAGTTCTCACATAGAAAAGGTGCATCATGTTAAAATCTTCGAAATCTAACTACGATGCACCTTTTCTATGTGAGAGCTGATGGAGCGAGTTTTTTGATATTTTTTATATTTAAAATTATACTTGTTATTTGCGCAACACAAATATTTATAAAGTTACAACATGTCACTGGCCTGCAAATTGCAAAAAACGTAAAAAAATTTGAATTTCGCGGGCTACATCGAAGCAATCACCTTAAGACGTTATACCTAGTAGGAAACCAGAGGCCTTACCACGAGCTCTTAACGCGATCCAGTTTAGGCTGAGGGAAAGGGACAGAGCTATACAAGTCGTCTAGCGTCATCTCTTTCTCACAGCCTAAACTGGATCGCGTTAAGAGTTCATGGTAGGCCACCTGTACTGAGTACATCTTAAAATATATCGAATATAATATATCGACATAGACAAGCAGACCACAAAATACGATATCTTCTACACATAAATATACGATAATCTATAGCAGATATCAATTCGATACGTCTGCCTCCACAGATGAATAATTTCATCGAAGTTATGATATCCATATATCGGGCAATCTGTGACTTGTTATAATATCATTTGATACTTTTTCTGTAAGCTTCTTATCTCCTTATTTATTGCCAGAGCTTTCCCGCCCTTTGGGTGTTACGTTCAGTTCCAAGGTTAGCCAAAGTGTTTGAATTATATTATAGGAGTGTGACTTGCTTCGTTGGAAACACTTTCACATAAATAAAGATGTTAAGCTGGATACTCACTTAGCAGTGTTGCAAGATACTGTATCAACCTGCAAGTGGGTACGTCTCGTCATCGGTCCACCGCGTTTCCAGCTACGAACTGCCGGATCCGCAGTGCTCGCGACGACGCCACGCCGACGCCGACGACATGTCTCAAACCTCGTAAGTTCGCTTAAAGCTCGCGCCAACGTACTCATTACATAAGCGGTCGTGTCGCCGACCACGAGCACACTGCGAGGCCCCTTGTGTTCCCATAGTGATACCGCTACACAACGAGTCACTGCGAGCTCACACAGCGCTCCACGCGCGAGCGGCTCGCAGCGGCTCGTGCTTACTTACTCACTAGATACCGCATCTGATACGTTACATGCAACACTGCTAGTAAGTACCCAGCTTTACGAGTGAGAAGAAATGATCGAAATAAATCGAAGGTGGTTTTCTGATAACTAATAATAATAAGAAAATACACAGAACTACAAGAAGAAATAACCCGAGTTTGGAAAATGAATAGAGTCACCATTCTCCCAATTGTCATATCAACAAAAGGTGTTATTCCAAAACAATTATTCAATAGTTTTAATGTACTTGCTTGCGCAAGCTAGCAATATTAAAATGTTGGTATCATGTATCCAAACGCGTCTCACATATTGAAGGTAGTATTCATATTGGACCACAGTATTGAGCCAATCATACTCCGGCTTCCTTCCCAATCCTACCCCCATTCCGCAAAAGGTGCTACACAGCTACGCCAATGAGAACCGTTTTCCGCCGCGACGACAGAGGTCACCATGATGATTTCTTCCCTGTTCTCTTCAAACCGCTAACCGCTCAACACCGTGCACCGCTTAAAACTAAATCGCTGTACCATCATACTGTTATAAACTATTTAACGTGTTGGCCGACACAAAGTGATAAAGTGGGACAATATAATCGATTTTATTCACCGAGCGCGAGTGCAAAGACCATCCAGGAACGCGTGTCATCATCCACGGACCACGCCGGCAGTCGGTGCACCAACCTGCCCCTCCAGCACTCCCAAGTAAGTTACCTACCTATACTTCCCACACTTTCATTTGCTCAATTTCTGTGTCGTCCAATATCCGATCCGCTAAAATTACACAACGCTTGTTGGTCCTTCGAAGAGCCGCTATCCCTAACTTCACCATAAGTTTTTTGGTCCTTCGAGCCGGATTCATAGAATCAGCATTCATAATTAGGTCTCATACCTAGGATTTAGGTCAAATACCTAAATTCGTAAAACCGCCTTTTTGAACGCATACTGACGTTCTTACATTCCCCGCTAGGTACATTTATTCATTGAGAACTACTGTACCAACTTAATAGTTCGCCTGTTGCATTGAAATAGCATAGGTAATTATTAAAACCGCTAAATAACGTAAGTTAGTTCGGTAAACTTGCCTACAACTTATACGTACTCAACCGCAATATTACACCCGCCTAAGATAAAAAAATAAATAGTCTAGTCTACCCACTAGACCTAAATTATTCTATCCGCTGTATTTTCTAGTTCCCGTAGGCCTAGCTAATACTAACTAGTGTCTGACTCACTACTGGGTCAGACGATGCCAAGGGATCTACGACCATTCTCCACCTGGTTGTAGGAGGTCGACTTGTACCAGAGATTAAGTTTCTTAATCTCCGGCGTGCAGCTTCTACCGCTTTCGCCGTCTACCTTAAATAGCTATAACATATTTATAGTTATACTAATGGCACACCAAAATGCCTAATTTAAGTTTTTTTTAATAAAAATAAACTGATCATAACCTAATTAAATACTGTTTTATAATTTAACTCAAGTAAACACTTAAGTAAAACTTATTTTAACTAAGAAAACTTATAATAAAATCTAACTAATAAAATTTTAAAACTTGAGTAAACATTATCCAAATCTAACTAAAAAACTAAACTCAAACTATTAAAACTACTCCAATATGGAAGAACTTAAAATCAAAATTAAATTACTGCAAGCTAAAAATCAAGCAATCTTTGAGCGTTTATCGTCATTGTATGAAACTTCAAAGAAAATAAATACGACTAGTATTGAGCTTCGTTCGGCAGAGACGTTTATGGCAGACACACAAATACTCTCAGTTATTCGTCAGGAATTTAGTACTAACTTAGATAAAATAAATACATATTCTTTACAAATAGATCCTGATCATAAAATTGATTACAACAGTCAAATATCATTTGACGGCGTTTACACTCGTGTCGAGAGAATACGTTCACTCATCGAAGCGAACTCCTCAAGGTCATTGAATAACTCAACGTCTAGCGACAACGCGAGCGCGACGCAGTCCAAATGCTCGGTCAAGCTGCCACCAATTCTGATTCCGTTCTTTGACGGTAGAATTGAAAATTGGCCTGTTTTTTATGAATCATTTAAATCAAATATCCATAGCAATTTAAACCTTACAGATTCTCAACGTGTGCAATATTTAATAGGTAACCTAAAAGGAAACGCATTGCAAATTACCGCCGGAATTATTCCGTCAGGGGAAAATTATGCGTCTATCTGGAATAGTTTGGTTCAAAAGTACCAAGATAAACGAGCACTAGGCTCACACTATATGTCTAACCTACTAAATATCAAACCCGCAATTAATAATTCCGCCTCTTTAAATACCTTTATTGAAAGTTTTCACGCGTCTGTTTCGGCACTAGAACAATTAAAAATTAAAGACTTAAAGGATTTCATGTTATTAAATTTAGCTTTAAAAAAGTTAGATCCCGCTATCATACATTTATTCGAGATGCATATGAGAGATGTGGAGATTCCTACTTATACGGATTTCGTTGAATTCATAAAATCGCAAGTTAAAATACTCGATAGATCTACTTCTTCTCGGACCGCATCACTAAGTAACAATAACAACAATAATAAAAATAATTCTTATCGTAATCAGTCACGTGCTAGTACAGTACATACTTTTGTTGCTTGTGATAATAACCAAACTTGTTTATATTGTAACAACAAGGATCATTGGAAGCTTTACACCTGTCCAAACTTTCAAGCACTATCGGCCGGTTCGCGTTTGGATTTTATTAAAAACAAACGTGGATGTGTGAACTGTCTTAGTACAACGCACACTGCCTCACAGTGTAAATCTATACACACTTGTAGGACATGTAACAAAAAACATCACTCTCTTTTACATCTTGAACAAAGTTCACAGCCGCGATCGGTATCAGCTGACGCTGCAACTAGTTCCGCGCAATCACAACAGGTGGCGCTTTGTGCGTGTTCTCGCTTAGGCATAAACATTCCACGCACTACGGTTCTTTTGTCAACAGCACAAGTCTATGTTGATAACAAATATAACCAATACGTTTCTGTAAGGTGTTTAATAGATAACGCTTCGCAAAATAATATAATTACTTTAGCTTGTTGTAAGAAACTGCAATTAAATATTATACCACTTTCAAATTCTTGTATAAAGGGTGTAGGTACCTCTTCGCGGCCTATCATAGGTTACGTTGAGATAACAGTTACTGCAAAAAATAAAACAAATTCTTTTAAAATAACCGCTCTTGTTATTGATTGTATAACGGATAAATTACCATCTCACGTTGTTGACACCTCTGCTGTGCAACATTTGTTCGAGTTACCGCTAGCCGACCCCCTGTGGCACGTGCCCGGTGAGGTTGAATTGCTTCTAGGGGCAAAGCTGTTTCCGTATTTATTACTTCATAATAAAATTCTCTCACCTACCGCGCCATCAGCTATTGAAACCGTGTTTGGTTACATTCTTATGGGTGAGATACCTTCTAGTTTATATAATAAAAATAACATTGATTTAAATACTGCTTCATATTTTTCTACCGCGTTAAATATAGATGATTCTCATTGTTTTCTGTCGTTGGACGAAACTTTACATAAATTTTGGAATATCGAAGAAATACCTTCAAAATCTTTTATGAGCCCCGCGGATCGGGAATGTGAACAGCTGTACGCTTCTACTGTGTCACGTGACTCCAGTGGTACGTACTGTGTTACGTTACCATTCTGTAAAAATCCAGAATTACTCGGAAATTCATATGCTGTCGCTTATCGACGTTTAATTAACTTGGAGAAAAGTAAGCTTCGCGACCCGACTTTGCGCGCTAGCTATAACAAAATAATACAAGAATATATAGATCAGGATTATTTATCTGAAACCGCACCTAGTTCTGCAGGATATTACATACCGCATCACCCTGTTATTAGGAATGATAAACAAACTACTAAAGTGCGCATTGTCCTAGATGCCAGCGCTAAGTCTCATAATGGCGTTTCATTGAATGACTTATTGCACACAGGGCCGAATTTACAGGCTGACATATTTTTATTACTTTTAAATTTCCGTTTGTTTCCTATTGCAGTTACAGCTGACATAAAACAGATGTATCTTCGAATTAAGGTTATTGATGATCATCAAAAGTATCAAAAAATATTGTTTCGATTTAATACTATGGAACCTGTTCGCGAATTTAAATTTAACCGAGTTGCCTTCGGTCTTAAGCCCAGTCCCTTTCTAGCCATGCGCACTGTGCGTCAGCTGTCTGAGGATGAAAAACATCGGTTCCCGCGCGCATCCATTGTCGCTTCTCATGAGCTTTATATGGATGACTTGGCTAATTCGATCCCTACTCTGGAGGAAGCAAAGACTCTCTCCGCTGAACTTATCGCCTTATTTAAGGCTGGGGGCTTTGACCTTACTAAGTGGGCAAGTAATTCCTCGGAATTACTAGAGGTCATTCCACACTCCAACCGCTCTTCTATTAACTTCTCTGACGGGGATAATTTAAAGATCCTTGGACTCAAATGGATTCCTTCCGAGGATTGTTTCACCTTTACTACATCTGATTTAGATAAAGGTTGTACTAAACGCTCCATACTTTCCACTGTTGCCCGTCTGTGGGATGTTCTCGGTCTAGTGGCTCCTGTAGTTTTATTCGCGAAATTACTCATAAAAGAATTATGGAAATTAAACACAGATTGGGATGAAACTCCACCCGATTCTATCGTACGTCTTTTTCAAAAATTTAAAGAGCAACTGCCTCTACTTTCTTCTTTAAAACTGCCGCGTCATGTAGCCGTTACTATGGGTTGCATGACAAATATAGTAGGTTTTGCTGACGCCAGTTTGAATGCGTATGGCTGCGTAATATACTTACATGTCACTGACACAAATGGTAACACACACGTAAATTTGGTGTGTGCTAAATCTAAAGTTGCACCAGTTAAGGTCGTATCTCTGGCTCGTCTAGAGCTTTGCGCCGCTGTTCTTTTGTCTAACTTAATTAAACTAGTTTATGACACTTACCGCTCTCGCACCACTATTAATAAAATATTTGCCTTTTCCGATTCTACAATTACTCTTTCATGGATTCATTCCTCACCTCACAAGTGGAATATTTTTGTTAGTAACCGCGTCGCTAAATGTCAAGAAAATCTTGATCCTGAACATTTTTACCATATTAGCGGAAAGGAAAATCCTAGTGACTGTCTGTCTCGAGGTCTTCTACCTGAACAGTTACTAAATCATGATTTATGGTGGCATGGCCCTGAGTGGCTTCTGCGACCAACTGCTGAGTGGCCTATCACTCCGTTTGTATCTTCATGCAGCGCGCAATTGCCTGAGTTTAACAATAAATCTTTAACATTAGTATCTACCGTATCAGAACCTAATTTAATATATAGCCTTTCTCAAAAATTTACATCGTTAAATAAAATATTGCGCATAATTGTATACATTTTGAGATTTTTGCATATTATTCCTTATGACAAGGCAAATAAGATAATTACTGTCCGTGAATTAGTTACCGCTGAAATTTATTTAATTCGTTGTATTCAACAATTTCATTTTTTTTATATTTATGACGAAATTAAAAGTAAAAAACTTCGCTCACAGTTTAAGAAACTCGATCTGTTTATAGACGAGCATAACATAATTAGAATTGGTGGTAGATTGTCAAACGCGAACCTTCCTTATGAAGCTCAGCATCCCGCGCTTTTACCTAAACATGATAATTTTACACATGTTCTGATAGACTATTATCATCGCATTCATTGTCATGCCGGTGTAAGCCTTCTTAGCTCTCTGTTACGCCAAAAATATTGGATCCTCTCTTCCAGAGGTGTCATCAGACAAAGGGTACATGCTTGTAACTTCTGTTTTAAAGTTTCTCCTTCTCACCCCAGTCCAAAGATGGCTGATTTACCCGCTTGTCGCGTACAAGAGACTAAAGCTTTCGTTCATACTGGTGTGGATTACGCTGGTCCCATTAAAGTAACCTTATGTCGACGCAGAGGCCAAAGAAGTCAGAAGGCTTATATATGTTTATTCATTTGCTTCGTTACAAAAGCAGTTCATATTGAATTGGTTACCGACGTGTCATCGGACACCTTTATTTCAGCTTTTAAAAGATTTATTTCCCGCAGAGGACCTGTCTCTTATTTATATTCTGACAACGGAACAAATTTCGTTGGAGCCAAGGCTCAATTGCAAGAACTACTTGCTCACCGCTACCGCATAGAGTGGAAAATGATTCCACCCCGCGCCCCCCACTTTGGAGGGTTGTGGGAATCAAATATTAAATCTATTAAAACACATTTATACCGTGTTATCGGTTCTCAACTTCTTACTTATGAGGAGCTTTCGACTGTTCTCACTGAGATTGAGGCAGTTCTAAATTCCAGACCGCTCTGTGTCCTGAATGAGGATCCGTACCCAGAACCGCTTACTCCCGCTCATTTTATAATGGCTTCTCCGTTGACTACGTTGCCTGTCGTGAACGTTCCCGAAACGACGAAAACACTAACTTGCCGCAAAAAATTGCTTGACCAAATGGTTTGTAGCTTTTGGAGAAGATGGCGTATAGAATATCTACATAACTTGCAAGTTAGGCAAAAATGGTTAAATGTCGCCGACAATATTAAGATCGGTACAGTGGTTCTCATGCATCAGGATGATGTCCCTCCTTTGCGTTGGCCAATGGGCATAATCACCGAAGTTTTTCCCGGCAGGGATGGGACAACCCGCGTTGCCATGGTGAAGACATGCAGTGGCTCTTTCAAAAGACCTGTTGTTAAACTATGTCCTTTACCTTCTCAATAATACCACCGCGTGATTAAAATTCTAATTTAGCTTTAATTCACATATTTTCATTATTACTTTTTCTCTTTTTGTCCGCTTTAATTTAATTTCAATCCGCTTTAATGTAATTTCTTACCTTTTGAGAATACTACATATTCTCGAAAGCCGGGCAGGATGCTTGCGCAAGCTAGCAATATTAAAATGTTGGTATCATGTATCCAAACGCGTCTCACATATTGAAGGTAGTATTCATATTGGACCACAGTATTGAGCCAATCATACTCCGGCTTCCTTCCCAATCCTACCCCCATTCCGCAAAAGGTGCTACACAGCTACGCCAATGAGAACCGTTTTCCGCCGCGACGACAGAGGTCACCATGATGATTTCTTCCCTGTTCTCTTCAAACCGCTAACCGCTCAACACCGTGCACCGCTTAAAACTAAATCGCTGTACCATCATACTGTTATAAACTATTTAACGTGTTGGCCGACACAAAGTGATAAAGTGGGACAATATAATCGATTTTATTCACCGAGCGCGAGTGCAAAGACCATCCAGGAACGCGTGTCATCATCCACGGACCACGCCGGCAGTCGGTGCACCAACCTGCCCCTCCAGCACTCCCAAGTAAGTTACCTACCTATACTTCCCACACTTTCATTTGCTCAATTTCTGTGTCGTCCAATATCCGATCCGCTAAAATTACACAACGCTTGTTGGTCCTTCGAAGAGCCGCTATCCCTAACTTCACCAGTACTTAATTTATCTAAATACACATACTTAACATTACAAAAAGCCGCCATACTAAATACTTGCCGAATAGTTAGTAATTTTTTACAATTAGACTTAGATAATAATAATTTTACTGCAGTACAAAATACTTCACCTTTACAAACAGATAATTAGAATTTCGCCTTGGTTCACACCCGTGAGATTCTATAAATACCAGGTATAAATAATCCTGAGAAAACGAAAGTTTAAGACCATAACAATAATAATATTCCACAACTATCACACAACGCCATCTAGTCCCAAGCTAAGCAGAGCTTGTGTTATAGGTACTAGACAACTGATAAACATACTTAAACATTTCTAAATGCATACATATTAAAGATAAATTACACCCAACTGTAAATCTTCAACCCTGCATCACACCAGACTTCTACCTTTCTACACATAGGGCAAGGATAACGGATGAAGGCAAGGTTAGCTCAATGGCCGTCTGACCACTGCTGCAGCGCATTGCAGTCTCCAGTGCAGAAATCTAGATTAGGTTAGATTTCTGCACTGGACAAAATATTTGTATGATTTACAAGTGAAAAAAACCCGAGCGAGCATCAGTGTTAAAAAAATACTTTTCCGGTTTTGTCAATTGACGACACGGTTGGCACAGTGACTGAACGATCGACTGCTATGCAGCGTGTCGCGGGCTCGATCCTCGCACTAAACAAATATTTGTATGATCTACAAGTAGTTGTTCCGGGTCTGGGTGTTAGTGTATGTGAGTTTCTATGTTTGTAAACGCACCCACAAAACACGAGAAATTCCTAGTGTGGGGGCAAAGTTTTTTATTTTATTCATTTGATTTGATTTGTTATATTTCGCGGCGTCAGTCAGGACTGCCTTGAGATCACGATGTTCAGTCAAAACTTGGATAGTCTTACAATCTGTATCCAAGTTGCTAGTTTTCCTAATAAGTAAAAGAAATGACTACTATTACGAAATAAAATAATCACCAAATCTCAGATAGACTTTCCCGACTCAATTTTCATTCGGCATTCACCCTTATTAGGTAATGTTGTTTTGGTCCCAATTTTATGTACTTTCTCCGGTGTTTATCGCCTAAATAATTGTGAAAAAAGTGGAGGGAGGTCCAGGAGTAAAAACTAAGTAGACTACGTTGTCAGTTGAACGGGCATGTTATTAAGTAGCTTATTGATAACAGCTGCCAAGCTCGCACACCCTTTGAAGTTAAACAAGTTTGCTCGTGAAAAACACACGATCCTTTACATGTATTAATTTAAAATGAGTACACACTGGCCGCTCTGAATGATGGTAATGAGTTTCTGTGCAAACGAGCAGTGCAAACAAAATTATCAGCGATTCTGCGCCGGGTGGGTACCTACCTTTATCTGGTACTTATATATAATGTTATTTGTGTAGGTCACACGTGTAGCCGGTTTTGAAATAATAACATCATGAGTGAAGAAAATATGGAACCCAGGAAACACATGTATTGCAGAGCAATCGCTTCAAGCATGTCCGTCACCGCTACAGACGCAACTTCCGACAAGCATACACACACGATCAAACCAAATATTCCCATGTCTCTTAAAACTAGCTGCAGGTATCTCAAGTCGCATAACTTGAGGCTGTGAACTGGTCTGGTTTTAATTAATAAAATAGTTACTGTTACCTTTATTAACAACAGCTCTCTTCCGAATCGAAAAATTCTATTTGAGTTCAACACAATATTAAAGTAAACTTAGTGCTATTATAAATAAAGCGTCCATATATACTTTCTTACTAAAGTTTATTCACATCCATTTTAGAAGTAAATGATATCAAAGTTTCCGCAAAATCAGTTCAAAGTCCCTTTCATGAACCTCAGCAAAAAATCTAATAAGTCGGGGCGTCTGTCACAATCTGTTTCATCACTCGCTCCGTTTGACCGATCACTGAAAACCTTTCATTACTCTAATGGGACTCACAATACACAATCGAATTCCTTTCCTTATGTGCGGCAAATGTATTGAAATATTATTTCTGGCACGTTTGGGACCATTTTGGGTTCTTTTGATACCCTATATAGGTTGTCACTTAAACCTATGTCTGAAAATATAATTTGAAAGGCTCACAAAGGATTTGTGAAATGTGTTTGTAAGATGGAATAAAGGGAATTGAGAACTCAATAAACTGGAATATTTTTTTTATATTTCTGGGAATACTAGTAACAATGTCAACAAAAGCAGTATGCTGTGCAAGGAGGTTTCATGCTTGATTGTTTTCACAACTTACTGGCTACATTTTTGGAAAGAAGAACAAGGAAAATAAATCAAAATCATGGTACAAACGATTATGTTTTTGTTTTTCCTTGTTACAGAGAAACTAAAGTAAGAAACAAATCCTGAAATATTATTGTCTAGCAGATTTATGTAAACTTGTTTCTACTTGTTTTTGATAAAGTTTGAAATCCAGGTAACTCAAAGTTATATTTGAATGTCTAACTTTTTTAAAATAGTCAGCCCTTCTGTAGCTGATCCCGTGCTATGAGAGTATTTGAAAATACGACATATTTCAGACTTCCGATACAAATGGAAATCAAGACACAATCGTATCGAAATCATAATATAATACACCGAGCATTGGGCAACTGTAGAAAAGCTGGAACATAAATATTGTTGTTCCACAAACTTCGGAACACGTCATGATATCGTGTCCTGCGTGACAGCGTGACTTATGGAGTGGCATGTGATATCACTAAACTCATTTCTAAGTTCAGTGTCCACCCATTAAAGTTGCCATCGCTACGCTCACGCTCATAAGATAAAAGCAATGACAACAATAATTCAATGTAATGTTATCAGTGTCGGCCGTTTCTCTAGGCGTATAACCCAGAAAGGGTCCCATTTTATTGAATATGGCTGCTGTGTCTTCCGTTTTACTTATTTCTTCGAGTCCAATGTGATTTTGTAGTAAATCTTCTTATTTGTTGTAAATGTTGGTGACGAACAATGACAATGTGACGAATGTGCACTTACTTTATTAAAATAGGCTTTTTTACTAAAAAAATGTATTAGTCCGAAAAATAGATTTAGAAAAAAATATTTGTCCCGTATTTTTTCATCTGTAACGTTAACCGAAATTGTCGAAGATACGCTTATATATGCTTCTAAAAATCACAAAACATCACTTGGCGTTATGACGTCACAAGCCCCCATTCCCGAAATAAGAAGCGAGAGAAAAATACGTCGAACTCTATTTAACGGACTAAGCAGATTTTCAATTTACTTAATATGCAGTTAACTATTATCACATGTCTGTCGCATCCAAGAGTGATTAGTTTAGCTACAGCTTACAATTTTGAATTTTGTTGCACTAACGACCGACAATAAATAAATTGTGTGGAAACTTGCAGATCAATTCAATTGAAAGTTTACTAACCGCTAACTGTATTTATAAAATTTAAGAAATTTAAGTTTTTCTATTTATCTTCTTTTTAAAATGGTCTTCATTATATGCCATCTGCCTGTCATTCTGTAGAAAAAACGATCAATCGTTGAACTAGCTGCAGAACGCAGGTGGATTTAATTAATTTTGTTTTTGGCATTATCATTAATTTATATCGTTGATTATGCTGACTGAGTAGACAAGTGGAGACACATTTTTTTGTATTAGTTCAGAAAGCAGTGTAGCACTAGCAACCAGCCGAGCCGTATGACCAGATGTAAGTATCTAATTATAGGTGCAAACCCGTGCTTCACCTAGTTTTTCCACCTAGGTTAAGCATAAAGACTACTCGTGGAAACTGAGCTCCTTTGTACACAACGTGACGCAAGTCTCCTATACTTTTTTTTTTAGCATGTAATCATCAAATGAGTTCTGCCACCCAGGGCAGGGCGGGAGGGACTGTCACACTCGTACTGACTAAAATCCACGGTGTCCTTCAATAGCCCTTTATGTTCCGGGGTCACGATAATGAGTTAGGTCCCGGGACCCAGGCAGGCTTTGGCTCTCTAGAGGGAGGCCCCGTCATCAAGCTGACACTCTTTGAGGCGCGCGTGGACCACAACGCGCCGTCGACTAGGGCATGGTCCGACAGCGAGTCGCCCATTACTCGCCGCCCGCATGCCCGCGCCTACGGTGGCCGGAGATCGTCTGCTGAGCTAATGTCCGACGCTGTGGGCGTCTACCGCGGGTCCATATTGGCTCACCTAAAGTTGTTTACCCGAAATTGTTCTTCCTAACGATTTGTAATCCGAATGATCACTCTTCCTAAAGTTTTTCATCCTAAAGTTTTTATTCATACTTTTTGTAGTGCTACCGGCGATGTTCATAACACTCATTTTTCCGAAAATTGTTATCAATAATATCGTTATTGTAAATATATTGAAACTCCTACTGTTTTTTATCATAACGTTTTTATCCCTAAACATTATTACGGTGATATTTTTATTTAGTCATTTTACTGGATTTAGTCAAACTAAATCCAGTAAAATGTCGACAATTTAGTCAAACTAAATAAAGTAAAAATAATGTCGAGAAAATTCGACGGAGCACCGCTTCGCGGTGCTCCTACTTCTGGGTGGTTTAAAAAAAAATAACCACGAAGGGGATGGCGGGGTCTTTCAGACCCCGCCATCCCCTTCTAACCTAACCTGTCCGAGTCGGGGTGCCCCCAGTCGTTTTTGGTCAGAGTGTCGTGTTGGGGTCACTATGAAAAAATACTGGCGACAAATTTCCAGGTTGCGCTCGCCGGCCGCTGCCGCGGCACCGCTCGCTTTGCTCGCTCGACTCGCGAGTAGCTGGTCACAGTTCTAACCTAACCTAACGTATGGATATCTTTTCAGGTACACATAAAATTAAAGAAGACGTTTTAACTAATAAAAAAAAAAAAACAATTCATATAATTAGTGAGTGCGAAGCAAGCACTTCCTCAAGTATACGTGCTAATATGCCAACAAAATAAAAATAAATCTAAACAAAAAAGATATGACTTTGAATAATAGTGTAAAAGAAGGTTATGTTGAGAAAATATAGGAAAACAAATAATTTAGTATAATAGATGTTTATTGCTACCGACATTATGAAGTCGAATGATTCGGAATTACGAACATTAGTGACAGTGCAATTAGGAGTTGTGATCATTAGGATTAAAAATGTTAGGAATACAATTTTCGGGTTTCCGATGATCGGAGTTTAAATTTTAGGTGAACTTTGGCGCGCCCGTCTACCGCTGCGGCTGAGGTGGAGGGAGGACGAAGTCTCCTATACCTTACAACTTTGGTATCCAGGCGACTATCGCAATACAAATCCATAGAGGTTTGTACACAGACACGCGCTAATGAATACCAAAGTCGTAAGGCATCGGAGATTTGCGCCGCGTTGTGTACGAAGGTGTTTAGGGTCTGTGCTCCACCTAATGGTCAGTACAATCAAGTATGTAAGTATTGTATTAGGGGACATGAGTGTTCATCATCATCAGCCTATAAATGTTCCCACTGCTGGGACACAGGCCTCCTATCTGCGAGAGAGAGTGGGCTATAATCCACCACGCGGGCTCAGTGCGGGTTGGTGGATGTCACATATCTTTGAACTTTTGTTTCTGGGATATATTTGTTTAGTTTAGTTTGCTCACGATGTTATCCTTCACCGTTTTGAGAACAGTGGTGATGAAATAAATTACACAAAGTAATGCGCCTGGCTGGGTTCGAACCCACGACCTGCAACTCGTAAGTCAGGGCTGATACCACTGGGCCACCACTGCTCCATACTTTTAGTACGTGTGCATCTAAATATTTGTTGCATGAATTAATTTCTCAAGTATTTTGTAATGTTGGTTGGGGCAGGCTAATTGCCACAATAGGTTTTCCGCGTTGTGGAACTTAGGCCCCGCGTCACATATTACTCCGCGTTTCGGTCGCGGAAATGTCCGAACGGGTTACCGTGTTCCTGGAACGTAAAAGGCAATTGAAGGAATACGCTGGTTTTAGTCCCTTCCACTCCACTCAGGGTAGGAAGACTTTACGATTGGACGAACGATTTAGAAAAGACCCCGCTCTTCTTTTGCAATAAATTCTGCCTAACTATGACTTGTAATATGTCGTGTATTAAAATTCAAGCAAAGGCTTCTTCTTTGTTTAAATTACTCTTGACCACTCTTCAAAGAAACTTGTATAATATATTTATATAGTAGTTTTATACAAAGAAGTGCCTATTTACTATCTGTTCCCCAAAGACACATAAAAGAGGCTTGTATGAGAACCTTCGTAATCTTATAAGTGACCACGTTTCATTTGCCTAAGAGCTAAGAAGGTCACGAGAAATAGTTGCTATTTGCTAACGAAAACAATATCTTTAAGAAATCTTACAGCACGTGATTAAAATATGTCATGCATTCTAATCCTGTAAAACAGAGGTTTACATCTGGGTCGCGGGACTGTCTCATCAGGTAACCGTGGCCCTGGAAAGTAAAAGGCTATTGAAGGAATACCGTGGATTTTAGTCAGTACGCTGTCTGACAGTCCCTACCGTCCCGCTCTGGGCGAGACGACTCATTTGATGATTTTACAACGATAAAAAAGGTCTCATCTTAGTCTCTTGGCTAGATTGAAGCCATTAAAAAAACGACGGGTTGCACTCCGGGAGTGCCGGCAGAAGTGAAAACTTGAATATTAACGTTGTGCATTTATTTATTGGCTACCTGTGGACATTTTGCGAAAGGAACATTTTGCGCCTGAGCCATTTTAAACACTTCATATACACGGACTTTACGAATACACAGCCGTGTGGCCACTACACAGACGGTCAAGCCGGTGTCGAGTCTGCTAATTATTAGTCAGAATGGCGCCACAATGGCGTTTCAATTGTAGTGCTTATTCGAACCAGGAGTAAAAAATGGTTCGAATAAGCACTACAATTGAAACGCCATTATGGCGCCATTCTGACTAATAATTGTAGTGCTTATTCGAACCAGCAGTAAAAAATGGTTCGAATAAGCACTACAATTGAAACGCCATTGTGGCGCCATTCTGACTAATAATTAGCAGACTCGACTGCTGTCACCATCCATGGATGTGTGTGGCACGCTGTAACATAAACACACATGAACATTCTCGCAAGCGTCCTGCGCCGCCTAAACGAAACAGCAGGCCGGTCGTGTTCGTCGCTTGAAGAAGCTTTCACTTTAAAAAATTAACCTATGAATCTGTCAAAGTCAAAGTCAAAATTATTTATTTGCGTTAAATGTGGTATGTACAAAGATGGTAAAAATAAATATAAGTTCAAACACATTTCGCCATAAAAATGACATGCAAACATTATTCTGTTTTAGGTTACACATTATTTGGTAACTGCATAAAATAAACTTCAGGGCTTGTTAAATTTATATAAAACAATATTTTGCTGTTAAAATTAGTTAACATACAAATTATACTTTACCTAAAATATTTAAAATTAGTTTGCAAACATAACATTAAAAACAACCAATTCAAAATATTATTATAGATATTACATTATTGTATTATATATTATTATTATATTATTGTTCTAAATAGTTATAATACATTACGGTAGTGATATGACTTACAATTGGTTTTTTTTAGAAATTCAGCTACGGAATAAAAGCTGTGTGAAATGAGCCATTTTTTTAAAACAATGCAAAATTTTTTGTAGGGAAGGTCAGTAATATCTTTTGGTAATGAGTTAAAGATAAGAGGAGCCATATAAATACAATTACGTCTGACTAGTTCAATCCTAGGAACCGGCATTTTTAATGGGAACTGTGCAACTGTACGTTTATTTTTGTTGTCTAAGGGTTCAAAAAGCGAATAATTTGTTTTGACAAATTTTGCGATTTCGTATATATACATACAAGGAACTGTAAGAAGGTTGTGTGACTTAAATACTGGTCTGCAAGAATCAGTCCAGTCCATGTTGAAAATTGAGCGTATGCATTTTTTCTGTGCTAACAGAACTCTTGTTACCTCAGAAGAGTTCCCCCAGAGAATGATGCCATACCTGATGATGGAGCAAACATAGGCATGGTATACCATCAAAGCAGTTTGTCTAGTAGTCTCATCTTTGACTTTTTTGAGTGCGAAAACGAATCTATTTATTTTTGTACTAAGTTCATCGATGTGATCCTTCCAGGTGAAATGTTCATCAATTGTAATACCTAGGAATTTAGTTTTATTAATTTGTTGAACTGCTTGATCTTTGTGGGCTATGTTAAGTTTGATATATTTACCTTTCTGTGTTTTAAAGTTTAATATTTTAGTTTTCTCTATATTACTTTTTAAAGCGTTCGTATCTAACCATGTTATTATTTTATTTAAGGTTTTATTTATTGTAGACTCATGTGATTCGTCATTTTTATTATCTAAGATAACTGTTGTATCATCAGCAAACAGAACACAGTCTTGGTCTATAGCTTGCGGAAGGTCATTGACATATACAATGAATAACGGTGGCCCCAAGATGCTTCCCTGTGGAACACCAAAGTAATTGTATCGAGGAACAGAATCAAAGTTCGTGATGCAATTGACTTTGTCATCGAATTTAGTTATTCTTGTTATCTGCGTTCTGTTAGAAAGATAAGTTTTAAACCACTCTAAAGCCGGGCCCCGGATACCAATTTTACTTAATTTATTAATTAGAATGGAATGATTTACAAAATCAAAAGCTTTGCTTAGGTCTAAGAATAAAGCTGAAGTTGTTATTTTGGAGTTTATATTATTTAAAACTGATTTGGTTAAATGAAAAGCTGCTAAGGACGTAGATTTATTTTTCCTAAAACCGTATTGCTCTTTTGCCAGCATATTATATTTTTCCAAGAAAGGGAGAACTCTTTTATACATAACCTCATACGTCGTGCGATTGCTGCTCTGAGTGTGTTGTGTTGAAGTTAGTCCCTCAAAATAATTAAAAAAAGTGTCAATTTCTTGTGAAGTTTGACCTAAACTTTATTGTGTTATGTACAGTGACTCAAGTGGATTCTATTTCGTGCAAAAATCATCTAATAAACTAAATTTAATAACAGTATTCATCAAAAACAGTTTAAAAATTTAAAACTTTCTGTGTGTGAAGGTGACCTCAACGATTTCGAGAACAAAAGAACTCATTAGTGACAAAGAATTTGCAAGTCATGTGTGAACATAAACTTTGAATACAACCAAGAATTTCGATTCAAATTTGTAAGTCTTCGTGGTCGAGTGGCGGAGAGAGTGCTTTTTGTCTCACCACTACCGAGTGCCTCTGGTTCGAATCTCACAAACCGCAATACTTTTTCTACATAATAATTAATACAATTTTGAAGAGAAGTTTGTTACTTGAAAATGACTGACAAATTAAGTACGCTTCGTTCACCGAGCAAGATAAAATTCCATTCCGACACTGAATTAAACATCGCTTCTAGTTCGGAAATGAGCGGCGAACAGAATGTGGCAACACGAAAACGCAAACAGCCGGATTCTGATTGGGTACAGGCGATTAACGAATTATCAGCAGAGTTTAAGAAAACCTTAAACGAGTGGCGCCGGGACATGGAATCTAGTATCACCAAAATATCTGACAATGTTATATTAGTGAAGAATGAACTCTCGTCACTCACTCAGATCACGTCAGACATCAAGAGCGAAATTAATTCACTTCAATCCGAGCAATTGCTGATAAAACAGCGAGTTTCTGGGTTGGATGTGAAATACGAAGGTATGGCAAGTCAAATTGATTCTCTCAAGGATTCCGTTCAATTTGTCAGTAATGACCAAATTGATATCTGCAAGAAGGTCAACCAGATTGAGCAAAAAATTAAGGAGTCTGTCAATTTGGCCCCAATTGTTTCGGAGCTTGTGACAAAAATAGACCATTTAGAACAAAGTGCTCGGAACAATAACATAGAAATATGTAATATTCCTGAACGGCGAAACGAAAATCTTCTATTATTAATGCAAACCATTGGGTCTGAGATCAAATACAACATCCAACAAAGTGACATTATTTCGATCCATCGCGTCCCACATGCGCATCAACAAAACAATAAGCCCAAGAACATCATAGTGAAATTTGCAACCCGCGTAATGCGCGATAACATACTCAGCGCCCATCGGTTATGCAGAGGGCTTACTACCGAGCAGCTCGGCATATCAGGAACATCACAACAAATATATATGCACGAACATCTAACTTTAAGAAACAAACATTTGTTTCGAGAGTGTCGTGAAGCTGCCAAGAAATATAATTACAAGTTTCTATGGGTCAAACATGGAACAATTCTTTTGCGCGAAAAGGAAGCTACTAAAGCTTTTGCCATTCGTAATTCGGAAGATATTGCTAAAATCAAGCCTGGCTATGCGGCAACAAATGATAAACAGTAAGCTGCATGCGTCTAACATCAATTTGTATATTATTTTTAGAAACGCACTTTATTTTACAAAATGGCTGTGTATATACCACCAAATACATGTGAGAGCATATATGTTGATTATTTTGACCTATTGCAATCAGTGTTGGATGACGTTAGAACTGACAAGTTTTATTTAATAGGAGACTACAATATACCAGACATTGACTGGGTTGCCGGCTTAAACGCCACTTCACCGTCTAGTCTGATTGGCCAAGGCAACTCTCCAGTTTGTGGACAGTTGTGTTCGTTTATTTCGTATCTAAACGCTCGGCAATTTCACAACATAAAGAACCAAAACGGCAAAATACTAGACTTAGTTATTAGTAATGATGACTGCACCATTTCTACACCAGTAGATTGTCTGCTACAACTAGATATTCACCATCCTCCTTTCTGTATCATGGTTTCGCCGTGTCTATCATATAGTTCAATGAGACGTAAATCACTAAAAAAATTCAATTATTTTAAAGCTGACTATGGAAAAATTAATGACTACTTAAATGATATAAATTGGAAGGAAACACTAAATCAACAAACGATCGACGAATCTCTTAATACGTTTTACAACATTATATTTCGAATTATTAAAAAGTGCGTACCTTTAACTACTTCCAGAACTTCTAAATTTCCTATTTGGTTCCCAAAGTCACTTATACATATTTACAAAAATAAAGCTAAAGCCTGGAATAGGTGGAAAACATATAACAATATTTCAGACTATGAGCAGTTTTCACTATACCGGTCTAGGTTCCAAGACGAATGCAAGAAGTGCTATAACAAATACATGAGTTCGGTCGAGGATGGTATCCAAAATAATGTAAAGCATTTTTGGACTTTTATAGCTAACAGAAAACGTTGTACGGGTATTCCTTCCGCAATGGTTTATAACAACCAGACTACTAGTGACCCGGAAAAAATTTGCAACTATTTCTCTGATTATTTTCACTCGGTTTTTGAGGCATCTTCCCAAAGTGGTAATTCACCAATGCACAGCGAATGTTCTGAGAGCTGCACTCTGTTGAATAACATTCAGTTCACTGTCGATGAAATTCGTGAGACCCTCAAGGCTTTGGACCCTTCAAAGGGACCGGGACCGGATGGTCTGCCGGTACAGTTCATAAAGAATACTGCTGATTGTCTTTGCATACCCTTGCATATTATTTTCAATTCGTCACTTTCGCAAGGGACATTTCCACATGCATGGAAACTGGCCAATATAACCCCTGTTTATAAATCAGGACCTAAAGAGGATGTTGAGAACTATCGTCCCATTTCAATATTGTCAACTTTGTCAAAGGTCTTTGAAAGACTAGTACACAATAAAGTATATCCAATTCTACACAATATTATAATTCCTCAGCAGCATGGTTTCGTTCAAAGAAGATCGACGACTACGAACCTAATTACCTTTGTAGACTATTTGTTTAATAACATTGACTCTCGTAACCAAGTAGACTCTATATACACTGATTTTAAGAAGGCCTTTGACAAGGTTGACCACGCGCTACTTTTGAATAAAATTGCGTTCAATGGCATACGCGGTGATCTTTTAAGATGGTTCTCGTCTTATATTTCAAATAGGACGCAGAGAGTTGTGATAAATGGATTTATTTCTAACACTTTGACAGTTACCTCTGGGGTTCCCCAGGGTTCCATATTAGGACCACTTTTATTCATTATTTTCATAAATGACATTAATACTTGTTTTCAAAACTCAAAAATATTGCTCTATGCAGATGATCTCAAAATTTATAGACCAGTTAAAAATTTACAAGACTGCCGCCTGCTGCAGCAAGACTTAGACAGGTTTTCTGAATACTGTTCGCACAATAAGCTCCAGCTAAGTATAACTAAGTGTTGCTGCATAAGTTTTACCAAAAACAAAAATGTTTTGACCCATTCTTACATCTTAAATAATGTGAACCTAACAAGAGTGGCATTAGTCCGGGATCTTGGAGTCTTGCTAGATGATAAACTACAACTTGAAGCTCATATTAGTAAAATAGTGAACAATGCCTTCAGGATGTATGGTTTTGTAATGAGGTCATCTACTGAATTTAAACGCCCATATACATATTTGTATCTTTATAAATCATTGATCAGGTCTCAGTTGGAGTACGCTGTTACGGTGTGGAATCCCTTCTATACTAAATATTCAGATGCGATTGAAAAGGTACAGCGTAAATTTTTGAAAGCCATGCTTTTTCGTTGTTTTCGTACCCAAGCATCTTACAGTGACCTTCTGGATAGGTTTAAGCTACTAAATTTAAAGGCCAGACGAACTTTTTTAGAGACAATGTTTTTATTTGACCTATGCAACCATTCATATGACTGTACTGATATTAGTAATAAGATCTGTTACTTAGTACCTAGAACTAGCATGAGCCGTGGAGTGCGTGCGAGACCACTCTTTGCTATAACATCAACTCGTACGAATGCTGGCTTGCGCGCACCCTTACGTCGCATTACTAATCAGTTTAATAATTTTTTTAACAATATTGATATCTTCGCTTTACATGCTAATAAATTCCGAAGCCTAATCCGCCAAAAAATTTTAGAAATGTAAACACAGCTATGTGTTTTTATCAACAATATCAACATAATGATGTTTTTTCTTTGTATTTGCATGCCTATTTAGCTTTAGTTATATATTTAAGCACATTTTTTACAATAATATTATTTATGTATTAATTGCAATCGCACTACTTAGGTGCATTAAAAATTACACTTTTCTTATAATCTGTGGAAAATGTCGTGGGTTATACACTTGCTCACTTTGTATGAATTGTTTTGTATATTATTGTAGTGTGTAACTGTTTATTTTCCTAAATAAATAAAATAATAAAAATAAATAAATAACCCTTTCAAAGACCTTTGATAGAATCGGAACAAGAGCGATAGGACGGTAATTGTTTTTGTCACTTTTTGAGCCTTTTTTATGCAATGGTTTTATAACAGACATTTTTAATTTATCCGGAAAACAGCCTTGTTCTAAAGACAAATTGATAATATATGATAGAGGTTCAGCGATTTATGGAGATATTTGTTTGAGAAGGTCTGTAGTTATATCATCATAGCCGGCTGATTTAGTGTTTTTTAATGTTTTTAATATGCTGAAAATTTCAGACGGATTACAAGGCGTTAGAAAAATGCTATTATCATTACTTTTAATATCGGGGTTAGAATCAATAGGGGTGCTTAGACAGGTAGCGCTATTTTCAACAACATCAATAAAGAAATTATTAAATTTATTTGCTATGTCCGGGCCCGATGTTACTGTAACATCGTTGTCAATAATATCATTAATATATTCGCGAGATCTTTCGTTACCTGTACAACGTTTAACAATATCCCATGAAGCTTTACCCTTATTTTTTGAACAGGCAATGTGCTTTAGGTTACATAAAGATTTTAAGTTATGAATACATTTCCTTAACAAGTTGGAGTAAACCTTAAATTTAGTTTTATTTTCACTTGTTTTGCTTAGATAGTATTTATATCTTAATATACGTTTAGTGTGACTACTCATTTTAACTCCTTTTGTAATCCATTTTAATGTACCATATTTAAACTGTTTTTTTACCTTTATGACGGGGAAACATAATTTATAAAACAAAGTTAAAGTATCATGAAAGTTATTAAAAGCACTATTTGTGTCAGAAATATTGTATACTTCCGAAAAAGATAGGTTGCTGATATGTTCGATGAATTTGTTGACATTTTCTTTACTCAGGTCATTAATGGTCATAAAGTAATAACTTGATATAGGTTTTTGATCGTATTCAAACTTCACAACCTGTGCTGTGTTATGATCTGATAAATAAACATTATGTGTAGAACCTACTATATTTGGAACATTACTGATGATGTTGTCAATACATGTGTTTAACCTGGTGGGCTCTTTGATGTGACACCGCATACCATAATTAGAGAGAAGATCTTTAAATTTTGTACCATCTGGTCAGTGATAGTGCGTACCTTGGCCAGGCTACAAATGATACGCTGGGACACATACGGTCTCCCAACCACTGAAAATGCGACGTAACATATTGTCTAAAGTACGATTATTAATTCCAGTCAGTAAAATTACATTTGTACATGAATGAAATGTACTTTGTATCGGTGACAGTTGCATTGTCATTTTACTGACTGGAATTAATAATCGTACTTTAGTCGTAGAATATTTCATGTGACACGCTCAGTGGCGCGCGTCTGACAATGTTTTACTTTTAAATAAACCTCTTTACGAATACGGAGAGTGTTTTATTGAACGCGTCTGACGTCAGAGATGTCACGATAACGTGTTAGAAAGATAGACAGCTATCTCTTTGAACAGATTCGAATACATTATTCTCGGTTTTGATTCCATCAATAAGCTCGTTCACACAGAGCCAGACCAATGTTTAAAAGGTTAAAAGTTTTGACTTTGGCTTGCATGTACATTCAAGAAACTGGTGTATTTGTTAATAATAATAAATGTTTTTTCTCCACAGTAGCTGACGATAAAAGATTCACAAAAAGAGATCCCACTAAACTCAAAACCCATCAATTTTGCAATAGTACCCTACACTATAGAAACAGTTACCTAATGTCTATCAAAATTTACAATCATATCCCGAAACCTATCAGAGAATCACCTTGTCAATTTTTCAAAAACAAACTAAAGTCGTGGCTACTCCAAAAGTCTTTCTATTCTTTAAAAGATTTTTTTGATGATAGATAGATAGTTATTAACGAATTAGGTGAAATTCACAGGCCAAAGTTGTTATAGTTGTTATTGTTATTGTTTAATTTTATTTCATAGATATACTCGTATGTAACTATAGTTTATTGTTATATAATCTGAGGTTTTACTATTCGAGTTACTTTAATTTAGCCTTTTCTACATATAAAATGTGTCTTTCGTTAATTTTATGTTGAATTAAATTTAAATGTTACTTTATTGTAAGTAAACATAAATATTCGTATGCCGCTTTATGCGGTGGATATGCTGTACTAACTATTTATAACACCTGTAAACCTACCATATTCTACGAATAAATGTCTTTGTCTTTGTCTTTGAGCTCCGTATATCGTATACGTTTTTATTCGGCCATGACGTATGTTGCTGTATGAGCGAAATCGCACACAAGTCTAGTAAAAATACGGATCCGACAAAATATACGAACTCCAGTAGCGACAGATCCGTTAAAAACGGTACTGTAGATGTGGATGCTATGTATGAACCCTAAGGAGTAAATCGCGAAAAGAAAACTCAGTGTTCATGAAAAATGACGAAGTAGACACATCAAAAAAAGTTTGAGATCAATAAGCTGTTTATTTTATGGAAAAACAATTGAATTGTTTTAATTGTTCTATAATGTAATTCTATATTTTTAAACAAATAATCATAAAAGAAGATGAAATCATATAATAATCTACCGTCACAAAAAAGATTTCTATTTTTCAAAGTGATCGCAAACTTTTTTTGTTGTGTGTAGACGTGAGTGGTACAGGGTAATATTTTACAGCCTGTTGAACAAAAAAGTTCAAAACATACTCAACCTCGTTCAGGAAACAATTTAGCGATGTTATGTTTTCTATTGATTAATGGTTTTTAGCTTGTGTATAATGATCTACTATGCATACTTAAATGGTTGAGACAAAAACAAAATAAAATGTCTGAATACGCAGTTATGTAATATATGTAGAAGAAAAGCAAAAAAAAAATCGTGCCAGTGAAAAAATAACTTTATAACGTATGCCTATGTGAATATAAAAAATACTGAATTAAAAAGCTCACTGAAAGCTCATACACAGGGACACAGACATGGATACTGAAAACATAACATCTCGTTTTGTCAAGTCGAGCTATCAAAACAATTCGAAGTCAGTTTTGAATACCATTCAGCCATCTTCAAGCATGTTTACTTCAAGTTGAAATAAATGGCTATATGACTAGCACTACTTTTAATTACGGCCTATAAACCAAGTAGTCTAACTTTAATAAGATAGATTCCCGCTACCCATTTTAGGTTCTCCGAAGTGTCTACGGCGTAGCTGCTACGGCGTAGCTATTTTCCCGCAACGCTGGCTACGTCGTAGTTCATGCACATATTCGCGTTTTTGTGACGTAAACGGGAACTTTAAAGTTAATTTGATGGAAAAAAATGTTCCTCATTCGTACATTATACGCACTTTTTAAGCTATTGCATAGCTTCTATCGCGGGCCTTCAGCGCGGGGACCGAATCCAGAAATTCCGTAACGAAAAAACCTCACGCTCATTTAATTTAATTAAATTATTAAATTATTATTCTAATTAAATTAATAATTTATTAAATTAATTATTAAAATTTATTAATTATTAATTTATTAATATAATAATAATAATAATAAAATAATAAAACCATCATAATAATATTTTTTTTTTGTTTTTTTTTTATTCTTTTTTTTTAATTAAATATTTAAAAATGTAACTTGAATTAATATCAAAGAAAAAGCAATACTGCATGAATAAAATAAATAAATAAAATTATAATTGCATAAGTTGATATAAAAAACCGGCCAAGTGCGTGTCGGGCCACGCACAGTGTAGGGTTCCGTAGTTGCCCATCAAAATACTTATGCGAACTAACTAAACTGATTCGCTGAATTTAATTTTAAAAAGAAGAATTTTCAAAATCGGTTCAGGAGTCTTTGAGAAATCGGGCAAAATACATTTAAAAAAAAGATTACGACGAATTTAGAACCTCCTCCTTTTTTTGAAGTTAGTTAAAAATAGTTGACGATAAAAACCTACCTATCCCCAAAAAACATACCGTAAAACATACCTATTAAAGCTGTAAAAATAAAGTTGACAAACTTACATTTGCAGTTGAATAACATGTTCTCCGATACATTTTGTTTAAGAAAAATATTATCCAAGTACATTTTATAAGTTGGTCGACTATTACTCGTAAAGTTGTAAAGCCTGCTTAGTCATGATAATTTTCTTTTAAACTTCGTTATATATACTACTATTGTGAATTTTTTCACACCCCCAAACATAACCGTTTAGCTGGTAGAGGGGGGGGACACTCGAGTCGAGCAAAATTTAGCACTTTAAAGCTTAATATTTCACAAACCAATTTTTTTATCAAAAAATTGTTAATGGAAACTATCAATATTTTTTAAAGACCTATTTAATGATACCCCACACTATGGGGTACGCGAGAAAAAAAAATAACACCCCCACTTTACGTGTACAGGAGATACCCTAAAAAAAAATATTTTACGAGATTTTATTTTACCACTTTTTCGGCACAACAAATCCATATATTTACACCAAATTACAGCTCTCTAGTACTGTGCGTCTCTGAGCTAAACTGCGGACAGACGGACGGACGGACGGACGGACGGACGGACGGACATGGCGAAACTATAAGGGTTCCTTGTTGACTACGGAACCCTAAAAATGCTATGCAATAGCTTTTTTTTTTCTTTAAAACAACGTTGGTTGCCCCACACTAGGAATTTCTTCTAGCATCGTGGGTGCGTTTACAAACATATAAACTCACATATACAAACACCCAGACCCGGGACAACTATTTATAGATCATACAAATATTTTGTTCCGTGCGCGGGGGGATCGAATCCGCAACACGCTGCTCAGGAGTCGATCGCGGAGCCACTGCGCCAACCGTGCCGTCTTTTTGATTTTCTAAACGCCCTAAATACTTCAAGTATGTTGTATGTAAAATAAAAAAAAATGGGAAAAGCCCTCGATATCGACGACGGCATATTGATGGTTAATATCGGTTTTTCTCCCAAATGGTTATTTTAAAAATGTATATGCATGGTTGTTTATGTGCACGTAAATACGGGGTCTTATTTATGTACTGCTCTGACATTCATGGGGTTTCCCGAGTCGATATCACTCACGTAGCTGTACATAGTAAATAAGTGTCGCCGCACACGGGCCACAACTACAAAACGCCGCCACGAGAAGCTAGAAGCGGCCACAGAGCGCAGCAGCCACATGTGGCCGCCGGTCGTCGCCACCGGCAGCCACTTGTGGTTGCTGGCTGCTACTTCTTTTAATCAATGCATCACTGTGGTAAGAGAGGGGGGGGGGTGCGTAATCGCGCGAGTGGCGTCGAATGGCGGCGTTTAGTGGCTAGTACGGGCCACAAGAAGCGAGCGGCGGCGATAGTAGCGTGTGGCGGCCACCGGCGGCGTCAACCGTCTGCGGCGAGTACATACTTATAAAATGTATGAACTACAAGAAATATGCCGGTGGCGGCGTTTTGTGGTTGTGGCCCGTGGCCCGTGTGCGGGGAGCCCTAAGATCTATATTGCTTTTTTTATTTAATGATAGGTTCGCGTTTGACCTCTATCTCGCCTGATGGTAAGCGAAGATGTCTTTCTTTCATTTTAAAATTAAGCCCATCCACCCTTACCCTTTGGAAAAATACAGGCGCAATAGGAATATTATTTTAAAATTACCGTGGAAATCAGATAAAATCACCATATCATGTCATAAGTATTTAAGATGTAGGTAGTTGAGCCAGTTTTTCTTGAAGGATTGTTGTGCTTACTGCAGGAGGACCTTTTTTTGTCGTGGTAAAATAATCAAATGAATCCAGTCTGACTGTCAGACTTGTACTGACTAAAATCCACGATTTTCTTTCAATAGCCCTTTATGTTCCAGGGTTACGGTAACCTGATAAGACAGTCCCGCGACCCCAGCAGGAGGACCTAGGGCGTACACATTTTATCGGAAACATTTTTCTTTTAACTGTTGGCACAACTCTCTTTCCTACTTTCTTCACACCCTCAAAAAGGGCGTGAAAAAAAAAACGGTAATGCGCAAGCGATACAGTTCATACATACAATTTGAATGAAAAAAATGTTTTGTTAGACCAACTTCCGCCGTCCCGATTTTTTCTTCACAATCAATGAAATGATCCTTACGTAGTAGAACGGGATTCAAAAAACCGGCCAAGTGCGAATTGGGCACGAACGGTACGATGTTACCTATCACGTTTATTTAAATCTGAAAAAAATACGAATAATTGAAGATTGGTACGCACAATTTTGAGTGATTTAACTTGTTATTTTAATATCATGGACTTCTTATAGATTTTCCTATAATATATAAGTAGAAAAAATGTAGGTTCAGTAGTTTCGGGGATAAGGGGAGGAATGGTCAATTTTCGTCTATTTTCTTGAATAACTTGGAAACTATTTATTATAAAATTAGAAAAAATACATTTAGATCTTCTCAACAAGACCTTTCATTTGATATTCAATGACACACGATGCAATTTTCAATTTTTTTTTAATTTTCCTCTTCCCCCCAAAAATTACCGCCCATATACAGATTTCATCTATTCACGTCACACCTCTGTGCTTGGGTCACAGGAATTGATAATGTGTACCAAATTTCAACTTAATCGGTCTAGTAGATTCGGAGATAATTGACTGTAAGCGACAGACAGACGGACACACGAGTGATCCTTTAAGGGTTCCGTTTTTGTATTCGGACGAACGGAACCCTAAAAATGGCCTTTATGGACAACTCATACTTGACCAAAACAATAAATATGGCAACAAATTTTACACTAAAAATGAGTTAATGTCTTATAACGTAGTTTTTTCGTACCTATCTCTTAGGATTTGTATTTCCCACTGTTTGCAAACTTATAAGAATAACCCTGAATAATGTTTATAACATAAAAGTACAACATGTTACCATTATAATACGATACATAGTGATGAAATGCATCGGGTGCTGTGAAACTACGTCATTAGGTGGGGCAACCCAATGACTCATGTTGCAAGCATACAAATAGGTATATCAAATCAGTTAATTAATTAAACATTTCTATATAGCTTATATTTTAATGATTTATATTATAAACTATCGTCACCTCTATATTAATTTTAATAGTGTTGAATCATTTAAAACGGATATATTGTAATATTTAGGAGAAAAAAATACAAATTGTATTTCTATAGATCATATTTTATGGTTAACATTATTTTGATAGAGCTGTAAACTAAATCGATTTAATTTTTCTAAATGTGATCTCCTATGGAAGGACGCAATCTTTCCTTCATCATGATTTGAAAGGCATCGTTGGCGCAGTGACTGAGCTGCTATGGACTGCTGGTTCGATCCCCGTACGGATTAAATATTTGTATAATATGCAAGGTTGTTCCGGGTCTGGGTGTTTGTGTACGTGAGTTTCTATGTTTGTTAACGCACCCACGATACAGGTGAAATTCCTGATGTGAGGCAACGTTTTTTTTTTTAAACAAGGAAATAAAACAATCAAATTATAAAATGTACTTTTTTACTTATCGTTCTTAATTTTTCTTTTAAAATATAATAAATCACAGTCAAAATCGTAATAGATAGTAATCCTAGGCGTACATCTTAACTTATGATAGTTAAGCCTCATTTAGACGGAGCAAGAACTCGCATGCGAGTTTCACTACATTGCGGTATTTATTTGATCAACTGAATTCGTTGTACCTTTAAAGTCCGCAATGTAACGCAATTCGCGTGCGAGTTTTTGCATCGTGTAAATGAGGCTTTACAGTCGTGCATGAGTATCGTTCGATATCGTCATGGTGTTTGGTTGTTGTCGCTGGCTCTCACTCAACCGCGGAATGGTTGGTATTGGGGCTGTTGTTGGTAGACCTGTTGTTGGGGCTGCTTGGGCTGGGACTCGATGTACTGGAGGGCGCGGAGGATAGCCTCTGGGATTGGGGGAGGAGTGGGGAGGTGAGCGCCTTGGGGTTGGAATCCTGCAAGCAAAAATAATCGTTTATTAATATATAGCTATTACAATAAAGGTGATTTTGCTATTGCCCATGCATTTGGGGCAGTCTGATTGAATTGTTCCTTCTACTTCGTAATTAATAAACATTGAATGAAATTCCTAATTACAGTACCTACCGATTCTGTTTGAGATTTTCAAGATCATGTTGTTGAAAAGTTGCCAGTTTTTGCTAACTTTCTTTATATCTTAGTTGACAGAGTTATTCAAAAGGATAATTTAAGAGCTTCTAAGCTAGTTTTTTTCATGTATTTCCTATATTTAAAAATTCAAAATAAAACAGTTCCTTACCGTTCTCGTCAGCAACGTAGGACAGAGAGATAGGAATGCCCTCAGGTGAAGTGTAGGCGAAGTTTCCTTGGGCTACTTGGCCATCGTTCTTCAAGTATCCCTGCTCCTGGGCTGCGATGCCATTACCGGTCTCGTAGCTACAAAGAAAACAATTCATATTATGTTTCAAGTGCTCCAACTGAGAATAGAAAAAGAAGAAAAGGAAAGGAAGATATCCTATACCAAATGGTTTTAAGATCGTACAAATTATGTCAATCTAGTAAACTTTTTTACTAGATTGACGTAATTTGTACGAGTACTAACTAAAATCCACGGTGTCCTTCAGTAGCCCTTTACGTTCCAGGGTCACGGTAATGCGATAAGTCCAGTGACCAATCTAGAATACTTGGGTACCTTTTGTTTTTATATCACCTAGATGTGTGTGTTACAATTTAGGTACATTTTTAAAGTTTTTGTTGCACATTGACTTGAATCTGACATTATTTTAAGGAATAAATTGAATTTGATTATAATGTCTAATGAAATTATACTATATAAAGCTCGATTTTATACTATATAAAGCTCGATTTTATACTATATAAAGCTCGATTACCACTGACTCACTGACAGAATTGTTCTCCCAGATGGTGAAGGGGGAGGTGGGTATATTTTGACAGATTCGTAAACAAGTGACTCTCGTGAGTATGGGAAAAATCCCAAACCTCCCCTTTTCGCCCCCCCTCCCCCCCCTCCCCATCGTATCTCGGAAAATAAGAGACCTGTGTTTTGTTTTTTTACGGATTCGTATAGAGGAGGCTCGGAAAAGTAAAAACCATTTTACAAAGTTCCCCCCCTTGCCCCCCCTTCTCACCCCCCTTAGGCGGATCTCGGAAGTTGACAGACTTGCAACATTTTTTTTTTCAGATTCATATCAAGGGGCCAAGAGTTGGTCCAAATCGTTTTTCAAAACTCCCCCCTCTCCCCCTCTTCACCCCTCCCCCCATCGTATCTCGGAAAGTAAGAGACCCGTGTTTTGTTTTTTTACGGATTCGTTTATAGGAGGTCCGGAAAAGTAAAAGCCATTATTCAAAGTCCCCCCCCCCCCCCCTTGGCCCCCTTCTCCCCCCTTCAGGCGGATCTCGGAAGTTAACAGACTTGCAACATTTTTTTTTCAGATTCATATCAAGGTGCTCAGAGTAAGTCAAAATCATTTTTCAGAACTCCCCCCTCTCCCCCCTTTACCCCTCCCCCCATCGTATCTCGGAAAAACTAGGTAGCGGTAAAGCGAAGCGTAGCGTAGCGTAGGGATGTGATCACGATAGCTTTCCGGTGGTAGGTAGGTCCTGAGTGGAGCAAACCTGCGAGACCGAGTGGAGCGAAGGGGGGAGGTGGCGAGCGAAGCGAGCCGGCGACCTCCGTAGCGTAACGAAGGTTGAGTGGGTGAAGCGTAACTCGGGGGTGACGACAAGCAAACTTACAAGTAACTCTCATGAGTAGGGCAAAAGTACCACGCCTCCCCTTTTTGGCCTCTCTCCCCCTCCCCCGCAATCGTATCTCGGAAACTAAGAGACCCGTGTTTTGTTTTTTTACGGATTCGTATAGAGGAGACTCGGAAAAGTAAAAACCGTATTCAAAGTTCCCCCCCCCCCCCCTTGGCTCCCTTCTCCCCCCTTCAGGCGGATCTCGGAAGTTAACAGACTTGCAACATTTTTTTTTTCACATTCATGTCAAGGTGCCCAGAGTAAGTCAAAATCATTTTTCAAAACTCCCCCCTCTCCCCGTCTTTACCCCTTCCCCATCGTAACTCGGAAAAACTAGGTAGCGGTAAAGTGAAGCGCAGCGTAGCGTAGGGATAAGGTCACAATAGCTTTCCGGTGGTAGGTAGGTCCTGAGTGGAGCGAACCTGCGAGACCGAGTGGAGCGAAGGGGGGAGGTGGCGAGCGAAGCGAGCCGGCGACCTCCGTAGCGTAACGAAGGTTGAGTGGGTGAAGCGTAACTCAGGGGTGACGACAAGCAAATTTACAAGTAGCTCTCATGAGAAGGGCAAAAAGTACCAAGCCTCCCCTTTTTGGCATAACCCCCCCCCTCCCAATCGTATCTCAGAAACTATGAGAACCGTGTTTTGTTTTTTTACGGATTCGTATAGAGGTGGCTCGGAAAACTAAAAACCATTTTTCAAAGTTCCCTCCCCCCTTGCTCCCCTTCTCCCCCTTTAGGCGGATTTTGGAGGTTAACAGACTTGCAACATATTTTATTCAGATTCATATCAAGGGGCCCAAAGTTGGTCAAAATCATTTTTCAACACTCCCCCATCTCCCCCTCTTCACCCCTCCACCCATCGTTTTTCGGAAAAACTATGTAGCGGTAAAGCGAAGCGTAGGGATGAGGTTACGATAGCTTTCCGGTGGTAGGTAGGTCCTGAGTGGAGCGAACCTGCGAGACCGAATGGAGCTAAGGGGGGAGGTGGCGAGCGAAGCGAGCCGGCGACCTCCGTAGCGTAACGAAGGTTGAGTGGGTGAAGCGTAACTCAGGGGCGACGACAAGCAAACTTACAAGTAACTCTCATGAGTAGGGCAAGAGTACCAAGCCTCCCCTTTTTGGCCTCCCTCCCAATCGTATCTCAGAAACTAAGAGACCCGTGTTCAGTTTTTTTACGGATTCGTATAGAGGAGGCTCGGCCATTTTTTTCTGAGTTTTTAATAAGGTTTTAGATTGGATTATGGGGTTCTTAAGGGGTTTCAAAATCTTTTAAGGCCCTTCTACGCGACGGGCGCGAGACACGTCGTTTTCATGGTTTCGAAGATGCTAAAGCCGATAGTAAGGTAAAAATCAAAATGGCCGCTGTAATAATTTTCGGAATGTTCATCATGGGAGTCGTTTTCATGGTTTTGAGTGAAAGGAGAATATCATGGCTGACGGCATTAAAGGCATTGGAAAAATCGATTAAAACCAAAACAGTAACTTTCGTATTCTCCATAGCCTGTCTAATGTCGCCAGTCACTTTAAGTAGAGCAGAGGCAGTACTGTGGCCTGGCCGGAATCCAGACTGGAATGAGCTAACCAGGTTATTCCGATAAATAAACCCTGAAAACTGCTTGTGGACACAGGCTTCCAGTACTTTGGAAAGAAAAGGAAGGATACAGATAGGTCGGAAGTGGTTAGGTAGGGAAGGATTAGAGATTTTAGGAAGTGGGCGAACGTAGGCCATGCGCCACAAGGAAGGGAACTGTCCGGAATCAAGAGAAAAATTTATAATGTGGGTAATCGGAGGGCAATTGTTCATCATGGGAAACGTTTTGATGGTTTTCGAGGATGCTAAAGCCGATAGTGAGATCAAAATCAAATTCCAAGATGGCGATTGCAAAAAATTCGAAGTTTTCATCATGGGAGTCGTTTTCATGGTTTTCGAGGATACTTAAGCCGATAGTGAGGTCTAAATCAAAATCCAAGATGGCGGCTGCGATAATTTTGAAATGTTCATCATGTAGTCGTTTTCATGGTTTTCGAGGATGCTAAAGCCGATAGTGACGTCAAAATCAAAATCCAAGATGGCGACTGCTATAATTTTCGAATTGTTCATCAATTTCATCATGGGAGTCGTTTTCATGGTTTTCGAGGGTGCCAAAGCCGATAGTGAAGTCAAAATCAAAATCCAAGATAGCGGCTGCGATAATTTTCGAAATGTGCATCATGGGAGTCGTTTTCATGGTTTTCGAGGATGCTAAAGCCAATAGTGAGGTCAAAATCAAAATCCAAGATGGCGACTGCAAAAATTCAAAGTTTTCATCATGGATGTCGTTCTCATGGTTTTCGAGGATGCTAAAGCCGATAGTGAGGTCAAAATCAAAATCAAAGATGGCGGCTGCGATAATTTTGAAATTGTTCATCATGGGAGTCGTTTTCATGGTTTTCGAGGATGATAAAGCCGATAGTGACGTCAAAATCAAAATCCAAGATGGCGACTGCTATAATTTTCGAATTGTTCATCAATTTCATCATGGGAGTCGTTTTCATGCTTTTCGAGGATGCTAAAGCCGATAGTGACGTCAAAATCAAAATCCAAGATGGCGGCTGCCATAATTTTCGAAATGTTCATCATGGGAGTCGTTTTCATGATTTTCGAGGATGCTAAAGCCGATAGTGAGGTCAAAATCAAAATCCAAGATGGCGACTGCAAACATTCAAAGTTTTCATCATGGATGTCGTTTTCATGGTTTTCGAGGGTGCCAAAGCCGATATTAAAGTCAAAATCAAAATCCAAGATGGCGGCTGCGATAATTTTCGAAATGTTCATCATGGGAGTCGTTTTCATGGTTTTCGAGGATGCTAAAGCCAATAGTGAGGTCAAAATCAAAATCCTAGATGGCGACTGCAAAAATTCAAAGTTTTCATCATGGATGTCGTTCTCATGGTTTTCGAGGATGCTAAAGCCGATAGTGAGGTCAAAATCATAATCCAAGATGGCGGCTGCGATAATTTTGAAATTGTTCATCATGGGAGTCGTTTTCATTGTTTTCGAGGAAGCTAAAGCCGATAGTAAGAACAAAATCAAAATCCAAGATGGCGGCTTCGATATTTTCGAAATGTTCATCATGGTAGTCGTTTTCATGGTTTTCGAGGATGCTAAAGCCGATAATGAAGTTAAAATCCAAATCCAAGATGGCGGCTGCTATAATTTTCGAATTTTTCATCAAGGGAGTCGTTTTCATGGTTTTCGAGGAAGCTAAAGCCGATAGTAAGGTCAAAATCAAAATCCAAGATGGCGGCTGCGATAATTTTCGAAATGTTCATCGTGGGAGTCGTTTTCATTGTTTTCGAGGAAGCTAAAGCCGATAGTGAGGTCAAAATGAGAATCCAAGATGGCGGCTGCTATAATTTTCGAATTGTTCATCATGGGAGTCGTTTTCTTGGTTCTCGAGGATGCTAAAGCCGATAGTGAGGTTATAATCCAAATCCAAGATGGCGGCTGCGATAATTTTCGAAATGATCATCATGGGAGTCGTTTTCATGGTTTTCGAAAATGCTCAAGCCATTATTGAGGTCAAAATCCAAATCCAAGATGGCGGCTTCGATAATTTTCGAAATGTTCATCAATTTCATCATGGGACGTAACGAAGGTGGAGTGGATGAAGCGTAACTCAGGGGTGACGATGACGACAAGCAAACTTACAAGTAACTCTCATGAGTAGGGCAAAAGTACTAAGCCTCTCCTTTTTGGCTCTCCCCCCCTCCCAATTGTATCTCAGACACTAAGAGACCCGTGTTCTTTTTTTTTACGGATTCGTATAGGTAGAGGAGGCTCGGAAAAGTAAAAACCATTTTTCAAAGTTGCCCCTTATGCCTCCCTTTTGAGTTTTTAATAAGGTTTTAGATTGGATTAGGGGGTTCTTATGGGGTTTTAAAATCTTTTAAGTGCTCTCACGGATTTTAAAATTCTTCGAACTATCCTAAGGAATTCACAGTTTATTTTGTTTTTTTTTTTCAATTTTGTTTCTTTTTTTTATTGAATTAGTTGTAAGGGTTTTCAGAATATAAAAATATGTTATATAATTTACAAAATCTTTTAAGGACTATGGATTTTCCAATTCATTTATGATTCATAATTATGGATTCTCAAAATTTAAAAAGGTAAGGAATACTTATCCAAAACACGACCCCGCGAGCTGCGTGCAGCTCGCGCAACGCGCAAATACTAGTCTATATATATAAAATTCAAAACTGACTGACTGATCTGACAACGCACAGCCCAAACCGCTGGGCCTAGAAACTTGAAATTTGGCATAAGCCCTCCTTGTACCACGTAGGTGAGCACTAAGAACGGATTTTGCGAAATTCAGCCTCTAAGGGGTTGTTTTTGGGGTTGATAGTTTGTATGAAACTTTGCTACTACAGGTGCTAGGAATTCCCAATTTTGCATGGGGTGTCTTTTTAGAACGTAGATGCTTACTATGACGGGATTTTGCGAAATTCGACCCCTAAGGGGTTTGTTTTTGAGGTTGATAGTTTGTATGAAACTTTTTTAGTACAAGTGCTAGGCGTCTCAAATCTTGCATGGTGGTACTTTTTAAGATGTAAATGCTCACCAAGGTGGAAATTTTGAGAAATTCGACCCTTAAGGGGTTGTTTTTGGGGTTGATAGAATTGAGACTCAAATTTTTACATAGGGGTTCTTTTTTGGACGTAAGTAATACCAAAGACGGGATTTTGCGAAATTCGATCCCTAAGAGGTTGTTTTTGGGGTTGACAGTTTGTATGAAACTCTGTCAATATAAGTGCAAGGAGCCTCAAATTTCGCACCGGGTTCCTATAAAAGACTTAGATGGACACCATGGCGGAATTTTGCGAAATTCGACCCCAAAGGGGTTTGTTTTTGTGTTGAATAGTTTGTATGAAACTTTGTTACTACAAGTGCTAGGCGTCTCGAATTTTGCGACGGGTTCTTTTTAAGACCTAAATGTTCACTAAGACGGTTTTGCGAAATTCGACCCCTAAGGGGCTTTTTCGGGGTTGATAGTTTGGAGACTCAAATTTTGCATAGAGATTCTTTTTTGGACGTAGTTGCGGGTGTTTTGTGAAAATAGACCCCAAGGGGTTGAATTAGGGGTTGATATTTTGTATGAAACTTCGTTTCTACAAATGCTAGGAGTATTAAATTTTGCAAGGTTGTTCTTTTATGACGTAAATGCACACCAAGGCACTATTTTCTGAAATTCTACCCCTAAGGGGCTGTTTATGGGGTTGACAGTTTGTATGAAACTTTGTTACTACAAATGCTAGGAGTTTCAGCATGGGGGTTGTTTTAGGACCTAGGTTCTCACTAAGGCGGAATTTTACAAAATTCGTCCCCTTAGGGGTTGTCTTTGGTGTTTGTAATTAGAGGACTTAACATTGCAGGGGGGTTCTATTTAGGATACAGGTTCTCACTAAGAGAGGATGATATGAAATTCGACCCCTAAAAGTTTGTATTGGGGTTGATAGTTGGGTCTACCTATCCTAGGTGTTACCTAAGACGGAATATTGCGGGTTGATAGAATTTTTGTTGAATATTGATTGAGTTTTTCCAACAGTATCCCATATAGAGGGCGGCCGGACTAGAAATTCACAAAGGCAAAGTTCGAAAATCACGCGGACGAAGTCGCGGGCGTAGTGCTAGTGTTACATATATTATTAATTCTGCATTTGATGACATTGTGATATATTCAAAGAACATGCATTTCCTAACCCATCTGACGTCTATTCTGTGACGTTTAAATTATTTAAAAAGATTCTGAATACTAAAACTCGTTTTTCGAAATTTAATTTGAAATTTGGTGCTCTGATATATTGTGTTAATATCAATGTCTTGCAAGAGCAAGGCATCAGGTGAATCAGAAATATCAACTGAATCATGCGCAGTTTTAACACCTGAGCTAATTTGTTACATAATTAGTGGGCTTGGCTGCGAACGCTTGCACAGATGCGTCCCACAAATTAACCTTTTAATGAACTTAACACAGAAGGTGTCCATGTATTTCAACCTATTTCACAATCCCTTCACTGATATGGATGCATATTTTATGGCTCATCAATATGCAAATTTTATAAATAATGTTACCATCGATATAATGGAAAACATTAATGAAATGACCATGATTTTTGACCTTTCGAAATTCGTCACTTATAATATTAATTGTTTTATTAACCTATAAGACAGTGAAGGAGACCGTAGATTTTAGTCAGTACAAAATCTGATAGTCCCTCCCGCCCTGCCCTGGGTGAGAGGACTCATTTGATGATTTTAACAAGTTAACAAAAAAAAAATAAGGTACCTGTATTGGTAGGAGCCATCAGGGTTGATCTCTTGCTGTTGTTTGATGATGGGGATGACATCGCTTTGGTACTGTTGCTGCTGGTACTGACCCTGGAACTGAGGGGCGGCGCACGCGGCGGCAACGAGGAGGGAAAGGACGACGAACTGTGGAAAGAATTAACAATGTTATTGAAGATTTCTGAGGAAAGAAATTCATTTGCGAGTGGGACTCGAACCCGTGACTTCTGCATAATCTCCTGCTAATTAGGCCATTGCAACATACTCGTTTGAAGCTGAATCTTTCATTTCCTTGTTTTTTTGCTTAATTTTTCTTTCCTCAATAATCTTTACGGATACGCGACACAGGCGTTGCAGTTGGTTGGTTAGCACATTTTGCCACAAAATTAAATGGCTTCACATTAGCATTTCATCAATTTAATTTAAGAAGACTTCCCAGGCATCTCTTTGAAATTTGTGATGAAATGTTTTTTTTTACAGTTTTCTAAAGTTCATATGACTTTGACCTCGCTTACAAAATGTGTCTCAAAGTTAGCTTGTTACAACAGAAAAGTTCATTAACATTTTTATGACCGATTAAATAAAACATCAATTTTGATGAGCTTCGTAATAAAACTGACCAATTTCATCGAAAGTGTTTCTTTAGCCTTGAATGACGAATCTTTATCATAAATTAATTTAAGGTAGATGACCGTTTTAAATGGTGTTATGTGTATTTGATCGATTTCACGATTTTTATGTCCAAATAGAAACTGCTGATTTTGCAAAACTTCCCCTAAATTTCTTAAAATTGTTGCTTTTATTTTTGATATTGAAGAAGTTTGTTATATTTATTGCAAATGGAAATGAATGCATACAATAATATATGGAGTATCATTTTACTTTTCTCAATGATATGCAATTAAAAAAAAAAAACAGCCAAGTGCGAGTCGGACTCGCCCATGAAGGGTTCCGTAGCAGCAAATAACATAATATAAAAGTTCATGTAGTTGATTGTAACTTTGAAAGGTAAATTGCGGTTTACGATTAGGGAATGACGTATTAATAAAAACTAATAACTTGATCTCGTTCAAACCAATTTTCCATTGAAGTTTGCATGGTAATGTACATCATATATTTTTTTTAATTGCATCATTCTCTTATTTTAGAAGTTACAGGGGGGGGGGACCAACATTTCACCACTTTGGAAGTGTCTCTCGCGGAAACTGTTCAGTTTAGAAAAAAATGATATTAGTAATCTCAACATCATTTTTAAAGACCACAATATTCGTCAAACATCAATTGTGAATCAAAGAATATGTGATGTAAAGAATATGTGTAATATCACATCAAATCAAAGCATTTATTTCAAGTAGGCCAGGCCAGGCCAGACAGGGATAAGACGAAAAATAATAATTATAAGTGGGGTAAGGTAGGGTACTATAAAATGATGGTGCTACAGTCCCAGTCACAGAACGTTCTAACTGTAAAAATAATATCATTGAGCAATGTTCAAGTAATGACAAACTATGGGATAGAAACATTGATAGTAGGAATATGGCAGAACATTGCTCACATGAAGGTGCTGATAAACTGGAGCAGTCACTTGTAATGAGCATTCGAATGTTACATTACATTCGAATGCTCATTATTACAGAAAAACAAACGAGGGCGTTTTAGCGAGCATTCTAACGAGTGTTCTGGCGAGCTTTTTTCTGAGCCGACAGTCAAGTCTGATATATTTATGAAGAAAAATTTTTTGACGACCACCGGCTAAAGCGTTCGCTAGAAAGATCGTGTTCGTAGAGATGTTTTGGCTCTAAAAACGCCGAATGCTCGATGTTCTGTTACAAGTATATGCTCACAAAGTATCAATCAATGACAAATTGTCGACAAATGGACAAAAGAGACTTTTCAGATAATATTTTAATTTTGTTAAACTTTGGCCAGAGAAATTAGTTTCTTTTATAAGTTGTACTAATTCATCAATTGAATTAATTAATTCATTATCCACATGTCAAGATAGAGCATCGCTTTTATATAACTTATAACAATTTTTTACTTATTCGCCGATTTAATTGATTTAACACAATATTGAACACTTACCGATCTCATTTTTAAGTTTTAATAAAATGTGTGTTGATGTGCAGGTGATGATCAGCGGTGGATGTGTGAATGATTATTGATATCAACCGCCGCGGCTTTTATACGAAGCGGCGTCGGCGCACCTTTTGAAATTGGAGTACGAACGCGGGCGCAGCGCGGGGCACGTCAAAGTACAGCCGCCCGCCCTGACACACTCCGACGTCCAGTACATTATGTTATTGTTTTATTAATATATCGGCCATGTTGACATTTCCACTATTTTCTTCTAATATAATTATGCTATACGTACCTACATGTCCTAATTACCGTCAGGTTTACGTCAAAATTATAGCTCTTATTATCGATTTTTTTAACCAGAGGCCTATAACAAGATTTCTGTGTCTTATTAACAGCGTACTTGAAGTATTTACTGCGTTTATTGTATGGAAAACTGAAAAAGCTCTTCTAGTGGACGAACGTCGAACAAGGAACGAACGTCAAAGTTCTCGTTTCCCCTTCAAAAATGCGAGTCATAATAGGGCCTCTAATGGTGTTGGGACGTGCTAGTAATTTTCTAACCATAACTATCTATTATTTTCCTAATAAGGTAATCAACGAATTAAATATGTTACAAATAAGTTATTAACAAAATGAAAAGTTACCTCAAAGTTCATCAATTGTCACTGAACTTAGATTTATTATTTCATTGACATTTGAATATTAAACTGCATTTTATAAACTGCTTTCTGTTCGTATATCAATCTGAATAATTAAATGAAACTGTGTGGCAATGTTTTTCAAAAATATACAACATTATTTTTTGTTTATGCGAAACCCGATACACCTGTCCAATATTTTTGTGTAAAGAATCTATGTACAAAATTTTAAAACCGTATCATAAAATATCACAAAGTTATAATATAAGCTTGTATAATACCTGGTTTTCCGTTCAAAAACATGCTCATTTCGCGGTACACTCGCGTAAACCGCGTCTCCTGTGTTTTACACTCGTGATAATAATTTAAATATTTTTGAAAAAAAATATAACGTTGTGTAAAAATTATTGGAATCGAATCAGTTGCTGACTCTGAACAAACTATATTCAGGTTTCGCATAATACTAAAAATAATGTTGTATAAGGTTTTATAGTTTACTTTACAAATATTAGTGATTTCAGCTTTGAGTATAAATATCAAGAAAATGACGCATCGACTGGTGCGCAGCGTGTCGCGGGTTTGATCCCCACACGGAACAAAATATTTGTATGATCTACAAGTAGGTGTTCCGGGTCTGGGTGTTAGTGTATGTGAGTTTCAATTTTTGTAATCGCACCCACGATACAGGAAGAAATTTCAGTGTGGGGCAAAGTTACATTAAAAAAAAAACACAAACATCTACATATTTTATATTTGTTGCATATGAACATTATTTGGGTAACATACATTTTTTAAGCTTACTCAATTGCATTCTTCAATTAACATGGCATGGCATTTATCCCAAGTATGATAAAAAAAAACAAGAGGCATTTTTGCTTTGCCTATCATAAGATAAGTATTACGATAGATCTACAAACCGCAAACCAGACAGACAGATGACATTTTGGGAAATCCATTTTGACCAATAGATTTGCCAACCATGTACACCTGTGAATCTTAAAAAGTGTTGCAAAGTTTTTTAGTAATAAAAACTAAGGAAATCTGATCTGCTACTTTGTCTTTCTCCGTCAAAGAAAAATGTATTAGAATACGTAGTCAATCTATGGATGGTGACCTTAGTTGTATTCGGAGTCTCAGTAGTTCATTCTCAGTTTATGTCAGGGTTGCAGAATTGCTCGGGCCCCTGGTATACACTAAAAGCCAGCAAAAATAACCATATTTGGACAAGTGGACTATGTACAATCGACATAGTGGGATTATGACCCACCATAAGCTCATTTTCCTACAGAAATTCAAATACAATTAGGTCCACATTCGCGTAAACATACATATCCATGATAGCGATTTTTAAGCTATTGCATAGCTTCTATCGCGGGCCTTGAGCGCGGGGACCGAATCTAGAAATTCCGTAACGAAAAAACCTCACGCTCCCCACTCCGACGGGCAAGGAGGTGTGATTGAATATAAGGTTCAATACAAAATATATAGGGGAGGGGAGGGGAGGGGAGTGGAGTGGAGTGTTCGAGGTTTTCATCATGGGTGTCGTTTTCATGGTTTTCGAGGAAGTTGAAACCGATGGTGCAGTCAAAATGTAAATCCAAGATCGCGGCTGCAAAAAATATCGAGGTTTTCGTCATGGGTGTCGTTTTCATGGTTTTCGAGGGTGTTGAAACCGATGTTGCAGTCAAAATGTAAATCTAAGATGGCAGCTGCATAAATTTATCGAGGTCTTCGTTCCATCCGGGTGTCCCTTGACACCTCTCAAGTTTTTTTTTTTTTTTATCTTTGTCAATTTGACGGATTCGAATGATTTATTGTCAAAATGGGCCATGATTCAACTTTGTCGATTGTACTTGTGATTATTTCGATGATGTTTTCTTTAGAGCATTATTTTGGTGGATAAAATGCTTAAGCCGGGATCAGCAAAGATTGCGAGCCGCGTTACCGTGCTTTGGGTGACAGATCTCGGCGATAAGCTTGAGTCCTTTGATGCGTGGCCGACTTTGGGTTTCATCTCGATGGGTCTCTTGGACGCAGAGGATGTCGCAACCAGTTTTGCGGTATAAATATTGGACAAAGGGGAATGACAAGAATCGGCCATAATCTATACATATAATAAAACTGTAGAAAAGTAATTTTTGTACATTAAAAAAAAACTCAAAAAATATAGCCAGGGTGTTAAAGGACAACCAATAGAACCCATTTCTAGCATTTTTAGAATTTTTGTCTGTTTGTCTGTTTGTCTGTTTGTCTGTATGTCTGTTTGTCTGTTTGTATGTTTATTTGTGCGGGCATCACGTAAAATGTACGAAAGCTATGTAGATAACTTTAATACACAACGACTGACCGTAACTTGAAGAACAATTTAGTTTTTGTTTCATTGAAATCGGTTTAGTCTATCAAAAGATATTTGAATTTAAATTGTACCAGAAATAAAATTACGGTCAGTTCATTCACACCGAGACGCACAGTTCAGTAGCGCGATCTAGCTTCGACATATTTGGTGTGGAGTGGAGTGGAGTAGAATAGAGTAGAGTGGAATGGGAATTGGGATGGCATGGAATGGCATGGAACGGCATGGAAAGGCATGGAATGGCATGGAACGGCATGAAATGGCATGGAACGGCATGAAATGGCATGGCACGGCATGGAATGGCACGGCATGGCACGGCAGGGCATGGCATGGTACGTCAGGGCATGGAACGGCACGGCATGGCATGGCACGGAATGGCACTGCATGCCACGGCATTGCACTGAATTGCACGACATGGCACGGCATGGCACTGCATGGCACGGCATGGCATGAAATGGCACGGAACGGCATGGAATGGCGCATGGGATGGGATGGAATGGCATGGAACGGCATGGAATGGCATGGAACGGCATGGAATGGCATGGCATGGGATGGGATGGAATGGCATGGAACAGAATAGAACAGAATCATTTATTTGCATTGAGAGGGTATTAGGAAAATAGTCATACAAAAACCTTAGAGAAATAAAATCTTTTTTATTTGTTTTGGAGTTTTAACTCTTTTTTTCGCTTTACGTTCACGCGCGCTGGAATAGGATTTAGAGTAGGTTCCATCAATTTTTTTTCCATACCAACATTCATTTAATTCATTAAACAATATCGAAAATTCAAATCGATAAACAAACTACTCTAATCCAGTAGCAATTGAATGGTACTGCCTTTGAACGACAGAGGGCGTTTATTTCAAACACGTCAAATATTCTTCAAAAATCTAAGAAAACTCTAAATATAGGGTTAATAGCGCTTCGCACTAATGCCTTTGTCAAACTGTCAGACGAACCGAATGCGTGGCGTAGCGTTTTTGTTTGTAATGTATGGAACTGTTTGAAGCCTGTCACATAAAGTGATCCGATCAAGATCCGATACTCTTTTCGCATTTCGCTTTCGCATTTTTATATGACATGAATCGGTTCGGTTCGCTATCGCCTGTCTGTTTGACAAAGGCCTTAAAAATACATTGTTAAATTCCGACATCCACGCGATCGAAGTCGCGGGCACAGCTAGTTATTAACATAAAACAATAAAACATATAATAATGTGAGAATAATATGCAATAAATCATTAATTTAATTAATCATTTAAAAGTTTATTTTATGTTAACGTTAAAGTTAGAAGTATTGAGTGGTCAACTCCAAATACAAACATTTTTTTTCGGTGTAATTTTTATGGAAAACTAATTTTACCATTTTGTTTTCCTTTATAATGATGTATAGTTCATCTTTGTTGGGTTTATGGGCCGAGGCTTCGAGGGAAACTTGGCAATATGTTTCGATTTGTCCGGAGAGAATCCTTCTATATTCATCGAGACTACGCACAGGACCAGTTTTAGATGACTCGGGCTTGTCATCGTGGTGAAAGGATTGGCCAATCAGCGTGAGGACTCGCTGACTGCCCAGACTGCGCCGGACGTCTGGGTCGTCTAGCTCTATGAATACGTTGCTCGGGGAGGCTCCTTTCAAGAACCCCATTAGCATATTAGTAGGTTTGTACTAGGAGAGAATCCTACTACATATGTTGATCGAGACTACGTACGGGGCCGGTTTAAGAGGACTCGGGATTGTTATTGTGGTGAAAGGATTGGCCAATCAGCGTGAGGACTCGCTGACTGCCCAGGGTGCGCCGGACGTATAGTGGCTCTATGCATACGTCGCTCCATGGAGCTACTATACGTCCTCGAGGCTCCATTCATGCACCCCATTAGCATTATTATTAGTAGGTTTGCACTATGGTACAAAGTAAAAACATAAATTCGTTCCAATGACGGTGTAACTAGAAGATAACATGCTAGGAGCTAGTGAAAGAGTAGGTTTTTGAATAATGCAGTTTTATTTGTATTTGCCGTTCTAATTTTGCCTATTGGAACAGCTATGTTAGTGGCAATATACCTTCATAATCTGAAACAGGTTTTGTCATTTAATGGTTATCCTTATGATCTCATGAATGAGAGAAAAAAAAACTTTTTGAAAAAAAGGGAACCGACTTCAAAACCAAACACAAAAAACTATAAAATAACTTTTCTTTCGGAAGTCGGTGGCTTTGTTTTTTTTCATTTCATTGACATGGCCCCCGACTTCCGAAAGAAAAGTTATTTTATAGTTTTTTGTGTTTGGTTTTGAAGTCGGTTCCCTTTTTTTCAAAAAGTTTTTTATTTTTCCCTTTTTAGTTGAGATAATCAACAAAAATCTTCATAAAATCGGCGTCTTTGAAAATCTACAATCCTATTAAGCAAAACGGATCTATGTGAGCAACTTCACGAGATATTCATTATTGTTATATACAAAAACCTTCTTCAGAATGTAAGTAACACTTTTCTGAAAACTGCATCAAAATCGGTTCAGCCAAACGCGAGATAATTGCGGACAAACATCCAACCGTCCCATAAAATCTACGATCCAAGTAAGCAAAATGGATCCACGCGGGCAACTTCACGGGATATCTATTAGTGTTATATACTAAAACCTTTCCCAGAATGTAACAAACATTTTCCTGAAAACTGCATCAAAATCGGTACAGCCAAACGCGAGATAATTGCGGACAAACATGCAATCGTCCCTTAAAATCTACGATCCAAGTAAGCAAAATGGATCCACGCGGGCAACGTCACGGGATATCTATTAGTGTTATATACTAAAACCTTCTCCAGAAAGTAATGAACACTTTCCTGAAAACTGCATCAAAATCCGTTCAGCCAAACGCGAGATAATCGCGGACAAACATACATACATACATACATACATACATACATACATACATACATACAGGTCGAACTGAGAACCTACTTTTTTTTTTGAAGTCGGTTAAAAATTAGAAAAGGTTTTCGTGTGTCATCAGTTTGAGTAAAAATGTCGTCAGAAAATAGCAATGTCGACAGTAATTTTTGGACTAGATTTTGAAATAAAAGTCTTTCATTTTAATGTCACATTCATAAATATGCATTCCATTTAAAGAAGTTCATCACATTTAAAGATTGATGTAACAAGGTCATGTGTGTTACCAAATGGGTATAACGTTCTTTTAAACTAACTACATACAATATCGTATTTTTAACCTTTTGTTATTAATTGCAGTGATCTATGGTTTACGATCGATTCGCCAATTGTTATTTGATCAAAATAGTCGTTTTGTTTGGTCAAAAATATTAGATGATCATTAGTTAAAACTGCTCATTTAAATCATTATTTCGAGTTCAGGTGTTATCATCAAAATCAAAATGGATGGTGACCAATAGGGCGAAATCTATTTAAGCGGAGGCCGCACTCAGCTGTTGGAAGCGTGCGTGCACAGTGAGTGTTATACTGGTTATATCAAGCGGTCATTGACCTGCCAACTGACAATGACACTCAACAGTGAAGTGTTGTCATTTTCATTCCAAATAAAGCGGAGATCATGGATGAGGACAGTATAATTTTATTCGCTTACGTGTTATTGCATTTCCAGAAGATTAAAAACGTTTGCAAAACAATGGTTCTTCTAGTCAATGTCGTCACGCCGCGACGTAAAGTTAGCGAAAGAAAGAGGGCAAAACTCGAAGAAGCGTCAAGGATATCATTGTGCTAAAAAGAGGTATATCCTGAGTTATTACCAATATTCAATAACTTCCCTTATACTTGGGGAAGTTTTCTAAGCTTTTGAGAGTTATCAAACTACAAGTTGTGGTGGTTATCAAAGAAAAGTACGTCACGATCGACGATCTCAATGAAATGAAGATGAAAGACTAAGCAACTCTGAATATTGTAACTCTCCTTAGAAGAGGAGCGTTTATTTGAAGATGTAATGTTGAGGGCGTAGAGGCCCTACTGTGGTATCGACAAGGGATGACGTCTGCGCAACAGAGACAGTGACACAGGTGGCGACGAAGGAAATGGGCGTTTTTCCATTAGACGGCACGGCACCGGCACCGGCGATGCGACAGCGCCGTGCCGGTGCCGGGGAAGCAAAAATGTATGAAAACGTATGGCTCGCTTTTGCAATTACCGACGCCGGCGCCGCCGCCATCACGGCGTTCATACATATTTGCTTCCAAGCACCGGCACTACGCCGGCGCCGGAGCCGGTGCCGGGCCGGCTAATGGAAAAACGCCCAATATGGGAAGGAGCAATGAGGCCCACCACGGTGTTGAGCAGTGACATATTCATTGTGCAAACCGGGTCACAAGTAACGAATATTTTTATAAATAAAAAAAGAAAAGACGTAAGACGCAGACGGGGTGGAGACGCATATATATTATGTCTCTTCGATGTCTCTTTCATACAAAATGTATAGAAGCGACGCGACGTAAAGCGCACAGAAGAGACGGGGCGCGGATGCGACTTTCATACATTTACGCACGTCCGCGACGCGTCCTCGTCTTACGTCTTTTCTATGTGGCCCGCGCCTTAGATGATTTGTCTTTTCTTTCCCCATGGAAACACATCGTGAGTCTATGCGCATGTATACATATATTATGAATCGACTGCCCGTCTGACCTTACCAGCCCGGTTATTGGGCATCGCGATGCCCCATGGTGACACTTGCTGTTTACCTGCCAGACTCGTAAATTCAAATTAAATTCTAATAACGTACATAAAGACTAATATTAGTGAACATGAGTAATGCTAATGAGTCCTTATATTTATTACATTATATAAACAAGTTCGGATTATAACAGGTATAAAATCGTAAAATGCGTATGTGTGTGTTCCCAGTCGTTTTCATTACAAACATTACCGTGCATGAGTGGCGCCCTGATCATTTGGTGGGGCCACGAAAATCAGTTCAATGCACGGCAGTATGCGCGGGAATGCGGACGGTGAGTAATGGTCGACTCGCCGTTTGATCATGCACCATGCCCGGGTCGACGGCGCGACGTGATCACGCGCTGCTTCTTCAAAGAGCTGTCAGCAATCTGACGGGGCCCCCTATTAGAGGGTCAAAGCCTGCCGGGGTCGCGGGACTGTCTTATCAGGTAACCGTTACCCTGGTATGTAAAGAGCTATTGAAGGAACACCGCGAATTTTAGGCAGTTTTAGGGTTGAACCACATCTGGCAGCACGGAATCGCCTTTTTCCGTCGCCCTTTCTCTTTCTGTCGCTTAGAACTGCCATTTGCTAGACCGAGACAATGCGATAGCACGCGGTCGCCTCGAGGATTCCGCCGCGTGCTATCGCTTTTTGCTTTCTGTCTCGGTCTAGCAAATGGCAGTTCTAAGCGACAGAAAGAGAAAGGGCGACGGAAAAAGGCGATTCCGTGCTGCCAGATGTGGTTCAACTCTTAGCCTTCCTCAAAAAATGGACTACCCAACACAATTTCTTTTTATTTGAACCTGAGAAATTAGCGGATTCAAACAAACAAACTCTTCAGCGTTCTTTTGTTAAGTCTTTCCGAGGTACAATCAATATAATAACTGATTATAGTGATTAGACATCCATGAATCAACTTGGGTAAGTACTATTTAAATTGAAGATTGACTCAAATTCGAGCTTTATTATTATTTACTCTGATAGAAAGGCGTGATTTTATGTATTGTATGTATCTTTTTTGTTACTCTACATAATGATAAATTGAATTACTTCTTGCTCTCGCAAACAATATAGAACTGTAGAGTGTAGATGTTTCACCAATCTTGCGATTGATTTGATATTATTATTACATTATGTTGTAGGTACTTTATCATGTCTTTTGATTCCAAACTTTGTTAGGTACCTGTGTCGATCCCGCTGCTCTCATGGCCGACTAAAACTCGTCGGGTGTTTAATTTCAGTAATCTTAATTGAATAACTGGCGGAGCATTAAATCTCATTAATTGGTGTCTGTCGGTGATCATAGCGCGTGGCGTGCCAGCTGAGTGCAGCTTGAAATTACTATCAAGGTGACAAAATCATCAAATGAGTCCTCCTACCCATACTGTCAGACTTGTACTGATGGTGTATACTCATACCCATGGTGTCCTTCTCAGTAGCCCTTTCTGTACCGGAGTCACGGTATACGTGTGTCCCGCGACCCCGGCAGGCTTTGGCACTCTTAAGGGGGCGCCGTCATTGTGCTCACACTCTTTGAGGCGCGGGTGGATAACAACGCGCCGTCGACCCAGGCATGGTCCATGGTCGGACAGCGAGCCGCCCATTACTCGCCGCCCGCATGCCCGCGCCTACAGCTGACGTATGAAGCATGTCTGAATATCTGCTTGTTACCCAGGGAGGGCCATAATCCACCATGCGGGCCAAATGAGGGTTGGTCATTGGTCATGTTTTTGGACTCAAGACTCACCGATTTCCTCTTGATGTTTTTGAGAGTAATAATTGTAATTAAGGCATGATTTACATAAAGTGTTTCGGTTTCAAACCTGCGAATTATGAAAAATGAAAAATGCTTTAATGAAAATTCTTTATTAGTTTTAACAAGTAAACCTTAACAACTAGGGTAGGAGCTTTTTAAGCAAATAAGCCTGTGTTAGGAATTATTATATACTACTCAAAACAAAATAAGGGCCACCTGATTATTATCGATTTATTAAATAATATTTAAATGTTATTAGTTATAATGACTTCATCAGATTAGTATTAACGATTTTAGATGAAAGTCGACAAAAATTAAGTTTGTATCCCAGTAAACCGTTAAAATAAACGAATTTGAATGTAAAGTGAGGAATTGCAGGAATGTATCAAGTTACATAAAACATAAAAAAATCGAAGAAATAACGGCTTCCGTGTTCCAAAGTGTTTTGCAAAGCTTCTGTTTTTCATTCTGTGTTATTTTATTGGAGGTGGAATGGTCTGGATTAGTTAGTCCGGTGTTTAATTCGGTGTTTACTGAACATTTTCTTTTGGGATCCTCTACCAACAAGTTTTCAGACAATTTATGAGATTCAGCTGAGTTTTGATGGGAATTTTACTTTGTTTTCACTCATCTTTATCTCATCTCATAAATGCTCAATAAAATTCACGTAAAAATCATGAGTGACCACTGTAACATCGTAATTCGAGCGTCAGCGAATGTGAGCACTGTCAGTCGCGTCGTGTTCCCTCAACCATTATCCTGCTTCAAAATGAACTCAGGTACTCCTTGTTGTGCAAATGGAATAATATGGAGTTGAAACACATTTTCCATGCAATTTTGAGTAGTTACAGCACCCTCATTAAGCAGAGCGAGCTCAGTTTTGCGTGATAGAGAAAACCGCCCCCGAGCATAATTCAGAACTCATCGAAACTGTCTGTTTCAAGAGTGCAAGGTTCTGAAACCTGTTGTTTAGATCTTTTCTAGGCTCTTATAAATCAGTCCTTATTAAAAAAAAAACTATATGTCATCAATAAGAAGCACTGAAGCCCAGTAAAAACAGTTCAATAAATTTTCTCCTTTGCAAATGTTTAACGATTTGCACCATATGCTGCAGTTAACTGGAGGTGATCTAAGCATCTCCTTGAGTATTGCTAGTCTTCATGAAGTCGATTAAAAATAGTCTAGTCAATTATAGGGGTGCCTGTAGGTCGATGCAATGGAGTTTGTATGGTCTGGGCAGTAGATTTTTGCTCTATTTGCGCGGTTAAACAAACTTAATGGTCTTTTCGGGCTTTACTTACTTACTTTCTTTTTCGATCACGGCGTCTGGTGATATTATCCGCCCTTTGAAACCAGTTTCAAGCGTTTTGAACCACTCATTTGGAATATTCCACCATTAAACCTACCTCTTCTGGGTATGGGCCCCCTGGATTAAGGTGACACCCCAAGTGGCTATTTTTGCGTCCATATGTCTCCGAACATATGACATTATGAGATTGAAATATCATTATAGCCTGCTTGCTGTATTAGTCGAAGAAAACTCCGTTAGAAGTTTGAAAATTAAAAACACCAAACCGTGAAATCTCAAATATCTAAAAAAAAAGTTATGAATTTCCAATTATGCTTTAAAGAAACCATAACAAGATATTTACTATTTATTATGTACCCAGAATAATAGCAATACTTATTTAAAGTGCAATTTATTAAGTGGCCCTTATTTTGTTTTGAGGAGTATATATTCTGATTCGTAAGTACACCATTGCTCTGTATGCGTGCAAGAAATATTATTAACTTATTATCGCCCTTGTGCAGGGCAATGGCTTCTTCGTAGACAGAGAAGGCGGGTGATAATGAGAATTGAACTTGACACTTCTCAAAGCATATTGGACATTTCAGAATCAAGTAAAAAAAATATAATGTACACGTATTCACTTGATATTTTTCTTCATATGTGTACTAGTGATGTTCCAGGTAAACCTAGCAGAACTTCGAAGAGCTTCGAAGTTAGTTAAACACTAATCCAAGAGATGGCGCTACGCTACCGAAAAGCGTAAAACGAGGAATAGAGAATTTCAGCTTGCAGGTGTGGGTTGCAATAGCCTAGTTGGTTAAGGCGTCTGGAGTACCTATCCAGAAGACGCGGGTTCGAATCCTACTTGCAATCTAATTTTTCTTTCCTCAAAAAAATCATCTTTACGATGCGCATCGCGTGCGTTAACGCGTTTAAAATAATTAATAAAGTTAGAGTTGTCTTGACGTGAGTTCCATCTTTCACCTTATTTTTTTTATTATTCGCTTCAAAAACTGTTTCTGTACAGTTGGCCCATCACGGATTTTCATATTGGTTTAAAAAGTTTTACATGTAATACGAGTATACCGAAATCCGTTCAGTAGTTTTAACGCAAAAGAGTAACCAAACATACATCTTTATAAACTGTCACATATTTTATAATATATCAGAAAGATTATGTCACAAAAAAGAATAATGAAAATGGCATTACAAAATGTAATTTTTTGAATTCGAAAAATGGTCGAGAGTTTACCTCATGCGTTCATTCTAGGGCCTTTGAATTCGTTATCAAAATGAAATCATATTTTCGAGTGGGCGAGTCTAAATCAAACTGAACAGTGGAACAATTGATTAGAAAACTTTTTTTTTTCTTTACCTATTGTTCTCTTCCAAAGCGATCCACCCGTTAATTGGATTCTGTACCCTTTGAGTCGCCATCACCTTTTATTTCAAAAGATTCAGGTGTTTGAAACTTGATAATAATCTCTTCTCAAGATAGGATTTGTCAGATATTATTGTTTTCTTTGTAAATGAAGATATATCTGAATCTCAAATAAAATACCTTTTTGATGCAAAAAAAAGTTTATGAACAATACTCGACAACCTTTTTGTATTGACAGCTATGAAATAAGCAGACACTTTAGAAAACGAAAAAACATGCAATAAATTTTTCGATTCAACGTATTCAAAGCGTCTCTGTTTTTATTGAAAAGTGTAGTTTTAAAAAAAGTTTCAAAAAAAAAATTGAGCTCGTTCACAAGTTCGTGACCGAGCTCTAGAGGCAAGTGTTCTGGTAAGCACCAACCACTACAAAGGTATGCTCGGATTAAAAAAAAAAACTCAATATTGCTGTGAAAATGTTTTGGAGTTGTTTACTTTGTGACGTCTGAATGTTTTCAGACAAAAACCTAGCCATTGACAATTTATTACATGGGATTATAAATTAAAAACAATAATTCATAACTGAGGTCTTTTTTTACTAACACGTAAAAAAGGAGAATCAGAAGTCATCAAATGAGTCCTACACCCAGGGCAGAATGGGAGGGACTGTCAGTCTTGTACTGACTAAAATCCACGGTGTCCTTTAGTAAGGTTACCCGATAGTCTCGCGACCCCGGCAGGCTTTGGCCCTCTACATAACTAAGGGGATTGCTAGCATCTCTTTGAGTCACGCGTTTGCGGGGCTTTTTCATTTCCCATACATTAATCGCCGTGCATACTTCAAGTACGCTGTAGGTTTAATACCGAAATATTGTGCTAAGGCCTCTGAACACCTAGTTGACTCTTCCCGTGATCCAATCGTGTTGGTACGAGTATTAATCTTGACCAGAGCTCGAGGCCGCCGGTCTCTTAATGGGTATATTACCAGCTGACAGAGTTGAGGTTTCTCATGTCATCTTGTAATTTCATTATTTAATATTTTTTATCAAAGTAATTAGTAAGTAATGAGTAAGGAGCTCGTGGCTAAATAACTACAGCCGCACAGGCCGATCTTCCGGGTAAAGCCGCGCTTTCCGAGGTTCATCGGTGGATGGGTGACCATCTATTATAGCGAGTTTTCTCCTTGCCTTGGAAAGCACTCAAAGCCATTGGTCCTGGCTGTCATTTGTAGATCTTTGACACACTCTCACTATTTAGTAGGAAGCTCTAAAAATCCGACAGTCTTACCATGGGGTATCATACCCAGTTACTGGGTTGTGGAGGTCCAACAGGCAGTCGCTCCATGTAAAATACTGATATCCAGCTGAATCTGGTTCGACTGGAAGCCGACCCCAATATAGTTGGGAAAGGCAGGCAGATGATAAGTAATGAACTGTCATGCCAGCGACATGAAGAGGAATGTATAATATATAGGTTATTTACAAAAAAGTAAAAAATGTTTTATTTTTTACTTTTTTTAAGAGCAGTAAAGTGGGTGTTGAAAGTTTGTATCACGTTCGTATATTTTATTTATGAAAAATTCTGTCTGACATGACTTTCATAAACACAACTTCAGAACAACAAAAAAAAAAACATTTGCTAAAACTGAATAAAATAACATACTCCTATTAATTAGTAATGTAAAATAACATAAATTCAAAATAACTGTCGGGTGTTATTAAAGTTCGTCGAAAAATTAAAACATTTCTCCAAGATAATAAGAACTTTGGGATATATGTACTAGAGATGGAAGCTCATTATGATAATTAATTACATTTTAAATAGGATATTCTCTGAAGCGATATTTTTATACCGAGACTTGATGACTTATACGAGTGGGCGGAATGGACACTACAAACACTTGGTAAATAGGGCACGTTAATAAATATGTGACTTATTCAATTCATATCTACTGTTTGGAGAACAGTGGGACAAAGTACTGCTACTTTTTAGTTCATTCTAAAGGCGGGTACTGACCGGCGTTACAAGGTGTAATGTAAAGGCGCTCCGTCACCGCGAGCATTCGCCTGTAATGTAACGTTACAGATTCGAGAATTTCATCGGTGAGGGAGAACAATCGAGCATCACAATGCGTACCTTGTATCAAATCTGTACTAAATGTACGCGAATGCTCGTCAGTCACGGAGGTAGTACTGTAATGTAATGCTTATAGTCGAATCTCGGCGAATTCTCCCGGTGATCCAGCGTCTTAACATATTACACAGCGAACGTTCATGCAGTCAGTACGGGGAAACATTGCGTACTCAACAGTCACCAAGCTACATTACAGGTTGTAACACCCGTCATTACCCAGCTTTGGACATACATTACTGACATCGGTGAAGGGAAAAAAAAGGGAGGAAACTTGGACTTTAGCCTCATTTAGGTGATTGTAAGAAATAACATGCGATTTGCGTTATTTTGAACCTATTAAATGGGCGTAAATAAATAAGTTCTTGCGAGCAGTGGTGGCCCAGTGGTATCGGTCTCGACTTACAAGTTGTACGTCGTGGGTTCGATCCCCGCCGGGCGCATTACTTTGTGTAATTTATTTTAACGAGCTCTCATGAACGGTAAAGGAAAACATCATGAGGAAACCGGCATGTCTTAGAACCAAAAATTCGAAGACATGTGACATCCACCAATCCACAATGGGCCCGCGTGGTGGATTATGGCCCATTCCCTCTCACAGAGAGAAGGCTTGTGTCCCAGCAGTGGTAACATTATAGGCTGATGATGATGATGATGAAATAAGTTCTTGCCTTGTCTAAATTAGGCTTTACAATTCATATGATTAATAAAAGCTCGTGTCTCTTCCTTATAAAAAAGGCGTTTGCCTGTGTGGTACAATAATAGACTGCTACTATAATTTTATATTCCATTTAATACGGCAAGAATAAATGAAAATTTCTGCAATGCTTTGATCTCCAATGTTAAGTCTAGTATACACGAAGACGTAGAATAATAACTTATTCACGTTATTGTACACTCAGCTTATTGCGAGACACTCAGCTGTTGCCTACGAAGCATATAATGCTATGTGCAACATAAAAGTCAGCTACCGAAATATAAGCATGGGAATTCTGCATATTTTGTCGCACCTACATAAATTCTGTGTTTTAGCACCAGACTTCAAAGCGCTCTGCATAAAGTGAACAGTGCTGCACTTTGCACTTTTGTTTTGTTTATTTTATTTGTGGCTTTGCATACTTACTCTGAGTAAAAGTCGTATTAGCACACTTTTTTTTGAGCTTCGAGGTAAACATAAGTTAAGAACTCCTGCGCATTACTGGAACATAGTAAAAACTATTTATACCGGTGTAGTTATGTTGCTCGGGGTGAACTGCTTCTTCTTCTTAGCGTGTCGATGGCAAATCATTTTAAATATTTTGTTTGGCCCAAAATTCAGCTACGCGAACCCCGCTCACTGATGCAGTCGTCGGTCGTCAAGTGTATCCCCATCTGTGGAGGTTATCTTTACTGCGGCCGACCTGGGACCTGAGTTCGCAGTATATACATCGGTCGGTATAAATGGTCGGTTCAACATTGCGCGGGTTAACCCGCGCAATGTTGAACCGACCATTTGGGCGTTTAAAACCGGTTTTTTGAACCAATTCCAAATGGTCAACATTACATGATTTAAGCGATTTCCAGGTCGACTACGGCAACGCGTAACCAGGTGGAAGGCTCTCAGAAGGATCAGTAAAGCCTTGTGGTGGTCTGAGCTGTTCCCACCAAACCTCACACCTTGTTGTAGACGCGTTTCTATCGGCTGGACTAACAGTCGGTATCAAATCACTAATTCAAAAATTACAATTCTGCCTAATCTTTCGAATGTTCGAATCGAATGTTCGTTTCGGATTCCACTCATTATATGCATGAATTTGAGATGAGGCGTATACTTATCTTATCTAGTATCGTGAGCAGCTCACGATACTCCTTCCCAAGATTGAATGTGAGGCATTCGGGCTTTATATTAAACAACTGACAAAGATTAATAAAGGTTTGCCGGGGATAAAGGCATGTCTGTAAGGATATAAAATGAAAGATAAAGAAACAACATAAATTATTAAGCATTAAACTCTTTTCTGTACGTAGACCTCCTAATTTATACCGTGAGTCGATACACATAAATACGCTTTTTTTCCCACGTTTTGTTTGTTTGTTTATCGTTCCGGTTCCGGTTGGACTTTTGCAACTCAATTTTGAGGCACTTCCCGATAAGCTAGCAGGCTGAAATTTTGCTCAAGCTCTGAGTTCTGATGACAATACATGACTAGCACAAATCCGATATGGCGGCCTCCCCAAGCTGGCGGACGCGCTGTTTGAAATCCACCTCCATGATATGGGTATCAAATGAAAGGGTTTGCTGTGAGAAATACGAGAAAAATAGTCACGTGACTAAAATCCAATATGGCGGACGTCCAAGATGGTGGACAGGCTATTTGAAATGCACCCCACGTTTTGAGTGGCCCCTCTCTCAGCCCCGTAGGGTTATTTTCTTATTTTTAGGAAATTTCAAAACGTGGGTTTTTAGATTTTGTGAATCTATTAATTATTTACTGTGGCAAATTCATCACATGAGTCTTCCCGCCCAAGATGGAGCGGATTGATTTCGGGATTGTCAGACTTGCACTATCTAAAATTCACATTTGTTACGTTTAGGTATATATATATTTTTTTGTGAAATAGCCTATTCTGACATTTATTTTAGCCGAGAGGTGAAAGTTACTTATTGCGCTTTAATTTAGTGGCTGTATAAAAAGTTACAACATGGTTCAATAGAAATGTCAAAATAGAAATATTTTTTTTCTTAATTATTGCAGCTGTCAGTTGAAAACGGCCGGACTTTCAAATGGCCTATCAGACATGTAATGGCCTACTTTCAGAGTATGAGTAATGAAAATGAAAAATATCAAACAATTTCCTTCCATTAGAATTAATATTTATAAGTACACTTTATAGTTCAAACATTCAAATAAACAGAAAATACTTATAATTGATTCAACATCTATTTACAAAAGCTGGTGGATTATAAAACTTAAATAAAATTATTGAGTGAAAATTATTTTTAATCCCATTAACAATTAATTCAAATAAAAGTGGAAAGGTCAAACATTAATAAAATGTCCCTTTCATTTAAAAAATGAGCATTTTATCTTCCACTTTTTGATTTAACTACGAGAATTTGAAAGAATGACAGCAAAATAATGTGCGAACATTTCACGTTTTTTTCGTGATTGGTGATTTTACTAAAAGGGTTTGGCGCGCCAACCCAGTTGAATGGAACGAATGACTGTGAATGAACTAAAGGATTGAATGGATTTAAGTCCGATATTGCGTGTCAGTAAATAGTCAGGGGGTGGTCATAAATAAAGCTTAAAGATTTTATTACTTAAAATGTCATTTTGTTTTAATTAAGAGTTTTTAGTCGTCTTACAAAAGTGGTCCACTTAATGTATCCGACCTAAAATACCTCTAGGCGAGTTTTTTTTTTAAGCGTCATAATAATTTTTATTTTTAATAAATAGGTACATTAGAAATATGAAACACCCTGTTAAAATGTTTACGTATCAAGCTGTAGAGTATACCTACCTAGCGCAATAGTCGGGCAGATCATTGCATTCCATTTTTTTTGAGACAAGGTGTTTCTAACTACGCCTTGCGTCATAATAACGAATTAAAATTTTATTATTAAAATTTTCAAATCTCTTAAAATACCTATTTTTTTGTTATAAACGTGTTCTAGTCATTGGATACATGAACTGGGCTGCTTTTGTAAGACGACTAAAAAGTCACGGTGTATAATATAGGATGTTTAAACGTAAATTTACTTATACTCACATAATTAAACACATCATAATTATTTGATTCTAGAAATATTTGTACCGTGTGGGAATCGAACCCGCGACCCGCACCGCAGCAGGCAATCGCTTAGCCTCTGCGCATTCGCAACTATGCCGTCAAACTATAAATATGATTACAAAATCATCAAACAACAAATTAAAAAGATAGAACCAAATCGTTCAATTTGAGAATTGTTTTAACTTATTTAGTTAATTTTGTTTGGAAAAAACTCAATCGTACGCCAAGTAACTAAACCTTATTGAACTGGAGTTAACAAAATATTTCCTCTTAGCTGTTCAGCTGTCAGTGCTCTTTACACGCTTATGAATATGAAACAAAAAGTTATAACAGCATTTTTGGTTTTATAACTTTTTTTTTCATATTCATAAGAAATGTGAATAAAAAAGATTTAGTTACCCTTTTGGGAAGTAACCATATACAACGTGTAAGGGCGTGGCCCCATGTCTCCGGCGCGGCGCCGTGCCGAGCTACGGTGCCGAGCTACGGCGCCGCCCGCCGGAGAGCGGCGCGGCGCCGTGCCGAACTACGGCGCCGCCCGCCGGCGAGCGGCGCGGCGCCGTGCCGCGCTACGGCGTCGTGTACCGGCACGTACCCTATGTTCAGCAAGTGTATCCAAAGATAAAAATTACAGTTTTGATTTGATATGGACCGCGAAAGGCGTATCCTGGTCCTGTTGCTAGTGTATACATATGTATGTATGTAGTCATACGTATGTCTACATCAAAAAAAAATTCTATGATAAGAATAAATAAGTTAAAATAATTTCTTTTATTTCTTACCTTACGGTGCGTACAGACTATGTAACATAACATGTTATATAACTGTAATTTTTATCTTTGGATACACTTGCTGAACATAGGGTACGTGCCGGTACACGACGCCGAAGCGCGGCGCGGCGCCGTGGCTCGGCACGGCGCCGCGCCGCTCGCCGGCGGGCGGCGCCGTAGCCCGGCACTGCGCCGCGCCGATCGCCGGCGGGCGGCGCCGTAGCCCGGCACGGCGCCGCGCCGGTCGCCGGCGGGCGGCGCCGTAGCTCGGCACGGCGCCGCGCCGCCGCACGGCGCACGGCGCACTATGGGACCAAACAGTATTTTCCGTCTCAAAAATGGTTGAGACAAAAGCCGTGTTACTGAAACTGTTTTGATTGTTTTACATTCATACATAATAGAACTATACGAAACCAAAGGAAAAAAAAAATAAAAAAATGTTTTACTTGCATAAAATTACATTCAAACTTCATACTTTGAAAATTTCATATTAACTTGACTACTCGTTATAGAAGTTCAACTTAAGATACTTTCTATGTCCTTCAAGGGAATGTATTAATATTATACATTTTTGAATTGCTCAAGATCTCTAGTTTACGACTACGTTATGTTTTTGTGACATATATTTTTTCCTGTTTTTTTTTATTTAATTTTTAAACGTCATAAGGAAATTTTACGTCTTTCTAATTTTCAAGTGGAGGTTTTGTTGTTATCGGTGGCTCCCGGTGTTGAGTTAATGACATTTTAAGATACCTTACTTATTCAGTGTTACAGGGAAATAAAAAAAACCTGCGTCATTACTGCGCCATTTCGAGCTAGAAGCCGAAATATCGACCAAATCATTTTTTATCATGATATTTTTTTTGCGGTGAACATGCGTGGATAAGATGTATGGAAATGATTCTGCATATTTCTTATAATCTAGGATTTCAAAAGTGGTCTGCATCGACTCCAGAGAACAAGAAGATTAAAGAAGAAAAAAAGAAGTACGTTCAAACTCGTTTCCGGGCATTGCTTGGTTTACACATTGATAAACCTCGTCAAGGTTCTGGAAATGGTCGCGGGACTTATCTCATTACCGTGACCCCGGAACATAAAGGGCTATTGAAGGACACCGTGGATTTTAGTCAGTACGAGTCTGACAGTCCCTCCCGCCCTGCCCGGGGTGGGAGGACTTATTTGATGATTTTACCACGCTTTTTAGGTTCTGGTAATAGCAATGACGGAAATACGGCAAGGAGATTTTTCCAAAACTATCAATGTTCTGCAGAAATTACAGGTATCGGCGATGAAGAGTTGATCAAGAGATTATATATTATCATTCTGCAAACCATGTCATCGGGATTTTCTGTAAAGGCAGTCAAGTTTGGTGACTATGCGCTGGGGACTGCACAGTTATAAGTGAGTAAATATAACTGGTACTTTATGGCATCTTCAGTCCACAAAATTATTATACATTGGTGCCAAAATAATAGAACATTTTGCAGTTTTACCAATAGACCAATCATCGGAAGATGCTCAAGAAGCTCGTAATAAAGACTATAAGAAATATCGGTTAAATCACGATAGAAAGTGTTCCAGGTCAGCCACAATGGAAGACATACTGTTTTATACTTCTGATCCCTATATATCTAGCTTAAATAAAACCAGTACTATGATACCAAAAGAACTACTTGACGAAGCTAAAGACCTTTTAATATTGACTGGTGATGAGTAGATTATTGTTTTTTTTATAGTTTAAAATTATCTTATAATCTTTTTATTAACTTCTTAATAATTTTATTTTAATGTAACATAAGCAAATAATTCATTATAAGAATTGATATTTAATTTTTGTATGAAAAATTTCAAAATTTTGTTTTTGTTGTTTTTTTCCTTAGTAAATATATTTTTTAAAGTAGCAGTGTTTTATTTATCCAATAGCATAACTATTCAGGCAAACGTACACAAAATTTTAATGCAAAATATCAAGAAACTAAAAAGTTACAGATTTTTTAGATGAAACGCACAGGTTCGTCCCATAGTGCGGCGCCGCGCCGGAGACATGGGGCCAGGCCCTAACGTTAAATGCGCAAAACCTCTCGTGGGGTAAGTCAGCCCATGTTACTGAACAATGTTTGTTCTAAGACTTTTGGAAATTCACAAAAAAAAAAAAAAATAGTTTTTTCATACAAAATGAGAAATTGATCGGGCCCAACAGTATGAAAAATCTTTTTTTTTTTGTGAATTTCCAAAAGTCTTAGAACAAACATTGTTCAGTAACATGGGCTGAGTTACCCCACGAGAGGTTTTGCGCATTTAACGTTACACGTTGTATATTAACTCAGACTCAGCGTTCAATCGGTTACCAAGAGCTTTGCGTCAGAAAGACGAAATATTGAATTCGGTTCCAATGACGTGATTCGGCATCATCATCATCATATTCAGGCGTAGGAAGTCCACTGCTGAACATATCCCCCCAAGATCCTCCCTATAGATTTCCAATAAGACCGGTTTAATTCGACATCGCGTCAGACTATCCACTTTTATTGCTACTACTAAGTTATCCGTTATTATTTAGTGGAACTAAGCACTAACCACTGGTGTAGTTTTCTAACTAGCTGTAGTTACTAACACACTGTCACTTTGGTAAAACTTTGCTCTAACTACAACTATGTGAAGGTCTATGATGTGCGAGAAATAGATGCGGTATACAGTTATGCTTGTATTATTACTTCATTTACGAGTACCTCTCTGTAAGCTGTTTCGCCGCCTTTTTTTTAAAGACTAGGTACTCAGGGCTATAATGTAACCCACAACGCTGTCCACAGGTACCTAGATAAAAAAAAGCTAATCTAACTAGGAACTATTCGTAGCAGTTCGTGCAGTATTAACTTAATTATTTAGTTTAATACGAGTGAGTTTAGAAACGATTCATAAATTAAATTTTAGCACCTAGTATGATTTTATGTATTTTTGATTTATTTAAAACGTTGACTAATACAGTAGGATTGTTTTCTGTATCGTGGGTGCGTTTAAAAACATTTAAACTCACAAATATAAAAACAAGTACTTGTAGACCATGTAAATATTTGTTCTGTCCGGAATTTAACCCGCGCAATTAATAGCTCAGCCAACGACTCACCAAATTACTTGGGTCAATAGCCCTGAATAATATAATATAATAATAATATTCCACAACTATCACACAACGCCATCTAGTCCCAAGCTAAGCAGAGCTTGTGTTATGGGTACTAGACAACTGATAAACATACTTATATATTTCTAAATACATACATATTATAGATAAATTACACCCAGACACAGAACAAATGATCGTGCTCATCACACAAACATTTGTCCAGGGTGGGAATCGAACCCACGACCTCCGGCATAGCAGTCAGGGTCACTAACCACTAGACCAACAGGCCAGTCATATTAATATGAATTACTGAGGAATTGAACCTTCTCTATTTATATTTTCCAGGCTTCTCGTGGGACTGTTTAATCAGGATACCATGGGGCTGGAACGCAAAAGGGCAACTTAAGGAACATAGTGAACTTTTACTCAGAAGTACTAACAGTCCCTTCCGCTCTACCCAGGGCAGTAAGTCACATTTAATGATTTTACCGTTTCAAAATAAAGTTATCAGAGGGCCGGAATATAGAATACATTTTCATGTCGCTAGTTTTTCATATGATAACATTAGCGGCTACTAACCGGATGAAAACTGGATCAAAACAAGGGGGTCGCCAATTATACATTGATATTAGAACCGTTCTTATTACAATCATCATCGAGCCAAAGACTTCCAAAGTGTAACGCTTCATGCTCTCGGCGTTCATATATTTTATCATCCATAATAATTATTGCCCCATTGCCCCTTAGTCTTAAGCTGGCGATGCCCTTGGGTCAAAAGATTATTCATACCTGGTAAAAGTATAATCCATCAGCGTGGTTCCCAGACACGTAGCGTGCGCCGGATGCGGAAGAAGCCAGTTTCAAAGCACCTCTAATATGCTAAAACATAATTATTATGCTGCTCGTCTCTTTGATCGGACTTCATTATATCCTGCTGTGTTGGGCTCGGTAAAAACGGCCTAGTGCGACTCGGGCAAGTACAAAAACGGTAAAAAACATGTATGTTGTATGGGAGACCCCTTAAATACTTCATCATCATCATCATTCAGATATAGACTTCCAATAGGACCAGTTGAAAGCGGCCTGCATCCAGCGTGATCCTGTGGTCTTCATCAGATCTTCTGCCCACCTTGTGGGTGGACGTCCTACTTAAATACTTATTTTAACAGGAATACATTATCTGTGAAAACAACAGCAGCTATCTAAATAAATAACGGTTCATGAGAAACGTCCTGGTAACAGACGGTAAGACGGACGGAGTCTAGTAATAGGATCCCGTTTAATCCTTTAGGTAAGGAACTCTGAAAAGGAATCGACCATAATTATAATAATAAGTGGGTACTTCACTTTTTCGTCTTGAAATTATTTTCAAGGACTTTTATAATAGGGTGAGTGGGGGTAAGTTGGAATGAAAATTAGATGAGATGAACAGTGTTGATTTGAAACTGTTTTCACACAAAGAGATTCAAAGCAAATGCAAAAAAAATGTTTAGTGTAAAAAAGCATGGTCAAATTGTTTCTATAATGTTGAAAGAAATCTTTTTGAAACAATATTTATTTTTATGAAAACACTGTTAATAAAATTGGTCATAAGAAAAACAATATGAAGGGGTAAGATGAAGTGCCCAAAAGGTAAGATTGAAAGAAATAGTGACTAAAATAATTAAAATACCATAAAAACGATTTTAAACATGCATCAAGCGGGGTAAGATTAATTCCTACATTTTCGCGGGTAAAGGTGTCCTTACGGAAAATGTCAAGAAACACACGAATGCTCTTACTTCTTATCGACTGACGCAGACTGTGCGGGGCAAGACAAAAACGTGTCTACAATGATGTTGGCAGCATTAAAAGATTTTCTTTATATTCGGCGTTATTGTATCTTTTTTAACTTTCCCCGTTTTTCATCTTACCCCCACTCACCCTAATAGATATAGGCAGGGTAGACACCTACCTATGCTTGGCGTTGTTATTTCTTATGATTAAAGAAGGGCTATGCTAACCGAAAATCTAAATAAAATAGCTTTAAGCGATTCTATTATTAAAACGGAAGGCTCCTAAAAATACGAATTTTAAAGTAGCCAGATGGTCATAGTAAATGTAAATACCGACTACGATGTTGTCGTAGTAAATTGAATAGGTTTTCAGAAACTGCCTAGAGTATTTTTATTTTGTCATTTTTCAATTCAAAAGATATTTAAAAAGTCTCCGATAAAGGTTCCTAATGTTAATGGCCGCCTGGGGAAAAATATTTTAAATTGGACCTTAATTTTTGCTAGTAGGCCCACACCTGGGCGCTACACGCTTTCAATGGCTATGGACGCGTCATATCCGTGAACGTGTCAAAACTGCTTTTTCTATTCCTGTGATCGAATCGCACTGCTCGTGCATGTGCGCAGATGTGGATGAAACTCTATGATAAAAAAACATAAACCCTCCTGGCGCAGTCGGGTAAAAATACATTAACTTTTTGTCAGTTTATCAGAAGTAGGGTAATAACTACCTTCACGGCAATACTCCAATTACCCTGGAGGCATCACGGGGGTAAGTAGAGCGACAGAATTGATAATCATCCGATTTAAGTACAATCAGGACCAAAGAGATGTAAATGAGTACCTACCAACATTCAAAAGCTGTTTTAAGAAAATACCTATTTCGGCTTCCGAATATTGTGTTTCTAAAGGCGCGTTTCCATTAGGCAAGTCTTGCATACAAGTATGGCGACACATTTGTAAATAAGTTGCTTGGATTGGAAAAACAAAAATGCAAGTTCAAACTGAAATTAAACTTGCAGGTTTGTTCAAGTTGCATACAATTTACAACTTGAATACAATTGTATAATGGAGACGCGGCCTGAAAGCGTTCCTTTAATTAAGACAGTAGGTAAATTGCTTCAGATATTTGATAAGTGAATACATGTCATTGTTCGTGACTGTACCTAGAGGTAGCAGTGAAAATCTGACGCTTGCGAGGTCACGTTAAGCCAATAACCGGTGGAATTTTCCGGGATTTTTTTCAGAGAAAGCGATTTGCATGTATGTTAGGTAGGTAAGATATTATTGCAGTTGATCTTGCCTTGATTTTGACAAACTACTGCGTCAAATTACTTCATACTCAACAGTAGGGGTTTGCGATAACTTGCAAGATAATTTTAATTATTTTTAAACGCGCATGCGACGCCTATCATGAAGATGATTTTTGAGGAAAGAAAAATTCAGCTGCGAGAGGAATTTGAACCCGAGTCTTCTGGATAAGTTCTTTAGATCAGATGCCTTATCAATTAGGCTATTGTTGTCACACAAATAAACGTTCCCATAAATGCTAAATATTTCTTCTATTTGGAAATTAAATAAACACCAACACTTCACAGAACCATCCAAATATCAATTTATTGTCATGCAGCTACATTCGAGTGGAATCGAGTGTCGTTACGAGTATTATTTCATGAACGTTTTATTGAACAACACTTTTGTTCAAAAGCTGTTGACATATTGAATGGCTCTGTGAAACTCATGTGTTGTTTCAACACTTTTTGTCGATTTGTTATTTACTACTAACGACCCGCTATTGGTTCGTATGGTTTTTACGACTTCATCATCATCATCTCAGCCATAGGACGTCCACTGCTGAACATAGGCCTCCCCTTTTGATCTCCACAAATACCGGTTGGAAGCGACCTGCATCCAGCGTCTTCCGGCGACCTTTATAAGGTCGTCTGTCCACCTTGCTGGTGGACGTCCTACGCTGCGCTTGCTAGTCCGTGGTCTCCACTCTAGTACTTTTCGACCCCATCGGCCATCCGCTCTGCGAGCAATATGGCCTGCCCATTGCCACTTCAGCTTGCTAATCCGGTGGGCTATATCGGTGACTTTAGTTCGTCTACGGATCTCCTCATTTCGGATTCGATCACGTAGAGAAACACCTAGCATAGCCCTCTCCATAGCTCGTTGAGCGACTTTGAGCTTTGAGATGAGGCCGATAGTGAAAGACCACGTTTCGGTGCCGTAGCTCATCACTGGTAACACACATTGGTTGAAGACTTTCGTCTTGAGGCACTGAGGTATATCGGACGAAAAGACATTGCGTAGTTTCCCGAACGCTGCCCAACCGAGTTGGATTCGGCGGTTGACCTCTTTCTCGAAGTTGGACCTACCTAACTGGACTACTTGTCCTAAGTAGATATATGAGTCAACAACTTCGAGTACCGAGTTTCCAACAGAGACTGGGGTGGGCACAACATTGGCATTTGACATAATTTTCGTCTTTTACGACTTGATAAAGATATTTTTCTAAGTTTATGTTTTTTTTTTCTAGCCTGCTCCTTCAAACTCCCTCCTCCACTACTTCCACCTTTCGCCAGTTCGGAACCTATCCAGTTTATGATTATTTGTCCCGGAATATATTCTTAACATAATGATGACTTTCACCATAATTCGGTACAAAGAGTTATGACCGACTCGTCACTCTTTTTTTCTAATTGAAAACAAAAGATTTAAAATTGTTTTTGATAATGTAACTTGAAACTATCATGATAAAAGTCCCAAATTGTATGTCCAAGTCTATCTTGTGTGGTAAATCTGTTTGTCAGAGTTCTTCTAAATCAAAAGACTTTTACGGGATAATCTCTTGTGTTGATCCAATTCAGAAAACTAGTCTAGGTCACTTAGTGGCCAAACTTCGACCATAATTTGCAAATTCATTACAATTTTAAGCTTAAAAAAGCGCTCTCCATTTTAACTGTCCTTTCATACTCCACAACCCACGCAATTTTTATAAAAAGCGGTACAGTTTCTATGGTTCACTAAGAAGTAACATCATTTTTGAGTATCGCACGCTATAGGTATTTAAAAGTTTCCATGGGATGTCCAACGAAAACGAGAGTTGAATAATTGTAGTGAACAATGTAGGGCAATGTTTGACAAGGTTCTTTGCAATGTACCTAAATACAATTTAACAGAGCGGTATTTAACAAAGGGAGCATACCTCTAAACCTCTGCATAAAATTACAGGAATATCCAAAATATTCAAAGCATAGCAATTCAGAGAGGAATATGAAAACTTTCGAATTTATATAATACTAATGTAAATAAGTCGTTCCCTAACTTCAATACGGCGACCGTATGAATGTACAACTTTTAATTAGATGCCTCCACAGTAAACATGTTATTAACATTCAGCATTTCAACTGGGAGCAATAGTGTAAGTGTGCTTTAGGTATCAAGTTAGTATTTGTATGTTTTTCAGGGTCTACAAATCAAGAAGTTTCATTTTAACACCCCTCTTTTATTCTCACATAAAAGGCCTAACAGAAGTGTTGACACTTGATACAATCAATATTATTTTTGTCCCCTTTGTCCCATGTTACTCATAGTCGGCACAGCACAGTTTTCTTCCATTCCTGCTTTTGTAATACTAACCCATACAAAAACCGACTTGGCAATATTCACTTCACACATTGCAGTGAATATTGCGTGCTTTGGAAAGCACGTAAAGCTGGTCCCTGGCCCTGCAGTCTCGACAAATATAACGACAAAAATCGGTCGTAAAGTCTAATCGATGTCAAATTTCTGTAATAGATTTTCAACCTTATGCTTTCGAAATAAAGTTTAAAATCTATTACAGGAATTTGATAACGATACGACTTAGCGACCGATTTTTGTCGCTATCTAATGTCGAGAATGCAGGGGCTGGTCTCTTTTGTAAACCTTTGACAGTAGTTACTGATAGTCGGAAGCTAGAAAATCTAACAACCACTCTTGACAAGGTTTGTCGTATTTCCCATTTACTGGATTGTGGAGTTCAGATACGTAGTAGTCGCTCCACGTAACGTACTAATATTTAGCTGCATCAGCTGCATCCGGTTCCATTGGAAGCCGACCCCAACGATAGCTGATAATTATGATGACAGTGAAGTAAAAATGCCAGACAATTCTTACTTTTTGATAGTTTTATTTGAGGTATACGTACGATAATTGAAAGCACTAGTTGTAATAATTTCTTGAAAAAGAAAGCGCTAGTCAACTGCACTGTTAGTTGGTTCACTGTCTATCATTATACTGTCGCGTGTCGGGAACTAAGCAAAGCGGTGGTAGATGCAGTCGACTTATTAATTACATAACTTTGTTAAAATGCGATGCGCGCACTCGCCCACTCGCTGGCTCAGTGCGCAGTTTACACTAAGCGAGTTTCAGTCAGTTGTGTTTGATCAAGGCGTTGTTGTTCGTCGCTAATTGAAGAATACTTGTATTATACGGACGACAATTTTGATGAGGTTTTGGGAAGTAATGTGGATGGATGGATGGGATAAAAGAGGAATCAAACGATGGATAGTTTGTGTGAAGGATGATATGGATTGGAACGGACTTCAAACATAAAAAAGTGTTATGTACCTACCTTTTTTCTAGGAAGTCAGTGACTTTGTTTTTTATTCATTGGCCTTTGTTACCGACTTCTGAAAGAAATATTGTATTGTTCAATATTTCTATTGTTATGATTTCTGTTTGAAAGAAAAGTTATTTCCCACTTTTTGTGTTTGTTATTTCTCTTAGTTATCTGTCTGTTTTAGTTCAGATATTCAACAAAAATAGGCCCAGGAGTCTATGTATAAATAATCAGCGTCTTTGAAAATGCGCCATTCAAGTAATAAGCAATAACGGATCCATGCAGATGACGTCGCGGTATATCTTAGCCGATTCTAACAAACACTATTAAGAAAACCGCATCAATATTGGTCCAGCCAAACGCAAGATAATCGCAGACAAATATACATAAATAGCGGTCAAATATAAATATGCGTGCAGAACTGATTATTTTTTAGTGAGTTATTTCCCACGAAGAAATTCTTACGGCAAGCATAAAAATCTACTGTGTTTCCTTTGTAACCCCTGAAAATTCGCAAAAATGCAAGAAGAAAATGGCCAATGAAAGTTAAACACAAGCCAAGCTTACTTTCACAGCCCGAATTTCAGAAAGGTTCTCTAATTACCATAATTACAGCTATTAGAGTGCAGTATTTTTTTGAAGTCTGCGAGAACTTCAAAGGGAATGGGAGAACAAAGGCGCGCGCCGGATAATCTTGCGGTTTGTAGGTATTCACTATTCATAGGTTTTTACTTTGGTTTTGTAAACGAGGTGGTGGTCGGGTCTATGAAGATGAAATCACAAGCTATATAAGAGAATTAACACGTCAACTTTCTGACTATGCTCAATTTATAGCTAGAAAGGATAAAACGAAATGGGTATTAACACAACCTAATCATAGTTTATAGGTAACATTGCTGCAGTATTGTCCATAGAGTTACAAGAAAACCAGTTTACGATCTATCATTGATATGGCTTCATTTTCAAATAACGGACTCTCACTTTTATTAACAGACTTCAAAAAAAGGAGGAGGTTCTCAATTCGTCGGAATGTTTTTTTTTATGTATGTTCCCCGATTTCTCGAAGACGTCTGGTCCGATTTGTGTGTCGGTGTGGGTGCGGTGAGTCGGTGGCAAAAAAAACAATGAAATTAATAAAAAGACCACCGACTTCCGAAAGAAAAAGTTTTGTAGGTTATTTTACCCTTTTTTTGTGGTTGTTTTTGAAGGCGGTTACATTTTTTTGAAAAAGTTTTTTTAAAACAAAAATTAGAAGAATGATAAATATGTAGGTTTATCAAAGGAACTTAACTAAACAGTTTAGGATTAACGTAATGTGCACGATCTGAGCACAAGCCGAGCTGCTTTACCCGTGGTGTCAAGTTAAGGATTACATGACATGTAACGCTTGCAGTGCTGTCCACACGTAGAATTCACGCGGTGAATTACATTACGCGTTACACCAGTCTGGACCCGGCTTTAGGACGTACAACGAATCCTCGAACCTCGGACGCCTTTGTGTTCGTCAAAAAACTGACAATAGGAAGAACAAAGCCGAGCGCTAACCGAATGCTCGAATGGCGCTCGTTTTAGGCTCGTAATTCGGTCCACACTACACGATTTTGTGCTCGGATTGTGCTCGGCTCTTAAGCTTAGTCACATCTTGGTTACCTGTGTAAAGACACTGTTATATGAAGGGAACTGTAGTTACATAGATGCTACATAACATCCCTTTGACTATGTTACAAAGATATCATGTCAGGTATTTACTACGAATCTCAGGGATATAATACTATAGACTACAGAAACGCTCTAGTTCAGTGTGTCCAGTACACAATTGAGTGAGCTTACTCAAAAGGAACCTGGTGGCGAAAGAGATGGCGCTAGACGACTTGTATAGCTCTGTCTCTTTCCCACAGCCTAAACTGGAACGCGTTAAGAGCTCGTGGTAAGGCCTCTGTTCATTCAAACTTACAGACGAGGTAGTTCCACTCCTTTGCTGTGCGAATTATGAGGTATTCCACATAGCGCACCCGCTGACAATGGGAACTGAGCTACTGGCACCTTAACTATTCCACCTATGGCCCTTGTCAACATTTTTCGCAGGTGCCAGGTGTCTTCTGTGGAATACCTCCGAATTATGAAGGAAGATTGAAGCGCTTAGTGCGAATTATTGGAGTGGCAACTAAGTAAGTATGCATGGAAAAAAGGATACTTTTCTGATTCAGTGAAAAATTCCAGCTGTTCTTAGAAATCATGGAAAGTATGCAAATAAAATCTTACATTACTGTGCAAATTAAATTCTATGTAGTGTGTTTGTGCTGCACTCGCGGAGATTTTAATTTTTCTAGTTTGTTTGCTCTGTGGCTGATGGTTCTGAAGGCTTCCTGGAAAGTTGCACACGTGGATACTGTTCCATGTCTAGTTTTTATTTCCTTAAGCTATAAGCTATTTGATGGAATCCTTTGGCATTAACTTTACTTATATTATAAAGTGGTAAACTTTGTTTGTTTGTTATACTTATTATGTAGTGGATAACGTTTGGAAATATAGAACCGAATTTAAAAAATCTGGCACTGTAAAAAGCGGCATTGGTCCTGAATGACGAAGCCGCTGGAAAAAGCTAGTATTATATTATTAAACTGTTCACAGTTCAACGCTGCCGTACTTGTTTCATGTATTTTCAGGCTGAAAACTTCTAGTTTATACTTAGTAACAGCTAATATTAGTCTGTTCAGCGTACAAATGAGCACCAACTAAGTTATGTGATGAGATTTAGCGGTAAGTGCCTCAGTAACTACTCAAATAATAGTGACGTGACACGTCGAAAAGTTAGTGTTGTGGCTTCCATATTGTATTCCACAGAATATACTCACGGATTATCTATTTTTGGATACAGCTAGAGTTTAATTACAAACCAAATTTCAGTCTAAACTACGCCTCTATGTATAACCACCGTTTATTGTCAGACTTCCAAAATAAATCTTATGCAATAAGACACTTAAACAGTAACAACGCAATGACACTGATTCGGCGATACTTAGTTGCGTAATGTTCAGGGCGCCAAGTCTGTTTTTTTTTTAAATAAATTCGACATTCCAACACGATCAGCCCATTGTCATTTTGTTCAAATTTTCATAATCTGCGAATTTGTTGGTCGGTCCTTGAAGAAGACCAGACGAGACGCTTTGAGAGGAAGAAGAAGACCAAAGAAAAGACGTAACGTAACGAATAAATTGTGTAAGGAATGATATGAAATAAAAGGAGTACCTAAGTAGGTACATGATGCCGTGATGTCTGTCAGTGGAGAATTGAAGAAGAAAACGTGCTGCACCGACTGCAAGAAGAATGGGATAAGGTCAGTAAAATGATGATGACTTAAGTGTGGCTTTCCATAATGAAGAATAAGAGGCAGAAGCAATTTTAACCTCTCGGACCCCAATGCGCCCCAATGGCACAATTTTGTGCCACCAAACCCCGACCGATTTTAAACTGTATTTTTGGAAAAATAAGTCTTAAAATCGGTCAGGTTTTGGTGGCAAAAATTTTTTCTCGGGGAGTACATTTCGAAATAAAGCGGTTTGGATTCAGCAATAGGTAGGTACAGTTGACAAGTCTTATCCACAATATCTTTCTAAAATCGAAGACAAATCATAACTCGTCTTGCTTAAGGGTACTTTGATAAAGGGTCTCATTGCCTACCCCCTGATCCCCGCGTACTCCGCACTCGGTCATCCGGTCGGAGAGATGATTGCGCTGTTGAAGAACCCTTGTAACTTCGAGTATGTAAGAAGGGTCAATCAGCAATAAATAAGTAATTAGTCTTTGTTGGTATTAGTAGAAATCAAATAGTCAGTAACGAGTTAGGCAGAGGTGTGTCTATTACGTTGCACACAAGCATGTAAGCACTCCCACATTCATACACATAGATCCAAACACACACACACCAATATACACACGCCCATACACCCACACACACACATACACCCACATACACCCGCGCACTCATGTTTATTTAATTTTCGTTTTTAACGTTTAATGTTTATAGGTAATTTAATTTTACAAAAGTACTTTGTTCACCTACTGCGCACGTACCAATATTTTTTTTGTAATCGTTATAAGACATGTTAATGGATACACTTTCCTAAGATACAGATAGATTTTCTGCCTAGTTTAGGAAACCCGTCCTACGACCCACTTTATATTATGTATTGTACAGTCACGAGCAATAGTATGTAAACAGTAAGCAGTATTCAAAAGCGATGTTCTGCTACCATATTGATTAAACTTCTGTTTTTTTCATTAGACTTCTATTTCGTAAGCCATACTATAATGAAAAAGGTCTTATTTCAAAGTGGAGACCAGTATTTTACGAGTAAATTGCATTTGAATGTTGTTAAGTGTTTACATGTTATTGCTCGTGACTGTACTGGTTGTATTTATTTACCACTAAGACAACTTTGTATACAATGTACAAACTACTTATTGAATAAATTATTAATTAATTATTATTATCACACTCGTATTTTGTCAGTTTCACTCCCTGTCCATTTATTAGTGTCATAATGTATATGCTCTAGCTTAGTTAAAATCTGTATAGAATTTATAATTTTATTATGTAAATATGCGAGCGCTCCCACCCAGCAGGGCAGAACGAGAGGTTTTATTAGACTTGTACTGACTAAAATCAATATACCTATTCAATAGCTCTTTACGTTCCGGGGCCACTGTTACTCGATAGTCCCGCGACCCCGGCAGGCTTTGGCCTTCTAAGGGAGCGCCGTCGACCCTTGTGCGAGCGATGATAAGAAAATTGACGAGTTATTATAATAATTTGGCAGTAAGATTTTTCTACCATGAAGTCTAGATTTTAAAATAAAACCAAAATGTATGAATAAAATAAGTTCTCACAAAACATTAACACAGAATAATGTTTTATTGTAGGTTAACAATAAAAAGTTAACAAAAGTGATCCTTATTTTTATATCCACAGTTTGGAGTCGAAATTGCAGCCGGCGCCATCACACTGAAAACAGAATTAATTTTGTATATTTATTTCCAACCGGTTGAGGATAACAAATGTGATTTGGATAGCTGTGCATGTCTGTTATGTAATTTCCTATATAGAGTGTCCCTGAAAGTGTGGTTCAAACTGAACAGGGGCATTTTTTTTTTTTTTTTTTTTAGCGTGGTAAAATCATCAAATGAGTCCTCCAACCCCGGGCAGGGCGGGAGGGACTGTCAGACTTCTACTGACTAAAATCCACGGTGTCCTTCATAGCCTGTTATGTTCCGGGGTCACGGTAAGGGAATAATCCCGCGACCCCGGCAGGCTTTGGCCCTCTGAGAGGGGGGCCCCGTCATTATGCTGACGCTCTTTGAGGCGCGCGTGGGACACAACGCGCCGTCGACCCGGGCATGGTCCTTGGTCGGGCAGCGAGTTGCCCTTTACTCGCTGCCCGCATGCCCGCGCCTACGGTGGCCGGAGATCGTCTCGCGACGTCCGTCGCCGTGGGCGTCCTACACCGCGGTTGGGGCGGAGGGAGGACTCTGTCCTCTCTCGCTCGCGGCGCGCCTCCTCTTTCGCGAGCATTACTGCTTCGCAGAAGGAGGCGACCGCTTCCCACTCCGTCTCGCCCCGCAGCATGGCCGCAACCAATGCCGGGCGCGAGAGGTCTCCGCCTATCGCAGCCGTGAGGACACGTCGGTGCACTGCCCAAGCTGGGCAGTCCTGCACCGTATGCTCCACCGTGTCCTCCGGGCGATCTTCGCAGTGGTGACACCCAGACGTTTCCTCCTTCCGCATTAGACACAGGTACCTCCCGAAGCACCCGTGCCCGGTGAGGACCTGCGTCAGGCGGAAGGTAAGGACGCCATGACTTCTCTCCAGCCACTCCTCAAAGAGGGGTCTTACCGCCGCAATTGCGGCGTGCCCAAACTGAACAGGGGCATGGAAGAGTTAATTTCCAATCTTTTTTGGAGGCTGTCGTCTCTCTCACGCGTCCCGCCTCTTCTTTCGCTAGCATGACTGCTTCGCAGAAGCAGGTCACCGCTTTCCATTCCGTCTCACCCCGCAGCATGGCCTCGACCAATGCCGGGCGCGAAAGGTCGCTGCTGCGGTGCTCTGCCCAAGCGGGGCAGACCTGTCGTATGCTCCACCGTGTCCTCCGGGCGATCCTCGCAGTGCTTGACACCCAGGCGTTTCTTCCTTCCCTATCCGACTCAGGGAACTTCCGTGTCCGGTGAGGACCTGCGTCAAGCGGAAGGTGAGGACGCCGTGGCGCCTATCCAGCCACTCCCAAAGAGGAGTCTTACCGCCGCAATTGAGGCGTGCCCAGTATTAGATATAGGTGTTAGACGGTGTATTAATATTTTGCTTAGATTTTAGTTTAATACTCACAAATGAATGGCAGTTAAATCCGATACACTGGAAATAATAAACAAGCATGATTTGTTACAAAATTATGGTGTAAATAGAAAAATCAAAACGATGTGCAGTCCTATTTGTTTCAGTACCGATTTTAACTTTTTTAACAAATTAAAATTACATAGCAAGCAATATTGGTAAGTCCAAGTTCTGGGGTATATAATTATCACTTCAGCACAACCGTAGGGAATATAAAACAAATTAAAATTAATAAACTCTGTGTTCGATTGCATTTTCACAGTAAACAAAATTAAAAAACAATAAAAATTAAATTTAAAATTTAATTTTAAGTAATTAATCCACCAAATCCATGTTTATTTCTTGGTATGGTAATTGTTATTATAACTAGGCATAGTTTTTTTTGCCCCACTCTAAGGCTTTCTCCTGTGTCGTGGATGTGTTTACAAACATCGAAAGTCACATACACCACCACCCAGACCCGGAACAACTACCTGTAGGATACACAAATATTTGTCCCGGGCGGGAATCGAACCCGCGATACGCTACGCAGCAGTTCAATCGCTCAGTCTTTGCGCCAAACGTAAAACTAGAAACTAGATAAAGATATATTTATTTTGTAAATGCCGTGCCGACAATAAATTTCATATTAGTTTATCTAGGCGTCGCCGTCACTATAGTATGATCTTTCCGATGTACGAACGGTCAATTTATACTGGTTTTGCATAGCTTGGCTACATAATCATGAGCCGTGAGTAGATCGTGGTCTTAAAGGCGCGGGCCCACCGCGGCGCATACTGTGCTTGGGCACGCGGCGCATTTTAGCTGCGTGTATTAATTTTTGTTGTCAACGTGGATCTACCTTTCCACTGGAGTACACAGGACTATGTTTATCGTGGTACGGCGCACGGAAAGGCTACGCACGTGCCACTGCCGTAGAAATATACGAAAAACATGAAACGCGTCCATTCCACAAGGTGTATGACTGAAAACTGCGCTGCGATAAGCGAACTGTACATAGTCGTGGGTCATATTCGTGTACTCCAGTGGAAACGTAGACCCACGTCGACAGCGTTGAGCTATGTAACTGCCTATTCGAGCAAACCACGCATGTATCAATGACGTCAATTCATGCGTAGCCTCTCCGTGGGTTGCAGTGGACACACCCACATACATTTTCTTACAAAGCCAAGCTACACGTGCGTAGCCTCTTCGTGCGCCCCGGTGGGCCCGCGCCTTAATGTCAGCTAACTTACCAACGCGCGGCAGTTATTACCCGTACACTGAAAAATAATTCCATTACATTACTTCACATGCTTTCGTTTAATATATTTGGCATTAACTCTTAATGGGAGGTTTAAACACTTTACAAGCTTGCAGGAAATGCCCCAATTAAAAAAATGTGTGTTTGTGATGGTGTAGTGATCGAAGCGCTGGATGAAAATGAGGTTCTCGGTTTGATTTTAATGCCACACAAGCTATCATTGGATTTTTGTAAGCTAAGAGATTTCTGTTGTTTTTGAGTATGAAGATAGCTGTTGTATGCTGGATTATTTTTTAATTAATAAATTTTAATCTGTGATAGATATTCATACAAACTATTTCTACTGGTCGCGTGCAAAAGCTCGTACAATAAATAAAAACAAGCTGAATCGGTGCAGTCGCATCATCTTTCTAGTCTAGTGTATATGTATAAGCAGTAAACTATTCGCCTAGAGTTATACGCAAACCTTTTTTATGAAATTTTTCACATTGAGTAAAATAAATGTGAAGAACGGTGTCAATCAAGAAAACGTGACGTGCTCAGTCAAAAAATAAAGAAAGAGTCTTTTACATATCTTTTTTATTAAGGTTCCGTACCCAAGAGGTAAAGACCCCGCCTTATTACTAAGACTCTGGCACACCTACTAAGGCTGTCCGTTTGTTTGTCTGTCTGTGCGTCTGTCACCAGACTATGTCTCAAGAACCGTGATAGTTAGACATTTGAAATTTTCACAGATTATGTTGTATTTCTGTTAGCAACAGGAACAGGATACGTCTTTCGCGGTCCATATCAAATCAAAACTGTAATTTTAATCTTTGGATACACTTGCTGAGCATAGGGTACACGACGCCGTAGCACGGCACGGCCGGCGCCGCGCCGCTCGCCGGCGGCGGCGCCGTAGCTCGGCACGGCGCCGTGCCGCCGCACGGCACACGGCGCCGCGCCGGAGACATGGGGCGACGCCCTTTGAGTCGTCTTTATTACATAGACATTGATGCTAGATATTGATGTCCATGGTCTGATGATAGAGCTGGAAGGTAACCATGAGTTCTTTCTTATACAACAACTCAATCCTACTGAGCTTAGGGTCATTTGATTCGTCTTTACATGGGCTTTTGTACTGGATGTTTTCCAGGCTCTTATGATGGAGCTGGAAGGTAGCCATGGGATCCTTGTAATACAATAACGCAATCCCATCGAGTTTGGGCTCATTTGATTCGTCTTTACATAGACTTTGGTGCTGGTTGGACGTTATGAGTTGGCTACTGAATCACTTAGGTACCTAGTAAATGTTTATGTACGTAAATTAAATTAAAATTAAATTCAGCGAATCAGTTTAGTTAGTTCGCATAAGTATTTTGATGGGCAACTACGAAACCCTACACTGTGCGTGGCCCGAAACGCACTTGGCCGATTTTTGAAGATAGAAGTGGTACGGAAATCTTCATGCGTAATAAATTCCGACTCGCACTTGGCAAGTTTTTTATTGTTCTTGTCAAAGGCAGTCTAGATATTTATTCACGTATCAAAATCAAAATCAAAATATTTTTATTTTACATGGGCCTGAGTGGGCACTTATAAAACGTCGAGAAGAGAAAAAAAATTTTTTTTTTTTTTTTTTGGCACGGTTCGGGTTGGTCGTTTCCATGGAGAAGAACCGGCAAGAAACTCCATGGTTACTCTTTTAAAATATTTGCTTTTACAATGTTGTTGTTACAGTTTGGTATACAAGGATATGAGAGAACATCGCAGGCACGATAAGAAGAGGGAACTTCTTACCAAAGCTAAACAAAAAAAAAAAAAAAAAAAAAAATTTTTTTTGTATGTAAGACGTATGTACTGAAGTGTCCTGTGTCACTTGGATTTCATTGGATGACAAGTATTTATATTGCGTCCCGGGACTACGGCGTAGCTGACAAGGCGTAGCACTGGCTACGCGTGCTACGAATTCGTAGCATCTTGCAACAATGCCACTTGCAAAAGGGACTTAGTGTAACTAGGACAACAAGCAAAAGTGACCAAGTGCAACTGCGACCACTAGCAAATGGGGCCAATTGCAAGTGGGACCACTAGCAAGTGGGATCACTTGCAAATAGGACCAAGTGAAACTGGGACCACGAGATAATTGGACCATGTGAAACTAGGACGACGAGCTAGTGGGACCAAGTGCAATTGGGACAACTTGCAAAAGTGACCATGTGCAACTGGCACCACTAGCAAATGGAACCAATTGCAAATGGGACCACTTGCTTATGTGACCAATTGCAACTGGGACCAATTATTGTAAGTGGGTCCATGTGCAACATGGACTGCTAAAGTGTCGGACGTCAAATGGAATCATAAGACGTACCGCAAATGAGACCAATTACAAATAGGACCAAGTGCAACTAGGACCACTAGCAAATGGGAACAAGTGCTTGGATCACTTGCAAAAGGGAGTTAGTTCAACTGGAACCACTTGCAAATGAGACCAAGTTCAACTGGGACCAAATTGGGTATAGTGTTGCTGTTCACTCTTGACTTGAAGACCGCAAGGTTATGGCTGTCGGGAAATACAGATTCCGGCAGGGAATTCCACTCCTTAACTGTGCGTACAATAAAGGTATTGGCAAAGCGCTTTGTATGTACCGGAGGGATGTCCACCATAATATCGATGGCGCATTGCCGTACGGCTTGTAGTCCAATGATGGAAAGGGCCAGGCGGAATCAAGTTGTGAAGTTCCATCGCACACTCTCCGAAATGTAACCGATAAAAAACCGACAGGCTGGCAACATGGCGTCGATGTTCAAGGCTCTAGAGCTTTGAATCGACCAGAACATCATAACCGATAAGCCTCCTAGAAATAAAACACAACTTTTGTCTCTTAATGACACATTAATTGTCCGATATCACACGCGAACCTAGCGGGTAACATTTTGCTAAGCAATTATTTAACAGATCATATCATTAAACACAACAACGCAACGCCAAGTAAATGTGTAATTAAAATAATTTTGACGGCCATTCATTAGCGCTACGAAAAATAGGTTCCAATTAGCCAAGGGTAAACAATTTAATGGACTAATTATATAGGTAAGGACCGCTCATTGTATTTTGAAGGGTGACGGCAATTTGTCTTCATTTGTCTTAAAATAAATTTTCAAAGTAAAAGGGAAAATAATTTGATCTACGCGTCTCATTGGCTGAGACTTGTGAAGAACAAATAAGACTGGTACCAAAGGGAAAATAACTGGCCAAGTGCAAATCACACTCGCGCACTAAGGGTTCCGTACCATTATCTATAAAGCTATTGTCAAACAGACAGCCGATGCGAATGCGATCCGAAGCGTTTTTATTTGTAATGTATGGAATTGTTTGAATCCAGTAACATAGAAAAGCGAAAGCGATCCGATAGTCTATGTGACTGGCTTCAAACAATTCCATACATTACAAACAAAAACGCTTTGCTTCGCGTTCGCCACGCCTGTCTGTCTGACAATAGCTTATAAACGGCTAAAAATATTATGCCCCTTAAATATATATTTTATTTTGTTATACACTGGCAACAGAAATACATTATCAATACATGCAGATCAACTTGTTATGTAAGACCTTGCACTATTGTTTGATGTATACTCATGATTTACAATAAAAATATTCTATTCTATGAAAATTTCAACCGTCAAGACTATCACGGTTTATGAGTTACAACAACCTGTTTACAGATGATCAGACGGGCGGGTAGCGGAGTCTTTATGCACCCTTTAGGTATGAAACCCTCAAAAAGGAGGCTTGAATTTAGCAGAGGGTGATAACACTGTTCGATATTGTTTGATACACCTCACTAGTTTCGTATTCATTAGTCGGTGACATGTCCCATCCCTAATTCCTTCCTTCCTTCCGCAACTCACGTCACTTCGCTGTATATCGCTCGATTGCAAATGGCGCGCGCGCATTAGAAGAAGAAAAAATCGTTTTAAATAAGTTATTGGCCAAATCTAACTCTAAACTAGTGTTTTTCGCAAGTATTATAACATTTGTGAAGTGTAATTGCTGTGGTGGACGCTCAAACAACCTTCAAGGACAATATTTGGTGTTTTGTTACCGCGTGCACGCGGAAGAAGATTCCGCCATCAAGAAACTTTAGAAAGGTGAAAACTGGACAATCGTAAGTGTTTTGCAATCCTGACACGCCCTAAACCCCTTTTCTATTGTTCACTGACTAAAATATACTATCAATTCCATGCAGCTAGCCATCAACCACTTTTTTTTTGAGGCAATCATTGAAAATACCTACCCCTCGTTTAATTCTCACAATACAGTCCACTCAGGTGAATATTTATAATTCATCTTTAAAAATCAAGCGTCCGTTTCAATAACCGACCTTTTTTTTGTTTTACCCTTTTCGCTAATATTCACCAGCAAACACTGTTTGTTTCAGTAGGTACCTGGGAGTTTAGATTTTCTTTAAACTTCCATTATAAACTCCTGTATCGTGAGTTCGTTCAAAAATATTTAAACTTACAAACAAAAACACCCAGGTCCCGAGACGCGAAACAACTACTTGTAAATCATACGATTTTTTAGTTCTTTGCAGGAAATGAATCCGTGTCACTCAACGCAGCAGTCCAATCGCTCGACCACTGAGCCAAATGTGCTGTCGAAAATTCTTGGTGTAGGGCAACGCTTTCTTTAAAATATGTATAATTTAGAGCCTATGCACACCTCGTTTTTTAAACGCGCCGATGCCGCGCGATTTAAAAACGCTCGTCGACGGCGCGTTTGCGTCTGACTTGCGTGCGTATCGCGTCAAACGCGGTGCACCGGCGCGTTTAAAAAACGTGGTGTGCATAGGTTCTTATTCGTTTAGTGCCACTCAACTGATATTTAATAAGAGCTAGAGCAGCACAGTCGCAGCAGTTTTAATAAAAAATGTAATAAACGTCACTCAAATGTCCAATAAACTACTTGTCAAAGTAACAGAGATGACACGAGATCAATTCTAATAAGTAAATAGTTATAATATAACTAAAGTCGAGCTATTTGATCAGTAGTTAAACTTTATGTAATTTAAAAAAGTATTCATTTTTTATTTTTTTAAGATATTCTGTGGAAATAAAAATTCGAATCGCGAGCAGGATTTGAAACTGCGACTTTCGATGCAGTTCTGATGCAATAGATGACGCGAAACGTCACCGTAAGAGCCTATGCACACCACGTTTTTTAAACGCGCCGATGCAGCGCGTTTTAGAAACGCGCGTCGTCGGCGCGCTTTCATCAGAGCATTTTGTTGTCGTTTGTTTTAGGCTGCGTCTGACTTGCGTGCGTATCGCGCAAACGCGCTGCACCGGCGCGTTTAATAGGCTCTTAGACGTTCGAAATGGATTGAATAATTCGACGATTGAAGGTAGGAATAACTGAATCCGAAGATCGTAGGTTCAAATCCTGCTTGCGGTTCGAATTTTACTTCCCGTAGACTTTTATGAACAGCACAGTATTATATAAAATAACTCACCCCAGCTGAACACTTGAGCCCTTTACACTGCAATTCAAACATTACGTATACTAAAATATGTTCTTACGATATATCTCGCCATCGTAGGGGAATTCACCCACACACATTGAAACCCATGGCAAAAGGTCACGAATATCCAGGTTTCAGAAGTTTTTTCTTCCGATAGCGATCAGGCTGTGGAATGACCTCCCTTCCGAGGTTTTCCGAGGCTCATGTAGGTACACGATGCCGCCGCCGCGCCGCTGCCGCCGTGCCGCCCCGTACCGCCACCGCGCCTCCATTGGGCGTTTTTCCATTAGACGGCACGGCACGGCCCCGGCGTTCATACATTTTTGCTTCCCCGCACCGGCACAACGCCGGCGCCGTCGCCGTCGCCGTTGCCGTGCCGTCTAATGGAAAAACGCCCATTCGCTATTGTTTGCATGATTTTGAGCGGTGGCGGTGCTGCAGCAGCATCGTGTACATGAGCCCTAAAGCTCTTCAGAAAAGTTTCTGTAAGAACTACAACGTGGTTATGAAGTTTATATTTAACCTTGCTGAATAAATACCAAATAACGAAATATTAAATAAATAATATAAAACTTGTTTACTCACTTCTGACACGCAATTTTCTCCGATACACTGCAATTAAAGATGTAATTACGTTAAATGTTTGAAGAGAATGTTCAGTTAGAAAATATTGTTCAAGAAACCGAACACGCAAAGATGTATAATACATGAATTTGGTAGAATAACATGATACTGCTGTAACATGATATAAAAAATAACGCGGAGTCATCTATTTAAGACGTTAATGTAGTACTAAAATCAAAACACTGAAGCCAAACGCAAAAAAAGATGTCGGAGGAGCCCACTCTTTTTCAATACGGATTGAGGAACTATTCATTTATAATGTCGTAGATCAATCATTGAATTAACCACATCGTGATATGAATTGTGATACCTATTACGTGACACTTGATAATGTGCCCATTAAAATGTCCGGCAGATCACTGTGGCTTTTAATTATATAGTTTACTAAAGAGGAATAAAATATAACAGCTCACAATTTAGGACCCATTCTTAAAACTACTTTTTTTCTCCTGGTTGGTAGGTATGAAGAGAAGTGGAAATTACGTTTTTCCTACTCCTCTGCTATTATTTTTTTATCCATTTCTTATAATATGATAAAACTAAATATACTGTGATATCGTCAAGCGACACTTCAAATCGGGGTAGGTATTTTATTTTGTGTCGAAAAGAAAAGATAAACTAATAAAGTAAGCTCAGCTTACTAAGTAAGGCGCGCCGTCTGTGACCATTAACCCAAGTATCACAACTTGCTGAGTATACAGTTACCTCCAAAGTGTTTATTATTATAACCTTTATTTCAGGGAACTAAAGGCCCATAAAACACAATACACATATAAATATAAAACAATAACAAACTTATAACACATAAATTAAACAATATACTTAAAAATCACTGCACACGAAGTGATAGCGTCGTGTTACGCTGCGAGGAATCGCGGATACAGCACACCTTTCGGCCAAAACTCTTCCTCGAAAGAGGTCACCAAATGTTGAGTCGGAACGCGCACCACAAACGAATTAAAATTGGTGTTATGGTGCGTATTAAAGAGTCAGACAGAAGCGAAAAATCAGGAACAAATTCAGACTAACCCAATAACACTGATGCTCTTGATGATTTTGGTTCTTTTAACCTTACAGGCAGATGTGTTGCTGGAGAGTTTCTCCGCCACTTCTATAGGACAAAACACTAGGAAGTTTCGTTTTGGGGACTGTCTTATGTAAAAATATACCTTCAAAAATAAATTGGTCTATTTTGATTTTTGATTTTATGACTGACCTGGAAATCGAATCAGGGTCTCGTTAACCTAAAGACTAACGAGGCAAACTTAGGTGGTATTTCTTTCATGGTTTATCATTGTAAACCCTGTAGAAACAATTTGTAGAATATTTCATACATGAAATGAAAAATAAAAACCCAACTTTTCTAATAAAAGGAATACTTTAAAACATCGTTCATGAAAGTAACATCAAACAATTCTGAACGAATTGTTTTGCTCACAATGAATGGAATACAAAACAGCGAACAATTTAAATAAAGCCGGTTAAAAATACTGAATATGACCGAAATAGTAAATGAACTTTTTTAGTCACTAGACACACACAGTAAAAGTATGGGACAATAATCCTGACTAATGCGAAAGTCTGATCCGACTTTGATGCTTAATAGTTCAGATATGGAAGATACTGGAAATGGAGACCTCTCTAGAGCATAATTAAAGCAGATGGGAGAGGCCCGCGGGCAACAGCCAATCTTATTGTAAGTATCTTACTTCTTTGTAGTAAATGCTAAAAATAGGTGAATGTTTGTTATTCTATCATGGTTAAATAAAATAACTGATCTGAATGAAAGCGGATTTGCACGGAGTTACTTGGTCTACAACCTGGATCAACAAAAAGGATAACTTTTATCCCAGCATAACGGTCCCGTGGGATAATTTTCGACTTACACGCGTGCCTGCTGACAAAAGCATTTAACACGCTTTGCTTGAAGGTACTACATTGGTTATTTTATAAAATACTGGATTATAAAGGCACATCTTCAAATCTTGCCTATGTAGAGATATCGTGAGATTGAGGCAGTGGTTATTTCCCCAGCAGTGCTCGTGTTATTAGTAACTTGAACTATAGCGAGCGTCTACACGTGAAATTGGATTTCACGTGTAATCAATGCAGACGAATATTTTTAGACAAGGGTCTAAGTATATTCGTCTGCTGTCTAATATAGTGTCTTGTTTTTTAAGTTGTTTAGGGTAATAATGCTTTGTTTATTTTTAGTTTGTAATGATTGTTGGAAATAAAAATCACTTGTGCTGCCACTTCTACTTAACGCTTTAATACATTTTTTTTTTTTTTTTAGCGTGGTAAAATCATCAAATGAGTCCTCCAACCCCGGGCAGGGCGGGAGGGACTGTCAGACTTTTACTGACTAAAATCCACGGTGTCCTTCAATAGCCCTTTCTGTTCCGGGGTCACGGTAAGGAAATAATCCCGCGACCCCGGCAGGCTTTGGCCCTCTGAGAGGGGGGCCCCGTCATTATGCTGACGCTCTTTGAGGCGCGCGTGGGACACGACGCGCCGTCGACCCTGGCATGGTCCATGGTCGGGCGGCGAGTTGCCCTTTACTCGCTGCCCGCATGCCCGCGCCTACGGTGGCCGGAGATCATCTGCTGACGTCCGACGCCGCGGGCGCCTACCACTGCGGTTGGGGCGGAGGGAGGACGCTGTCCTCGCTCTCAAGCGGCCCGCCTCTTCCTTCACGAGCATTACTGCCTCGCAGAAGGAGGAGACCGCTTCCCACTCCGTCTCGCCCCGCAGCATGGCCGCAACCAATGCCGGGCGCGAGAGGTCTCCGCCTATCGCCGCCGTGAGGACACGTCAGTGCTCTGCCCAACGCTTTAATACATAGCCGTATATTTGGTTTTCCGGCGACCTACCCCGCGCACTGTTGCCTGATGCGATGGCCTGTGCACAACCTCAGGCGACGTCAAAGTTAAATACGTGTTGTTCCCAAAAAAGTCGCCACTTCGCAAGTATTATCGCGGTGACTCTTTTTATGCTTAAATATTTTTTCTTCCTTTGCTTTTATCTGCAGATGGAGCTCGTGGGTGGCTAAATTATTAGAGCCGCACAGGCCGATTTTCCTGATTAAGCCGCGCTTGCCGAGGTTGGTCTGTGGATGAGTGACCATCTGTCATAGCAAGTTTTCTCCGTGTCTTGGAAAGCACGTAAGCCCGTTGGTCTCGGTTGTCATTTGTAGATCATTGACAGTCGTTACTATTAGTCAGAAGCTCTAAAGTCTGACAACCAGTCTTACCATGGGGTATCGTATTACCCATCAGTCCATCTCCATTTAAAATACTGATATTCAGTTACGTCTGGTTCGACAAGCTGACTCCAATGTAGTTGGGAAAAGGTAGGCAGATGATGATTGTTTTATCTGCAGTCGTCATAAAATCGTGCGTTTCCTGAACGCGTAGTTAGTGGCCAAGCTGATAAAATTTCTTCTAGCTTCTCCGAGAAAGATTAAAATTTTTTTGCTTCGTGTAAATTGTGCAATGATATTAAAAAATGGAGCAGTTAATTGACATTTTTAATTAAGTCAGAACGAATGAAATAGGTATAAAATTTCTACTTAATTAAATTGAGAATGGTTATGCCACCTTGCCCTTGAAAACCTTTCTTTTTTTTAAATAAAGTAACGATACAAATGAACCTAATATTTTAGGGTTCCGTAGCCAAATGGCAAAAAACGGAACCGTTATAGTTTCTTCGGTCTGTCTTTATGTCCGTCAATATGTCACAGCCACTTTTTTCGAAACTATAAAAACTGTTGAAACTTGGTAAGTAGCTATAGAATATAGATTATATTATAGAATTCGCCGTGGCGGGTACGATCCTCGGTAGCTCGATTGGAAATGAGCGTCGGATGTACTGAATCCGAAGGCCACAGGTTCGAATCCTGCTCGCGGATCGAATTTTTCTTTTCTAAGAAAATCTTTGGTCGGGCACGCCGCAATTGCGGCGGTAAGACCCCTCTTTGAGGAGTGGCTAGAGAGAAGTCATGGCGTCCTGACCTACCGCTTGACGCAGGTCCTCACCGGACACGAAAGTTTCGGGAGGTACCTGTGTCTGATGCGAAAGGAGGAGACGCCTGGGTGTCACCACTGCGAAGATCGCCCGGAGGACACGGTGGAGCATACGGTGCAAGACTGCCCAGCTTGGGCAGAGCACCGATGTGTCCTCACGGCTGCGATAGGCGGAGACCTCTCGCGCCCAGCATTGGTCGCGGCCATGCTGCGGGGCGAGACGGAGTGGGAAGCGGTCGCCTCCTTCTGCGAAGCAGTAATGCTCGCGAAGGAGGAGGCGGGCCGCGAGCGAGAGAGGACAGTGTCCTCCCTCCGCCCCACCCGCGGTGGTAGACGCCCACGGCGACGGACGTCGCTAGATGATCTCCGGCCACCGTAGGCGCGGGCATGTGGGCAGCGAGTAAAGGGCAACTCGCTACCCGACCATGGACCATGCCCGGGTCGACGGCGCGTTGTGTCCCACGCGCGCCTCAAAGAGCGTCAGCATAATGACGGGGCCCCCCTCTCAGAGGGCCAAAGCCTGCCGGGGTCGCGGGATTATTTCCTTACCGTGACCCCGGAACAGAAAGGGCTATTGAAGGACACCGTGGATTTTAGTCAGTAAAAGTCTGACAGTCCCTCCCGCCCTGCCCGGGGTTGGAGGACTCATTTGATGATTTTACCACGCTAAAAAAAAAAAAAAAAGAAAATCTTTGGTAAGTAGATGTATTCATTTTTTTTGAATTTATTCGTGATCATGGCGTTTGCATCATGCCGAAGTATCGAAAACTCAAAAATATGGCAAACATGGTAAATCAAATCAAATCAAATCATGTTTACTTCATGTTTTATTTTATTTGCCTACCCTCCGTCCGTGTGTCAATGTGGGGTGCCAACTGAAAACCAGCGCTGCGTATCTTTCGACCAGCAAATGCTGAGTTGGTAACCTTTTCGTGTGGATCTGTTCAGTGCAATTTCTTATCGTAACTTTTTTGTTCATTTTAAGTGCCGATAGCGCATGACGTCACCCAAGAGGCCCGCAGCACAGAGTGTCAAGTGCGCCATATTGGCCTTGGCATACCAAAGGTTATAACTGTTTTTACTTATCCTTCTTTAAAGCTTTTTTGTTTCATTAATTTTAATTTTGTTGTTCTGTATGGCTAATAACCGAATAAATGTTTCGTGTGTCTATGTATATCGCGTCTTCAGATAAAATCTTACAGCTGTTCTCCAAGGTTAAACTTTATTGCTTCTTTCTACTTTTACCTCACGATAACGTTAATTACTTTTGAACTGCGACACATTTTTGAAGTCGTCATTACTATGAATCGTATCGTAGAATTCTACAGAGTATCAAAGTCTTATGTGAAGGTAACCTAGGCAGATAGTACAATAAATAATGATGATATAAGTAATAATTATATCATCATTATTAATTATTGTATCAGCAACTCACGAGATTGGATTGGAGGACTTTACTTACATTCACTAGCTTGCAAGATAGTTGTTGCCAATACCAATATACCACTATTTACTACAATTGGCTCTTTGACAGCATCATTATATTGCAAATTCAATTAATAATAGTAATATTACACAACTATCACACAACACCATCTAGTCCCAAGCTAAGCAGAGCTTGTGTTATGGGTACTAGACAACTGATAAACATACTTTAAATATATATATAAATACATAGATAAATTACACCCAGACACAGAACAAATGATCGTGCTCATCACACAAACATTTGTCCTGGGTGGGAATCGAACCCACGACCGCCGGCATAGCAGTCAGGGTCGCTAACCACTAGACCAATAGGGCCTGTCAACTCACGAGATTGGATTGGAGGACTTTACTTACATTCACTAGCTATCAAGACAGTAATTGTTGCCAATACCAATATACCACTGTTTACTACAATTGGCTCTTTGACAACATCAATAAATTGCAAATTTAATTAGTCCGCCAGAGTTTTGAAAATAATGGACACGTCGTATGTTTGAATAATTTATAAAGATATAAAGTATCAAAACTTGCAAAGTTGTAGTGGCAATTTTTTGGAGCAGATTAATTTCTCGATCTTTAAAACCGCGTTCTGTATCACCCACTATTAATAAACCGTCGCCGTCGTATCTCCATCAATTTCGGTTTTTACAAAAGAAAACTGGGTAAATATTTTGTGATAAATTAACTGACGCGGAGTAATGTACATTATTCATATAGACAATTGTCTAGATCTAGATTACTAAAATGGACCCATGGACCATGCCCGGATCCACGTCGCGTTGTGTCCCACGCGCACCTCAAAGATTGTCAGCATAATGACGGGGCCCCCCTTTAGAGGGCCAAAGCCTGCTGGGGCCGCGGGACTCATGAATTACCGTGACCCCAGAACGTAGGACACCGTGGATTTTAGTCAGTACGAGTCTGACAGTCCCTCCCGCTTTGCCCTGGGTGTGGGTGGGAGGACTCTTGATGATTTTACCACGTTAAAAAAAAACGTAAAAAAAAAGCTGATGTCATCTCTAATTGGTTCTAGTTGTAGATTCCGTGCTCTGTGGTCGAGTTAAATATTATTTTAGTTAAAATTAAAGTTGTTGAAGTTTGATGTTCAATTGTTTAAGTACCCACTATTATCTTTACCTCGGTTGTCGGAACAGTCGTTTGTAAAACGTTAGACATAATGGGCCATTTGAGCTGCGGAGCGAGGCTTGGCGGAGAGACGAATTGACTGCTCATAATTTAATTTAGCTCTTGACTAAATAATGAGAGCTGTAGGTACGCATCGATCATCAAAGTTATGCCGTGTTTTCTCAAGTCTGGACTGTGAATTAATTATTAGAGGTCCTAGCACGAATTCTACATAGCTATTTAGCCGTACATGTTACTGGATTTTTCCAAGAAATTTTTCGTTCAAAAAAAATCGTTTGTCTGTTAAGTCGGTTTACTGACGATAGTTGAACGTGACAACGTCATAAGAAAATACTGCACCTACGTTGCTATAAACAAACAATTGACACATTGACACGCCGTTGCTATGGAACGCTACAGAGCGAGATAACGCCGCATGACGTCATCTTTTTTCGTGCGTGCAGCCGGCAATCGAATTATAAGACGTTATCACGTCAAAAACTTGCAGTATTACGACGTACATTGTATTGAAAAGGAAAAGCGAATCTAATGTGCGAACGAGGACCAATTTTATCCATCAAATTAACGTCAAAGTACCCGTTAACTTTAAGTCATTAAAACATGAAAACTCGTGTTAGGACCTCAGACAGGTAGTCGCTACATGTAAAATATTGATATTCAACGTTATCTTGTTTGAATGGAAGTTGATCCCAACTTTTGAGAGTTAGGAACTTTGCTCATGGCGCGACGTGAATTACATCGGTCAGATATCACGTACGAAGAAAATGTATGGAAAATCGCTAGTGTTTGCTAATGGAGTCGCACGGATTGACGATATCGCTCACAGATATCCTCGATATCGAATTGCATGTACGTCCTTATGACAATGTACATGATTCTCTGTTCAAAATTCGATTGCGCAACTACTCGTCACGTGCGACATCATTTGTCTTTGGTTTGCAGCGCCTTTATGTCGCAGTGGTAAGGTGGATTTTTGTAGTTCATGGTCGACTTGCATCGCATCGCTCCATTAGTAAATACGTGCGACTTAAATCGGCAATCGATTCAATATCGCACGAATTGCGTTGCGTCGCATCGCGTCATGAGTAAAGTCCCTTAGTTTAATTTTGCGAAATGATGAGGATTTTAGAGGATTTTATCTGGTGCTGTTTCACAAACGATGAGCCTCTTAATTTCGTGTTCAGCAAGTGCTATTGCATGTGATGGACGCTTGTGTTGAGGCAGTTGGGAGCAAGCGCTAGCTGGGCCGACGTAGTTTAGACCGAAAATAAGCTTTACAAAGTTTTGTGAAAGTGTTTTAGAGTCTATCTACTAAGTTGTCTTCTCTGGAGGTATAAACGCAAAAAAAAACAGTTCGATATTTGACTGAAAAATTCTTATAACTAATAAGAATTTTTATTTTTTACGTCAGTTAATTTCTAAAAATATTTGAACCGTATTTTTGACGAAGAAACCACGCTTTTCAACTTGGCGTCACAAATTAGATAAATTACTACTTAGTTCTGACGCGTGACGTCGCGAACCGATTCTCGATTGTTGATGCGTTATATTTATTGATTTATTATAAGAAAAAATGCAAGTCCATACTCCATATACAATGTGTCCGATTTCGGTCTGTACAAACTTTAAGGGCAGTTAGCTTGTTCAATTCTGTCACTAAAATTGTATTAGCAGCTGAATATAATGAAGAATAGCTTAAATAACTCAAATATTATAAATAAATGCTGTATCATTCTATCATTTTTTTAAACATCAAATTTTCGATGAAATTACCTCGTTTTTTCAATTAACCAAGATTTTTACAAAATTCGCCCCAGAGGTCTCTAGTAATGTTGAGTTTACCTAAATAATCATACCAAAAACTCGTTTCATGACACTTGGTTTAGGAGATAGCATTGTTCGAACATAGGCTTGCACAAATAATCTTTGGGGTCGAATGCAGTAAAATGTTTATTTTGAGCCAGCCTGCACCAGGATAGAGCTGCTGAAGTGTATTTACATTTTCTGCGATCGTTGTTTTTTAAATCTGAAAGTTGCAGTCGTTTTAGTTTGCGCGTTTCATGAGAAGGGATCAAAAAACAGAAATGACTACTATACCATTCAGTAAGGGTTGGGTTCCGACTCCACATGTGCTAAAATTTTATTGACAGAATTGAGTAAGCTACCTTCCCTCTAAATCTGTACAGACCGACACCGGACACATTGTATACAGATTCGCAATTTATTGATGAGCTGCAGACTACAGATGTTGACTAAGTCCTAAGCCTCTCACAACAATATAATTTTTCTCCTAATCCAAGGGCATGACCCCACAGAGCTTGTTTTGAATGCCCATTAATAATAACCATCAATCATGTTATGGAGCCCATAAGAAATTAATGAATAATGAGTTTTACGCGAAATTAAGTAATAATGACTGGCCTGTTGGTCTAGGTGGTTGGTGACCCTGACCGCTATGCCGGAGGTCGTGGGTTCGATTCCCACCCAGGACAAATGTTTGTGTGATGAGCACGATCATTTTGTTCTGTGTCTGGGTGTAATTTATCTATAATATGTATGTATTTAGAAATATATAAGTATGTTTATCAGTTGTCTAGTACCCATAACACAAGCTCTGCTTAGCTTGGGACTAGATGGCGTTGTGTGATAGTCGTGGAATATTATTATTATTATTATTATTAATGAAATGACGGCGGCGTGGTTGGCACAGTCGCTGAGCGATTGGCTGTCACGGGTTCGATTACCGAAATATTTGTTAGGCCTACAAGTAGTTGTTCTGCGCAGTGGTGGACGCCCACGGACGGCGACGGACGTCGCGAGACGATCTCCGGCCACCGTAGGCGCAGGCATGCGGGCAGCGAGTAAAGGGCAACTCGCTGCCCGACCATGGACCATGCCCGGGTCGACGGCGCGTTGTGTCCCACGCGCGCCTCAAAGAGCGTCAGCATAATGATGGGGCCCCCCTCTCAGAGGGCCAAAGCCTACCGGGTTCGCGGGATTATTTCCTTACCGTGACCCCGGAACATAACAGGCTACTGAAGGACACCGTGGATTTTAGTCAGTACAAGTCTGACAGTCCCTCCCGCCCTGCCCGGGGTGGGAGGACTCATTTGATGATTTTACCACGCTAAAAAAAAAAGTAGTTGTTCTGGGACTGGATGTTTATGTAACGTTTTTTTTTTATGATTATCTGCAGTCACTCTCAAACTATAAGCAGACTTGTTCCCTGTCGATTATAATAATAATATTCCACTGTGTGAATTAAAATATTTGTAAACGCGTCTACGATGCAGGAATTCTTCGTTTGCCGTTTGTGGCAACGTTACACACATACTGTCTACAGTTTTTTTTTTCCTATTCATGTTACATAACATAATTACATAATTACATAACGGGTAGTGTTCAAGTTTTCAGTGGCACACCTAATTAAATACCTAAAATCCTCTCTTTTTTTTGTTTTACTGAAATTGCAATGAAATGCATGCACGCATGAAACAAACTCAACGTAACGTTGTTTCATACCAGACCCTATAGCCAAATGGCAAGCGACAATCGCTAACGTTCAGCAGTCGCTAATACATTTTCAACTTTATACTCCATTGAATAAAGTTCACAATCTATCAAAGATTACAGATCGTTTTCGTTTGTTTCGTTTGCTATCGCTCAGCAGTCTTCACTAGATTTTCAACTTTATGCGATGGAGTATAAAGTTGAAAATGTATTAGCGACTGCTGAACGTTAACAATTGTCGCTTGCCGTTTGGCTACAGGCTCTGAAAAAAAAACCCAGAATAAGGACTTATTCAATTTATACTTACTCCTGTGGAGCACAATGTTCCCTCGCACTGCAAATAAAATATATGTCTCTATTTATAATTTCAGTAGATTTCAAAAAAAGAAGAAGAGTTGTGAGCGAACCAGAAGAGTAGAGAAATAACAAGAGTGAAGTCCTTGGAGTAGACTTGTGACCCCGGAACGTAAAGGGCTATTGAAGGATCACCGTGAATTTTAGTCAGAAAAGGTCTGACAGCATGGGTGGGACAAGTCATTTGATGATTTTACCAAAGAAATAAAAATGGGGTAGACATTTATGCCCAGACTGCGCGCGGTTTGATAAAGACAATAAGCCAGTAAGGTTTTCAATAAAGTTTAATTTTGTATACAAAGCTTTCAGTAACTTTTTCTGCCATGTTTTATACGTATTCTCTACTAGCTTTTGCCAGCGGTTCCACCCGCTACTACTCGCAAATTATCCCATTGGAACATAAAATCGGGATAAAAACTATGTGTTAATCCAGGTTATAAACGGTTGCCAAATATCATCCAAAACTGTTTAGTGATTTTTGCGGGAAAGAGTAACAAACATCGATCCATCCATCCAAACAAACATTCACATTTATGATATTAGTAGGATAGGATTAGAAGGAAGTAGTAAGAAGGATAAAAAAGTACTTACTGTAGAAATACATTTTTCTCCATTGAACTGAAAAAATCATAAAAAAAGAAAATAAATGGATACAATTACAGTTTATTTGAGAAAGAGAAGATAAAACCAACAATAGAATATGGTCTGCGTGAAGGTGACATGTAAATGTGCTCCCACACAGCAGTTATACGAGTATAACTTTTTTAAACAAATTATAACAAAAGTTATAAATTTTTACAAATTATAATAAATTGTTATTGATGTTATACAACTTCATTTAACAAAATGTTTTACAACTGATTACAATAATTGATATAACAAAATATAACTTTTGTTGTATAACATCATCAGAGCCTCAGGGGGACGTTAGCGGAAGGGTGCGGGGGGTTGCGCGAGCGTTCGTCTCCGTCACGTACACAGCTTTAGTTGGTTCATTCGGTGCTTCCTCGAAAGACAAACCCAAACTGATTGATCATAATGATATACGATGTTATTAGTCTTGTGTAGTTCGCGAACGAACTAGTTCGAAAGAACTGCTCCCACAGATGAACTAGTGAACTAGCTCCCACATTTTCCGCTCCGTAGTTCAGTAGTTCGGACAGAATGAAAGAGATCGACTGAACTAAGATCGTTGCCTGGGAGCGGGACAGCACTACACTATAATACTCCCTTTCGCTCACCGATCATGCGCGCATCCCGTTTCGTACACTTTACACAAATTGTCGCATGCAGCAAGAACCGTATTTAAAAAGAGCGAACAAAGAGAAACTAAATCTGAAATCTCTTTGCGAGCGAACGATTTGATCGCTCTTGATCGGTCGGTCTCTATTACGAGCTAGGAACTAACGAACTAGAAGAACGAACTAGTTCGTTGAAGAGCGGAGAACTAAATTGAGCGCTCTCGGTAGTGAACTAGAATGCCCAAGACTAGATGTTATACAACGAGTTCAACCAATCTGGGAGCGTTTATAACATATAACATTTCTTAACATGTTGTAGAGTATTGTTACACGCTATTATAAATGTTATTCGTGTTACACAAAGTTGTATAACGTTATATAACTGCTGTGTGGGAGCACCTTATGAGGATGACTCATGGATCGCAGGACTGTCTAAACAGGCAACCGTGGCCCTGAAATGTAAAGGCCAAAGGGTCATAGAAGGAACACCGAGAATTTAAGTCAGTACGAGTTTGACAGTCCCTCACTGCGCGGGAGAACTCATTTGATGATTTTACCAAGATAAAAAAGGGAATGATTAATTAAATAATGATAGCTAAGTAAATGAAGCCACTTGATAAATTGGAATAAAGGCAGAAGAATGATAAACATTTTGTACGTGATTGTACGTGATACCAAAATATATGTCGTATAAGTAAGACTGATAACTTACCCCTGCATAACATGGATCACCGGCACACTAAAAATATAATGTTACTTTGAACACGACACCGTGGTGCAGTGGCTGAGCGATAAGACTGCTGTGCTGCGGGTCACAGGTTCGATTCCCGCACGGAGGAAATATTTGTATGATCTACAAGCAATCATCTATCACCCTATTCTCTGCATACTGTACATTGTTCCGGGTCTGGGTGTTTGTCTATCTGAGTTTATATGTTTGTAAAGTCACCCACGACACAGGAGAAATTGGTAGTGTGAGTCCAACGACGATATAATACTAGACTCCGCATGCACGATCTAAGGAACAAAAACTATTCTGCCAACTCGCTGAGGTACTATGTAAGCGAGGGGGACGGGGTACTGCGTTGTGATTGGCTAACTCAAGGTCTGTCCTGTCTCAACGTATGTTTACGGCTCACAGGATTGGTCGAAATGAGACGAATATAAGACTTTTTTGCCTTATGTGTTGACAGACATCGGTCGCCTGTTATTAGGAGTCTAGTATTATATCGTCGTTGTGTGAGTCGTTTAAAAAAATATTATTATACTTATCTAAAACCACGAAGGACGAAGAAATAAGTAGCTTCTCTTAACGTTTGCATAAAATATTGAATATTAGACAAGACTAAACCAGTTAGAATGTACTTTAAAGTTTAAGAAGCATTAGCGTATTTCCTTTTAAGAAAATTTTGTATGAATTATAAATTTTGTATAATAGTAAATTATTTAGAAAACACTTTCACTAGTTTGATGTTCGTGTTTTCCATCCGACAGTTCTCAGAAGAAATTTTTGAAATTTCAGGTACCTACTTACAGAGAGTACTAATTAAATTTCTAGTCCAGATACTTACTCTAGCGTCACAGGAACACCACATTGTCTGAAAGGGATAAACAGAGAGACCGGATTAATTTTATTTGTTATTAATATTTATTATTCATTAGAATTTCCATTGTTTCCGACTTCCAGAAAGTAGCTGATGGCCAGTTCTCAAGACTGTTTACTCCCATGGGACTAAAATATTTTCGGAAACGAAACCACAAGGAAAATATACAACACAGTTAATTTGAACTATAAAAGTGTAGTTAATTTTCACGAAAACGTGCTTGGCGACTACTTAAAAGATTATAAAAGAAAAAATATATAGCAAAGTGATCCGGTGAGAACCGCTTCTCTTCATTATTGGAAACATTGACGTGCCCCTAAGGAAGTTCCCGGGAAGTCTTTACGTTAGCGGAAAGAATTAAGTTTCTTTATAAAAGATTAGTTTCTGAACTGTTTCCTAGGAAGTAAGTCTACTTTGGTTGGAAGTTACTTCAGTTTTAAAGCTCTAGTGAAGAAGAAGTTTGCAATACTTTATACAACTAATTGTTCTTGTCTTCGATAGATCTACTATCGAAGAAATAACTTTTTAATTAGTAGGACTTTGGGGTTTTTTTCTATAGTGGTAAAATCATCAAATGAGTCATCCCACCCATCAGGGCGGGTAATGGTAGCCATACACCATCCTGCCTATCGAACGATCGATTTGACGCTTGCAATTGTTTCAAATTGGCAGTTCGTCCATATACACCATACACCATACTGCCTATCGTACGATCGATTTGACACAACGTCAAATCTGCAGCAGCGATGCCAACTTAGCAACTTTATAGCTAGATCTAGCTATTATTCGGTGACCGATAGCTACAAATTTATAAAATTGTAGCTGTCGTCACCGAATAATAGCCAACTGCATCACTGCTGCCGATTTGACGTTGTGTCAAATCGATTTGACGACCTATCAAATTGGCATGTCATGCCATCAAATTGGCATTTTTAAACAATTGCAATTTGAAACAATTGCAAGCGTCAAATCGATTGTCGATAGGCAGGATGGTGTATGGCTATATAAGGAGGGACTGTCAGACTGACGTTCATCGTGACGACCGATGCCGTGGTCGTCTCACGCGGCGGTTTGATTGTGAGGTAGACTCTGTCCTCTCCCTCACGCGTCCAGCCTCCTCCTTCGCTAGCATGACTCTTCTCAGAAGGAGGCGACCGCTTCTCACTCCGTCTCGCCCCACATTAGTAGGGCTAAGGGGGTGGTAAAAAGCCCGGAAGAACGCTACTTATAATGCTCGCTAAAACGCTCTCGTTTGTTTTTGGTAATGTAACATTCTCATAAATGCTAATTACAAGTAAATAGGTATTCAAGTTTATCAGCACCTTTATGTGGTCGCCATGACACGAAACCTACTCATCTGACTATAGAATATGTCCAAGATATAATTACCTAGCTACCGATAACCAATTCGATCGAGCTTGAGCCTAGTTGCTTGTTCAATTTCCGCATGTTGCTCTGAGTATTACCTTTATCACGTGTGTTGCTGCACTAGTATAATCACAGCTGGTAGGACGAAATTAGACGATGTGACATGATATGGAATTCTTTAGAATAAAGTCATCACAGATCTGTATAGTCTCAAAAAAAAACTTGAGAGGTGTCAAGGGACACCCGGATGGAACGAAGTTCCTTTCGATTAATTAGTGAAGGAATTGTAATAAAATTTTATTTTTTTTTAAGTTATAATAATATTTTTTGATTTTTGTTATTTGACATCTGGGATTTCTATTTTGATAGTAACATCGGTTTCAACACCCTCAAAAACAACGAAAATGACATCCATGATGAAAACCTCGATAATTTTGGCAGCCGCCACCTTGGATTTACATTTTGACTGCAATATTGGATTCAACACCCTCAAAAACCATGAAAACGACACCCATGACGAAAACCTCGATAATTTTTTCAGCCGCCATCTTGGATATACATTTAAACTGCACCATCGGTTTCAACACCCTCGAAAACCATGAAAACGACACCCATGACGAAAACCTCGATATTTTTTGCAGCCGCCATCTTGGATTTACATTTTGACTGCACCATCGGTTTCAACACCCTCGAAAACCATGAAAACGACACCCATGACGTTAACCTCGATATTTTTTGCTGCCGCCATCTTGGATTTACATTTTGACTCCACCATCGGTTTCAACACCCTCGAAAACCATGAAAACGACACCCATGACGAAAACCTCGATATTTTTTGCAGCCGCCATCTTGGATTTACATTTTGACTGCAACATCGGTTTCAACACCCTCGAAAACCATGAAAACGACACCCATGATGAAAACTTCGATAATTTATGCAGCGGCCATCTTGGATTTACATTTTGACAGCAACATCGGTTTCAACACCCTCAAAAACAACGAAAATGACATCCATGATGAAAACCTCGATAATTTTGGCAGCCGCCACCTTGGATTTACATTTTGACTGCACCATCGGTTTCAACACCCTCGAAAACCATGAAAACGACACCCATGACGAAAACCTCGATATTTTTTGCAGCCGCTATCTTGGATTTACATTTTGACTGCAACATCGGTTTCAACACCCTCGAAAACCATGAAAACGACACCCATGACGAAAACCTCGATATTTTTTGCAGCCGCCATCTTGGATTTACATTTTGACTGCACCATCGGTTTCAACACCCTCGAAAACCATGTAAACGACACCCATGACGTTAACCTCGATATTTTTTGCTGCCGCCATCTTGGATTTACATTTTGACTCCACCATCGGTTTCAACACCCTCGAAAACCATGAAAACGACACCCATGACGAAAACCTCGATATTTTTTGCAGCCGCCATCTTGGATTTACATTTTGACTGCAACATCGGTTTCAACACCCTCGAAAACCATGAAAACGACACCCATGATGAAAACTTCGATAATTTATGCAGCGGCCATCTTGGATTTACATTTTGACAGCAACATCGGTTTCAACACCCTCAAAAACAACGAAAATGACATCCATGATGAAAACCTCGATAATTTTGGCAGCCGCCACCTTGGATTTACATTTTGACTGCACCATCGGTTTCAACACCCTCGAAAACCATGAAAACGACACCCATGACGAAAACCTCGATATTTTTTGCAGCCGCCATCTTGGATTTACATTTTGACTGCAACATCGGTTTCAACACCCTCGAAAACCATGAAAACGACACCCATGATGAAAACTTCGATAATTTATGCAGCGGCCATCTTGGATTTACATTTTGACAGCAACATCGGTTTCAACACCCTCAAAAACAACGAAAATGACATCCATGATGAAAACCTCGATAATTTTGGCAGCCGCCACCTTGGATTTACATTTTGACTGCACCATCGGTTTCAACACCCTCGAAAACCATGAAAACGACACCCATGACGAAAACCTCGATATTTTTTGCAGCCGCCATCTTGGATTTACATTTTGACTGCAAAATCGGTTTCAACACCCTCGAAAACCATGAAAACGACACCCATGATGAAAACTTCGATAATTTATGCAGCGGCCATCTTGGATTTACATTTTGACTGCACCATCGGTTTCAACACCCTCGAAAACCATGAAAACGACACCCATGACGAAAACCTCGATATTTTTTGCAGGCGCCATCTTGGATTTACATTTTGATTGCACCATCGGTTTCAACACATTCGAAAACCATGAAAACGACACCCATGACGAAAACCTCGATATTTTTTGCAGCCGCCATCTTGGATTTACATTTTGACTGCAACATCGGTTTCAACACCCTCGAAATCTATGAATAATCGTCGCGACTCCACTCCGCTCCGCTGCGCTCCGCTGCGCTCCGCTGCGCTCCGCTGCGCTCCGCTCAGCTCCACTCCACTCCGCTCCGCTCAGCTCCGCTCCGCTCCACTCCGCTCCGCTCAGCTCCGCTCCGCTCAGCTCCGCTCCGCTCCACTCCACTCTTTGAGCTCTAGCACTCTTTCGCAACGCGCGATAAGGAACTTCGTTCCAATAAACACATTACCCTCATTTGCGTCGCGCAGTCGGATAAAAGTGTCGTGACAACTTTTTTTAAATTATTTCCGTCCAGCCCCCTTTCACAACGCGCGATAAGGAACTTCGTTCCAATAAATGAGCGCAGTGGCTGACCAGCGTGTCGCGAGTTTGATTTCCGTATGAAATAAATATTTTCGTGATCTACAAGTACAACTATGAAGGAGAGTTGCTGGCGCCATATGGTGACGTCATGGTCCCCTTATTAACACTGCAACAGCTTACAACCTATATAAAATGTACTCTGTGCTTACAACTAATACGATAGCTTGCCTTTTAAGTTCTGTCGTTTAAATGTTTGCCACGAATTTCGAATTTGGAACTGTTCAATATTCAAAATTATTGGAATTTAAAATATCGAATCAATTGAAAATTTTAAAATAAATTCAAGTGTTTAGTCACAGCCACGTCACAGCGTTGTTTTGAACCTGTTAGGTCACCTATAAAAATGAATTTGACTAAGGAAAACGTCCGCGCAATAATTTTCTACAACTTCCGAAGAGGCCTAACGCGGTTTCAATGTTTCGAAGAGATAAAATCTGTGTTCTATGACGAAGCCCCATGCCTGCGGAAGTTCGAACGCTGGTATTTGGAATTTCAGCGTGGACATACCAGTTTTAATGACAAATCTCGTGAAAGACGTCCAAAATCCACATTCACTGAAGATAACATCGTTGCTGCGAGAAAACTAATACTCGAAGATTGTCATGTGACATATCGGGAGATAGAGGCGGTACTAAGCATTTCAGAGACAACTATTCAGAAGATCTTGCATGACGCACTTGGTGTGAGAAAGCTAGTTTCCCGTTGGATTCCGCATTTGCTATCTGATGATCATAAGGCGACCCGCGTTAGTTGGTGTAAGAAAACTCTTCAAAGGTTCAACCGAGGAGAGTCAAATCACGTCTACGACATTATCAGTGGTGATGAATCTTGGATATATGCCTACGATCCTGATTCCAAACAACAATCCACAATCTGGGTTTTCAAGACGAGCCTAAGCCGACGAAAGTTGTTCGCTCTCGAAGCATTTCAAAGAAGATGGTGGCTACTTTCGTAGCAAAAACCGGTCATGTTGCGATAATTGCACTTGAAGATCGTAGAACAGTTAATGCAGAGTGGTATACCACAGTTTGCTTACCCCAAGTCATCGCCGAACTTCGAAAGTCCAACCCCAAGCGTCGCATCATCGTACACCACGACAACGCAAGCTCACACAGCGCTCGTCAAACAATTGAGTATTTGAAGCAGGAAAACGTAGAAATTCTTGATCATCCTCCATACAGTCCTGACCTAAGCCCTAACGACTTCTTTACATTTCCTACATTTAAAAAATATCTTCGTGGTCAAAGGTTCCAGTCCGGTGAAGAAGCAGTCGACGCTTTCAAATCAGCTGTAGTGAACACCCCTACTTTGGAGTGGATTAAATGCTTTAATATAACTGGTTCGAGCCAATGGAAAAGTGTATAAAACTACGTGGTGAATACTTTGAAAAGCAATGAAAGCTATTATAAGGTTATATTTGTTTTTTTTTTCTTCAAACGACAAAACTTAAAAGGCACGCCACGTATAGGTACAATTATTAAATGAAAATAACTTGCACAAAGTATTTATTTGCTAAACGTTATTATTAAATGGGATCATTGATGCTCTCCTTTTTAATTTGACCGCGTAGTACCTTTCTTAATTTCTTGATCACTGCATGTTTTTTAGAAGAATGATATATTATGAATAAACAATGATTGTTTACCTTGAGATGAACGAGCAAGAGCAACACAATCAGCCAGCATCCAATCAGCCTCGACATTGTTTACAGACGCACAATGCACATCATTTCACGCCACTAATCCACTTTAATGGCAATCATTCACGGCTCAGATCATATTCATTGGTTCTTGATACTATTAACTATTCAGTTGACTGTTGTATGACCTTTTCCTGTAATAGGTGGTAAGATCAGCTTCGATAAGGAGATATATTTTATATTTTTCGTGGTAAAATCACCAAAAATAAGGGCGGAGCAGGAGGGATCGTCAGACTTGTACTGATTAAAATCCGCGGTGATGCCGGAAGCAAGAGGTCTCCTACGGTCGCCATCATGAGGACACGGCGGTGCTCTGCCCAAGCGCAGTGGTGACACTCAGGCGTTTTTTCCCTCCTTATCCGACATATGTATAATTAGTAGGACTTAGGGGTTTAAAATCATCAAATGAGTCCTCCTACCTAGGGCGGGGCATGAAGGACTGTCAGATTTGTACTGGCTAAAATCCACGGGATCCTTCAATAGCCTTTTACGTTCCAGGGTCACGGTTACCTGATTAGACAGTCCCGCGACGTTGGCAGGCTTTGGTCCTCTAAGGTGGGCCCCGTCAGATTGCTGACAGCTCTTTGATGCGCGCGAAGAATACTACGTGCCGTCGACCCGGGCATGGTCAATGAGCGGACGGCGAGTCGCCCATTACTCATGCCCTTCATAAGGAGATCTTGGCTAATAATGATTATCAGCGGCACAGGCTGGCTTCAAGGTTAAGCCTCGCACAAAGCAACCTCAGGAAGTTTGGTCTGTGAATTGCTCGCGGCTGTCATTTGTAGATCTTTAACAGTCGTTACTGTGCAAAGAGAATTAAACCACTTGAGAGCTCATAGACCGATTTCGTCTAGGCACACGACTCACCACTGCGGGTCGGGGGACGAAGAAAAAACAGCGGTTGTGATTGGCTGATGCAACAATGTCAGGACGAATGTTCCAAACATAGTGATGCACAAGTCAGTTTTGCTACAATACCTAATATCGATAAAATCGAACATAACGATGTCTGCTTATTCTTTTTTTTTATTAACTACTAGCTGTGCCCGCGACTTCGTTCGCGTGGATGTCGGAATTTAACAATGTATTTTTTAGTGCGAAGAATCATATCGTTTTCATATAAACCCTATATTTAGAATTTATTTAGATTTTTCAAGAATATTTGACGTGTTTTTAATAAACGCCCTCTGTCGTTCAAAGGCAGTACTATTCAATCGCTACTGGATTAGAGCACCCATTCCATCTCATTCCATCCCACTCTATCCCACTCCATCCCACACCATCCCATTCCATCCCACTCTATCCCACTCCATCCCACTCCATCCCATTCTATCCCACTCCATCCCACTCCATACCACTCCATCCCATTCCATCCCACTCCAACCCACTCCATCCCACTCCACCCCACTCCAACCAACTCCATCCCACTCAATCCCACTCCATCCTACTCCATCCCACTTCATCCCACTCCATACCACTCCATCCCACTCCATCCCATTCCATCCCACTCCATACCACTCCATCCCATTCCATCCCATTCCATCCCACTCCAACCCACTCCATCCCACTCCACCCCACTCCAACCAACTCCATCCCACTCCATCCCACTTCATCCCACTCCATCCCACTCCATACCACTCCATCCCACTCCATCCCCTTCCATCCCATTCTAGTGTGAGTCTAATAAAAACCTTTTCTTTCTTTCTTTCCATTCCATCCCATTCCATCCAATTCTATTCCATTCCACTCTAGTCTACTCTACTCCAAACCACTCCACTCCAGTCCACACCATATTTGAATAGGTATGTGGTTTTTCTATTCTAAGCTAGATCGTGCTACTGAACTGAGCGTCTCGGTGTAAACTGACCGTAATTTTACTTCTGGAACACTTTAAATTCAAATATCTTTTGATAGACTGATCCGATTTCAATGAAACAAAAACTAAATTATACTTCAAGTTACGGTTAGTCATTGTGTATTAAAGTTATATACATAGCTTTCGTACATTTTACGTGATGCCCGCACAAATAAACATTACAAACAGACATACAGACAAACAGACGAAAATTCTAAAAATGCTAGAAATGGGTTCTATTGGTTGTCCTTTAGCACGCTGGCTATATTTTTTGAGTTTTTTTTTAATGTACAAAAATTTTTTTTCTACAGTTTTATTATATGTATAGATAGATAGATAGTGATTGGGCGTTAACTGGGTGCAAATAAAACACTTACGTAACTCTGTTTTAACTTTATTTAAATTAATGCTAAAATTAAATGAAGGTTAATAAAATCGTAAAAAAACATTCAAAGAAAAAAATTTGCGCCTAGGTTGGACGATCCTCCTGTACGAGACAATTATTTTAAAATTAACTTACAATGAGGACATTATCATAGGAAGTTCCAGGTACGTTATGATCATCAAATTTGCATTTCTGGGAGGGTATATTTTGATCGTAAGTTTGTCCTATTTATTGATACTTAATCCTGTAATTATACATCAGGCATTAAATATTGTTACAATGCGGCCTAGGATCACGAATCACGTCGTTAGAATAAATTAACTTACTTGTGAGATATTTAGATGGGAAGGCCCGGGTAAATTAGAAACATGTATACATAGATCGGCCGTCTTATTTGGTAAAGCCTGTAAATTATAAAGTTTTTATTTCACATGTAGGTATTTCTTATTTTTTTTTCTAAAAACATACAAACTTTAACTGAAATACATATGTAAAATAAAACATACCAAAACAGGCAAAAACAGAGTCGGTGTTGCTGAACTAAATAAACGGCGTCGGTTATTTAAGGTTTCATAGCAATCTTCCGTGAAATGCCTTGAACAAACAACGCTATTATTTTTTGGAAACAAATTTTCCTAGTTGACAGCATTGATCCACTTTTCTTTCAATTCTGGAATATTTGGAAATCTAAAATGTAAACATTAAGTAACGTTACTTTTTTACAGTTAGGGAACATCGTTAATTTTATCGACAATATTTTAAAGACTTAGTTTCGAAGTTGTCACAACACTACAGCAATGCATCTGTCTCTTTCTTTTTATGCCTACAGATAGAAAGGGACACACTTATTGAAAATACCTAGTGAGAGTAAGGGACTTTTCAAAAAGACATCAACGCGGTGTACATTTTGTGTGCCTTCAACGTAAACAACCAGTTTAGCTTGAGCCCTGCAATTATTCATAATATTATCAAATTATAAATATATTTTACTTACCGATGAAAAGTTATGCCATTCTTTTTATAGCTGGATGTTCTAGACGATTTCCCACACCATTTAATTGAACAAGAACTCATAATTAATTTGATATTAAGCAGAAATATTTAAAAATGTTATCAAAATAATCGCGTGTGGAGAGATCCATTAACTGGTCAAAACTAAAGTGGTCAGTCATATTTTCATCTAATATAAGTGCAATTTCATTGATGTGTCGTGAGCCTGAGTCGCCCGTATGAGCAGTCAAGAGGCTTTATTGTCATTGTTACTGTGTATCAGAAGCTGAATCTGGTAGTCTTACAAAGCGGTAGGTATCGTATTAACCAGTTATTGAGTTGTCAGACAGGCATGTCATGAAAAATACTGAAATTCAGCAAACTGGGGGAAGACCCCAACATAATTGGGAAAAGATGTCAGATGATAATGAGTTTTCATGGAAATAATATTATATATAAATATATTTTGTTTTTTATATCCTGCACTTTGCAAGTCATGTAATAAAGATTTATTCCGGAAATGAGACCATTTTCCGCAAAATCTTAAAGTTAAATGAAGCGACGCGTAACTTTAACACCGTTTTATGCAGGATTGCCTGAATATTTCAAAATTGGTGAAGTTTTTGAATCCAAATGAGTATTATAGAGTTCATCCAATGGACGTAATAAAGTTGAGAAATTGGAAAATGATGGAAGTTCAATAGACTGGGCCACTAGGGTAATGCTTGTCGTAATTAATTTTCCATTAATCTGTCGTCAAAATACAGGTTAAATACACAGGTACGGTGATAGTGATAGTCAAGGAGGTTTTATTATAGGTTATTTCATTAATCAATTATAACCAAACTAAGGTGGTGCAGTGTTATCGGCTCCAACTTACGAATTGTATGTAGGTCGTGGGTTCGAACCCAGCCAGGCGTGTTAATATGTGTAACTTATTTCATAACCACTGCTCTCAAAGAGGTGAAGAAAAACATCGTGAGGAAGCCGGCATGTACTACTCGTAGAAAAAGAAAATTCAAAAAAATATGACATCTATACCCGCACTGGGCCCGTATGGTGGATTATGGCCCCTCCCTCTCGAAGTGAGGAGGCCTGTGTCCCAGCAGTGGGAACATTACAGGCTGATGATGATCCAAGCAAAAACAAAAATATTCTTAAAATGCTAACGGCCCTGTCCCAAGTAACTGGTCTGGGAAAATGGACAACAAACTAATGTCATCCTCTGGAACTCCGCCAAAGATAAAGAAAATAAGTCCAAACTCCGAGATAACCGATTCAGTATTCTTACTGCACGAACCACGGGTGCAAACTTTAATAAGTTTGTACGGATAGCTGAAAGTGTAAAAAGTTCATATTTAAAGTTTTGTATAAACAAAGAAGATCTTCGATGGTAATCTCGGAGAATTACTAATCTGACAGCTAGGGTTAAAGTGGTAGCAAGAGGGTTGTGGAGGCTGCCATTCCATGTTAAATGCTGGTATTCGTTGGATATCGTTTAAACCGGTCGTTGACCATGACATAGTTGAGAGAAGGCTTGGCAGATAATGACGATGTTTATATTTTTTAATAAAAAAAAATTTCACCACAAATAAATTTAACTTCGCTGCTTCCACTGCAGAATTTAGGCTTCCCCCTTAGACCGCCACGCCGAACGACAATTCGCCACTTGCATCCATCGGTAGCCCGCGACTCTCATCCGATGTAGTTTGTCGACCCAGTGAGATGCAGCTGTCTACGTTGCGTCTTCCGGTCCGTGGTCACCACTCAAGAACTTTTTTTCACCATTGATAATCAGTTCAACGAGCGATGTGGCCTGCCCATTGCCACATGAACTTGAAAATAGGAACTATGTCGGTGACTGGTTGTTCCGCGAATAACCTTGTTACGGATTTTATCCCGCAAAGAAATTCAGAGCATAGCTCTTTTAATTGCTCGTTGAGTGACTTAAGTCTCTCTAAAAGGCCATTAATTTAACTTAATGTTAGAAAAATAAAAATCTTCTCTTTATACTGAACTTTTAAAAAATGCAGAACGTCGGTAAACAGAGAAAAGATGTCACACAATGGCCTGACTTATCCTTATTCACTTATACTGAATATTTCTACAGTTCAAGTCAATCCATCAATTGCCAAAGAAGACAATTTCATTGATCGCAAGACATAAGTAAACTATCTCTCAAAGTCTGCCTTTTTCAAACTGCTGCAAAGTTTTCATGAAAATAGGTAGTTACGTTTGACTTTGACAAAGTGAATCCTATTTATATCTTGCCCCGGATAAAATAATTGCATGCACAGTCCTTCAATTGCAGCTGATAGTGTATATTAGTCTCAAATTATATGGTAATTCAGTTTCTTATTGCTTGAAGTTTGTAGAATTGCTGCTTGATGATAATTATATAGGTACCTAGTTTAGAACTAGTGCTACTTGAGTATTTGCGTCAGAATTATTGTCAGTTACAGAACTATGCTTAACAATGTTATAAAACTGGCGAGTTTTTTTTTTATTGAATGCGCTAATGTCAAGAACCACTGGTTCGAATTGAAAGAATATTTAGGTGTACACAAAAAAAAAATGGAGTTTGTCTTAGTAACAGTTATTTTATAATCGAATTAATATTTTTAACATAGTAGGTATACATAGATTGGTAGATGGTACGTATAGATTACATTAGTTCATCCCCACTACTGGGACGAGATGGGTAGGATCACAAATCCCGTCATGGACCAATGCGGTCTCATGGATATAAAGAACTGGTAATACAATAAAACAAACGTTTTATTTTGCCAATACCTTTCTATTCGACTTACGTTTGTTACATTCGTGTCGCTTGCAATTCTGCAGTGTGTCACATAAAATCAGCCACAATTCTGTTCCGGCTTATCCTGTACCCTCGAATATAGTCGTGGGGATTGGCCAGAATATAACAAGACACAACATTGTTGCCGCCACACCCGCGGGATTTGGACGTGTTCGCCTCATTCTACCAATATGTTGCGGTCATCTGGCCATAGAGTCATGTGGGTCAAGTGTGCGCAGCGTCTAAGTGTGCGCATTCTAAATATCTCGAATATTAAAAAGCGGCCAGGAACGGCAACCCCTCTCTTAGGTACCCCGCGGGATGTCCTGCGAAGCGTTCGTATTACAACGGCTTCCTCGCGCGCCATTTTAGATTGACAGGTAAATGAAGATTTTTGCTAGAATAATTACGAAATTTTGTCATATTTGACGCGTAATCTTTTGTAGTCATGTATTTTTTTTTGAAAATATGCGTTTTGGTATCGAGTGCAACATGATATCAATTTTGTTATTTGCCAGTGTTTAAGTTGTTGTGATGACGCAATAATCAACGATATTCATATAATCCTGTTTCGATGGTTTGGGTTAAGTGTGCGCAGCGTCACCTCACATATATCTATGATCGTCACAGATGAAAGCTGGAAGGAAGTCCCTACAAATTTGAGTTAGAAGTTAAGAAAGAAGAGCAAGAAGAGAAATTAGCCATAAAGAAAGAACGACTAACTTAAATGTAGCCTTTTTAGCCCTTTAGCCTGGTGGCACGAACAGTGCACCAGCTCCGAACACGACACTTTTATTTGTGATACATGTAATGACGAAGTTGATCTATTATTTTGATATAAGATGATTATTATGTTGATTACTTTAAGTGATGATGATACCTATGATGAAAAAAATTTAAATATAATATTGTTTATCTTCTAAAATATATATTTTTTGTTGTTGCGCACACTTACCCACAGTGCTGCGTACACATACCCCGATACTGGGGTAAAAGTGCGCATACGAAAGGGTCTTTGTTTTCTATAGTTTCTTAAAATATAAGCTACTGTTAATACTATTGTTGTGTTTAAGGTGATTACAAATAAACAGGCTTTCTAATTAATACAGTTTTATTTCATTCTAATAATAATATTCGAGTTTATGAAGCATCAAAGAAAAAATGCGCACACTTGACCCACATGACTCTAGATATATATATTAATATATCTGGATAAGACGAACAATGAAACGGAAAGAGATTAAAATTATCTTGTTATTAGAAATTAAAATGGTTAGAACTCAGCACTTTCCCATTTCGACAATTTAGAAAAGATGTGGTAAATAAGTGAAAATTGCCTTTTAGCAAATAATTTGATTGTTGTAGTACACTATCTCGTACACACTATCTCGAATGTGCAAAAAAGTGGATATATAGGAGACCTTTTTCGCCATTATTTTTATCTTCGTGCATTCAGTCTAGTATCGCCTTCTATTTATTTGATCCAGAATTCTAAAATGCTGTTCAAAAGCAAAAGAGTAAGTAATGATACTGTTTTTATTTTATGTCTTTTATTCCATAAAATATAGGTTCAAATCATATGACTGTGTTTAAGATCAGTACGCAGTCCATATTAAGTACTCCGGCCTTCAGCCTGTATGTTAAATTGCTATATTTAAAACTTATTCAAGCCTTATTTGTGTTAAATTAACAATAATTATTTCTTAATCGTTCATCTTCATCAAATCTATTTTGAAGGCAAACCAATTTGGAGACAATTTCTCAAAACAACCACTCAGCAATGCCTTAAATTGCTTTATTATTAATATGGTTCATTTGCATGAATGAAATGAATTCTATGCAGCTGTTGTCTCGTTCGGGAATGTTAAGTGAAAATCTTGGCAACGATATTGGACCTAACACTTTAAAAGCTAGAGTTCAAAATAGCTATTGCTCAGAGCAGACACATTTCATTACAAATTGAAGGACACATTTCACATAATTATAGTGACGTACAATGCTCGTGTTGAGGGTTTCAATTGTTGATACTAGTCTAACTCTAGTTTTGTAAGACTTGTTTTGAATGAATCTGAAATGTGGAAAACCTTGCGTAAAGAATAACGTAAAGAAAGGTAGGTGAAGGTAAATGCTATGGGCCGGACAAATTGGAGGGAAACTAAGAACCGCCAGGATCCAATTTTATTCGTCATCATTCATCGGTCATTTGATGATTGTATCACCAAAAAAAGTCTAATGAGGTTTTTTAACCGACTTCCAAAAGGAGGAGGTTCTCAATTCAGATGTTTATATACAACTAGCACTTTTTGAAAAATCAACAAATGTCAACAAAAACCCAAAAAGTTTTCAAAATTGTCTACACCAATTACTCCGAGGTTTCCGGTCCGATTCCGATGATTCTTTTTTTGTTCGATACAGGATATCTGCCATTTTGGTCCCATAAAATTTCACTAAGTTTGGTTCGGTAGTTTTTATTTTTAGCTCATTGTGTACAAACATGGGCGATGTTATTAGGTACCGCTGCTACGGATTACAAAATTTTAGTGCACATGGAAGAAAATTATGTATTTGACAATAATTTGGATTGAATATTTAAACTAAAAAGGATAAAATAAAAAACTTAAAAAAAATGTAACCGACTTCAAAAACAACCTACAAAAAAACTTTTCTTTCGAAAGTCGGTGACAAGAAGTCAATGAAAGAAAAAATAAAGTCACCGACTTTCGAAAGAAAAGTTTTTTGTAGGTTATTTTGAACTTTTTTGTGGTTGTTTTTGAAGTCGGTTACATTTTTTTTTAAGTTTTTTATACTTTTTCATATCACACCATCTCCATTCTGGTCATGGTCTTTATTCTGGCCTACAACTCATCAGGCATACGGCACACGTAGCCAGACGAAGCTTACATCAAGATTTTGAGTGTTTAAAATTTAAATATTTAAATGCAGTCATTTGAGCCAAATTGGTTGTAACCTAAGTGCCACTTTGGGTCCAACTGGCTCAAGGCTCAAGTATCAAATTAGCTACGTTTTACTAAATTAACTTTAAAATGTTATCTTTTAAACTTTAATTTTAAAATATTTAAATTCTTATATTAAAATAAAATAGCGCGGCTCGGTAAATATAATTTATTTAGTTAATTTTCTTCTTACGAATATAATGTTTTACAGTGTTTTAGTAATAATTAGTTAGAAGTAGTTGTTACATTGATAATTATGAAACACTTACATTTTATATATTTTTGTACAAAAATGTATTTTAATTTAACTCGTTTCAAGCATATGCTTACATATTTTATGAAATAAAATTGGTTTATTCATGTGAGTTAGGAATGCCTTATGATATTTTTTTATGATTTTTAACATAATGTATTTTAGGAAATTTAATGTTATCCTGTGGAACCACAAAAAATCAGACATTTGAAATCAAGAAATACCTACATATTATGTATATTTTTCAGTACGATCAACCGATCAACATAACGGCGGTTATATGAAAAACACTACCTTTTCACGTCTATGTAATATTTTTCATAATGTTATGAAAAAAAAACGTGGGAAAAAATAAAAGCGATTTTCTCCTATCGTACTGACTAGCGTTTTACGTTTTCACCAAAATATTATTTTAGAATCATGGTATTTGTGAAATATGTCTTGACAGCAACCGTTATTTCTTGAGAAAATCGCTTCCAAAGTTTGGTATTTCATGGTTTTGATTGCATAGAGAACGGAAAATGCTGATTTAAATATGCACATTAATTTATACAATTACTTAACTAAAAATATATATACTAGGTATCTCGAATATAAGGGTATGATTAAACCCACGCGCTACCTCTTGATACCTTGTTTATGTTACATTCTGTGGGTGTAATAACGCCCGAAGTGTAATTTTCGTTGAAATTCAATTAGTTTCGTCCTCTCCTCAGAGGATTCATAGTTTTGTACAGACACGCACATCGATGTGAAATAGATTTTTGAAGATACATTATTTCCTTACGTGCAAAAAATGCTCAAAATTGCCTATAGAGTCCACTGTCAAAAGTAGCTCAGTGTACTTTGATAATTATTAATGAAATAAGAGAAACACAATATGTCCTTCTCATTTAGTTTACAAAATATCTTTTAAATTGGACCAATAATGGAAGAGGAAATAGGTGAGAACCAAACCTCAAAATTTAACTTTTTACTGAGGTTATTCAAACAGATCTTTTTTGTTTTTATCTCACGAGTATGATGCCGAATTCTCTCAGAGCGACAGCGATAGACTCTTGAAATACTTAATTACTTATTTCCCAAAAGTCTCTCCACTTGCATTTTATTTTCTTTAGAAGAACTAGACGCTATTACCATCGAAATCGCTTAAAAGATGGTGCTCGCGACTGTACTATGAGTGTGTACCTAATTCCCTTCATATTATAACCATAAGCAATCACACGCACACATATGAACATCGATGAACCACTTCATATTGTATTCTTGGCCCTTATTCCCTTGAGATAGCGAACAGATTGGAATGGCAATTGGAGTTACATATTAATAGTATTTGTTGTTACAGGTTATAACAGGTTTTATTATAATGTCTAATAGAATCTGAACAATAAGTTATTCAGGCCTGAAGGGAACTTATTAAATTTGTTGTTTATGGAGTCTTTCGATGTACATCTTAATCAAATAGTTCATAAGTAATTTCGTATTTTCATCGGTATTTGTGATAATGGTGATTGTGATGAGTAGAAATGAGATTAAATATAAATATGTATAATAGATTTAATATTATTCTGTAGGATATAATTGAAGATATTGGCAAAATTCCACAGAAGTAACGGATGTGGATATTTAATAATGAGTTGATGACGACAATTAGAATATTCGTAAGATCTTTATTGAATGTAAATACTTAGGTACATTCCTTATTAAAACAGTCAAAAAACTTGAAATTACTCTTAAAATTAATTACATTTTTAATATTTCAATTTTCATATATTATCTACAATCATTTTATCACAATATCCGCTGAAAATTCTTCTATAGATTACGTACTTATGTGACGTCACCATCGATCTTAAAATCACTATATAATAACTGACTATCATTGTTATTACATAGAGTAGACGTCACACTGTTCCTGTCATTGATAAGGAGGCTATTCATCTTTTTAGGAGTATCCTGTCTCCATTTCTCGCTGCAGAGGCTCGTGGTCTCCGTTCCGTAGTAGCTGCATCTTCTGCTTCTCCTGTCGAGGCGGTTCCTCTTGTCCTGGACCTCAGAGCGGACCCTCACCAGGTGGGTTCCGTCTGAGGTGTGGTTGACCGTTGTCTCTCTGATGCTGGAGTGTTCTCGGCATCTGCTGTTCTTACTGTAGACTTTGCCACAGCAGAGGGTTTCTGTGAAGGCCAGGCGGTACCTGAGGAGACGAATAAGTTAATAGTAAATTTCAATTAAAATGAGGAAATTTTGCATTCGAGGTCTGTCAACCGAGCCGCAGGCGAAGATAGATATTTGAAACCTTTTGTATACATCAAGAGTACTGGTAGTTTTCACCAACACTAGTTGTAAAAATAACATATCAGTAACAACTTGGCCAACAGGGGGACTTGTTGGCCACTTCAAAAGAATAACCCTGTATACTGGAAAACAGGGACTCTCATGTGACTAAGAGAGTGTTGAGTATAAATGTGGATGGATGGAGAGGAAGAGGAAGGCCTGGATGGATTGTCTAAGTAATGATATGAAAGAAAAAGGAGTAAATGATTCTGTGACGTCTGATAGGGGAGAATGGAAGAAAAAACGTGTTGCACCGACCACATGACAAGTAAAATGGGATAAGGGCAGGAAGATAGATAATGATAACTGGGAAACAGGGAACTAACTGAGATTTTTTTAGTTTGCAACAAGCCATATCGAACATTATATTACAGCAGATAGAAAATAATATATAAGAAAACATCTAGAACAATTTCAACTTTATTATTCAACCAGAAGTTAATCTATTCCGCGCGTGATTCTGTTGAGAAAGCTGTTGGCCCGTGGCTAAGTCGATATTTATGTTCCTAATGCCTTTTTAATGGTTGAAGCAACCTTTATCCTTCCATGGACATAATCTATATTCTAGAGTTGAACTGGTTTGTAAGAACATCGAGGGATACAACAATAATAACTTAGTATTTAGCTTGTAGGTTGAGTGGGGGTAAGTCGGAATGAAAATTTGATGAGATGAACAGTGTTGATTTGAAACTGTTGTCACACAAAGGGATTCAAGGCATATGCAAAGTTATTTGTTTTGGGTAAAAAAGCATGGTCAAGTTGTTTCTAAAATGTTCAATTAAATCTTGAAATAATATTGTATGAAAAAACTGTTAATAAAGTTGGTCATAAGAAAAACAATATGAAGGGGTAAGACGAAATGCCCAAAGGGTAAGATTGAGGAAGTGATCGATAGTAATCTGGAGCATAGATAGTCTTATCTCAATCTAACTAATATTAATAACAATTTGCGAGGATTTAGATGTTTCTTACTCTTTCACGCATATCACTGATACTGATTTTGCTAGCCTACTTCATCCCACTGCTGGGCAAAGACCTCTACCGACGACCCTATGACCTCTAGTTTTCACGATCCAGGGCAAAGTGGACCACTATTCGTTGGTTTTGTCGCGGCAGACCTCGTAGAAGATGGCGAGATGAGCTTGACAAAACCAACCACTGATAGTTAAAATCTGGATTAAACATGATTTATCTTCTCGTGGGATTTTTTCAAGTTCTAGCAACAGCTAGTAGATAATAGGAAATCTCACCCCCTTTGGTAGTGATGTTATAAAAAAGGGGTTGATTTTCCTCTGATGCTTCCTATACACTGTAATGTAATTAATACATAAACCTAAAGTCCGAATTTTTGTTACCTGGGTATGTGCTCGACTGTGATGTTTACTATGTTATTTCTTCGGTCAAAAGCGATTTTAACATTAAGCTCTGCTCAACATTCTTAACTCACCTATGACTCATAACATTATACAGTATCGGGTTGACAGTGGCCGAGATGTAGTAGAAGGCTCCGGCTACATAGAACAGATACTCGTTGATGGTGTGGTAGTGCTTCGCAGACGTGCCGTAGATGAAGAACAGGCGTTGGAAGTGGAACGGCGCCCAGCACACGAAGAATGCCACCACTACGGCAGCTGGAACAAGAGGAAAAAATATTAGCTGGGTACTGGGATTACACGAGCAAAGAGTCTTTAGGTGTCATAGTGACGTGGGACTAACGAATACCCTGACCCCGAAACGTAAAGGGCTATTGAAGGACACCGTGGATTTTAGTCGGTACAAGTCTGACAGTCCCTCCTACCTTGCCATGGAAGGGAGGACTCATTTGATGATTTAAACAGGCTTAAAAAAGGCGTCATAGTGTGAACATTTTTTCACGTGCGTTGCTCTACTCTAGACATTTCTCTAGTATCGTGGCTCCAGAAAAAAACCTGTAGGTTAAACAAATATGGGTGTAGGACTGCAACCGTGACCTTGGAACAAAAAAGGCTATTGAAGGAACACCAAGAATAATCAGTACTAGTTTAACATTTCCTTCCTCTCCACGCTGGGCGGTAGGATTCATTAATTGATGATTTTACTACGTAAAGAAAGGTTTATTCCACTTTGTTCACCTGGGTGATATCACCTGGGTGAACAAAGAGGCCATACAAATATTTGTTCTGTCCGAAAATCGAACCCTTGACACGCAGCGCAGCGGCTAATCACAGTAATTAACCGACTTCAAAAAAAAAAGTAGGTTCTCAGTTCGACCTGTATGTATGTATGTATGTATGTATGTATGTATGTATGTTTGTCCGCGATTATCTCGCGTTTGGCTGAACGGATTTTGATGCAGTTTTCAGGAAAGTGTTCATTATATTCTGGAGAAGGTTTTAGTATATAACACTAATAGATATCCCGTGACGTTGCCCGCGTGGATCCGTTTTGCTTACTTGGATCGTAGATTTTCAGGGACGATTGCATGTTTGTCCGCAATTATCTCGCGTTTGGCTGAACGGATTTTGATGCAGTTTTCAGGAAAGTGTTCATTACATTCTGGAGAAGGTTTTAGTATATAACACTAATAGAGATCCCGTGACGTTGCCCGCGTAGATCCGTTTTGCTTACTTGGATCGTAGATTTTCAGGGACGATTGCATGTTTGTCCGCAATTATCTCGCGTTTGGCTGAACCGATTTTGATGCAGTTTTCAGAAAAGTGTTTGTTACATTCTGAGGAAGGTTTTAATATATAACAATAATGGATATCTCGTGAAGTTGCTTACATAGATCCGTTTTGCTTAATAGGATTGTAGATTTCAGTCGCGGCGCAGCGCCGGCGCATGACGCACGCGTGCGCTCTGTATACTATCGTACGCGATTATTAAAGTTTCGTAATGCCCTGTGAGTGTAAACTGGTGATTAACGAAGTCTTGTCCTTCATAACAGCAAAATGTGAAGTGATGGATGAACTAAGTATAATAAAAATATGCTGTTCATGGTACACGGACGAAGAAATTGAACATGCAAAGTCATTGCTATGTGAGGCTGCCAACGCAAAGAAGATCGCAAGAAAAGGTGAAAAGAAGAATGCCAATAACATAATTGATATTATAAAGGTGATCAAGGAAACGGAACAGGAGAAATTACCATATTTCGTCGCGAAAGATCTAAGCAAAATACCCCCCGTGACCTTTGATCACTTAGATGTTTCAAGTGTCTTAAAAACTATGGCAGCGATGCAAACAGAAATTACGACTATGAAAAGTAAATTTGAAGAAACTATCACCAAATTAAACGATGAAGTCATTGCTTTAAAAAATTTGAATTTTCAAGACAAGGGGGTAGACCAACGGCGAATATTATCCGCGAGGAGCGCGAAGCACGACCCAACGGCATGGGCCAGACCCGATGAATATGTTGTCGGAACACCACCAACAAGAACTGAAAATACAGCCGCATTTGGAAGATCACCTGTACCCGTACGCAATGCGTCCGGGTCCTCGCGCGAGCCGCACCCTGCACCCGTGGGGCCTAGTTTCCGGGACGTGATACTAGGTAGGAACAGTGAAGCTCAAAAACGTACCTACGATGATGACAATGATGGATACCAGACAGTAACTTATTTACGAAAACGACCTCGTATTGCCGAGAGACAACAAAACATGACAAACAATGAATCGACACAACAAAAGACAAACATAATTAAGAATAGGCGCGGTACTAATTTGAGCGGGAAATTAAAGGCGGCTGAGCACATTGTCCAGGTTTATGTGTCTCGCTTTCAAAATGACTGTACAACGGAGGATATTGAAACATACGTGAAAGATAACGGTCAAAAAGTATTTAGCGTGGAAATGTTGACATCAAAAAATGCGACTAACTTTAAATCATTTAAAATATCAGTCGAAAAGAAAAGTCTAGATACTATTCTATGTGAAGATTTCTGGCCCGAAGGAATTGTATTCAGAACGTTCAAAAACAAATCATCTAATGGATCCACACAACCACAGTAACGTAAAAATTGTATCATTCAACTGTAAAAGTATAAAACGGTCCTTTAAATACGTAACTGAATTATGTACAAAGTATGACATTATTGCACTACAAGAAACATGGTTGTTACCAGATGACATCGACTTCCTAAGCCAAATAGACCCAGAATTTCAATACTACGGAATATCCGCTGTTGACACTACGAAAGAAACACTAAGAGGACGACCTTACGGAGGAGTAGCCCTACTATGGAGAAAAAGTTTGTTTACCAAAGTTACGCCAATGAAGTGTGACTCACGCCGTGTCATCGCCGCGCGCATACAGCTACCTGAGCGAAGCGTTATAGTTATGTCTGTGTATATGCCCACCGAGTGCACGGATAACTTACCGCTATTTACCGAGTGTCTTGGTGTAATTAATTCGTTAATAGAAGATAGTGAGGACGAAACTGTGTTTGTGATGGGTGATTTTAACGCAGATATCGCTAGTCTGTTCGGTAACGATCTAGTGAGGTACTGTGACGATCAAAACTGGACATGTGCGGACATCAAATTTCTTGGTGAGTCTTCAAATACTTTTACCTTTCTAAGCGAAGCTCACGGCACTACTAGTTGGTTGGACCATTGTGTTGTCACGGCATCGGGCTGGGACGCAATTCGTAGTGTTTATGTTTTAAATGAAGTGAACTGGTCGGACCATTATCCACTCGTAGTGGAATGTGATCTTAGTGTTATAAGTCGTAAAATATATCTAGATAGTGCTCCTGTTAATAAAGTTAGTATTAACAATAGAAACCGAGATCAATTGTTAAAGTATGGCCATTTATGTGATGATTACCTATCCAGTGTTGTCTTAAAAACTCAGTGTAATTCGGAAAGTATTGGCTTGGCGTGCAGCAACCAGCAATGTTGTGATTTGATAGATAAATTTTACTGTGCTATAACGCAAGCCATGAGACAAGCAGCTATTAACTCTTATGAAGTGAGTCGTGTAACAAAAAAGTGTAACTATATTACGGGTTGGAATTATCATGTTAAACCACTACACATAGTCGCGAGGAATGCTTTCCAGAGCTGGTTGCTTCACGGGAGGCCGACACAGGGTTCTGTCTATGAAAATATGTATAAAACTAGAAAAATGTTTAAAAATAAACTTAAATGGTGTCAACAAAACGAAAACCAAATAAAAATGGATATTATTGCCAAACAAAGAGCCTCCGGTGATTTTGGGCGATTCTGGAAGTCCACAAATAATCTATCCCATAAGCCAGGTCGTGCAGCGAGCGTTAATAATAAGCAGGACCCCAAGACCATTGCGGAGGCATTTGCGACGCAATTTAAATTGACCGGCTCTGAAGGAGGTGTGTGTGCGGGAGGGGACAGACTTTTTAGAGGACATTGTGCCCCGACTGAACTAAGTTTTACAATAACACTAGACATGTTGCGAGACTGTGTGCGTAAAATGAAACGTGGAAAGTCGCCGGGGCATGATGGACTTACCTTAAATCATGTGATCTGGGGTGGTACACAGTTAGCAGAGAAACTAGTGACTCTGTATAATGCCTGCTTATCTCATGCCTTCTTACCTAACGAATTCATGAAGTCTGTAGTTGTGCCATTGGTTAAAAATAGAAAAGGTGACATTTCAGATATGTCTAACTATCGTCCCATAACATTAGCCACAGTTTTATCAAAAATATTTGAAAGGTTAATAGAACCGCAAATACAAAAATACTTGAACCTTAATAGTGCTCAGTTTGGTTTTCGTGCAGAACATGCAACTGACACTGCAATTTTTGCATTAAAGAAAACGGTCAGATATTATTTGGACAGAAAAACAAATGTATACGCATGTTTCCTAGATTTAAGCCGTGCATTTGACACAATTAATTATAACACGTTATGGGACAAAATGTATAAAACCGGAATACCACATGACATTGTTTACATTATGAAGTACTGGTACGAGGGTCAAGCTAATGTAGTAAAATGGGGAGAGACCTTGTCCGGCGAGTATGTTCTTAGATCAGGTGTGAGGCAGGGAGGGTTAACCTCACCCATTTTATTTAACCTCTATGTAAATGACCTGATAGAGGAGCTGAGCGGAGCCGGAGTCGGCTGTTCAATTAATAACGTGCCTGTAAACAATCTTAGTTACGCCGATGACATGGTTCTGCTCAGCCCCTCTGTTACGGCCATGCAGAAGCTTATTGAAATATGTGAGGTATATGCGGATAAGCACGGCCTGAAGTACAATGTTAAAAAGAGTCAAACAATGTGTTTTCGATACGACAACAGTGTACTACATGTGCCTGACATATTTCTTTGTAACGCCAAACTAGAATCAGTTAAATGTTTCACTTACTTGGGCCACCTATTGACTGAGAAACTTAAGGACGATGATGATATCGAAAGACAAAGACGTTCCCTCGCTGCTAAAAGTAACATGCTGGCAAGACGATTTGCGAAATGCTCTGACCAAGTGAAAATAACCCTGTTCAACGCATACTGTCGGAACCTATACACCTGCGCCCTATGGTATAAGTATACGAAGCGTGCTTACAACACGCTGCGTGTTCAATATAACAACGCATTCAGATGCATACTGGGGCTGCCATGGCGGTGTAGTGCGTCCGGCATGTTTGCAGAGAACAGGGTAGATGACTTTTACGCTGTTATGAGAAAAGCACGGGCCTCCTTCATGAGCCGAATACATCAGTCTGACAATGGAATATTGAAGGCCATATACGAGGTAAACTATTTCTTCGCATATGGCAATCAATATTCCAGCTAGAAAAATGAATGTAATTTAATTTAATAATGAATGTTAATTTTATTATGTCATAATTCTAATTGATTGTCATTGTTGTGTCGTGTCATTGTTGTTGTTGTTATGGGTACATGCCTGAAATAAAATACTATTATTATTATTATTATTATTATTAGATTTTCAAAGACGCCGATTTTATGAAGATTTTTGTTGTTGATTATCTCAACTAAAAAGGGAAAAATAAAAAACTTTTTGAAAAAAGGGAACCGACTTCAAAACCAAACACAAAAAAACTATAAAATAACTTTTCTTTCGGAAGTCGGTGGCCATTTATGTCAATGAAATAAAAAAAACAAAGCCACCGACTTCCGAAAGAAAAGTTATTTTATAGTTTTTTTGTGTTTGGTTTTGAAGTCGGTTCCCTTTTTTCAAAAAGTTTTTTTCACTCATTAATTATGAAATTGTGAAGAATATAGGGATTAAACAGTCAAAAGGTTTTGGAAAAGTGTCCCGCAAGGCCACATAAATCAAGCTAATCTACAGTTTATTTCACAATTTCGCAGTAAGTGTGTCTAAACTATGTCCATAACCAGACAATGTAGGAAACTTTCTCGTTCTATGAGACACTAGTACATGAGATTTGCATTAGTGTAGTCTAGAACTAATTGAAACTAGACGAGACCATTCCGTCTGGATATTTTTCTGACATTTCCATATCTATTTAACTCCAAGTATTCACTTTAAAAGCTCTTTATAATAGAACGCTTGCAAAATGCAGCAACAGGGAAAACGTTTTACTTATTTATGAAGATTAAATACTTATTTTGAATGCCTGCTTACTGTTAGAGCCCTTTTTTTAATGAGTCCTAAACCAGGGCAGGACGGGAGTTACTGTCAGACTTGTACTGACTAAAATCAATTTAAATAGCCCTTTACGTTCCGGAGCCACGGTAACCTGATAAGATGGTCCTGCGACCCCAGTAGGCTTTGCCCCTTAAGAGGGGCCCAGTCATATTACAGACAGCTCTTTGAGGCGCGCGAACACGACCCGCCGTCGACTCGGGCATGGTCCATGATCAGACGGCAAGTCACCCATTACTCGCCGTCCGAATGCCCGCGCCTACGGTGGCCGGAAATCTCACTGTTGACTGGCCTGTTGGTCTAGTGGTTAGTGACCCTGACTGCTATGCCGGAGGTCGTGGGTTCGATTCCCACCCAGGCAGGACAAATGTTTGTGATGTGATGAGCACGATCATTTTTTCTGCTGTGTCTGGGTGTAATTTATCTATAATACTCGTATGTATGTATTTAGAAATATATGTCGCAGAATGAACACAGAAGCACAATAATTTAGAATAACGCCATCTATTATCATGCTACGGAATCAAAACAGAAAAACAAATTTGGTATCTCTATTCATTATTGTTAATTTAGAATAACGCCATCTATTATCGTTGGCCTGGAATCAAAACAGATACGCAATTTAGAATCTCTATTGATTATTGTTAATTTAGAATAACGCCATCTATCTCTCATTGGAGTAACTATTAAGTTAGAATTGACAGATTGTTTAGGAGCGTCAAATTAGCGATAATTTGGAGATGGTTAGCATGGGGAGCAATGGCAACACCAAGCGAATAGTCGAGTCAAATGTCGATTCGGAAGTTTAATCAGCTATTCGACGACGACAGGAAGTGACGTTGACAGATGTTGGCTAAACTGTGTGGGGTAGGCCACATGGGCGGACAGTTTGGTGAAGTTTTTTTTTTTTTTTTTTTTTTTTTTTCTTTTTACTGCAACGCGGCAATCTGTTGTACACAACAATAAGCCACTGTTTTGTCCGATACATTTTATCTGCTAGTGGTTTTTAGCTTGGAGAGACACTTCTCAGGTGGGTGTCTCACTCCATCCTGGCAAATCTTTCCTGTAGGGTTGGAACACTGTGTCTTTTTAATCTTTTATATTGGAGGCTTTGATCTCCACTCAGTCTGAGAGCAAGCTCGTTTTTATGTTTAGCGAGTCTTTTTTGATAGGCATTGCTGTACTTTGTTATCTCTTGTTTAACAGTTGGTAGTTTTAAGTCGAGGTAAATGAATTTATTACTGATGTACAAAGGAATGTCAAAGATGGCTCTCAGTGTTTTTGTTTGAAATCTCTCCAGTATCTCTATATTGCTGTTACTGGCAGTACCCCAAAGCTGGATGCCATAAGTCCAAATTGGTTTTAAGATGGCTTTGTATATTGTCAGTTTGCTGTGTGTGGTCATTTGTGAGTGGCGTCCTATTAGCCAGTACATACTACGTAATTTCAAGTCTAATTGCTTTCTCTTTTTCCATATATGTTTTTGCCATGTCAGCCTTCTATCTAAATGCATGCCCAAGTATTTTGCATTGTCATCTTGCGGGACTTCTTCATTGTTGAGTGTAACTGGCGGACACGTCTCTCTTCTAAGAGTAAACGTTACGTGTGTTGATTTGCTTTGATTGGCTTGGATTCTCCAAAGTTCAAGCCATTTCTCTAATTTGTTCATATGGTGTTGTAGGTTTTCCGATGCAGTTACTGGATTTATATGTGTGGATAACAATGCTGTATCATCTGCGTATGTTGCAACCGTAGTCTTGTTTGTTGTTGGTAAGTCAGCAGTAAATATGATGTAGAGAACCGGACCTAGTATGCTTCCTTGTGGTACTCCTGATTTGATCTCATGTAGGATGGAGAGTTCGTCATGAAACTTTACTTCGAAACATCGTTTACTGAGGTAGGACTTGATTATATTAAAAAATGAGTGTGGGAGTGTTTTCTTAACTTTATATAACAAGCCCTCATGCCATACTTTGTCAAAGGCCTGGCTGATGTCCAAAAATACCGCAGAACAATACTTCTTTTCCTCCAGCGATCTACTTATAACGTCGACGATGCGGTGAACCTGCTCGATCGTTCCGTGATTTTCTCGGAAGCCAAATTGATGATTGGGAATGATGTCATCAAGGTATGGCCTCATTCTATTGAGTATAATCTTCTCGAATAGTTTGCCTATTAGTGGTAAAAGACTTATAGGTCGATACGAAGTAGCTTCGTTAGGTGGTTTATTGGGCTTAGGTAACATTATTACTTGTGCTATCTTCCATTGTCCTGGGAAATGGCTAAGTCTAAGACATGCATTGATAATGTTGACAACTGCTACTACACCCTTTTTAGGCAGCTTCTTCAATAAAACGCTATCTATACTATCGTATCCCGGTGATTTTCCATCCTTGAGGAGTTTTATTTCATTTGCAACTTCGGTAGGGGTCGTGTATTTTAGCGGGAGACACATTTGTTCTGCACTTCCCAGATATTCTTTTATGTCAGCGGTTTGTTCAGGCCTTAATTCAGGAAATGGTTGAAAAACTTTGCTTAGGTGTTCAGCAAAGATTGAAGCCTTTTCCTTGTCTGATCTTGCCCAACCTCCATTGATTTTTTTAATGGGAGGGATCTGGTAATTGGGACGTTTCAGTTTTTGTGTTGCCTTCCATAGTGAGTAATTAGTTTCTGAACTTGGTGTTAATTTAGAGAGAAAAGTTTGGAGATTGTCGTTGGTAAAACTTTTGATGAGGTTTTTTAGTTCGTTTGAGGATCTATTGAATGCTGTTTTGTCTGACGGATATCTAGTTCTGTGCCATACCTTTCTTAGATTACGACGTTCCAGTATTTTGTCTTTGATGGTTTTAGGATATTCGTTGAGTGTTTGAGGTAACTTTTTTCTCACTTTTGTAGAGAAAGTAGCTGCTTTATGTATGATCTTGTTGAGGTTTTCAATAGCATCTTCTATGTCATCAGCTGTTTTCAATGGGTTAATCAGTTTGAGCTCAGTTGAGATTTTGTCCTGGTACATCTTCCAGTTAGTATCTTTGTTGTAAAGTCTTTTTGCGGGTTGCACCATCACCACTGTCGTACTAACGTCTAGAATGACTGGTGTGTGGTCAGAAGATAGATCTGTACGGTTTTGTATGGTCATATAGTTCTGACTGATGTTTTTCGATATGTAGAAGTCGAGTAGATCTGGAATTTTATTTCGATCTGTTGGCCAGTATGTTGGTTCCCGTGCGCTCATGCAATCGAGTCTTAAGTCCTGTACTATGTTATACAGTTGTCTTCCGCGGTGTGTGATTAACCTTGAGCCCCAATAGGTATGTTTTGCGTTCCAATCCCCGCCACAGATAAATCTGGAGCCAAGGGAAGAGAAATACTTATTGTAGTCATCTTTAACTATGTTGTGCCTGGGTGGGCAATAAACCGCAGAAAAGACTGTCTCTACTTTTTCATTGACAACTACTTTTATTGAAGTAGCTTGTATTTTGTCTGTGTAGTATTTTTCTAGTTCATAATGTTTTATATTATTTTTTATAATTACTGCGGTTCCACCATGGCTATTACCAGACGGATGGTTGGTTGTGTACACTGAATATTTTTGTAGGTTAAAGTGAGATTTTTCAGTGAATCTTGTTTCTGAAATTAATGCTATGTCAATTTTTTCTAGTTGTAGGAATGTTTGAATTTCTTGACGCCGATCCGTCAAGCCGTTGGCGTTCCAAGTAACTACTCGGAGAATGTTCATTTTGTAACGAGACTTGAAACTAGCTGGATCATACGGTCCATCATTTTATCCATCATATTGTACATAATTTGTTGAAATTTGGCGAACATTAGTTCTAATCTGTCTGAAAAGTTTTCTGCATTAGGTAGTTCCTGAATAGGTCGATCTTTTGTAATATCTGCGTAGCTTCCTTTGTTTTTGTGTTTTTGACTTACAGGTTCAGCTGTTTCTTCTGTTATTTTAGTTGCTTTTGCAAGTTGAGTTTTATTTTCTTTGGTATTTTGTTTGGTTTTAAATAGTCTTTCCTTGTATTGTTTATATTTTGTGCACCCTTTATAGCTTGCTGGATGTTTGTCTTGACAATTCGCACATGTAGCATCTGTTTCTGGTGGTTTGGTGCATACAGAGGTCGGATGTTCATTACCGCACTTTACACATCTGAATGGTCTAAAGCACTGATTTTTGGTATGTCCAAACCTTTGGCATCTTTTGCATTGAATTATTTCTTTTTTCTTATAGGGAGCTTCAAAAGTCACTTTCATATGGCTTAGGTATCTTATTTTAAATATTTCTTTGTTGTTCTTATTTGGTTCAAGGTCCACAAAAAATACGGGTAATGCTTCTTTGGTGGTCCTGTGTAAAACATTAACTATTTGTCTAACCTCATGTCCTTGTTCTTTTAGTTCTTGTTTGATTTGAGAAGTGTCTTCGGAAGAGTGTAGTTTGGTGAAGTGAAGACTTTGAATCGGTCCGGCAAGCTGGGTAGACATCTTGGTTGCTCCGCCATGTTAAACTTCTCGCGTTCCTAAGTTTTTAATCGAGCGATATCTCGGACATCCTTGACTATTTTGTATTCAGTGTGTGTTAGCAAGTAATTAAAAGTGTTAACGAAGATTTTCTGAATGTTATTTCCGATATCCCAACCCCTCTGATAACGATTCCCCGTTATATTTAAGTATGTTTATCAGTTGTCTAGTACCCATAACACAAGCTCTGCTTAGCTTAAGCTAAGCAGAGCTTGTGTTATGGGTACTGGACTAGATGGCGTTGTGATAGTTGTGGAATATTATGTATTATATTATTACTGTCTTAGTCCTGCTTTCGATTTGCAGGTCAGATAAAGACTGAATTTCACATAAATAGACGAAAGTTTGAACGTCCGGGGGCTCAGGCTGGAGTGGAAGCGACTGTCAGACTCGTACTGACTAAAATCTACCGCGTTCATCCAGAAAATAATTTGTGTGATCTACTAGTAGTGGTTCCGGGTCCTGGGTGTTTGACTGTTTGTGTATACTAGTTTATGTTTTTTTAAACGCACCCACGATACAGGAGGAATTCCTAGTGTGGGGCAACGTTTTTAAGAAAAACACTTTAAATTGAAACGTAAAAAAAATAAATATAAACTTTTGACACCCAGACATAGGTGCGGTAATCTCTCGATCAAATGCGAGTCCTTTGACCCAAATCAATCACTTGACAGCGATAAACACCGTATTGAATGTGTTCGTAAATAGACCCCTGTCAACCGCTCTGCGGGTCCCAGACAGCTTCACACCTTTGAGGGATATTTGAAAAGTTTCGTGACATAACACCGCTGTCCTTCAGACCACTTGATAATGAAGGGTCTCTTCTAAAAATAAAACACTTGGAGTGGCCCTCGGTAGGCAGTCGGGGCCTGATTTAGAAAACAGTACTTCTTGGAGCAGTGGTGGCCTAGTGGTATCGGTCCCGACTTACGAGTTGTAGGTCGTGGGTTCGAACCCCGCTAGGTATTTACTTGCCCCGCATTACTTTGTGTACATAATTTATTTCATCACCACTGCTCTCAAAACGGCGAAGGAAAACATCGTGAGGAAACCGGCATGTCCTAGAACCAAAAATTCGAAGACATGTGACATCTGCCTAAGCGCACTGGGCCTGCGTGATGGATTATGGCCCACTCCCTCTTACAAGAGAGGAGGCCTGTGTCTCGGCAGTGGGAACATTATAGGCTGATGATGATGATGATGACTTCTTGAGACGGCACGCATTGTAAGGAGGTTGTCTCTGGAACTCTTAGCGCCCCTATCTTATAGGTAGCTCACATCATATTTTATAAGTTCTGGTTTCTATACTAATATTATTAAACTGAAGAGTTTTTTTTAACGGAACGTGCTAATCTCAAGAACTGGTTTCAATTGGCTATAGGCTATGAAATATCACGCTATGATCAATAGAAGACGAGCAGCAGAGGTAGAACCACTGGGGAACAGATCTAACTGTATTTATCGAAAAAAAGTTTACTAAACGGGAATGAATACAAGCATGTTTAAAAGATGAGACAACAAGACTCTGTTTATAGAAGTCGAATCGAGGGCATGCGAGCGGCGAGTAAAGGGCAACTCGCTGTTCGACCATGGACCATGCCCGGGTCGACGGCGCGTTGTGTTCCACGCGCGCCTCCAGGAGCGTCAGCATAGTGACGGCCCCCCCCCCCCTATAGAGGGCCATAGCCCTGCCGGGGCCACAAAGGGCTACCGAAGGACACCGTGGATTTTAGTCAGTACAAGTCTGATAGTCCCTTCCGCCCTGGAGGACTCATTGTTTTTACTCATGATTTTACCACGTAAAAAAAAAACAAAAAAAAAGGAGTCGAATCGAATCAGGACTAATTTATGTATTATGGGGGATGTAGCCGCCTCGTCAAGTTCTACCCCCTTTTTCGCAAAACCGTCAGCAGTGGAACTGTTACCAGACACCGTCTGACCTTAGTAAATGGAGGAGCTGTACATAGCACGGATTAATCAGCAAACAGTGTGTGCCGTAATTGGTGGAATGTCAACATAATGTTTGCCAGACAGCAATAAACAGCTTATGTCCCAGGTAAGCTCCGACTGAGGTAAAGTGCTACAAGTGAGATGTAAAACATTTATGTGTCTTTGAGAATTAGGCATCGTTCAAGGATACGCGACGCGTAAAAACAAACATACAGCGATGTATTAAAGTGTTCAAGGAGAAGCGGCAACAGCTGACAAACAATTTGCACGCGTCCCGACGCGCCGCGTCTCCTTGTACGAGGCTTTAGTGTTAAATACAACAGTTCAAATAAACTCCTTAATCTTGAATTCTCACGTCACAGCCATTTATTCGAGGTAGCAGTTACTAGAATGAACCTCAATGGAAACAACGTAGTTGCCGGAATTGTGGGGGATGTAGTTCCATACAGATTTGACATCGACTTGTCTGTGATTTTTGTGAATTTCAAACACTATGTTGTTGATACTCTAAAATCTAGATTCTACATATATAGCTTAATAATAATCGGACCGGAATTAAGCTCAAGATAGCCCAAATAAACGGGGAGAGCGCTATGCTCGGAGTCTCACTGCATGATTGAATCAGAAATGAGGAGATCCGCAGAGGAACCAAAGTTGCTGTCAAAGCCCAGTGAGTTAGCAAGTTAAAACTGTAGTTGACAGGCCACATAGAACGTGTATTTCAGATCTGATGGCTGATGGGGGCGTAATGTTTTTGAATGGAGACCTTGCACTGGCGAGCGTAGTGTGGGAAGTCCAACCACAAGGTGAACAGACAATCTGATGAGGACCACAGGATCAATCTAGATCCAAAGCCGCTTCCAACCGGTCTTATTGGAAATCTATAGAGTTGTCTTCAGTTGTGTATGGTCCTGGAGTAAACTGCCTTCTTCTTTTCCTGAGTTATTGAGTTTTTCATTCAAAAACTCGGTGATTGGAAGTTACCGGTGCGGTACCCTCGATTCTGACACGTTAAGCCTGTTGCTCCTGCTCCAACTCTCCCTCCTAGTCCTATGTTGGTCTGCTGCCCAATTAGATTATGAGAATAAAGAGAGACTATATTCTATTTTGTATTTCGGTGCCTATATCTATCGAGGATTAGACACGTGATGGTTAACCTGTTATAAGAATGATCATCAAGACCAAAAACTATCAACAGGTCTATTAAGACCAGATGGCCCATAACGTCTTAAATGAAGAGTAATTCCAGGGTGTGAAAGAGACAGAGCTATACAAGTCGTCTAGCGCCATCTCGTTCCCACACTGGAGTTTCTCTCGCTTTATGAAGCGTCTCGCGTGATAGGCCACCAGAAAAAAAATCTTCTGTAAACAGCGTAGACTTCACTTCAAATCAACAAAGATAAATTGTAAAATATACGGAAAAATAAATTATTTTCCCTAACATTGACGCCTCTCAGCCCTCAGCTTTGTCAAAATGACAATGACAAAACACGCGGCTTTTGTGTGTTTATGTGTAAAGGAAGAGATGCGTTAGGATCTTGGTTCTATGTTTACTTTGAAAAGAAAACTTAGTTCAATATGTTCAGTGGAGAGGAAGTGAAATGTTATAGGAAATACTTTGTAGTTATGGTGGCGATGATAGCAAGAAGACATATCGGCACCATTATTTAAAAAAAAAACGTCAAACATGAGCCTATCGCTACGCCATAGAATAAAAGAAGCAAACATAAAAGTATTTTTTTATGGAAGAATAAGTTTGAAAGTCGCTTTTGTTATCTGCTGTGTTTGGAAAAAAATTAGGAAAGCTTAGTGAGGATTAGAAGTGTAAGGGAAAATAAAGTATCTAACAACTGTGGTTCAAAACGATCAAGATCACATCACGTAACTCAAAAAGTACACTCATGTAAGGAACGTATGTATGAATACGAACTATTTGTGCCCGCGACTTCGTTCGCGTGGATGTCGGAACTTAAAAATGTATTTTTTATAAAATTGACAAAGTTTCATACAAACTTTCATCCCCTATTTTATCCCCTTGGGGGTGGAATTGATCAATATCCTTTCTTAGCGGATGCCTACGTCATAACATCTACCTGCATGTCAAATATCAGCCCGATCCGTCCAGTGGTTTGGGCTGTGCGTTGATAGATCACTATGTCAGTCAGTCAGTCACCTTTGAGTTAGGTATAATTATATTTAGATTCGTGTTCATCACCTGACTTCGAAATAAAATTAAAAAATAACACGCCTCTCAAATGAACTATAAAAGGGAAAAAAACTAGTTCTAAATAATAGTGGTATACAGAAAACTACATAATAGTGTGGTGCCGTGAGGAGTAGAAACAATAGTTAGTTGGATTTTATACGTGATCCTGATTAGAGACTTTAATTACTGCAAGTTTCTTTACAAATGATTTTTTCTACAGCTAGAAAAACATTTCGATATGTTTAGGCACTACTCGTATTTGCTTTTGCCTTAGAAATTCTATGGCAGAATCGCATTTTGACAGCTTATAAAAAGTATTTGAGTTGATGGTGGTTCAAATACCTACCCTATTAACGTTTTAACCATTTATAATAAACGGCAGTATGGCGAGATTAGCTAACTCCGCTATTGAATTAAACATCAGTGACCGCGAAATTCAGTTGAATAATAGTCAGTTTCCGATAACCAATACTAGGCATTTAACGGTTGGTTACACTTACTACATGTTAGATTCCACTAATTAGACCATTTTGTATGGTTTGGTAGTTGAAACTGCTTTAAACTTTGGCCAAGTCGAAGCAAATCTGTACCCTTATCACGTGTTTTCACTAGTTTACAGCGTCTTTCCAGTATTTACAGCGTTTATTGTATGGAAAAATGGCACAGCGCCTCTAGTGTGCGAAGAAGGAACTAATGTTTTCCTTGAAATTAGTCAATTTGAAAATGTCAAAGTTCCAGTTTACTTCACGTCAGAATAACTGAAAACTCATAATAAGGGCTCTGCCGTTTGGTGCGTCATATGAATCACTCGAGCCAATTTTGACAACAAACTACTCGTAACTTAATTAATTCTGAAATCAGAGGCCACATTAACAACGAATGAAAAAAAAATAGCTTTTCACTCGGCGTTGTGCCCATATACTGAAATAGTCGGCTTTCCAATCATTAATGCCGGAAATGAATAACGTATTTCAATCCGGATTTTAATCTCGACCTTTGTCCGAAAATAATCAACGGCCGAAATTGCCAATCTGAATCATTAAGATGTCTATTCACAAGTAGCCGTTATAGAAATCCGTTCAAGATTTGGATTGAGATACTATATTAATTTTGGGCGTATTACAATAGACGCTTGAAGTTAGATTTCGTAACCATAAATATAGATCAGTATGTAGTACAGAAAATCTATATTATATGTAGCAGTCAAAACTCTTAACTAGTCAAAATACATTTTATATTTATTTTTTTATTCACTTCTAACAAGTTAATAGTACTTTTGACTGATGCTTTATTGCAGTTAAAACTACTTTTGACGAAGAGCGTCAGTCAAAATTACTACCTAATATAATAACCATAATTTATTTTCAGTAAAAACCACTTTTGACCAACCTGTTCAGTCAAAAGTACTTTTCGATGATTTCAATAGTCAGCAGTACTTTTGACTGGTTAGGTTCTTTTTAGGACGTAGGTGCTTACTAAGACGGAATTTTGTAAATTTCGACCCCTAAGGGTGAGGCGAGAAAACATTCCAACGCAAAACTATCTTTAAATAAAAAGGGATGGTTTTTGGGGTTGATAGTTGCGACGCGGTGGGTGGAGGGTCAACACTTCATGAGATCAGAAAAAACTTTTTCAAAAAAAAAATGTAACCGCCTTCAAAAACAACAACAAAAAAGGGTAAAATAACCTTCAAAACTTTTCTTTCGGAAGTCGGTGACTTTTTTTTAATTTCATTGTCTTTTTGCCACCGACTTCCGAAAGAAAAGTTTTGAAGGTTATTTTTAACCGACTTCAAAAAAAGGAGGAGGTTCTCAATTCGTCGGAATCTTTTTTTTTTTTTTTTATGTATGTTCCCCGATTTCTCGTAGACGCCTGGACCGATTTGGAAATTTTTTCTTTTGTTTGAAAGGGTATACTTTCCAATTGGTCCCATGATCACCAGGTCAGGATCTGATGATGGGATCCCAGGGAAATCGAGGGCAACCTTCAAATTTTATAGGCACATAGTACCATTTTCATATATTTTCTAAAGCTGTTCAAGTATTTGCATCTGATAATCATCATCTCAGGTGGATGATCTGATGATGGAAGGTACAACTCCTTAACAGTAAGGAGTAGGCATCGATTGATTTATTTTGTGTTCGCATATCTCCAGAACTACAAGTCCGATTTAAGTAATTCTTTTTTTGTTGTACTAGGTATCATTTAACTTAGAGAATACTGCAAATTTCATCAAAATCGGTTCAGTAATTTTTAAGATATGGAATTTTATTAGCTTAATGTGTACATGAGTTATGTAAGTACTGGTGCGAAGGATTACAAAATTCTAGTGCACATGTAAGAGAATAATGTTCTTGACAAATATTCGGGTTGAATATTTAAACTAAAAAGAGTAAAATAAAAATCTTTTTCAAAAAAGACAATGAAAAGAAAAAAAAACAAAGGCACCGACTTCCGAAAGAAAAGTTATTTTGTAGATTATTTTACACTTTTTTGTGGTTGTTTTTGAAGGCCGTTACATTTTTTTTGAAAAAGATTTTTTACCCTTTTTTGTTGTTGTTTTTGAAGGCGGTTACATTTTTTTTTGAAAAAGTTTTTATTTTACTCTTTTTAGTTTAAATATTCAACCACAATTCTTGTCAAATACGAGTACATCATTTTCTTACATGAGCACTAGAATTTTTTAATCCGTAACACCGGTAATAACACCCTACCTCGAAAACTACTGAACCGATTTTGATGAAACTTGCAGTATTCCCTAAGTTGAACGATACCTAGTACAACAAAAAAAGAATTACTTAAATCGGACTTGTAGTTCCGGAGATATGCGAACACAAACATAATTTACTAAATCAGTCGATGCCAAGTCCTTACTAGAGGAGTTGTACCTTCCATCATCAGCTCAGCTACCTACATGAGATGATGATTACCATACGCAAATACTTAAATTACTTCATAAAATTTACGAAAAATGAATGCATATAAAATTTGAGGGTTGCCCTCGATTTCTCCAGGATCCAATCATCAGATCCTGACATGGTGACAATGAGACCACTCCAGAAGTATCTCCTTTTGAACAAAAAATGAATTTGAAAATCGGTCTCCAATTGGCGGAGTAATCGCGTAACAAACACACAAAAAAAGTACCTAATCGTCGAATTGATAACCTCCTTCTTTTTGAAGTCGGTTAAAAATCAAACTCGCGGGCAATAGCTAGTGTATTTAAAGAGTGAAAGGAGAAAGCGGTTCGTTAAAGAGTTCTTACCGAGCATCCTGATGATGGTCTTCTTGGACTGCGCCTGACGCGCCTCGCCGTGCACGCTGCCGTTCACTCCGTTCAAGGTACCCGGGCTCCCCGGCTTGCTGGCATGCGTCGTCCTGAAAGTTCCAGGGACTTTAGTATGGGAAACTAAGCAGGCGGCCTGCAGCGAGAGTAATTCCAGTGTAGGAACGAGACCGCTAGACAACTTGTATAGCTTTAGGTATCTCTTTCCCACACTGGATTTACTCTCGCTTTAAGACGTCATGGTAGGCCATTCTAATGAATCTGGGAAGTGTATGTATTAAAACTTGTGTCATTAAGGCCCGCTTGCACGAACCCGAGTTATCTTTTAACTCAGAGTTAGTTGCTAACACAGGGTTAAATTGACAGTTTGTCATACAATATTGTCAATTTAACCTCGTGTTAGCAACTAACTCTGAGTTGAAAAGATAACTCGGGTTCGTGCAAGTGGGCCTAAGAGGGATAACTATTAAACCGGGGTTAAAGTCTGTTACTTTTATAGATTCGTCATTCCAACACGATACCATTGACATTTTGCGAAAAGTTCGTAATCTGCTAAATTAATTAGTCGATCATTGGTCGGCCAATTCTGCGTTATAATGAAAGAACATTTATTCATGCCAGATTTCATTTTTTTTTTCATTTAATAATTACCAGTGATTTATGCAATCCGAAGTACGAGTAGTAAGAAGGTCGTAAATAGCAAAAAAACATTTGTACGAGATTGCCGTTCTATGACATTTCTCTAAATGGGGTGTCAGTGGTTGACCATTGAAAAGTCATAAAGTCATAATGACGCCATTACACTAATAGATTACAAAACTTGTCAAATATGAAATTAATGATAGACCATTCTGATACTTTTTTAGTAGCAGTCTTGAGGCCCAGTAGTACTGACTGGATTGATGGTAGGCCGGGAGACCCTATTTCGTCGGTCCGTCCATCGAGTGGGAACTCGATGGACCGACGAAATGCGGTAGTTTACTGCATAAATAAATAATGAAGAAAAAGTACGGGTCAAATATTTTTTGATAAATTTCTTTTGAACTAGTATTTTTTTTTTTTGAGTAAAATACCTAGTCTATTGTGAGAGTAGCGGGTAATCGATGGATGCAAGTGGTGGCGGTCTAAACAGGAACTATGTTCAGCAGTGGACGTCATCCGGCTGGTGATTATATTATGATGATGATGATGACTGGGTTGTTGTCATGACTGTGTTGTTTTATATAAACTCAAATAGCTAGTGTTATGGAGGCGGCTTCAAAATCGTATTTTCAAAAGTTAATGGCATACCACGTCTGTATTAGATCAGATTACGGTATAAACTTAACGGTGTAGAAAGGTATACAAATTGAAAATTTATCGCTTACGTATAAAGTATTCGCTTCTTTTGTTAGAAAAAAACTTCGGTAACAGAGTGGGCTCCATTACGAAAACAAATTCACATTTAAAATTCATTAAATAAAATATATTGTGAAAAGACTTAATATGTGGAAAATAACAAAAGAAGGTCGACAAATAAAATAAATGGCGTCAATAAAATACAATAAATAAAGCATTAGATCGACTAAATTGCATCGTTTCGCCCCTTACAATCCGATTGTGTTTTTATGAAGATAATGCAATAATACATTATTTATGTCTTTTTATTATTGAAATTGCAGCGTCAATAAAAGAGAAAGATATAAATCGTTGTAGAGCGTTTTATAAATTCTTCATATTCGAAGTGCAAAGGCGCCAATCTAAATTCTGGCATTCAAAATAAATCCTGCTTCAAAATTCGAACGACAAAACGGAATTCCCGTTTCTCTATACCGCATTCCTCAAAGCCATGCTAACCGAAACACCGCCATCACCCAGAATATCGGACATCCGCACAAAATTAATTAAACCACCCAAATTTAAACAAAACAACATATAAAAACCAAATAACAATAACAACAACCATTAAATGTTAAATTCCGGAATTCGGTAGTTCCGTAGATCCGGAATCCCTGCGTAACATATATTTAGGAACCGCTCTAAATCACGCGGAGCAATTCCGCGTTTCATTTGACTTGATTACCTTTGGTTGTGTTCTGTGGGAGGGTGCGACTGGCGACACATTTTTCTTTCTGATTGTGATCGCGGCGTTTGGGAAGCTCACAATGTGATAGAGGAGTATTTGGAAGAGGGAAAAAGACATAGATTTTACAAATAGAAGGGGTTCGATCCCTGCACGGAAAAATATTTATATGAGCTACAAGTACCTAGTTGCTCAGGTCTGGGTGTTTGTGTATATTAGTTTAAATGTTATTGTAAACGCACTGTACGATGCAGGAGTAATTCCTAGTGTGCAGTAACATTTTAAAAGATTTTTTTAAATGTACGAATTTAAGAAATACCTATAATACATAGTAGGTAATAATCTTGTACATTATCTTTGTGTGGGATGAAGAACGCAATAGACTTTTAATCCTTCACTACAAAACTCAAAAATATTAATTTTACCCCTATTTGCGCGTTTGTTACGTAAACAAATATTGGCGAAGATACAAAAAAAATCATAGCAGATTAAAAAAGTAACAAAAAAATCGTGTCCAGTACTTTTCAATACTTTAACGAGACGGTCTAAACAGATTTGCAATTTATTTATGTTGCAAACTACCCTATTGCTAAAACAGCAGCCCCTAAGCTGGCTCACATTGAAGCCGCTTCTAGCTTCCATCCGCAGCACGTCTTCCGGAACAACGCGCGGTAATGGCGGGATAATGGCCCCTAATGCATTCATTACTCATCTTTCAATTTGCACAGATAGCACCCACGCCTGGCTGCGGAGACCGGGGAGAATGGCATGAAGTATTCATTAGGTTAAAATGAGCTTTCATGCCTTTTCGTCTATATTACATCTAGAACTTGCCTCCCTATACCGCGAATGCTAACTATGCTCAACGCGCTCTTGGAGACCAACCCTGGATTGGACTTGTTTGCTGAGGAGCTCGTGGCTAAATAATTACAGCCACACAGGACGAACTTCCGGGTTAAGCCGCGCTTACCGAGGTTGGTCTGTGGGTGGGTGATCGTCTGTTTTAGCGAGTTTCCTCCGTGCCTCGGAAAGCACGTAAAGTCGTTGGTCCCGGCTGTCTTTTGTAGATCTTTGACAGTCGTTACTGTTAGTCAGAAGCTCATAAGTCTGACAACCAGTATTGCCACATCCATCGTATTGTTCAGTTACTGGGTTGTGGAGGTCCGATAGGCAGTCGCTCCATTTAAAATACTGATATCCAGCTGCATCTAGTTCGACTGCAAGCCGATCCCAATATAGTTGCGAAAAGGCTAGGTAGATGATCGATGACTAAATGTAATAAATAAAAAAAAAATGGGACAGATGATTTCGTACTTCTGCTTTTTGGTATTATAGTGGTCCAAAACACTATAGATGAGCATGAAGGTTGTACTTCCGGATTGGGCAGGTCTTATTGAGGTATTCATTAGGCAAGAAACAGTCCATTGACTGCTCTATTGACTGCCCGGTTGAGGACATTGGACTCTTCCCCTGGTGAAGTCTTGAATGTAACTGGCGAAATACTTTCCATAACTAGATGGCACAGTAGCTAAGCACTGGCCTGCTGCGTTACGTATTGTGGCTTCGATTTCCGCATGGAATTAATGTTTGTATGACCTACAAGTAATTGTTCTGGATCTGGATGTTTGTGTGAGTTTTAACGCACTCACGATACAGAAGAAATTCCTAAAATGGCAAAGTTTTTTTTAAAAAACAACATTAACTGAAATCTTGTGGTGAAAAGGTGTTGGTCTACTCTAATTCACGTCACGTTTGGATGGCTATTTCGGAGGCTGGCTTATTGCGATGAATTATTGATCCCCAATTAATTTTCTGACCTTTGATGAGTCCAAGGTTCCTTCATAGAGTCTGATTATTAAGTACTGGACATGCTCTGAGCTTAACTTGCGTGAAAAGCATTAATTTTACGGATAAAACTTACTTCTGCGAACTTTCTCAAGATAGAAAAGAACTAATGGCAAATTCAGTGTTCAATTAATTCATAGAACTAACGCAACTGAGAGCTTTGCCTGTCTGTATGTCCGTCTCTTACCTTATAACTCCTTAATGGCTGAGCGAATTTCGATGAAAAATAATCGAAATGACAATGATCTAAAGGGTTTCAAATTCTGCACTGTTTATAACAGTAGGTACGTCGTACGTACGTTATTTATAAAAATTTCTACCATGGCTTTTGAACCTTTTTGCCATTTGTTCCGAATTCATAAGTTCTGACAACATAGGGAGTAGGGACAACTCTTGTACTGTACATGTACATACTGTGTGTGTACTGCGTGATCATGTTGTCAGAAATTAGTTCATAAATATCCCAGATAGCATTTAAATTTGCTGCAAGTTTGTTCTTTATTTGATATTTAGTTGTTACGGCAAACTTGTTGTTGCAAATTTATTGCGAATTAGCTGTAAACTAAAGATATTATTAATGATATGGCAAGTTTGATTCGATACTGTTGCAATCTTGCTAAGTAAGGACAAGGTAAATATGATCTGTCAAGTTTGATCCAATAATACTGTAAACTTGACACTTTAAACGAACTTGGATCATCGGTAACAACTATTATAAAAGATCTCACTTTATTCCTATTGGATTTTCTGATGTAAAATTGGTGTAGTTTTGTGTCTATTGTCTATTTCTAGTAACCCCCCTGAAAAACACCAAAACTTATCGCTTTGGTATCGTTTATTATTATTAAGTATCTGTCGTAGCAATAAACCAATGCAACAAACAAGCAAGTACCTATGTGACAACATTGTAGGTAATTTATCAAGACAAAGAGTTGGCAAGTTGGCATTGGCACACATTATACAAGTTTGATGGGCGGAAACTAGACATTTGATATAAGTTTGATAGAAACTTGCCACAAGTATGTCCTTTGCCTCGTCAAACTTTATGCAAACTTTCACATTTGATATTTAAAACTTACTGCAAACCTGAAACAAGTTTAAATTGCTATCTGGGATGTCAATACTTATTATGTCCGTAAGTGGTAAAGAATAAGAAACGCCCGAAACATCGTCGTCGTCCGAAATAACGGGTTTCTTGCTTAGGTAGTTAGTACCTACCCTAGTTTCCAACACTTCTGATAATAATGAAAGGTACGTAATTACCGTTATCTCGTCTCCCAGCTCCTGGGAAGACAAAATATATGTCCTCACGCCGCCTAAAGAAGACAGGCCGTAATTTATGAGTTTTATCATAAACAACACGACGTCACAAAAGGAGCTAGAAAATTGTTTGAGTATTCAGTGTTGGTAACACTGTGTATTGTTTATTTTTGAAGTATTTATTTATAGCCATAGACGTGTGGTGTCGCGAAAAAATTAAAAAGAATCAGCTCTGCCATATTATTTCGTTAGATTTGATAGATTTTTTGATATTTTGTATGAGCCAGCTGAATAAGCATCAAAGTATTCCTCCGCATTAGTTATAGATAAACATGCTCAGCAGATTGGCAGCATTGCCACGTTGAATGGTAATGCTAATTGGTCCTTTCAATGATTTTTTTTTGTCTTTAATTTAAAAAAAATCTCAAATTTGTTTCTTATCAAACTCTTTTAAGTTTTTTTTTGCTCTACATAAGAAGATAAATTAAATTCAAAATTAAATTCAAACAGTGCCCGACGGGGCGGTGTGACGTCATTAGTTCAATTTCAATACATCGATAGTACGTGTTGTTATTGAGCCAGTTGACACATTGATAAGGAAAGGAAATTCTTTGACCTGGTGACGTCACAACCGAGGCGAGCAATTGGGGCGCGTTTGTGTCCACGTCAATTTTGTTCGAATTTATCACTTTTACATTGGTCATAATTAATTATTAAAAAAGAATTAAGGTTTTTTCTCTTCCATATATGTTCTTATTTGTGGTGGATTTATGAATTATGTAATTTTTTTTTCTAAATTGAAATACCTACCTAATTCTTTGTGTTGGTAATTGTAAAAGAAAGATAGAGATACAACGTCAAACAAATCACATAAATATTCAAAATGACTACAGAGATTCCTTTTAGATTCAAAGTAAAAAGGAGATTGAGCAAACTACTATGGCACTCGGTTGCGCTCCTTTTTGTTGACACAGTATAGTAGTGAAAATTGGACACAAGTACCTAATGGTTAATGACATACATGAAAGCAAAGTTAAATACAGATTGAAATTTTGTGGGGTTTTTCCAAAAAACATTACTTACTCAGGATATTAGTTGAGGTTATATTAGGCGTCAAAACAATATAATTATGTGCATCATATATTTAAAGGATTACCATCCGTGAACGTACGCTTCAAAAAGCGAAACCGTGAACGCTCACTCTCCTTTACCATCCAAGTTAATTGAAAAACCATTTCGTCTTGTTTACAAAGCTTTATTAATACTGTATAAAGAACTTCTAGATTTATGCGTTGTTATTCTATTTTTTAATTTTGCTTCATGTTATGTAATATCAAACCTTTGCCTATAAATGTTTATGTTTACTTTTCATTACCTAAACGTTATCATGTTTTGTAATAAAAGTAAAATAAAATCTGAATTGAGATTTTATTTTACTTTTATCATCATCTGCCTAGACTAGGCAGATGATGATAAAAGTAAAATAAGTCTTTTCCCAACTATGTTGGGGTCCGCTTCCAGTCAAACCGGATGCAGCTGAATATCAATATTTTACATGGAGCGACTGCCTATCGAACCTCCACAACCCAGTAATCGGTTAATACGATACCCCGTGGTAAGACTGGTTGTCAGACTTTAGAGCTTATGACTAGCAGAACGACTGTCAAAGATCTACAAATGACAGCCGGGACCAACAGCTTTACTTGCTTTCCAAGTCACGGAGGGAACTTGCTAGGTATGAGTATGACAGATGGTCACCCATCCACAGACCAACCTCGGCAAGCGCGCCTTAACCCGGAAGATTGACCTGTGCGGCTGTAATTATTTAGCCACGAGCTCCTCAGATTTTAGTTGTTATTTATTAGATTTTATATAACTTTATGTTACGTATTATGAATATGTGCCTAATTGGAATTAAAATACAACATTACAAAGGGCGTTGCTTTGGTGAAGTCTAATTTATTTTTTATTTATTTATTTATTTATAAAAAGGTACAGTTACAGAATACAGACTAGTTATGCTTAGGAATAATTAACATGATACCATTTTTAAATCTGCACTCCAATTACTACTGTACACAGCATTTAAGATTTATACATCTTCATAAAGAGGTTAACAAACAAAAAAAACATTACAAAAAAGATAACAATTAGTTTCAAACAATATTATAGCAACAATAAACATTTAATAAGTAGCAGTACACAGTTTATCTATTGGGGTGTAAACAAGTTACGTAAGGATTCCATAAAACTGCCGTGACTATGCGCAAATATATCAACATGAGAACATATATCATTGTATTGTCTACACATTCGGAATAACGGGTTATTATGGGATACATTATTATTGCATTATTGCATGTTGGTATTCGAAACAGCTGCTGAGCGCGCACAGATCGAGTAGGTACCTTCAATTGCAACTGACTTAGGAGATTGCTGTTAAATGAGCCATTACAAATATTATAAAAGGTGGACATATCGCTCATCCATCTCCTTTTATCCAATCCAACCATGTTGAAATGACGAAGTCGAGCTTCGTATTCGGGTACTTTACGCCGTAAGCCGTATTTCATACATAAACTTCTGACAAACCGCCTTTGAACAGATTCTATACGGTCTACGTGAGTTTTATATATTGGAGCCCACACAGATGCGCAGTATTCAACAATATTCCTAACTAAAGTACAGTATAGAGTTATCAGTGAAATAGCTTGTCTAAAAGGTTTTGTATTCCGGAGCACGAAAGATAACATACGGTTAGCCCTATTGCAAACCTGATCATATTGTGGCCTGAAAGACATGGTCGAATCAAAGATTACACCCAAGTCACGAATTTCTTTTACCCTATCTATTACAACGCCCTTGATGTGGTAATTGTAATTGAGTGGTGTTTTCATTTTAGTAAATGATATAACCTGATACTTTTTAATGTTTAGCGACATAAGATTCTCATCACACCATTTGACAATCGTATTAATATCCGATTGGAGAGCGTCACAGTCTTGGTGGTTGGAGATACGTCTGAAGATTTTAATATCGTCAGCGTAGGCTAAACATTCACTGTCTATTTGAGCAAGTAAATCGTTTACAAATATAAGGAACAATAGGGGCCCAAGATTTGAGCCTTGGGGGACGCCTGAAGTCGACAAAAATGGGATAGATTCATACCCACTAAGTGCAACAAGTTGAGTTCGGTTCAATAGATAGGATGTGAACCACCTATACAGATTCCCATGTATTCCAGCATGTTGGGCCTTCGAGAGTAAAGCAGAATGGTCGACACGATCAAACGCTTTGGAAAAATCTGTATAGATAGAGTCCACTTGCTGTTTGCAATTAAATGATTCGCATATATAGGTTGTGTAGCATAGTAGGTTAGAATTAGTCGATCTGCCCGTGATAAACCCATGTTGACGGGGATTCAATAAATGAGAGACATGATTATATATGTGTCTATAAACAAAGCCTTCGAATATTTTTGCAAACCAGTTTAATATACTAATTGGTCTATAATTAGAAACGTCACTTTTATCACCAGATTTATATATCGGAGTGATCTTAGTGATTTTCCACAAATCAGGAAATACTCCCTCTCTGAGAGATTTGTTGAATATTATTGATAGCGGAGTTACAAGGCCCTTTGCACACAATCGTACAAAGATAGGAGGTATACCGTCAAAGCCACCATTCTTTGTCAAATCCACGTTTTTTAACTTTTGCAAAATATCCTCATCAGCTATATGCAAAGGACTAATGGTGTAGTTTGAAGTTTGATTTGAAGTAGGACAGTAATTTGCAGTTGCATTGTGGCAGTAAACTGATGAAAAATAATTTGCAAATAGGTTGGCAATATCACTGCCCGTGGTGCAAACACTATCCTTAAAACAAACGCATCCAGGAATGCTGTTAGTAACACGTTTGCTTTTCGTGTAGCGCCAAAAAGCCTTTACATTAATTCTAAGATCACATTCGATTTGCTCAATGTAATTTCTAAAGCATTGATTTACGACTATCTTAACACGAGCTCTAAGCATAGAAAACATATCGTAATCTCTGGGATTTCCATAACGTTTGAACTTAGTATGGGCTTTGTTTTTGGATGCAAGTAACTTAATTTAATCCTTAGAAAACCAGGTGGGATACTTGTTATTAGAAATTCTAGTTGTAGGGGTATGTTTTTCAATAATTGAGTTAATTTTATTATAAAAAAATTGAACAAAATCGTTACATCCAAGTTCCGATGCGTGTTTTTCCCAATCAATATTTTCTAGGTCCCTATTACAGCTCTCATAATTTGTTTTACGGAAACACAATTTTGTAAGTGATGTATTATGCTTCAGTGTAGCGGTACCAGTGCTCAATACAAGTTCGAAAGGTGGATGATGCAAGTCAATGCGACTAATGGGTAATGTAGGCATCGCTCTCAGCACTAAAAACTAAATCAAGTATGCGGTCATTGTGGTTTCGTGTAAAATTGAGTTGCTGTTTCGTTGTCGAGTGAAAGAGCTCGTGCAGTGATTTAGACTTTTCGCAGTTATAGTTTAAAGGGCATCCTGTTTCACTCGACCAATTGACATCCCCAAGATTATAATCACCCAGAACACAGGTAATGTGATCCGGTAAACTACTGAACACGGTGTGGCATCTACTGAAATGGGCCCAAACGACATCCGTAGGCAAATGTTCAGGAAGGTAAGCAACACATAGATTAATGATACGAGAACCATTCACCCTTAATTGTATCCATAGATCTTCCAAGTATTCAGAAAACCATTCATTTTTTATTGAAATTTGAAGCTGTTACGAATACGCTATAAGTACACCTCCACCGTGGCTCTTACCATACTGGGCACGAAACCCAGCATCTCGATCTCTGCGCACCACACAATATCTGTCATCAAATAATTCAGAAGATAATACCGTTTCGTCAAGCCAAGTCTCGCACAGGCAAATCAGGTCAAAGTTATAACATAATACAGTATTATATATTTCTATCGTTTTGCTTTTCATACCTCTCATGTTTTGATAATATATTGACAAAGAAATCATTGTGTTAATATATTTTTTTAAGACTAGAACCAATTTAAAAAAATACATATAAAATTATTAACACATGAGAGAGAGGCTCTCTTGATTTTTGATCAGTATGTACTTGCTTTCGACTGTTTTCCTGACAAAAATACGTCCATTTTTTACCCAAACAAATTTATATCCCAGTTCTTTTGCCTTCTTACGCGCTGCGGCATGCAAGGATTTATTAGATGGAGACAGATGCTCCGCCACGTATGTACACCGGTACCCTTTCACTTGCTATTCCTAGCAGCGCAGAGTTAAGTTTATTAGTAGGATTAGACTTATTATATCTATGCACTGCAGAATAAAAGTCATCACGTTTTCTAACACAACTGAACTTAGCGATAATAGTGCGAGGATACTTGCTGTCTTTGTCCAATCTTGCAACTCTGGTGCACTTCACAACATCACCCTCCTGCAGATCGTAACCCACGACTTTAGAGCATTGATTGAGGAGACTGGGCAGGTTTTCATTATGGTGTTCGGGTACGCCTTGTATCTCTAAGTTGTTTTCGCGTAAATGTTGTTCCAGATTATTGAGACGATCGGATAATTCAGCCAACGTGGTTTTTAGGGCGGTGTTTTCTTTTGATAAGAATGCATTATCCTTGACCAAAGTTTCAACCATGTTCTTCATTTCGTCAAACATATCACTCAAGAAGTCCACTGATTTTCTATATCCAAAAATCTCGTCTTTAATTGAAGATAGCTCGGTTTTCAGAACACACGAAATCATTGCAGGCAGCTCAGACTTCAACGCTACAAGGACTCTATCGCTTACTGCATAAATAAATGCATCATCTCTACTGGGCGTGGTGTAATGGCTGCTATTAGTTGCTACACACCTTACGATAAATCGTTACGATAAGTCGGTACAGTTCAAACTGCAACGATAAATCAACAAGTGTGTATGACAAAAACTGTACAGTTTGTTCGATTTTTCTCATACACACTTGTCGCAGCCATATGGATCGCCTATTGTGTCATCTGAGATATCTGTTACATTTTGTATGATATGAGCGTTCATTCAAAATAACGGGTTATTGCAAGTACGCCACGAAATTTTTTTCCCAAAAAAAGGACTTATGTATAAATCAGCCAAAGGTTGTTGTTCTTTTATTTTTGATTATTGTGAATTCGTCCCATTTTTTTTCCGCACAGATAGCAGAACAGTTAAATAGTAAAATCCAGCACAAAACTACCGAAAATGAGCACACAATGTGGAATTTGAACAGAAAGTACTTTAATAGGACAACATTACAGGATCAAAATTTTTTCGTGATTTTTGTGGCGAATTAAACAACCCAAAATAACAAGTTTTACCACAGTGGACCCGTAATGGAATTATAGACAACTTAAATTATAATTTTTGCTCTTCTCTCTAACTCTAACTCGACCACTCGCTACAGTAAGTCGCTACAGTAAGTCGCTCCAGTTTCTCGCTCCAGTAACTCGCTCACTCGCTCCAGAAACTCGCTCACTCGCTCCAGTAACTCGCTCACTCGCTCCAGTAACTCGCTCACTCGCACCAGTAACTCGCTCACTCGCTCCAGAAACTCGCTCACTCGCTCCAGTAACTCGCTCACTCGCTCCAGTAACTCGCTCACTCTCCCCAGTAACTCGCTATTTTGGTCCAGAAACTCGCTCACTGGCTCCAGTAACTCGCTTACTATCCTCTGTATCTCGCTTACTCGCTTCAATTACTCACTCACTCGGACCAGAAACTCGCTCACTCGCACCAGTATCTCGCTCACTTACCCCCGTAACTCGCTCGGTCGGTCCAGTGACTCGCTCGGTCGGTCCAGTAACTCGCTCACTCGGACCAGAAACTCGCTCACTCGCACCAATATCTCGCTCACTTGCCCCAGTTACTCGCTCGGTCGGTCCAGTAACTCGCTCGGTCGGTCAAGTAACTCGCTCACTCGCTCCAGTAACTCTCTCACTCGCTTGAGTAACTCGCTCACTTGCTCAAGAAACTCGCTCACTCGCTCCAGAAACTCGCTCACTCCCTCCAGTAACTCGCTCACTCTCCCCAGTAACTAGCTCTTCTGGTCCAGAAACTCGCACACTGGCTCCAGTAACTCGCTTACTATCTCCAGTATCTCGCTTACTCGCTTCAATTACTCGCTCGGTCGGTCCAGTAACTCGCTCGGTCGGACCAGTAACTCGATCACTCGCTCCAGTAACTCGCTCACTGGCTCCAGTAACTCGCTTACTATCTCCAGTATCTCCATCACTCGCTTCAATTACTCGCTCACTCGCACCAGAAACTGGCTCACTCGCCCCAGTATCGCGCTCACTCGCTCCAGTAACTTGCTCACTCTCCCCAGTAACTCGCTCTTTTGGTCCAGAAACTCGCTCACTGGCTCCAGTAACTCGCTTACTATCTCCTGTATCTCGCTTACTCGCTTCAATTACTCGCTCACTTGTTCCAGAAACTTGCTCACTCGCACCAGTATCTCGCTCACTTACCCCCGTAACTCGCTCGGTCGGTCCAGTGACTCGCTCGGTCGGTCCAGTAACTCGCTCACTCGGACCAGAAACTCGCTCACTCGCACCAGTATCACGTCACTTGCCCCAGTAACTCGCTCGGTCGGTCCAGTAACTCGCTCGGTCGGTCCAGTAACTCGCTCACTCGCTCCAGTAACTCTCTCACTCGCTTCAGTAACTCGCTCACTTGCTCAAGAAACTCGCTCACTCGCTCCAGTAACTCGCTCACTCCCTCCAGTAACTCGCTCACTCTCCCCAGTAACTAGCTCTTCTGGTCCAGAAACTCGCTCACTGGCTCCAGTAACTCACTCACTTGCTCAAGAAACTCGCTCACTCGCTCCAGTAACTCGCTCACTCCCTCCAGTAACTAGCTCTTCTGGTCCAGAAACTCGCTCTCTGGCTCCAGTAACTCGCTTTCTATCTCCAGTATCTCGCTCACTCGCTTCAATTACTCGCTCACTCGCACCAGAAACTCGCTCACTCGCCCCAGTATCTCGCTCACTCGGTCCAGAAACTCGCTCTCTCGCTCCAGTAACTCGCTCACTCGGTCCAGTAACTCTCTCACTCTCCCCAGTAACTCGCTCTTTTGGTCCAGAAACTCGTTCTCTGGCTCCAGAAACTCGCTTGCTATCTCCTGTATCTCGCTTACTCGCTTTAATTATTCGCTCACTCGGACCAGAAACTCGCTCACTCGCACCAGTATCTCGTCACTTGCCCCAGTAACTCGCTCGGTCGGTCCAGTAACTCGCTCACTCGCTCCAGTAACTCTCTCACTCGCTTCAGTAACTCGCTCACTTGCTCAAGAAACTCGCTCACTCGCTCCAGTAACTCGTTCACTCCCTCCAGTAATTCGCTCACTCTCCCCAGTAACTAGCTCTTCTGGTCCAGAAACTCGCTCACTGGCTCCAGTAACTTGCTTACTATCTCCAGTACCTCGCTCACTCGCTTCAATTACTCGCTCACTCGCACCAGGAACTCGCTCACTCGCCCCAGTAACTCGCTCGATCGTCCAGTAACTCGCTCACTTGCACCAATAACTCGCTCACTCGCTGCAGTAACTCGCTCACTCGCTCACTCGCACCAGAAACTCGCTCCCTCGCACCAGAAACTCACTCGCTCGCACCAGTAACTCGCTCACTCGCACCAGTAACTCGCTCACTCGCGCCAGTAACTGGCTCGGTCGGTCCAGATACTCGCTCACTGGCTCCAGTAACTCGCTTACTATCTCCAGTATCTCCCTCACTCTCTTCAATTACTCGCTCACTCGCACCAGTAACTCGCACAGTCGCTCCTGTAACTCGCTCACTTGCCCCAGTAACTCGCTCGGCCGGTCCAGAAACTCGGTCACTCGCATCAGTAACTCGCTCACTCGCACCAGAAACTCGCTCACTCCTCGCTCCAGTTACTCGCTCAGTCGCTCCAGTAACTCGCTCACTGGCTCCAGTAACTCGCTTACTATCTCCAGTATCTCGCTCACTCGCTTCAATTACTCGCTCACTCGCACCAGAAACTCGCTCACTCGCACCAGTAACTCGCACAGTCGCTCTAGTAACTCGCTCACTTGCCCCGGTAAGCTCTCAGCAGAAAATGCTCATCACATGAAACAATTTTTGCCAGCGATATTTTTGTGCAAGATGCGACGGATGGATGCAAGTGGCGAATTGTCGTTCGGCGTGGCGGTCTAAGGGGGAGGCCTATGTTCAGCAGTAGACGTCTTCCGGCTGATGATGATGATGATGATGATATTTTTGTATCTCTTATAGTTTAGCTGGCCTATTGCAGTTCTGCATTAGGTGTTCATGTTTCCGAGATAAAATGGCCTATATGTTGCCCAGAATTAATAGCTAAAGAAACAACAAAAATACAATCAAATCCGTCTAGCAGTTCCGAAGATTAGCGTGCACAAACACACAGACAAACCGACAAACAGAAAAATAAAATTAATTACAATTTCGGGTTGGAAATCGATCCTGCTACTTTTTTTATACTTCTCTTTGTGTGCAACCTTTCTCAGGTATTACACGTTGTTTCAGGTTTCAAGTTGTCTGGTATGACTTAGAATGATTGAACGAAAGAATAAATTGCCCTTAGAAAAAAATAGGTGAAGATGTTGGAGATAATTTTGAAGATAGTGTTGAAGATGTTGGAGTTAGTGTTGAAGACACTGGAGTTGGAGTTGATGTTGAAGATAATAATATTTTGAGAGGGGAAGGTAGAAATGACACAGGAGTTGAAACTAGTGATGAGTTTGAAGATGCAGTTGAAGCAGTTAATGTGGAACGGAGAATTTTACCAAATCGAGAGAGAAGATTGCCAGCATGGCTGAAAGATTATGATTTAGAGACTTCATTTTTAACGTATACAGATGTTTTTAATAGTTTTGATAAAGATTTATGGTGTAAAGCAATGAAAGAGGAGAAAGATTCATTGGAGAAAAACAAGACTTGGGAAATTGTAAACAGGAGTGAAGCAAAGAATAGAAAGATAATCTCAAACAAATGGATATTTACAATAAAGCCTGGTGGAAGATATAAGGCGAGATTAGTGGCAAGAGGTTTTCTTCAAAAGCATAGTGTATATATTTACATTGTACAGACACCAATTTTCTACAATTTTATTATTTACTAGCTGTTGCCAGCGGTTTCACCCGCTGCAACTCGAAAATTATCCCACGGGAACATAAAATCGGGATAAAAACTATCCTATGTGTTAATCCAGGTTATAAACTATCTGTATACCAAATTTTAGCCAAATCCGTTCAGTGGTTTTTGCGTGAAAGAGTAACAAACATCCATACATCCATACATCCATACATCCATACATCCATACATACAAACTTTCGCCTTTATAATATTAGTAGGATAAAATATCATTTTAATCATTATGATTATCTATACATATAATAAAACTGTAGAAAAATCGTTTTTGTACATCAAAATAAAATCCAAAAAAAATAGCTAGGGTGTTGAAGGACAACCAACAGAACCCATTTCCAGCATTTTTAGAATTTTTGTCTGTTTGTCTGTTTGTCTGTTTGTCTGTTTGTCGGTTTGTCGGTTTGTCGGTTTGTCGGTTTGTCTGTTTATTTGTGGCTCCATCACGTAAAATGTACGAAGGCAATGTAGATAACCTTTATACACAACGATCGAGCGTAACTTGAGGACTAATTTAGTTTTTGTTTCATTGCAATCGGTTAAGTCTATCAAAAGATACATATTTGAATTTAAAGTGTGCCAGACCCAGAAGTAAAATTACGGTCAGTTTACACCGAGACGCGCAGTTCAGTAGCGCGATCTAGCTTGGAATAGAAAAACTACATACCTATTCAAATAATGTTGTGGACTGGAGTGGAGTGGTTTGGAGTGGAGTAGAGTAGAGTTAAGTAGAGTGTAATGGAATAGAATGGGATGGTTTGGGATGGAATGGAAAGAAAGAAAAGGTTTTTATTAGACTCACACTAGAATGGGAATGAGTGGGTTGGAGTGGGATGGAGTAGGATGGAGTGGGATGGAGTGGGAAGGAGTGGGATGGAGTGGGATAGAATCAGATGGAGTGGAATGGAGTGGGTTGGATTAGAATGGAGTGCGATGTAGTGAGATGGAGTGGGATGGAGTGGGATGGAGTGGGATGGAGTGGGATGGAGTGGGATGGAGTGGGATGGAGTGGGATGGAGTGGGATGGAGTGGGATGGAGTGGGATGGAGTGGGATGGAGTGGGATGGAGTGGGATGGAGTGGGATGTAGTGGGACGGAGTGGGATGGAGTGGGATGGAGTGGGATGGAGTGGGATGTAGTGGGATGGAGTGGGTTGGAGTTGGATGGAGTGGGTTGGAGTGGGATGGAGTGGGATGGATTAGGATGGAGTGGGACTGAGTGGGATGGAGTGAGATGGAGTGGGATGGAGTAGGATGGAGTGGGATTGAGTAGGATGAAATGGGCTGGAGGGGGATGGAGTGGGATGGAGTGGGATTGAGTGGGATGGAGTGGGATGGAGTGGGATGGAGTGGGTTGGAGTGGGATGGAGTGGGTTGGAGTGGGTAGGAGTGGGATGGATTGGGTTGGAGTGGGTTGTAGTGGGATGGAGTGGGATGGAGTGGGACTGAGTGGGATAGTTTAGGATGGAGTGGGACTGAGTGGGATGGAGTGGGATGCAGTGGGATGGAGTGGGATGGATTAGGATGGAGTGGGATGTAGTGGGATGGAGTAGGATGAAATGGGCTGGAGTGGGATGGAGTGGGATTGAGTGGGATGGAGTGGGACTGAGTGGGATGGAATGGGATGGAGTGGGATGGAGTGGGATGGAGTGGGATGAAGTAGGATGGAGTGGGATGGAGGGGGATGGAGTGGGATGGAATGAGATAGAATGGGTGCTCTAATCCAGTAGCAATTCTTCTGAATCTGAACGACAGAGGGCGTTTATTATAATCACCTCAAATATTCTTGAAAAATAAATTCTAAATACAGGGATTACATGAAAACGATATGATTTATAAAAAAACGTGGCGAGAATTAAGCGCTTCGCACTAAAAAATACATTGTTAAATTCCGACATCCACGCGAACGAAGTCGCGGGCACAGCTAGTCATGAATATGAATGAATTTAAATTGGGTTTATTGGATTTGAAATAATAAAAATTCGTGTATCATTAATTTTGTTAGTGTATATTATATTTAAGCGAATTTGAGTAATTTCAGACAAATCACTTGAAATATTATTTTAACTAATTACCTACATGAAAAACAAGTGTACTTAATTAAAATATGTTTTCGTTGTACAAAACAAAATGAAACAAGTAAACATTTGTATATCTATACCTAATTAAATGTTTTTCCAAAATTAAATATTAATAGTAATTCAGAGGCTCTTCCATTTAATTTGTTTGTCTAGCAAAGAGCTTAATAATTACTGAACAAATAGGTATACCTTTAATAGGATTGCTTTTAATTAGTTGTGCCGTCTCGTCGCCGACTGGCTGGTAGAGACGACTAGCGGCCATAAATTACCTGCGATAGGCTAGAATTTGACACATCTCGCCTTAGGGTGCCTAAGCGATGATGTGGTTGATGCAGGATTATCTAAAATGGTAACCGTGACCCTGGAATGTAAAGGGCCATTTATTTATTAAAAAAGGTGTACTGGTTTAGCAACAGCTTCTGTGTACTTTTTTTTTTTTTTTTTAGGTGGTAAAATCATCAAATGAGTCCTCCCGCCCTGGGTGGGGCGGAAGGGACTGTCAGACTTACTGACTAAAATCCACCCGTGTTCCTTCGGATGCCCTTTACGTTCTGGGGCCACGGTATCCTGGGTTAAGAAAAAACCCGCGACCCCAGCAGGCATTTGGCGCGAAACACGACGCGCCACCGACCCGGGCTTGGTCCTTGGTCGGACGGCGAGCTACCCATTACTCACCGTCCGCAAGCCCGCTCCGCCGCTGTGCCCTCTGCTATTCAGAGGGACACGCGTTGGAGCGTCCACCTGACAGGCTATTCGCATACGGGCAAAGAGACCCCTTAGGCACACAGTGCCTAAGAAAGAGTTTTTGCCCGCATCCCAGGGTGCACCGGCCCGAAAAACTGGTCTTCCCCCCGGACGTATCCGAGAGGGAACTCCAGTCCACGGGCGCACGTGGAGGTTTCCTGTCTTAGCACCCCAGCTTCTGTGTACTTACAATAAGTTTATTACGACTTGGACTTACACAGTTGCGAAAAAAACTGATCAACCAGCTTTCCCAAAAAATAAGTGATAGTTATAAAAAAAACATGTTGAAGGAACACCGTGGATTTTAGTGAGTACAAGTCTGACAGTCCCTTCAGCTCCACCCAGGGTGGGAGGACTCATTGAATGATTTTACCACGTAAACAAAAATTGCGACGATGTGGTCGACTCTGAAGTGCGCTTGCCTAGAAGTAAACTATACGCTTTTGACTTAAATACTCCAAGACTGTAGCTATCAGAAAACCAATATTATTTGCAGAGTGTATTACATTGAAAATTAAAGTTAATTCTTGATCATGATAAACACTTATAATATTAAGGGTGTCGGTGTGTCAGATGTCGGTGGTCGGAAGCCAAACACACTGTATTTACCTTGTTTTCGGCACTCGTGGGCTGCAGCTGAAAATCAGCGTCAGGTGGGAAACTTTGTGCTGCCACTTGGCATTATGCTGAGCTGAAGCCCTTTGGCATTAAAATTTAGTTTTGGTTTTTAATTAGTTTTAAGTTTTAATGCTAATAAACACTATTTTCTTTTTTCTTACTTTCTTTTTCTTTCTTTCTTTGTAAGGAGGAAAGATTGGATTGTTTTTTTGTATTGAACAGACTCAGAAAAAATTGGTTCGTGTTCAAAAATTCTCCACCAGTCGAAAGCTGGGGGAGGGAGGGGAGTGAGCGAGCAAATTCGCTGGCAAAAGCTAGTTAATAACAATTACTGACAGTAGAGGTTAATAATTTCATCTTGGTAGACAAACCAAGCTCCATAGTTCAGTCTGACATGTCTGATTGAACTGTCAAAATTTATATCTAATGTGTGTAGATAGAGTATGGAATAACTCGTTTATCATTATTAAAAGTAAATGACTGTTAGACATATTAACACAAGTTATTATAAAAATTGTTCGACATAATACAACAAAGACTATGAAAAGGCAAGTTATTAGACGGTTATTATTGTAATTGGGGCGACCCCATTATTGACCGCTATCTATAATTATATAGGGTGACTGGCAATTAGTGTACGATACTTAAACACGTGATTGTGCTCATGATAACAAACAATTTTTATTATGGGAGCAAAGCCGAAATCGTGAAAAAAATATCAGCTGTTCAGTACATTAGGCAAACATAAATGTACTAAACAGCTGATTTTTTTTTCGCGAGTTCAGGTTTGTTCCCATTGTAAAAGTTGTTGGTTTTCATGAGCACAATCACGTGTTTAAGTATCGTACACTAATTGCCAGTCACCCTATATACCGAAACTTTTAAATTTGATGGCTGGCGCAGTTACTGAAAGATCGACAGCTGCGCTGCTTGTCGAAAAAAAAACAAAAATCAAAATCAAAGCGTTTATTTCAATTAGGCCATTACAGGCACTTTTGAATTGTCAAAAGACATAAAATAAAACTAGTACACAAATAGTTATGGTGCTACAGTCCCAGTTACAAGACATAAAAACTGTGAAAGTACCGTAGGTGCTCATTCCAAAGGGTAGATCTCTATGGAGAAGAATGAGCAAGAAACTCCATGGACACTCTTTTTCAATCGCCAAAATGATTACAGAACTTTTTTACATCATTCATCATGAGATGGTACATTATGTGAGAACGATGTGGCAAGTTATTAGTGTCCATAGTAAATATAAAAAGACAGTTCAAAATAAAGTTAGGTATTAATAATTATAGAATGGCAAGGACTTGGCATCAACATCAACGGCGAATACATCACTCACCTTCGGTTTGCCGACGACATCGTAGTCATGGCAAAGTCGATGGAGGAACTCAGCATGATGCTCGATGGCCTCGACCGAGTTTCACAACGGGTGGGCTTGAAAATGAACATGGACAAGACGAAAATTATGTCAAATGCCAATGTTGTGCCCACCCCAGTCTCTGTTGGAAACTCGGTACTCGAAGTTGTTGACTCATATATCTACTTAGGACAAGTAGTCCAGTTAGGTAGGTCCAACTTCGAGAAAGAGGTCAACCGCCGAATCCAACTCGGTTGGGCAGCGTTCGGGAAACTACGCAATGTCTTTTCGTCCGACATACCTCAGTGCCTCAAGACGAAAGTCTTCAACCAATGTGTGTTACCAGTGATGAGTTACGGCACCGAAACGTGGTCTTTCACTATCGGCCTCATCTCAAAGCTCAAAGTCGCTCAACGAGCTATGGAGAGGGCTATGCTAGGTGTTTCTCTAAGTGATCGAATCCGAAATGAGGAGATCCGTAGACGAACTAAAGTCGATATAGCCCACCGGATTAGCAAGCTGAAGTGGCAATGGGCAGGCCATATTGCTTGCAGAGCAGATGGCCGATGGGGTCGAAAAGTACTAGAGTGGAGACCACGGACTAGCAAGCGCAGCGTAGGACGTCCACCAGCAAGGTGGACAGACGACCTTATAAAGGTCGCCGGAAGACGCTGGATGCAGGTCGCTTCCAACCGGTATCTGTGGAGATCAAAAGGGGAGGCCTATCTTCAGCAGTGGACGTCCTATAGCTGAGATGATGATGATGATGATTAATAATTAAAATAGACCGTGGCAGCTAAGAGATGACCAGTCTCAACTGACAGCGCCCGTTCACGAACATGACACATCTATCAGCACCATTCAGCTCAACCATTTTGAAGGGAGCTAAATGATCCGACACACGCGCCACCATCAGCGAGACATTCGAGTGAGCATGACATACTTTCAACCGCCAGGGTTATTCAAGTCAATAACGTGAAGTACGTAGGTATCTAATCAATAATGGCTCTAAAGTACATGGCACTCACATAATGCCTAAACATTTAAAATCATACACACAAACAACTGGATCCGGAACATTAACTACCTGGAGCTTTACCACGAGCACTTAACGCAATTCAGTTTTGGCTGTGGGATAGAGATGGCGCTAGACGACTTGTATAGCTCTGTCTCTTTCCCACAGCCTAAACTGGATTGCGTTAAGAGCTCGTGGTAAGGCCTCTGTAGTCAAAACAAATGATTGTTCCGGGCGGGAATCAAATCTGGGACACACAGTCACTGCGTTAACAGTGTCTTTTGTATGTGGCCCGCGCCTTACAGTAAAATAACTTATCCATCGCATATTTTCAGGGCTGCTACTAAATTAAAACTATCAAAAGTCTCTTCAACTTATCATAACAGTTAAATTGAATCAAAATTATTTGATTTTGTTTTAAACCAACAAGCGGTAACTTACAAGTCAAATCGAGCGAGAATTTTCAATTAAATTGGAAACCGAAGCGTGTTCAATCTAATTTATTGGTATATTTCAATTGAACCTAGGAGTACTTACCTATATTTTATTAGTATTACCCAGGGAATTGGTAAAGCTTGGGTTGTTTACTGTTTAGAAGGGCTTTTCCGGGTTTAGCTGGACAGTTGGACATAATTTAACTTTTCCCTCTTACTTATACAATACTAGCGGCCCGTTACGTGCTTCTCTACTTTGACGGCAAAATCCACATTAACAAAATGATCCGCCATTTATTGAATTCCTTTGTAACAAAAAATGTGATAAATGAAGAACCGCTCGACTGATTTTGTGCAAACTTCACATAAACCATCTACTAATAGTCCGGGCAAAGCCTAAACATTTGGTTTGGATAGGTGAGCCCGTTCTTGAGTTATAAAATTACAACGAAAAGTGGCATTGATTTTTATATATTATGTAGATAGAAAATCGTGGAGTAGAGGTTCGAGGAGCTCGTGGCTAAATAATTACAGCCGCACAGGCCGATCTTCAGGGTTAAGGCGCGCTTGCCGAGTTTGGTCTGTGGATGGGTGACCATCCGTCATATCGAGTTTCCTCCGTGCCTCGGAAAGCACGCGAAGTTGGTCCCGGCTGTCATTTGTAGAACTTTGACAGTCGTTAATCAGTCAGAAGCTCGAAAGTCTGAAAAATTGACAACCAGTCTTACCATGGGGTATCGTATTAACTCATTGAGTTGTGGAAAGCATGTAAAATACTGATATTCAGCTGCATCTGGTTCGACTGGAAGCCGACCCCAATATAGTTGGGAAAAGGTTAGGCAGATGATGATGGCCTATGTAGAAATTAGATAACTAGTTATCTAATTTCTATGAAATTAGATAACTAGTTATCTTATTTCTATGAAATTAGATAACTAGTTATCTTATTTCTATAGATAAGTCGCAATGGGATTATCAAAATTGACGAAAATACAACGCGTCTAAACATCACTCGGTCAGTATAAAAGATTACAGGCGTTGTGAAATCACAAGCCTCCATTCATTGATTTAAAAGAACAGAAGATACGTGTTCAATATTTTTCAATACTCAATCTTCAATTTATTTAAGCAGTAAATTACCCTATCAATGTTTTTTTGAACTTTTTATCATCAATTTAGTGCTTTCGCCCAGGGTGAAGCGGAAGGACTGTCAAACTCGAACTGATTAAAATCCACCATCTTCCTTTAATAGCCCTTTACGTTCTAGGGTCACGGTTATCTACTTAAACAGTCCCAGGTGCACGGTATTTACGTACGTATTTCGCGTTCACTTTACTTCCAGTAAAAATTGTAACGAAAATAAAACTCTCATTTAGCTACGGAACATCGATAAAAAAATGTTTCTAGAATTTTACTACTGAGTTCTTACACACGTGGAAAATAAATAGAAAGTTAATTAGAGAGCTGAGTTCAAACTGCTTGTTTCCTTTAATCTGTTTTTATTATTTTCTGTGCTACTGAAGCATATTGGATAGTTGATTGTGAAATTCTGAGTTAGATTTTAAGTTTTACAAAAAAAAAACACCATTCTTCTTTAAAAAAACTGTTGCTACACACTAGAAATTTCTTCCTGTACCGTGGCTGCGTTTAGAAATATAGGTAGACACTCAGAAAAAGAGACCCAGAACTTGCAGGTCATACAAGTATTTGTTACGTGCGGGGATCGAACCCGCGATACCTACGCTGCACAGCAGTCAATTGCTCAGCTACTGCACCAAACAAAATAAAGAAAAACAACGCTTTATACCTACATGGTAACACGAACATTGACGTCCAAAAGAAGATTTTCTTGGTGGAGAATTCTGAAATCAGGCAGAGTTTTCAAAAATTTACGAAATCATGAATAATTCAAAAACTATAAGAACTTTCGGAACATACAACGGGGATGATTCGATCCCACGGCACGAGGGACCTAAATTTTTCTATTCGACGTCAGTGTTCCGGCCACCGTGAAAATTAGGAAAAATAAGTTTATTTGTTACCTTTCCACGCCTAAACGACTGAAGTAGATACCTACCTATAAGCCTATAAAAAAGATATATTACTTAATGAAACTCAACGGGTAAGTAATACATGATATAACTACAAAATCTCTAAAATTTACAAGAGATAACAACTGAATATATAATTTTATTTGATATAACGATCTGTTAATATAATAAACGATTGACATAATTTTATAATGACTAATTTCTATAAGCATAACAATCAATGAATATAAAATCGTTTTGTATAACACTCAAAAGACATAAAACTAAACTAAGGTCTATTTTTTTTTCTTCCTGGCAAGTAATCTAACACTGATGTACCAAGTACTAGTACCACCTGCGATGAACGATTGACGGAGCCCCGCTTCGCGGGGCTCCTATTTCTGCGTACAGGGTTTAAAGTAACCTAACACGAAGGGGATGGCGGGGTCTTTCAGACCCCGCCATCCCCTTCGAACCTAACCTCTCCGTGTCGGGGTGTCCCAAGTCCCGAGCTCGCTTCGCTCGCTCTTGGATCCTAGGTCAAATAACTGATTACTACCTGTACTGCTGGCTCAACGGAGCCCCGCTTCGCGGGGCTCCTATTTCTGGGTGCAAGGTTTAAAGTAACCTAACACGAAGGGGATGGCGGGGTCTTTCAGACCCCGCCATCCCCTTCGAACCTAACCTGTCCGTGTCGGGGTGCCCCAAGTCCCGAGCTCGCTTCGCTCGCTCTTGGATCCTAGGTCAAATAACTGATTACTACCTGTCATGCTGTCTCGACGGAGCCCCGCTTTGCGGGGCTCCTATTTCTGGGTGCAAGGTTTAAAGTAACCTAACGCGAGGGGGATGGCGGGGTCTTTGAGACCCCGCGATCCACTTCGAACCTAACCTGTCCGTGTCGGGAAGTCCCAAGTCCCGAGCTCGCTTCTCTCGCTCTTGGATACTTAATTTTTCTAATAACAATAGCAATCAGGAAGGCAAACAATCAAAATTCAAAGGATAAGCCCAAGTCATCAAAGAAAATAGTTTAAACGTTAAATTATATGTTTCAAACGTTAAATGTAATGATTTTCGCTTAAATAAACGTTATATCAAATAAAATTATATGAAATGAGTTTTAGAATAACACAAACAGTATGTGTAAAGAAATTATATCAACCGTTGGTATATCTCACGTTGATTATATCACGTGAACGTTATTGAAATGAAAATATATCAAATAACTTTATATGAAATGAGACGCACCCAAACTCAACACTAAGTAAAATACAAAATTAAATTTTCAGCAAATTACAATGTCTAAGGTTATGTTCAGGGACACGCAAAGCGTCAGGCGGCGCGATGCCCCGGGTGGTTCGCCGGATACACTCTAGAGACACTGCCGTTTGTGGCGACGCGACGTATAAGAGTGTTCTAGAAGAAGCGGTAACATTTACCCGCGCCGCCCGACGCCAAAGGACGCTCTGCTCGACGTGCCGCGTGTCCTTGAACGCGCCCTTAATAAGTTACGTTTCCAAACTTGAGTATTCAACACCTAGTACTAATTATCAAAAGACAATGTTTCATCTCGTTATCTTTACCAAATTTTCGCATTAAACAAAGTTTTAGCTCATACTTCACGTAGTTATTAAAATACGTTATCTGAATACTTTCAAAGTACCTATCAAAGAGCTTTGTAAAACATATTTCTTCAAAGTTCAAACTTTGAAGCCAAGTTTTCTTGCCAGACTACCTACTGTGATTCTCATAACTTCGTCATGGTTTGCTAGCTAAGATTCCATTGCAATCATCATCATCAGCCCACTGTTGGGACACAAACCTCCTCTTTGAGAGAGGCGGTGGGACCGCATGGTGGATTATGGCCCACTCCCTCTCTGTGTGCGGATTAGTAGCCATGCCGGTTGCCTCACGATGTTTTCCTTCAGCGTTTTGAGAACAGTGGTGATGAAATAATTTACACAAAGAACAGACTGATGGGTTCGAACTCCGAGCCAGCTACCTTCTTCTGGTCATCTGTACATCTTGCCGGGGGCGTCCTACACTACGTTTGTCTAAACGCGGTCTCCATTCGAGAACCTACCTTCTTCAACTTTCGTCGGTTCTGCGGCAGACATGACAAGCCCACTACCACTTCAGCTTTTTTTTTTTTTAGGTGGTAAAATCATCCTCATCAACCATCCATTGGTGAGTCCTCCCGCCCTGGGTGGGGCGGAAGGGACTGTCAGACTCTTACTGACTAAAATCCACCCGTGTTCCTTCGGATGCCCTTTACGTTCCGGGGCCACGGTATCCCTGGGTTAAGAAAAAACCCGCGACCCCAGCAGGCATTTGGCGCGAAACACGACGCGCCACCGACCCGGGTTTGGTCCTTGGTCGGACGGCGAGCTACCCATTACTTACCGTCCGCAAGCCCGCTCCGCCGTTGTGCCCTCTGCTGATCAGAGGGACACGCGTGGAGCGTCCACACGACAGGCTTTTCGCATACGGGCAAAGAGACCCCTTAGGCACACAGTGTCTAAGGAAGAGTTTTTGCCCGCATCCCAGGGTGAACCGGCCCGAAAAACTGGTCTTCCCCCCGGACGTATCCGAGAGGGAACTCCAGTCCACGGGCGCACGTGGAGGTTTCCTGTCTTAGCACCCCTACCACTTCAGCTTGCTACAAATTCAAAGTCAAAAAGTATTGGGTTATAGAAAAATACTCGCCAAGAATACCTTTAACCTTTCGACTATCCGATGCAACGTGAATGCAGTAAAGTAACTTTTTTACCTCGGATGCAGCGAGAAGGTTACTTCTTTTTGATTTTGTTTCAGTTCTGCCCAACGAAAATCCTTTATCTCTCTATTTTCATTTTTTTGCTTTTACTAGAACCTTTGATGAAGTGGGTAGCTAAGCTTACAAAAACTGGAAAAGTGCGATTCGAGCTCGCGTACGAAGGGCTCCGTACGATTGTTTATAAAAACAGCAAAAAAGTGTCTGTTGTATGGAAGCCAGGAGGCTAATTCCATACAACAGACACTTTTACATGTTAACAAAAAAATATATTATTTGAGGACAAATATATTTTTTTGTTATCATAGCGGCAACAGAAATATCATCAACTGTTGCTTGTGCTATCACTCTTCATGAGACACAGTAGTGTAGTGGTAAATTCATCAAATGTGTCCTCCCACGCCGTCCTCTCCTATGAGATACATCAGAGTCCCCATGGACAGACAGACAGACGGACGGAACGCAGTCTTAGGCGCGGGCCACATAGAAAAGACGTAAGACGAGGACGCGTCGCGGACGTGCGAAAATGTATGACGTCCGCGCCCCGTCTCTTCTGTATGTTTTACGTCGCGACGCTTCAATACATTTTGTATGAAAGAGACGCCGAAGATACATAGTTCCGCCCCGTCTGCGTCTTACGCCTTTACTATGTGGCCCGCGCCTTAGTATTAGGATCCCGTTTTACCCTTTTTGCCTTTGGGTACGCACTACGCAACCCTAAAAATAAATTTAATCAGGGTTGGAACAGAGGTAGTTAATCTAGAATTGGGCACATAATAATTTGGGGTAGGGTTTTATAATAACGTTACATGAAATATTAAAATTGACCAACATCGGATGTAACTTTCGGGTTTTAGAAATTTTATAGTTATTTCAATAAAAAAAAAAAATACGAGTTTAGATGTGTTATTTTTAATAGCAGGTGTTAAAATCATAAAATAAGTTCTCTAGGTTTCGGTGGAGTGGAACGGGCTGTCAGACTCGTACTGACCACTGCTATTTTCATCATGTTTCATATTGTCATTTGATTGATGTCTTAACAACTAAAAAATAATACGGTAAATCAGTAGGCTCATAATAAATGTTGTACTGATGGATTCTTTGAAAAGGACATGGCTCATGGAGATATTATAACAAGGTTAGAACATTTTACATTTTTTTGAAAGCCTGAAATGTAATGAAAAATTGACCTTCTATATCTGCGAAGCTAAAAGCTTTTACACCATTATGGTTTAGAACAAAAAACACGCGCCTTTTGGCTTTGTTAAGGGCATTTCTATATCCTTTTGTAGTTACGACTCGCTAGTTCGTGCCTCGAGAGGTTTCTGTCGCCCCTTTTATAATAATTTCATCTCAAATTCTGTCTTTTATGAGACCTGAAATAATACATTTAAATCAACTTAGCATTCAATTATAAAATTACAAAAGAGCAATCAATTTGAATTTACACTGGCAACAATGGCCAAACTTTATGATTTTGAATAGATTAACGAAATAAATCGCATTGAACGAAACACTTTATCACAGATTTTGTAGGATTAAGCTTACAAGTACCTATTGTGAATGAAATAAACGAAAAGTTAAGGTAGTCAAATATTGAATTAGTTGTGAATGCGATTTATATAAATTATTTTATTGCTGAGTAAGAAAACGAGCAGTGGTGGCCCAGTGGTGTAATTTCATCAACACTGGTCTCAAAACGGTGAAGCAAAACATCGTGAGGAAACGCCCATGTCCTAGGAAATTATGTTACAGTCCGCACCACGACCGAGGTTTTTTTCACACGGCGCTAGTGTATGTGTCATTACATCAAATTGCATTTAAAAAATGTAGTACCACTAAACCACTAGGTCATAAGTGGTGCGCGGACTCTAAGGATCTGTCAAATTAAAATATCATTCATTCTTATAGTTCGGGCTCGTTGTCAAAACGTCCGTAATAGTAGCCATACGGGGTGCTAAGACAGGAAACCTCCACGTGCGCCCGTGGACTGGAGTTCCCTCTCGGATACGTCCGGGGGGAAGACCAGTTTTTCGGGCCGGTGCACCCTGGGATGCGGGCAAAAACTCTTTCTTAGGCACTGTGTGCCTAAGGGGTCTCTTTGCCCGTATGCGAATAGCCTGTCAGGTGGACGCTCCAACGCGTGTCCCTCTGAATAGCAGAGGGCACAGCGGCGGAGCGGGCTTGCGGACGGTGAGTAATGGGTAGCTCGCCGTCCGACCAAGGACCAAGCCCGGGTCGGTGGCGCGTCGTGTTTCGCGCCAAATGCTTGCTGGGGTCGCGGGTTTTTTCTTAACCCAGGATACCGTGGCCCCAGAACGTAAAGGGCATCCGAAGGAACACGGGTGGATTTTAGTCAGTAAGAGTCTGACAGTCCCTTCCGCCCCACCCAGGGCGGGAGGACTCATTTGATGATTTTACCACCTAAAAAAAAAAAAAAAAAAAAAAAATAGTAGCCATACACCATCCTGCCTATGGGCGTGGCCCCATGTCTGCCGAGCTACGGTGCCGAGCTACGGCGCCGCCCGCCGGCGGGCGGCGCGGCGCCGTGCCGCGCTACGGCGTCGTGTACCGGCACGTACCCTATGTTCTGCAAGTGTATCCAAAGATAAAAATTACAGTTTTGATTTGATATGGACCGCGAAAGGCGTATCCTGGTCCTGTTGCTAGTGTATACATATGTATGTATGTAGTCATACGTATGTCTACATCAAAAAAAAAATTCTATGATAAGAATAAATAAGTTAAAACTAGATGAAAACCCGGCTTCGCTCGGGTGAAACATGACTCATAACTACAGATCTGGTACAAAATGTAGGTAGATATTTCTGTAGTCATCGGTTCTCAAGGAATGGGTATTGTATTAAAGGTATGCAAGGCATAGATTCGTATAGCTTCATTCATTGTGTTTAATAAATATAGTACCTAAATAAAAACTGCAGTTTTTCGCCCATTGTTCGCGCCTATTGGCCGGAGATCGTTTGCGACAGTCGCTCCCTTCATACCGCCCTGAGATCGCTCCGGAGCTCTTCCCGCTGCACTAAAATTGTCGAGGCAGCGGGGATTCGCCGTACCAACACAGTTCATGCATGTACCACCATACCAACACTTTTCAGACTCCTAATACCTATTATGAAGAGGAAAGATTTGTATTTTTGTATGTTTTTTTTAGTGTGTAACATCATCAAATAAGTCCTCCCACCCAGGGCTGTCAGACTCGTACTGACTAAAATCCACGGTGTCCTTCAATAGCCCTTTACATTCAGGGGTCACAGTAATTCGATGGTCCCGCGACCCTGGCAGGCTTTGGCCCTCTACAGAGGGGCCCCGTCATAATGCTGACTGCACTCTTTGAGGCGCGCGTGGAATACAACGCGCCGTCGAAAAATATTCAAGTGGGATTCAAAAGTGGGATCCAACGGGAATAATTCGTTGGTCCATGGTCGGACAGAGATAGGGCGCAAGAGGTCTCCGCCTATTGCCGTCGTGAGGACACGGCGGTGCTCTGTTGCGCGCGGGGCAGTCCTGCACCGTATGCTCCACCGTGTCTTCCGGCCGATCCTCGCATTGGTGACACCCAGACCTTGCCTCCTTCGTCATCAGACACGGGTACCTCCCGAAAAATCCGTGTCCGGTGAAGACCTGCGTCAAGCGGAAGGTCAGGACGCCGTGACGCCTATCCAGCCACTCATCGAAGAGGGGTCTTACCACCGCGATTGCGGCATGCCCGGAGCTCGGTTGCGACAGTCGCTCCCTCCATACTGCGCGCCGCAGCGAGTAACATAGGCTATAATTATTATATCATGTCCACCCGTGCGAAGCCGGGACTGGAAGCCAGTAAATAATATTTTCATAGGTCCGTTCCTCTCTGAAGCAAGTCGGCCCTTTAACGTGAAGAGCCGGAGGTAATATCGTTCTCGATCAGAAAGGCATTCGTGGTTGCCACTGTCATCATTGTTTACGGCTACACGTTTGTTTGACACTGACATAAGTTAGGCCAGGTTCACACGGCGACCATTCGATTCGATTCTTTCACGTATACGGTTTTACCGTATACGATGCAGTCGTTCACACGGCAACCATTCGATTCGATTTTTTCGGGCCACGCATGCGAGTGCGTACGATTCTCGAATGGGCGAGTCGTGTGAACGACACAACATGAACATAAGCGCCACTGCGAGTCGTATTCGATAAAATCGTTTCGAGACGCGGCGTTCCGGTGACAACTTCGCACGGTATACGGTAAAATATATTTCTCGAACACGGGATTTTCCCGTATGAACGCCGTGTAAACAATTTTTAAGTTTTCATATATATTCTGTTGTCACTCCTCTATTTGATAAAATCGTTTATACGGTATACGGGAAAATAATCGCCGTGAGAACCTGGCCTTACAGTTCATAGTTTTTTTTCTTGTAATATCGCAACGTGTCGAGGAGGTTTAGTACTTAATACACCACATGACACTGGCATGCTAACAGTGCTATCGACTCGGTTGCCAAAAACAAAGAAAATTAAAAAAGCTTCTCAACATGTTACCCGATGTCAAAAATGGCGGTTGCGATCTGTCTGGTCAGAAAATCATTAGAAATGTACAAAATACTCGACAATCCGAATTTTGCGGATATATGTTGTCGACTCGAAATCTTTATTTTTTAATGTTTTATTAATCAGGCAAGCTTTCGATCGAGTCTACCGTAGCCCTGCACGAAATTATTAATATAGATAATTTCTTTTATTTCTTACCTTACGGTGCGTACAGACTATGTAACATAACATGTTATATAACTGTAATTTTTATCTTTGGATACACTTGCTGAACATAGGGTACGTGCCGGTACACGACGCCGAAGCGCGGCGCGGCGCCGCTCGCAGGCGGGCGGCGCCGTAGCCCGGCACGGCGCGGCGCCGCGCCGCTCGCCGGCGGGCGGCACCGTAGCTCGGCACGGCGCACGGCGCCGCGCCGGAGACATGGGGCCAGGCCCTATCGACGATCGATTTGACGCTTGCAATTGTTTTGTTGTATTTGATGGCATGACATGCCAATTTGATAGGTCATCAAATCGATTTGACTCAACGTCAAATCGGCAGCAGTGATGCATTTGGCTATTATTCGGTGACGACAGCTACAATTTTATAAATTTGTAGCTATCGGTCACCGAATAATAGCTCGATCTAGCTATAAAGTTGCTAAGTTGGCATCGCTGCTGCAGATTTGAAGTTGTGTCAAATCGATCGTACGATAGGCAGTATGGTGTATATGGACGAACTGCCAATTTGAAACAATTGCAAGCGTCATACGACAGGCAGGATGGTGTATGGCTACCATAACTGAGCCCGAAACCTCGGGTTACGTCCTTAGAGATTATACCATTGGTGACAAACAGACATACGGACGATCAGCGGAGTCGTATTAATAGGGTCCCGTAGTCCCTTTGGGTCCCTAAAAAAGGCCAAAGTTCTCCAAGCACCCTTAACTAGTTTTTCCCAATCCCTGAGGTGAGTGTCCCACCCTCCCGTCTTTGAACCTTTTATATTAATGTAAAGTGGTTACTTGTGTTATATCAGGTGTTAATACATAATAGATTCCTTTCATCTTTAATGTAGGGACTATTGACTTATTCAGAAGGCTTTTCTCTGTTCTCAATTCATATTTTTTTCAACAAATGCTTGACTGTGATGTGGCTTTGATGAAAATTCTGAATTGTACTAGGCACAGACAAGCTGTGCCCATGGCTTTGCCTATTGCCTACGATACCTTTTAATAAATTAAAAAAGTTACAAAAGCTTAGTTTTTAAAGATGATTTTTGAGGAATGAAAATTTAGCTGCGAACGATAAGTACTTCAGACGCCTTACCACTAGGGTACTGCAACTCACACTAAGAAGCTGAATCTTCTATACCTCTTTGAAATTTTTTCGGACACGTGAAAAATAATTAATTGGCTTAGTTTTTGTTGCTTTTATAATAAAATTATAAACCATAAAAATTAATGTAAAAAATCCATTGCTCCATACATTTGGAAATCTCGTGGGCCGATCGCTGAATATTGACGGCACGATTAGCGTAGTCGCTGAGCGATTAGCCTGCTGTGGCGCGTGTCGCAGGTTCGATTCCCACACTGAACAATAACTTGTATAACCTGCAAGTAGTTTTTCTGGATCTGGGTGTTTGTGTATTTGAGTTTCTATGTTTGTAAACGCACCCCCGAAACAGGAGATATTCCTAGTGTAGGGAACGCTAAAAAAATAGCCACATCGTAATGTATGTAATGCGCACATCATGATGGGGCCAGTGCAAAGTGATCGGATTGACGACAACACGACAATGTATTTTTTGTTCATAGCGTCCTGTTTCACATCACCTGAGTGCATTCCGTAATACACTAGTACAGGTTAGTTTAGAAGGGGATACAATCGCGGATTTTTTTTTAAACCATCCAAAAATAGTAGATTATAATAATACTAGATGAAAACCCGGCTTCGCTCGGGTGAAACATGACTCATAACTACAGATCTGGTACAAAATGTAGGTAGATATTTCTGTAGTCATCGGTTCTCAAGGAATGGGTATTGTATTAAAGGTATGCAAGGCATAGATTCGTATAGCTTCATTCATTGTGTTTAATAAATATAGTACCTAAATAAAAACTGCAGTTTTTCGCCCATTGTTCGCGCCTATTGGCCGGAGATCGTTTGCGACAGTCGCTCCCTTCATACCGCCCTGAGATCGCTCCGGAGCTCTTCCCGCTGCACTAAAATTGTCGAGGCAGCGGGGATTCGCCGTACCAACACAGTTCATGCATGTACCACCATACCAACACTTTTCAGACTCCTAATACCTATTATGAAGAGGAAAGATTTGTATTTTTGTATGTTTTTTTTAGTGTGTAACATCATCAAATAAGTCCTCCCACCCAGGGCTGTCAGACTCGTACTGACTAAAATCCACGGTGTCCTTCAATAGCCCTTTACATTCAGGGGTCACAGTAATTCGATGGTCCCGCGACCCTGGCAGGCTTTGGCCCTCTACAGAGGGGCCCCGTCATAATGCTGACTGCACTCTTTGAGGCGCGCGTGGAATACAACGCGCCGTCGAAAAATATTCAAGTGGGATTCAAAAGTGGGATCCAACGGGAATAATTCGTTGGTCCATGGTCGGACAGAGATAGGGCGCAAGAGGTCTCCGCCTATTGCCGTCGTGAGGACACGGCGGTGCTCTGTTGCGCGCGGGGCAGTCCTGCACCGTATGCTCCACCGTGTCTTCCGGCCGATCCTCGCATTGGTGACACCCAGACCTTGCCTCCTTCGTCATCAGACACGGGTACCTCCCGAAAAATCCGTGTCCGGTGAAGACCTGCGTCAAGCGGAAGGTCAGGACGCCGTGACGCCTATCCAGCCACTCATCGAAGAGGGGTCTTACCACCGCGATTGCGGCATGCCCGGAGCTCGGTTGCGACAGTCGCTCCCTCCATACTGCGCGCCGCAGCGAGTAACATAGGCTATAATTATTATATCATGTCCACCCGTGCGAAGCCGGGACTGGAAGCCAGTAAATAATATTTTCATAGGTCCGTTCCTCTCTGAAGCAAGTCGGCCCTTTAACGTGAAGAGCCGGAGGTAATATCGTTCTCGATCAGAAAGGCATTCGTGGTTGCCACTGTCATCATTGTTTACGGCTACACGTTTGTTTGACACTGACATAAGTTAGGCCAGGTTCACACGGCGACCATTCGATTCGATTCTTTCACGTATACGGTTTTACCGTATACGATGCAGTCGTTCACACGGCAACCATTCGATTCGATTTTTTCGGGCCACGCATGCGAGTGCGTACGATTCTCGAATGGGCGAGTCGTGTGAACGACACAACATGAACATAAGCGCCACTGCGAGTCGTATTCGATAAAATCGTTTCGAGACGCGGCGTTCCGGTGACAACTTCGCACGGTATACGGTAAAATATATTTCTCGAACACGGGATTTTCCCGTATGAACGCCGTGTAAACAATTTTTAAGTTTTCATATATATTCTGTTGTCACTCCTCTATTTGATAAAATCGTTTATACGGTATACGGGAAAATAATCGCCGTGAGAACCTGGCCTTACAGTTCATAGTTTTTTTTCTTGTAATATCGCAACGTGTCGAGGAGGTTTAGTACTTAATACACCACATGACACTGGCATGCTAACAGTGCTATCGACTCGGTTGCCAAAAACAAAGAAAATTAAAAAAGCTTCTCAACATGTTACCCGATGTCAAAAATGGCGGTTGCGATCTGTCTGGTCAGAAAATCATTAGAAATGTACAAAATACTCGACAATCCGAATTTTGCGGATATATGTTGTCGACTCGAAATCTTTATTTTTTAATGTTTTATTAATCAGGCAAGCTTTCGATCGAGTCTACCGTAGCCCTGCACGAAATTATTAATATAGATGTATAGTGCCTCGTTTTTAACCACCGACCGTAGTTATACCCTAAAAAAACCGGCCAATTGCATGTCGGGCCACGCACAGTGTAGGGTTCCGTAGTTGCCCATCAAAATACTTATGCGAACTAACTAAACTGATTCGCTGAATTTAATTTTAAAAAGAAGAATTTTCAAAATCGGTCCAGGAGTCTTTGAGAAATCAGGTAAAATACATAAGAAAAAAAGATTACGACGAATTTAGAATCTCCTCCTTTTTTTGTAGTTAGTTAAAAATAGTTGACGATAAAAACCTACCTATCCCCAAAAAACATACCGTAAAAACATACCTATTAAAGCTGTAAAAATAAAGTTGACAAACTTACATTTGCAGTTGAAGAACATGTTCTCCGATACATTTTGTTTAAGAAAACATATTATCCAAGTACATTTTATAAGTTGGTCGACTATTACTCTAAAAGTTGTAAAGCCTACTTAGTCATGATAATTTTGTCATGACTTTTAAACTTCGTTATATATACTACTATTGTGAATTTTTTCACACCCCCAAACATAACCGTTTAGCTGGTAGAGGGGGGGGGGGACACACAAATCGAGCAAAATTTAGCACTTTAAAGCTTAATATTTCACAAACGAATTTTTTTATCAAAAAACTGTTAATGGGAACTATCATTATTTTTTAAAGGCCTATTTAATGATACCCCACACTAAGGGGTACGCGAGAAAAAAAAATCCTCACTTTACGTGTAAGTACAGGAGGTACCCTAAAAAAAAAAATATTTTACGAGATTTTATTTTACCACTTTTTCGGCACAACAAATCCGTATCTTTACACCAAATTACAGCTCTCTAGTACTGTGCGTCTCTGAGCTAAACTGCGGACAGACGGACGGACGGACATGGCGAAACTATAAGGGTTCCTTGTTGACTACGGAACCCTAAAAACATAGAAAGAAATGTATATTATCAACCCACTTGTTGTTTTTTCAGAAAGCTTAAAGTATTTGATGTTTAAAACTGGCGAACACAAATAAAAGAAATGAGAGTGTCTCGAATGAAAGGGTTGTTGTACATTTGCCACAAAGTTTATTAGCCACATTTTTTAAACCTCTTACATTGAAAGTTAATTCGCCACTGCTAGATTTTGTTATTATTTGCCACATTTCTTCATTTCACAGAATTTTTACTGAAGACGGCGCGGCACCAACACCTCCAAGATCCTGTTCTCCTAGTACTTTTTGTTCAGATTCCACATGTCATTGTGTCTTCATTTTCTGTACTTTTGTGCTGGACTTTATTATTTACTAGCTTCCGCCCGCGGCTTCGCCCGCGTGGTGTTTTGATAGCCTATGTTCTTTCTCAGGGTCTAAAGATTGTCTGTGCCAAATTTCATCAAAATCGGTTGAGAGGTTTAAGCGGGAAAGCGTAACAGACAGACAGACAGACAGAGTTACTTTCGCATTTATAATATTAGTTTGATTGATAGTTTGATAATTGTTCTATTATAATATTTAATTGTTCTATTTCTTTTTTCCTATAAATCCGTGCGGAAAAAAGAAATAGAGCGGATTTACACTCCTCCTCGGATCGGTTTCCTCAATGCTGAGGGTCGTGACCACCTCCTTGTTGCAGCAGTTTGTTGCGCACCACGCGACGCCATCTGTCCCGATCTGCCGCCGAGTGCAGAGCTTCGTGGACCGTTGTGTCAAGAGTGGTGCGGATCTGGTCAGTCCAACGTGTCGGGCTTCTACCACGTGGCCTTTTGCCTTCCACCTTGCCAGTGACTAATAACCTTTCTAGGTTATCGTCATTCTTCCTGGCAATGTGGCCAAAGTATTCGAGGATCCTACGTAGGCAGATGGTAGAGAGCCTTGTCTTTATGTTCAATTCTTGTAGGATTGACACGTTGGTGCGATGTGCTGTCCAGGGGATCCCCAGCATCTTTCGCCAGCACCACATCTCGAAAGCATCGATACGATTGCGATCAGCTTTCTTCAGGGTCCAAGTTTCAGCACCGTACGAGAATATGGAGAACACCAGGGTGCGCACAAGATTGGTCTTGGTTTTCAGGGAGATGCTTTTGTTCTTCCATATCTTCTGAAGCTGTGCCATGGCCCCCTTTGCCATCCCAATTCTCCTTCGTATTTCGTGTTCACATGAGCCATTACAACTAATGCTTGAGCCCAGGTATATAAAGTTATCGACTACCTCCAAATCAAGTTTCCCAGTGAGCTCAAGCTTGCCTGTACTATCTATGACCATGATCTTGGTTTTGGACCTGTTTATCGAGAGCCCCAGTTCTATGCTGATGCGCTCCATCCTATCCAAAACGGTGATCATCTCAGCTTCACTTGCCGCAAATAAGGTGGTGTCGTCTGCATAACGCAAATTACAGATCTTGCGCCCGCCGACGGTGATTCCTCCATTCCAGCTATCACAAGTGCGCCTTATTATGTATTCACCGTATATGTTGAAAAGAATGGGTGAAAGAATGCAGCCTTGTCGAACGCCCTTCTCAAAACTGAATGGTTTAGATGTGATCTCACCAACCCTCACCATTCCCTGGCTGTTATAATAAAGAGACTGCAGCAGCGCAGTTAAATGGTGGGGTACACCCAGTTCTAACAGCACTCTCCATAGACAGTCCCAGTTGACACAATCGAAAGCCTTACTGTAATCAACAAAACAGATTATAACCGGTAAGTCAAATTCGTAGCACTTCTCTAATCTTTTTTCTATTAAAAACCTTCAGGATTGTGAGCACTGATATATGGATTGATGTTTGTTTACTGACACATGCAAAAAATAAATAAATAGAAAGACGTTTCATCTTAAAAAGAAATGGTTTTTGATTCATTAGTTTACTGAGTAAAAAAAAACGTGGTAAAGTGAATAAGAACGAGAGATAATAAATACTAACAGTGCACAAAAAAGGTATTATATAAATAAATATTGAATGTTATACTATACATATTAGTAAATAGAAATCACCATCAGGCTATATTGTTCCACTATTGGGACATACACCTTCTTTCCGTGATGGGGCATAATCCACCACGCAGCCTCAAAAACAGAAAAACAAATGAAAAATAAAAAAAGATACATACCCCAGCACGTACCTAATTCGGAGGCCCATGCGCACGTAGAGGCCCAGAATGATGATGCCCGGCAGGATGAAGAACAGCAGACTGCTCAGCTCGCACAGGTACCAGGACGGCATCTCCAGCATGGCGCAGAAAGCTGACTCCAGGGACGCATTGCCAGAACCTTAAGAACAGAGAGGAAGACTTGTGAATTAGTGATGGAATTTATCATCAAACATTCATTCATTCATTCATCAGGGTTTCATCATTATCTGCCTAACCTTTTCCCAACTGAATTGGGGTCAGCTTCCAGTCGAATCAGATGCAGCTGAATATCAGTATTTTATATGGAGCGACTGCCTTTCAGACCTCCACAACCCAGTAACTGGGTAATACGATACCCATATGGAAATGGCTGGTTGTCAGACTTATGAGCTTCTGGCTAACAGTAACGACTGTCAAAGATCCACAAATAACAGCCAAGACCAATGGTTTCACGTGCTTTCCAGCACGGAGGAAACTTGCTATGACAGATGGTCACCCATCCATAGACCAACTTCAGCAACCGCGGCTTATCCCGGAAGATAAGAAAAAGGCGTAAGTTTATAAGTACTTATTGTTTTTTTTTAACAAACACATAAACTCACATTGTATAATAAACGCCCAACTATAATCCATTTATCTAGAAATTAATGAACTGTCTTAAACTGACGTGGTAACGCAATACAATCAATAAATTACCACAGTCTGACACAATTTATTGACATCGAGACACCCCTTGATACACCCTTCTCAAGCTGTGCCACAAGCCCCTGTTCTGACTCATTGGGCCCAAAACTAAAAGCTTGACATATCTAAATGATTTTGATAAATCGGTCGATTTATCTCACAAACAGTTTTTGCTATGTTCCAAGCCAGACTATTTTATTATCATTGCCTCTGACACAAATATCGACAGACTGCCAATAATATTATTTTGATACATACCACTTTTCTTAACGGTTGTTTCATTCGAAAATAGCGTCCTATAATTGGCATCATTCGTTTATGTGGGTGACACAACATGTGTTCGATCTTGGAATGTTTAACTTAAACAATCCTTGAAATAAAATAGATTGGCGACACAAATACCCTCGTCAATGCTAACTGAATGTAATGAAACAATGTTTTAGTTGTGACTTTGACCTTTGACACATAGCGACACATTGAAAAAAGAGACGGATGGCAGTCATCCGTTACGATTGGCACTGAAAATGTGAGGGCCAGAAATATCGCTTTCCAACGTTCAGTTTACAATTTTTTCTTTCGACGGAAACATTCAAAATTTTGTTTTTCTTTTCAGTAGGTAGATGAATAGGTAGTTGAGAGTTCTTTGTGAGTTATCAAGAGAAATTCTTTCTCAAGTTTCCACTGTTATTTGTTATTTTTGATTTGAAAAGCGTTGATACCTGCGACAAAGGAAAAATATTTCCATTTTTCGCCATTTCCGTAAACATATTATTGCCTTCCTCAAATAACAAATTCTATATTATTTAACTGTGACCGTTTAATGTTTTTTATTCTTGTTAAATAAATGTTCTCAGAAAAAGTGAGATTTTCTTCAGCTAACTTTCAGCTTCATAATTGAGAGCATTTTCTTTATCTTGTTGGTATTACGTCATTTAATATTTTATGAGACATTTTTCCTTTAACTAAGTGAGTAGTTAAAGGACTCCTAGAGTCTCTGGGGAAGTATCCAATTTTCCTTGCAGCAAGAAAGACGATCCCTTTAACTAGAAATATTTATTAAGTTGTGGGCATTCTAGATGACTTATTTATAAAGGACAGCAAAGTACAGTAATTTGATGGAAGTCGTTGAAACTTTAAGCCCCTTTGTACATATGGCGACGTAAGCCCCTTCGTAGGCGTCGCAAGTCTCCGATACCTTACGGCTTTGGTATCCATTGACGCTTGACTGGTATACTATGATCCTCTATGGATTTGTCTTGTGATAGTCGCTTGGATACCGATGTCGTAAGGTACCTATCGGAGACTTGCGTCGCCTTGTGTACGAAGCGTTTTAAGCGTGGTAAAATCATCAAATGAGTCCTTCCACCCAGGGCAGAGCGAGAGGGACTGTCAGACCTGTACTGACTAAAACCCACGGTGTCCTTCATTAGCCCTTTACGTTACGGGGTCACGGTAATGAGATAAGTCCCTCGACCAAGTCTTCGATACCTGACGACCATGTGACACGCGTCATTGCATACCGCATTGATGCGTGGCATGTGGCACGTGACACGGCCAGCAATGACACTAGCCATAGTATCGCCAATTTGCGTAGCCCAACCAGGGCGTGCAGTGGCATATGCCAAGGTAGCATGTCAAGACACAGACGCCAGCCTGCACATCAACCTGCCTCAATCTGTCAAACTTTAAGATTTTTAACCTTTTGTTGTAGGTAATGTTTTGTTGGATTGGAATAATTATTTGGCAAATTGGGGTAGGTTGACCTGCTGGCATCTGTACCGCAGGTGTTTGAAATTTAGCTATGACTAGCTGCTGCCCGCGACGTCGTCTGCGTGAATGCGTTGAAGATATAAAGGTTCACTGCTTATTCCCGTAGGTGATAGCGTGATAATATGTAGCCTATATGTTGACCCGACTTCTTAATAATATTCGTGCCTTTGAAGTTAATCCATGCAGTACCTTTTGAGTTTATCCCGGAATTTCTTTCTGTTCAAAATTCTAAAAAGTATATTTTTAGCTTCGGTATCGATTGTACATCACACCCCAAGTATTCTTTAAAAAAATTCAATGTACAGTTTTGACTTTCCTATTTCCTACCATTTTAAATTATACGTAAGTATAGATAAAAAGTGACGTCTTACCTGGCGGATAATCATGGTAGCTGACAGTAGTATAGAGGGCGAAGGGCGACGCGGCCAGCAGTGACACTAGCCAGAGCGCCGCCACGATGCGCAGTGCCCGCCGCAGCCCCGCCATGGCGTACAAGTGCAGCGGGTGGCAGATGGCTAAGTACCGCTCCAGAGAGAACGCTACTATCGTCAGGACCGATACGTACGAGGCGCTGGAACAAAGGATAAAATAAATTGATATAACGTGGGTTCTTAGAATCTCACAGGGTCCCATAGAGGGTCAGACTCCTGCCAGGGTCGTAGAACTGTTCAAACGGGTAATCAGACCCTGCAATGGAACGTTAAAAGCAATTGAAGGAACGGTGGATTTTAGTCAGTGGCGAAAATAGGGCTGTGCCAACGTTGCCCAGGCACAAGACGCAGACATGGCCAGACCAAGACCACAATTGTCCAGACCAGGGTGGGTATTACGTCTTTAAAACCGGATTTGTTCTGGCGAGTGAAAGTGACAGAGGTATACAAGTCGTCTAGCGCCGTCTCGTTCACTAACTGGAACAAGCCTGGTTTTAAGACGCTGTAATACCCCTCTGGTGGCCTACCATGAACTCTTAACGCGATCCAGTTTAGGCTGTGGGAATGAGATGGCGCTAGACGACTTGTATAGCTCTGTCTCTTTCCCACAGCCTAAACTGGATTGCGTTAAGAACTCGTGGTAAGGCTCTAGGGCGCAGTTAAGAGCCCATACTACCTCAAATGGCTTAGCAGAATCCTGTGATACGTCGAAAATACTGCAGCATTAATTTTGAAATAAATATATGGTAAAGTTGAGGATTAATGTTAGGTCTTATATTTGGCGAAAACATGATTCCATAAAATTTTCTCTATAGAAAAAAAATCCAAATGTTACCTCTAAATTGTAAATCATAAAATACTTAAAATTAGATCATGAAACTTTTTATACTAACTGAACTAACTATAAAGCAGGTCTTATGTTATTTATTTTTTTGAATTTTCTTTTTTTTCGCCGTAAAATAAATAGATAGAATAGCGTGTAGACAGCTAAAAGAAAGAGCAAGCAATAGTGCGTGGTACGTGCAAGTGCGAGCGAGTAAGATTATATTGAAGTACTATGGAGCCTTAACGAAGTTCGCACTGGGCACGTCAGAGGTTAGTTACAGCACTGAGTATTCGTACTCAGTACCTTTCGCTCCACCTGGGGCGGGTTATTTGATAATTTTATCAAATAAAAAAGAATACAGTCCGTTCACAGCTTTGGTCCAATGACACTTCGCATCTCAAGAGTGGTCTGGTCTTGAACTGTGACGTAACCTCTGTGTTACGTCGCTATTTTTGCTAATGATCTAGATTAACGACAACTTTTTGACCGTACCAATAGTTCATTTGTCAGAATGTCAAAATGTCATTCACTACTAGGTAAACGCGACGAACTGGCGTGGCATTTTGTCGTGGCGTGCAGTTTGTCAAAATGTCATTAACTACTAGGTAAACGCGACGAACTGACGTGGCATACAAAACAATTTACAAATGCAAAAAATAAAATCAATGCAATCTAAAAACAGAATATAAAAGAAATACAGGATGACTTTTTTACCACCGTCCAAAATTTTTCTATGCATTAGGTATCAATCACTAAACCCATTTTTGAAAAAAAATCGATACGTCAAATTGTCATATTAAATCATTTTCTCATCCGCTCCGTGTGGTCACTAAGCTAAACGTTAATAATATGTATACACTTGCCGACGCATGAAACGGGCAGAGCGCACCCCGCTGACCCCTCGCCCCGCCCCGCTACACCTGAGCGACACATCACAGCGCGGTGTCCAGATTCATCAACTTTTTATAGATAACATTGAGACGTGATATCTCGATATTTTTGTATTGATTGATACAAAAAGAAAAAACACGTAGGTATTCAATGATTTTCGCCAAAGATTAATATATTAAAATTTGGATGGTGACTAAAAAATCACCCTTTAGATAGGTAACCAAACTATAATGGTACGGAACCTTTCATACGCGAGTTCGACTAGCACTTGGCCGGTTTTTTTTTAATTAAACCATATCCCAAATGGAACAAATAAAGTTACTGTCAAAATACGGAAACGAACGAACTTTTATTTCTTTCATTAATGAAATCCCGTACAGAATCCAATCCGGTGGACACGGCCAATTACGTTCCGGACCAACTTATACTCAACGCAAATTGAATGTCGTTCAAAAGTTTCCAATTGAAAGTGTTGCCAGTTTTAAATATTATTTAAATTAATTTAATTTTGAATGTTGTATGATCTTTGTGCCTAACGATTTAGCTTTTATTTTTTAATAAAACTGTATAAGACCTCCTACGGAAACAAAACTGTCCTTTGTGTTAATTCAGGATAAAGCCGGAAACACATTATTAACACCCGACGCCGCCCGATGAAACGTCATGCGTGTTGAGTCAAATCAAATGTATTGTTTTCTATGACGAGAATCACACTATGAACACCCGACGCGACGACATGCGCTCACACGCCACCCGATCCAGACGTGCCAGGTCGGTTTGTTGCCGATGGTGGGGGTAAACACGCCATCCGACGCATCACATGTAGTGTGTTTCTAGTCCAGACCCGACGCCACGCGTCAGTCGTTCGTTAACTTCGAGAACTATCACAGACTATAGACACAGAAATCATCAATCCACAGAAAAGTCCGGTTAAGCAGCTCACAACCTCCTTAGGTTGGCCTGCAAGATGCCACTCACAAAGAAAAAAAATATCGCGTTAGCTAACTGTATTCAGAAAATGCTAGTGTGTCGTGGCGTCGCGTGTTGGTTAATGTGCACGGTGCACATCGGGTGTCGACACGTTGCGTCGCGTGGCGTGTTAAATAATGTGATTCCGGCTTTAAACTATCAGGGACTGGAGGGGATGGAGCAATGCGATGCGATTCGAACGAATTCTAACTACTTACAAGTGAAAATCAATTTTGCCACCAAAGAAATAAAAATGCAATTCGATTGACTTGACTTGATTTGTATGATGATAATTTTGATTAGTAAGATTAAAGTTATAATTAGACCTTTATTAAATATGTTTTTTTAGCCTTTACCATTGCTGGGCAAATGCCTCCCCCAAATCCTTTCAAGTGCTATTTTCTATTGCCACTTCCGGACTAGCCATTTTTGATTAGTAACTATAATGAAAAATATACATGTTAAAAAATACAGTGCCTTTATAGTCGGATCATAAGGGTGTCAATTTATATTTTTTATGTTTTCTGTGCTCGTTTTTATACCTTTTTCATCACACGAATTTTCATGACACATCTAAAAACTTTGACTCGTCTGTTTCAGTGTATTGTCATTATAACTGTCATTTGCAGTAAAAGAATAAGAGGTGACGAACTGCCGAGTGGCGACGTAAAACAACGAGTAGCGATAGCAGCACTCAGCAGAGGTCGCTGCAGGCTTCAATCTACACTGTGAGGCTTCTAGTTTGAGTTAGAAGGTAGGGCTGTCACATAGGCTTAAAATGATCCCACTGCTGGGACAGGACAGGTGGCTATAATTCACCGTGTGGAGCCAGTGCAGATAAGTTTTCGATTTTTAGGGGACTCACATACCACAGAATGATGTTTTTTGCAGTTTTAATAGATAAAGATGGCGGCACGGTTGGCGTTGTGTCTAAGTGATCGCCTGCTGCGCTGTGTGTCGCGGGTTCGATCCTCGCACAGAACAAATTTTGTATGATCTGCAAGTAGTTGGGGTCTGGACCCAGACCCCAACTACTTGCACATTGGTGGGTTGTCTCGAACTCACGACCAACTAAATCTTATTTTCACTTATTACTGGTCTACAGTCATTCATTATTATAACTGAATGTTTGTGCTTGTCATAGGTTTCAGACGCTGAAGAATTCAAAAAGCATAATTATCTTTTTTATAGATTTACACAGAAATTATTACAATTGATGGTGCGATTTACAATTTTATTGTGGTTGCTTTCAGAATTCTGCCTTCTATTTGTTACCACAACATTACTGTTCAGGCAGCCCTAGTAATTAAATGTCGTCGAATTGGATCTCGAGAATTTTATAGAACTATAATAATTATATTTTGTGTAGAAACTATTCCATGATAGTTTAGTTAGTTAGTTGTAACTTGCCTTTGTTGTTTTGATTCTAAAGCAGTACATTGGTACTCAGAAATGTAGATACAATATAGATACGAGACATCTATGTACCTACTAACAGCTTGGTACCAGGAATTCAATACAAATTTCACAAAGAGCTAAGGGAGGCGTAATGCACCTGGTAGAGATACACGTAGGTCCAGGAAATATTACACAAAAGAGGAGTGGTCAGTATTCAAGAGAAGATGGAATATGACTTAGGGATAATATTCCTTGTCCTCTCTAGTTAATCACTTGCCACTACCCGTGTGAACTAAGCTGGTTTTACAGGCACGTGCGTGTTTAAGTAACGCCGCCGTGGGAGCGCGCACGGTAGAGTTGCGTTCCAAAATCGCGCGCTTGAATAGCGCCGTTGAACACTGGCCGCAGCCACATCTTATATTAAAAAAAAAAAAAAACTTTCGCACATTATACAATGTGTACAAACTTAAAGAGGAGGTAGCTTGTTCAATTCTGTCACTAAAATTGTACTTTATGTGGGGTCGGAAACCAGTCCCCATCGAATGGTTACCATTTCAGTATTTTGATGAAATTGAGTTACAGACCGACACCGGACGCATTGTATAATAATAGGTATAACTTAAGGTTACTTTTATGTACACTATCGTATTACGTGTTCCAGTCATTACACTTGTTTTATAAAGAAGAAAAATTGATAATTATGTAATTTTAACCATCAAAAGTTTCAACTAATGGGGTAGAGCCCAACCCGTTCTATATTTAGAAAATAATTATCCTAATGGCGGCTCCACATTAGTGCCGTGAACCCCCGTGAACAGGCGCGAACGAGAATGTGGATGGTTTTCGCGGGGTTCACGCGCGTTCGTTTTTGGTCGTTTATTGTGCCGAGAATTCGCGGCGTGAATTCACGGCACTAATGTGGAGCCGCTATAATATAGTGCTAGAATCATAATGCTATCCCACTTCAACATACGGTCTGATATAAATTAAAAATAATTGGCAAATAAACATGTCCGACGTTACAAAAAGTTGTAATAAAGGAAAATGGCCTCATTAGTGATGTCCTCCTGTAACGTTATTGTAGTTATAACGAATATGTTGTAATAACAATAAATGTCGTTGACAACTATGTGCTTTAATATATTATTCTATTTCTTCCATTTATATAGTGGGAATAGTGGTTATTATTATTTTATTAATTTTATTTTTAAATTGAATTAAAAATAATAACAAAATCTATACTCAATGTTAAACAGCTGAAGAGTTTATATGGTTGAACGCGCTTATCTCAGAAACTACTGTCTGGGTCGCGTGACTGTCTTGTCAGGCAACCGTGACCCTAGTAAGTAAAGGGCTATTGAAGGATCATCGTGGATTTTAGTCAGTACGAGTCTGACAGTAAGGGTTCCAGGATTCATTTGATAATTTAACCACTTATAAAAAAAGTCTGTAGGCAGGAGTCGAACAGGAAGGGTGAAACCGCATGGAACGGTTAGTAATAAGTGTAAACATCGTGTTTCAGAATGCTTATAATACAGATAATATATTAAGAGTTTAAATACAAGAATGTGTTTTTGATTGACAATATACTCGTAGCTTTATCTGTGTAGGTACCATTTGTTTTCAGTTAAAATAAAATACTAAGCCTTTTCTAATTAAGTTGTTCACAACAAATATATTGAAAACAAACAAATAGAACAAACCCCATCGTTCAATATGTGTGGCAGTTTGCCAACATATCCGACGCGACGGTGCCACCTGAAAGCGGTAACTCATAGGAAACAACCTATTTTCCTTTATTCCGATTTTGGATCAGTAATAGAAAAAGGTACTTTATATCAAAGCAATATGTTTTCATCAAGACGTGTTCCACTACTTTTATATGAGTCCCGTGTAATGAGAGACAACACTGTTTCAATAATCCTGGCGTGGAAAGAAGCTAGTGGCGTGGTACATAATATATTTTCATAGTAGAGAGACTGTCTCATCAGGAAACCGTGACCCGGGAACGTAATAGGCTATTGAAGGATCACCGTGGATTTTAGTCAGTACAAGTCTGACAGTCCCTACCGCCCTGCCCGGGGTGGGAGGTCTCATTTGACGATTTTACCACGATAAAAAAAACCCATCGTGCCGCGTCGAACTATGTTTGGCAAATCCTTCAAAAGTTAGAAAAAACATCGCCCAATTAAGACCACAGCCCTCCATAGTTTCCAAATCTTTATTAATCTAAGAAAGTAAGATTAACGACATAATTATGTCATTAGTAAGGTCAATACGGGTATATTTGTTCCTACATCTGCTTAAGCCTGCCACCGCTCCGAGTTGTCGAGCTGATCAATTGATTAATTGAATAGCCGTTAATTAGACCCTCATGACCTGCCAAGCACCAAGATTATTCCGGAATGCGGAGGGAATTTATAAACGTCTGGAATCCCCCAAAAACGAGAACAAATTGTAAGATCGTGATAAAATAAAATTTACTTATGCATTGTTATAAAATAAAAAGGCATTATGTTTGTTGTATGTACATAAAATATTATAATAATATGCTGATATTCGAAACCCTTGAAATGATTTGAATCTTAAAACTTTGTCAGGTAATCCTCACAAACTTTGAAGTCGGATGTCGTGGGTGTAGTGGCATGAATTCGAATTTCCACCAATGGCGTGCGAAGAAGCCAAGTTTAGCTCCAACTTAAACAGAGTGCAAACCAACTTGAACTGCATTGTCATAAGCGTGGCTGGGACTTGGCTTAGCAAGTTTAGTTGTTGTATTTTGTATGCTAGTTATAAATAATGACTAGTGTTTGCTTGCGGCTTGGCCCGAATGTATGCCGGAGATTGGTCACCGTCAGATCATCATCATCATAAACGGTAACTTTTTTGTACTGTGGTAAAATCATCAAATGAGTCCGCGTCAGTACCCAGGGCGGGGCAGGTGGGACTGTCACACTGAATAAAATCCACGGAGATCCTTCGATAGCCCTCTACGTTCCAGGGTCAAGGTAACTTGATGAAACAGTCCCCCGCTACCCCGACAAGCTCTGACCTTCTAAGGGGACCCCCGTGAGATTGATGACAGCCGTCGACCCGGGCATGGTTCATGATCGGAAGGCGAGTCCCATTACTCGCCGTCCGCATGCCCGCGCCTACGGTGCCTGGAAATCGCTTCGCGATTTTGGATCGTGAAGTGGAGGCTGTATTTTACCTACCTCACGTGTCTCGCCTCCTTCGCTAGCATGAGTGCTTCGCAGAAGGAGGTGACTGCTTCCCACTCCTTCTCGCCCCGCAGCGTGGCTTCGAACAATGCCGGGCATGAACGGTACCCACCATGATAAAAATGATTCTATATCCCAAATTCCCAATCCTAGTCTACACGTATTCCAAGGTTTATCAAAACGTCTTATTGTAAACATTTAATAGACAAACTGATAGACAAAGTAACTTTCTCTTTAGACCAGATGTTCACCTCCAAAGTGGGTCGCAGATAGCGCAAGGAATTAAAACTTTCATCTTGAACTGCATTGTTTAAACTTTTAAAGCGTTGTTGGGATTTAGTTTGAAGTTCCGGTGTTGCATATTTATTATACGCTTTTATTACTAATGCATAGAATTATGAGTTCTCAAAACGAAAACGAAGAAGACAGTCTGTTGGTAAATTGTTACGAAACCTAAATTAATCTAATAGCGATTTTTGTTTATTTTTTGCGTCGTAATAAATAATCATCAAATGAGTCCTCCCACCCTGTGTGGAGCGGAAAGGACTGTCAGGCTCGTACTGACCAAAATCCACTGCGTTCCTTTAGTAGCCCTTTATGTTCCAGGGTTAAGGTTACCTGCTTAGATAGACCTGCGGCCCAGGCAAGCTCCATTACCCCCTTCAAGTTTCAGGCAATAAATCTCAGCATTATACCAGGCCGTCTCGACTATTAGGGCTACGGGAATTTCGAATGGAAAAGGCCATTAAATTTAACACTTAACGATTATGTACATATCTTGACATCTATTAGTTACATAGGCGCTCTTCAAAGCTCGATAATAAACACTAATCGCGAGTTAATCCGTGCGGTTAACTTCACTTGCTGTTATGAGCCCTACCCTACAGTAGAGATATAATATAGAATTTTGATATAGTACTACATACTGTCATACAGAAAAGGAGATCGGGCGGGTGTGGCCCAAGTGGCGGCGGAGCAAGACGTTCATTTTATTTGATAGTTCCCTACCTAAGCTTACTTTTTTTGTATGGGTACAAAAAAATCTATCCTGGGAGAAAAAAGTTATAGCGTTATAAAGAAATACGCATTTATAGAACTTTCAACTATTTATTCAATTAAATCGAATTATTTTAACTTATGATGATATGTTTGCTATTATCTAACATTCATGATGACTCATACCCGTGGTGTCTACTTATTTTTTTTATCTTGGTAAAGTCATCAAATGAGTCCTCCCACCCAGGACAGAGCGGGAGGGACTGTCAGACTCATACTGACAAAAATCTACGGTGTCCTTCAATAGCTCTTTACGTTCCAGGGTCACGGTAATTCGGTAAGTCCCGCGACCCCGGCAGGCTAGTTGGCCCTCTAAAGGGGGGCCCCGTCATTATGCTGACGCTCTTTACACAACGCGCCGTCGACTCGGGCATGGTCCATGTTGGGACAGCGAGTCGCCCATTACTCGCCGCCCGCATAGGCGCGGCCACCGCGGCCGGAGATCGTCTGCCGACGTCTGTCGCCGTCGCCGTCTATCACTGCGGCTGGGGTAGAGGGAGGACGCTGTCCTTTCCCTCACGCGGCCCGCCTTCTCCTTTGCGAGCATGACTGCTTCGCAGAAAGAGGCGACCGCTTCTCATTACTTCTCGCCCCGCAGCATGGCTTCGACCAATGCCGGGTGCGAGAGGTGCTCCGCCCACGCGGGGCAGTCCTGCACCGTATGCTCCACCGTGTCCTCCGGGCGATCCTCGCAGTGGGGACACTCAGGTGTTTCTTCCTTCCCTATCCGATACAAGTACCTCCCGAAACTTCCGTGTCCCGTGAGGACCTGCGTCATGTGGTAGGTCAGGACGCCGTGACGCCTATACAGCTACTCCTCAAAGAGGGGTCTTACCACCCGACGTGGTATCTACTATAGAAATAGTTACTACTCCATTGTTGTAAGGATTCTGGTTCAAGTGTTTGAAGACGAGGCTAAGTTATAATGTTTGAATAAAATACTGTTATGAGAAATGATTTAAAAGTGTATAACTGACTTAATAATAAATGTCATCGTAAGTACAGTCCCACATAACGGTGGGGGGTTCGCATCGGTGTCGGGGGGGCGATGAAGTACCTGGGACTCGTCCTCGACAGCCGGTGGAACTTCGGGGAACATTTCCTGCACTTGGCCCCAAAGCTGAACCGGGCATCAGCCGCGCCCTCTGGAGACTCCTGCCTAATCTCGGCGAGCCAAACGTCCCGTGCCGGAGGCTGCATGCTGGTGTCGTGTGATCCATGGCCCATGCCCTGAGCATGCGGACGCGACTGGTAAAGCTGGTCGCATGCCAGAGGGTCATGGCTATCCGAATGATCCGAGGATACCGCACGATCGCCGGCGAATCGCCCGACCTTCTCGCCGGATTGCTGCACTGGGATCTAGAGGCGACGACCCTCCTGCGCGTCTTTAATGGCGTGCGGAGGCGCATCGCTGGGGCGAATCCCCGCTATAACTCCAGCGCGATCTCAGGGCAGTAAGAAGGGAACGACTGTCACAACCGAGGTTCGGGCAAGCCGCAATCGCGGCGGTAAGACCCATCTTTAAGGAGTGGCTGGATAGGCGTCACGGCGTCTTGACTTACCACACCTGACGCAGGTTCTTACCGGACACGGAAGTTTCGGGAGGAACCTGTGTCGGATAGGGAATTAAGAAACGCATTGGTGTTACCACTGAGAGGATCACCCGGAGGACACGGTGGAGCACACAGTGCAGGAATGCCCCGCTTGGGCAGATCACCACCGTGTCCTGACGACAGCGATTGGCGGCGACCTCTCGCGGCCGGCATAGGTCGAGGCCAATCTGCGTGGCGAGACGGAGTGGGCAGCGGTCGCCTCATTCTGTGAAGCAGAAATGCTAGCGAAGGAGGAGGTGGGACGCGTGAGGGAGAGGACAGCGTCCTTCCCCTGCCCCAGCCGCAGTGGTAGACGTGGGGGTGACGGATGTCTCAAGACGATCTCCGGCCACCGTAGGCTCGAGAATACGGGCTTTGATTATGGACGACTCGATGTCCGACCATAAACAATGCCCGGGTCGACGGTTTGTTGTGTTCCAGGCGCGCCTCAAAGAGTGTCAGCACAATGACGTAACAAAGCCTCCCGGGGTCGCGGATCTAACAAATACCGTGACCCCGGAACGTAAAGGGCTATTGAAGGCCACCGTGAATTTTAGTCAATACAAGTCTGACAGTCCCTCCTGCCCTGCACTAGATGGGACTAGGATACTCATTTGATGATTTTACAAAGCTAAAAAAACGTCGTCAGGAAGAAATCTAACACTTCAATACAACACAGCCGATTAAGAATAGAGGAATAACAGAATAGATAACGCAGTTCAAACAACACTATCACATCAATCAGCAGCGAGCGGAGGGAGTGAGTCAGCTGCAAATCTGACAGAACTGCCATATATGTTGCGTTAACCGTTGAAGTATTTGAATATGCATAACTTTTTTTTCCCAGGATAGATTTTCTTTTTACTCGTCAAAAAGTAAGCTTAGTTAATGAACTTTCAAACAATATAAGTGTCATGCTCCGACGCCACTTGGGCCAGAGCCCATACAAAAATGTCCGATCTCCTTTATTACGAAAAGCTTTGTGTGTTTAATAGATAAATATTAAACATACAAGATTATGATAACGATATTTGCACAGCCGTGAGACACGCAATGTTATCTTTCTTGTTCAGATTTAAGCTCTGTTTTATTTTGCTTTTAACGTTATGTGTATTTAGGCAAGTGCTAACAGTATGAATATTTTGCAATTAGTGAATTAAGCGAAGGCCATAGATACACTTGTTACGCTCGTGATTCAAGATTATGAAACCTGAGCGACGCGAGACTAAAAAAACACCAAAATAATTATTAAAAGTGCTTTTTATTCACTGTCTTCAGTAAATTAAATGAGGTTTTTAGAGCTAAGGAATGGTTTAATAGTACATTATGCAATTAGTGAATAAAGAATGGATTTAAAGTGAAGGCCATAGATGAATCAGAACAACAGGGAACGATGCATGATGATGAAATCACGAGCGTAGCGAGTAATTCAAGTATTTGAATCCTGGAATAAATAAAGAATATAAACACCAAAATAGTGACAAAAACGCAACTTATTCACTTCATTAAATAAAATAAGCTTTTTGAGCTAGAGAAAGGTATGAATGTATTTTCTTTATTTTTGCTGAATTTTCAACTTATATAAACCCTGCGAAGAAAAGAAAAGAAAAGGTGTTTATAATGGGCAATACATTTTACTGTCTAAGTAACATCAATTTGATGAAAACATTTCTCGTTGATCGAGGGTCATTCCGCTACCGAGCGCCAGACCAGAACGGTCGATGTCATATCGATCTGCTGTAGGTTGAATGATTCATTCGGTGTTTGAGGTGAAGAGTGTGAACACAATTGACCAACACGCGCGAATGCCTCCTCCAGATAATGCTGCTCCCTAGACAAGCGGCCAGCGATAAACTTTAACGTTCAGCCACCCAAGTTACAAAAGATATACGTAAATGGTCAGCACTCGTATACATTAATAAATTTTCAACATAATGTTTGAGGCTGTAAAGTTGAAAATGTAATAAATACTACTGAAAGTTTACGTTTATGGCTTGCCACTTACAAGCTATATTTGTATGTCAAATACACACATCAAAAGTGTCTAGGGATCAAGCATTTTTATGCGGATTTCTTGAGATTGAGATGTGGCTTTGTAATAAATTTATGATTTTATAAATTTACTAGCGACCCGCCCCGGCTCCGCACGGGTGCAATCTTTATAATATTATTAAAAATGCGACTATAATTTGAGATTTAAACTATTCTATCTCTCAAGTTGGATCGAACTGCACATGGTGTGCGAATTTTATTGTAATCGGTTAAGTGGTTAAGGAGTCCATTGAGGACAAACATTGTGACACGAGATTTATATATATTAAGATATGGATCCTTTTTGGTGCATTTCATAATTTGAATCAGGAACTGTAAATCAAATTCGAGTAAAAGATGAAAATCAGCTGTCAATATTTTCCCTATAAAAACATACAACGCATTGAAGACATTATTAGTGCTACTGTTTCCCTACTACTGATTAAAACCAACGTTATTATGGAGCGGCGACGTCATTTAAGCAGGGAAGAAATGCTCAGAGCCGTGGGAATGATAGAAGCTGGTTCCCGGCAACGTACTGTGGCTTTAGCTCTGAATACAAGTCAGAGTGTTATCAGTCGACTTTGGACACGTTACCGAAGCACTGGTACCGTGGCTGAGCGCCATGGAGGACGGTATCGCTGCACCACACGGAGACAAGACCGATACATTCAAATCTTAACTCGAAGAGCTCCAACAATAACCGCCATGATGTTAGCCGTGAGGCTTCATCACTCTTCAGGGAACTTAATTAGCGACCAAACAGTCAGAAACCGCTTGCATGAAGTGAACCTTCATTCCCGAAGACCGCTACGGGTACCACCTATAGCAATGCACAATCGTAGGATTCGATATCAATGGGCTCTTGAACACAGAAATTGGGCAGAAGAACAATGGCGTTTCGTGTGCTTTTCTGATGAGTCTCGTTTTGGTATGAGACCGGATACAAGACGTATACGACACTGGAGAACCCCTGGACGCCAACAGCGATTAAAATCCTGCCAGGAAGTCCATCCTTATAGTGGTGGAACCATCATGGTATGGGCGGGTATTTGGATCGGCGGAAGAACTGAGTTGATTTGGATCAGAGGCAACCTCAACGCTCAAATTTATGCTGAGACGATTGTATCAGACGTCATCGTTCCTCTACAAGTGCAAATCGGTCCCTTATTTCAGTTAATGCATGATAATGCACGACCGCACACCGCAAGAGTTGTAAGACAGACTCTCGCCGCAGCTAACAGCAATGTCCTGCCCTGGCCTGCTCAGTCGCCAGACTTGAACCCGATTGAGCATGCATGGGATATGCTACAGAGAAGAGCTCTGCCGAATATGGAGGGTATCCAGTCGCAAGAAGACCTTTTTTTGTTGTTGCAACGAACATGGGCGGCCATTCCACAGCGTGATTTGGATGAACTCATTTTGAGTATGCCAAACCGATGTTCTTGTGTTGTTAGTGTTCGCGGTAGAAACACGGATTATTAATTGTTTAAGTTACCCAATAAAATTTTAAAGAAAACTGTTATTTCATTCTTTTTTTCGAATTTTAATGTTAGTGGTTCAAATGTCAAAATCCCTTTATTAGGAAAATGGCAAATTTCTTTATGAATGCAAAGGTGACTTGGTTTATCGTTACTGTGACAAACGATAACACTTTATTTGATGAATCCTTAAAGATCATTTTAATTAATATCAATCAGGAGAAAAGTTATTGCAAAAATATATGTTGATCCCTAGACACTTTTGATGTGTGTATTTTATGTTTGGTTTTTTTCATTTACTCCTTTTTCTTTAATATCATTCCTTAGACAATCCTTCCATCTTTTCTTTGGCCTTCCTCTTCCTCTCTATCCATCAACATTCATACTCAACACTGTCTTAGTCACATGAGTGTCATTAATCGACCTATACGGCCATGGCCGCAAAAAAGTTGGGGATCCTCTCCAAGGTGAGAAAGTACCTCACGCCTGAACAGCTGCTTAATTTATATAAAGCACGAGTTCGGTCATGCATGGAGTATTGCTCTCACCTTTGGGATGGATCCGTCAAATACAAACTAGATGCACTTGAGTCAATAGAGAAATGGGCCAAGAGGCTAATTGGTAACGCTGCTCTGGTCGATTCAAAGCTCCAGAGCCTTGAACATCGACGCCGTGTTGCCAGCCTGTCGGTTTTTTATCGGTTACATTTCGGAGAGTGTGTAATGGAACTGCACAACTTGATTCCGCCTGGCCCTTTCCATCTTCGGACTAAGTACTAGCCGTACGGCAATGCGCCACCGACACAATATTGTGGACATCCCTCCGGTACGTACAAAGCGTTTTGCCAATACCTTTATTGCACGCACAGCTAAGGAGTGGAATTCCCTGCCAGCATTTGTATTTCCCGACAGCTATAACCTATCTTTAAATAACCTATCTTTGGTCTAGTGGTTAGTGACCCTGACCGCTATGCCGGAGGTCGTGGGTTCGATTCCCACCCAGGACAAATATTTGTGTGATGAGCACGATCATTTGTTCTGTGTCTGGGTGTAATTTATCTATATTATGTATGTATTTAGAAATATATAAGTATGTAGGTATATCAGTTGTTTAGTACCCATAACACAAGCTCTGCTTAGCTTGGGACTAGATGGCGTTGTGTGATAGTCGTGGAATATTATTATTATTATTATTAATGGTAATTAGTGTTAGTTTGGCACAGAACAAACATTATTCATCAGAATTTATGTGGGGCTCGTAAATATCACCAATTATGCCAGTCCGGCCTGCTATCAGGTCGTTACAGCCGCTTTATAACTCAATAAAGAATATTAAATGCAAAGTGACACGTTCATATTAAGTGTGTTGGAAAATTACGACAGCGGGATCGATTTTAAAGTGCTTTAGGTTATTGAAGTTAATTAATACTAGTTATGCAGAATAATAAGAGTTGTTCCCGTTTGGGCAACGATTTTAGAGGGGTCATTCAATAGGGGTCTAAAAAAAGAAGAAACGTGAAAATAATTGAAGCAGAAATCTATCTGTCAGAGTCGCAGAATTGTCTAAGCCAGGTTACGAGGAACCTGGAACATAAAGGGCAAGTGGATGATCACCTAAAAAAATAAATACCTATATAAAAAAACAAAAAACCCGACTGCGTAAAAAAACTAAAAAGAAAGAAACAAGCCCAGTAGTTTAGAATTCACTCATTCACACTCACAGTCGGGGCCCATTCAAATTATACCAATCAAATCTTCCCAAGGGGCCCCGACTGTGAGTGTGAATGAGTGAATTCTAAACTACTGGGCTTGTTTCTTTCTTTTTAGTTTTTTTACGCAGTCGGGTTTTTTGTTTTTTTAAATATTTATTTAATTTTACTATTTTTAGTTTTTGTTAGCATTTATCAGTCCAAATTAAATTGAAACATATAAGTTATATATATTTTGGTAAACCATTTTTAAAATCCTTTAATTTGATATCCCACTTGATAGAATGTGAGAGATTTAAAAAAAATATTTTTAGTTCGGAACCCTTTGCACACGAGTTCGACTCGCACTTGGCCAGTTTTATGTACCCAGTGACACTCTCACGTTTATGACGAATCTAACGACACCTCTCAAGTTAAAATCCATCAAGCCGTTTAGGCTGCAGAGCAACACAACGAAACATACATTCATACACTCGAAAAACATAACCCTCCTGGCGCAGTCGGGTAAAAATAGAAAACCGCAAATACATAGTTAGACGGATAGAATCTCTTGCATTTAAATAAATATGAGGAACGTAAATTACGCTGTATTCCGTTCAGTTTGCACGGGAACAGTCCCCAGACTTCCATAAAATAATTGACGTAAACTAAAGTGGATTCCGGGCCAGAATCTGTACCATTAGTGGTATTCCGGGGCGCCACACAACAACAATAATCCTTGTCAACCGTTCCATTACTGTCCCTACAAAAGCTGTGAAAGGGGCTGCCATGCTATACCAGATTGTCAGAAATAGTGTAAGGCTTCTGTCCTGGGGTGCTAAGACAGGAAACCTCCACGTGCGCCCGTGGACTGGAGTTCCCTCTCGGATACGTCCGGGGGGAAGACCAGTTTTTCGGGCCGGTGCACCCTGGGATGCGGGCAAAAACTCTTCCTTAGGCACTGTGTGCCTAAGGGGTCTTTTTGCCCGTATGCAAATAGCCTGTCAGGTGGACGCTCCAACGCGTGTCCCTCTGAATAGCAGAGGGCACAGCGGCGGAGCGGGCTTGCGGACGGTGAGTAATGGGTAGCTCGCCGTCCGACCATGGACCAAGCCCGGGTCGGTGGCACGTCGTGTTTCGCGCCAACATGCCTGCTGGGGTCACGGGTTTTTTCTTAACCCAGGATACCGTGGCCCCGGAACGTAAAGGGCGTCCGAAGGAACACGGGTGGATTTTAGTCAGTAAGAGTCTGACAGTCCCTTCCGCCCCACCCAGGGCGGGAGGACTCATTTGATGATTTTACCACCTAAAAAAAAAAAAAAAAAAAAAAGGCTTCTGTCCTACTACCACGCGGGAGCGATTTTCTATCGACTGCTATTTGCACTTTCGTACTTTAGATGTAGGATCGGTGTCCGCAAACTAGGTGTTATTAATAGTTTATCACTGACTGTTCCGTCATTCAAACCGTCGGTCAAAGCTTTTTTCTTTAAAAGCTTGTGACAAAGGTTTTTTAACGCCTAATTGACGCTTCTCGAGATCCTAAGGGATAACCCTTTAAAACTAATTTTTACCTTTACCAGAGTCTAAGCGTTGCACTACGTAACGTAAGGACACCACTAGTTTTTCGGTCCCATTATCCCTTGACTAACTTGAAGAGATAATTTAGTTATGCTAGTTTTTTTGTGTTTTGCTTGTTAAATTATGTTTGTAGTTGGTTTTCTTTCAGTGAACAAGGTACTATAAAGTTTGAAAAACACTTACCATTAAGTGACAGGGTGATAGCAATCGTCTGTCACTACTACCAAAACTATTTGCTCGCCTATCTCTAGTTGTTAGCTCTTCTCGCTTTTCGCTAATCGTTAGCAGTGTAACAAGTACCTTACGCCTCTTAAAAACTGTATTAATACCCACATATATCAGTACATAAAGCGAACATTTTGTATAGGGATATCTGTTATTCAAATTGTGTGTCGTGTATACAAGAATTTGACAAAGCGTGAGATTTTTGTCGTAGAAACGTCACTCACTGGAAGATCTAAATTATACTCGAGTTTTGAGAAAATATTATGAGCCAAAAGAATACTTTATCCTCGTAAATGGAATCTGTATTTGACCAGAGACAGCGTTTTATTTTTTAAAGGAACCGGTCAAATTTTCTTTATATGAATATTTTATTCTAGAACGTACCGTTTCCCTTCGACATTTTGAGAGCGGTAAAAAAGTTCCAGGATTGTAAACCCACATTCTACAACACCAAAGGGCTAACATGTTCATTCTTATCAAATATTTTTAGTGCGGTCATCACTGGTCACAGCAGCTGTTGCTGCATTGCAAGCTTAAAATGCTTGTGATACGAGAACATTCAATTTTAAAATCATTTGTAGTTGTACCTATTAACCTCAGATTATATATAGAACATATAGAATGTCCAGATTCCTTGTAGCACCTGTTGTCGTTGTTTTATAAGTGCCCTCATGGGCCTATGTGAAATAAACATTTGATTTTTGTATTCCATTGAAAATTGAAGCCAAAAACACGGTAGAATAATTATTACCCCCGTCGGTCGTTCGATTCTTACGTAAAACAAGCGAACATCTCCAACGAAAACGTGTGCATGGCGCTCGCTCACACATTTATATGTCGGATCCGGTCAATAGTACGGACAGCAAACGAATCGTAAGCGCGCCATTTTGAGTATCACGTGGTCTGCGCGCGCTTATACAGAGTCGTGATGTTTCATCGGGGCGGCGAGGAGCGCATTCAATGCCCGACCGCAGCAGTGTGAAGACATCCCGAAACTGTACTCGATTCGTTGTGTCCATTATAAGTGTAGTGAGTGATTAAATTAAATTGTGTTCGATTTAATTTGTGATTTAAAATTAAAATAACCAAGTGAACCGCACCCAGTGTATTTTCATTGCACGAGACCCAAACTCTGCCCACATGATGCCTGAATCTGACGGAACAATACCGGTGGCTCCGACATCAGAATTGGGATCAAATCGTGCTAATGAAATTACACGCGGGAACAGTGACAATAACAATCAATGGAAGTTAGTTACTTTTTGAAATGCAAAACCAGCAAACTTTGAAAACGCAGCCAGTGAAAAACAAGTTTTTATTGCCGGAATTCGACCCCGACAGACCAGATTCCGATGCGCGGTCGTGGTGCGCCACCACCGACTTTTGTTTTAACGGGAGTGCAGTGGAGGGATGCCAGCTTATTTTGACGCTGAGCAAGGCGCTAAAGGTGAAGCATCAACCTGGCTATCTCAAATAGCCTACATAGGAATTTAAGGTACTTTTTACAACAAGATTTATTTCGCAAAAACGGGTACCCTCATTAAAAAAAAATTAGTGGTGAAAAACCAAGTGATAAAGAAACATTACCCACGTTCGCCAGTTGTTTCATATCTGATGCGATAAATGAACACTATCTGTGAATCATCGAAAACAAGTGACACCAAGCGAGGAAAAATAACGTCATTTAAGTGTTATAACTGTGCTAAAACGCCCATAAGCGTATTGAGTGCAGAAGTAAGGCGATGGATACGAAGGGAAGACCTACAGCATCAAGTCAAGTGACGCAGCAGCCGGCATCGAAGACCTTGGTGTGCTTCAAATGTGGCAAGCCAGGTCACATAGCCGTGCGCTGTACGAGCAGTAGTGGCGGCAGTGGCAACGGACCAGTCCAAGCCGCGGCGCGACGCGTCGATGTCTGCATCGTGCAACCACCATCAGACGCGTTACAACACAGGTGAATCGTTTTATTTTTACTTACGCCTCTGGTGCCTTGTGTTCTTTGTGTTGACTATCGCTGGTTAAGCGTTAGTGAGTGGTATCGCTGGTTAAGCTTTTTTTATTATTACTGTCTAAGTGATGGGATTTGTAACGCTGGTTAAGCGCTACAATGTTACGAACTGGTTAGTAGTGATGCATAGTGCTGGTTAAGTGCTGTGGATTTGGGGGGAGTGCCTGAGGTTCAAGTACCATTTTGAAGTAGAGATGTTGAGTTGAATGATAGTGTGGAATCTTAGGTCGGCTGGTCGGACCGTACCAGTAGCTATTTCGTAGCCGTAATCCGTATCTTATTGACATCTCGGTGTCCATAGAAGCGCGGTGTGCGGATGGCACTGGCGGAGGTCGTGTATTGTGCGTTCATGGTGAACGGTGTGAAACAAACAGAGGTTTGTTAGTGGGGCTAGTGTTAGCCACAGGCCACGAATTTGATTCCTGCTGTTTTGATTACAATATTGCTGCATTGTGATAATACAATTGCAAAGGTACTTGAATGCTCTGGGATTTCCGATCAGTCTTAATTAGATCCAAAGTTTAAGGGTCTGTTTAGAGTGATAAAGATTTTGAGATGGTGACCGTTACACATTGAAACCCTTGAATTCTAAGTGTACCTACAAACATTCCAACGGGTCATGTACCAGTCGAAGTTACCATAGATTCTGATTAAGTTGTGGTGAGAGGTCGAGTAAAACGGTCTATTGGCCGTCTTGTTTTCGACTGTACCAGTAGCCATTTCGTAGCCGTAATCCGTATCTTATTGACATCCCGGTGTCCATGGAAGCGCGGTGCGCGGGTGGCTCTGGCGGAGGTCGGGGTCTTGAGAGACCATAGTGTGTAGTCAGCGGGTGATGCACTCGGGCGATCCACGTGGTGGATGCGCACAGAAGTTCTGATCCATGCATTGGATGTGTGAAAGCAATGTGATTGCTGGTCGGCTAGAGAGCCGTGGCGTTAGAAGTTTTACTCGAAAGTTGAAGGTCACTGGAAAATCGGTAGTTTTTTGCAATAGAGTTGTGAAAGTAGATTCGAACGACTGTGGTACATGGCCCGGGGTAGTTGTTGGTGGCCCGGGGTGGTTGTTAGTGGCCTAGGGTAGTGATTGATGTATTTTCAATTGGCTATTCCCAATGTTTGATTTAGTTAAAGAGTATTGGTTTTAATGGTACAGTAGAGTTGAAATTTCCTTATTTTCACCAAAGAACTGAATATAGAGTTTGGTCAGGAATGACCGAGTGGAACAGTATTCTGTCGTGGACTATTTTGTGTTTCAGAGTGATTATTACACGAGGACGAGTGAAAAGAGTTGAAGGAGGCCTACATCAAGATGGTAGAAAGAGGCTGAAGAAGAAGAAGATCACACGAGGACGTGTTAATCGCAGGATGGCCGTGTCGGATCCGGTCAATAGTACGGACAGCAAACGAATCGTAAGCGCGCCATTTTGAGTATCACGTGGTCTGCGCGCGCTTATACAGAGTCGTGATGTTTCATCGGGGCGGCGAGGAGCGCATTCAATGCCCGACCGCAGCAGTGTGAAGACATCCCGAAACTGTACTCGATTCGTTGTGTCCATTATAAGTGTAGTGAGTGATTAAATTAAATTGTGTTTGATTCAATTTGTGATTTAAAATTAAAATAACCAAGTGAACCGCACCCAGTGTATTTTCATTGCACGAGACCCAAACTCTGCCCACATGATGCCTGAATCTGACGGAACAATACCGGTGGCTCCGACATATATAAACGTGGGTGCACTGAAAACGTTGAGTTTTGTTTCGAACACGGAACCATCTTATTTTATAACTAGCTAAGGTATTAACATTATGTTTACAACTCGCACTTCATCATTAGCCTATAAAGTTCCCACTGCTGGGACACAGGCCTCCTCTTTGTGAGAGCAAGTGGGCTATAATCCACCACCCGGGCCGCGGATTGGTAGTCGTAGATGTAACATGTCTTCGAATTTTTGTTTCTAGGACATGCCGGTTTCCTCACAATGTTTTCCATCACCGTTTTGAGAGCAGTGGTGATGAAATAAATTACACAAAGTATGCGCCTGGCTGTGTTCAATCGAACCCACGACTTACAACTCGTAAGTCACTGGGCCACCACTCGCATTTGCATGCTAAAATGCCACTGGCTTGACATCCGGTGAAATGCGTGCACTGAAAAGAATTGCACCACAAAACTGATTCGATTTTGTTTCATGTTCAAAAGCCGTGTTCGCCAGACTGTTACGGAAGTTCCCTTCAAATACAGAACCAACGTCGAAAGATAAGAACAATGGACCCACCGAACCGTACCAGGTATGTTAATTTCCTTTGATGTTAGGGAGGAAATACACGCACTCCTCCCTCTCCGACTTTGATACGGTGACAAAGACTGGCAATGTGCCGTCAAGGAAATTGACACTCTACGTCAATTGATTTGTCATTTAATAGAGCTGTCAAAGATTGAGAGCTGTTGAGATTTTGATACATGCATGGTTATTTTGGCTCTTTGATGACATTGACAGGAGATGGAAACCTTTGTAAAGTTGTCTATGGAAATGGCAACATGGCAAGATGACGGAATATCCAATTAAGGTGTCATGTCATAGCATTGTCTAAACTACTAGTTTAGTAGCCAGTAGAGCGATCGACTGCTATCAAGGTGTGTCGCGGGTTTGATTCCCGCACGGAACAATTTGGTATGATCTACAAGCAGTTATTTCGAGTTTAGATGTAGGTATGTGTATGAGTTTCTATGTTTTTAAACGTACCGATACAGGAGAAATTACTTAAATGGGGCAAAGTTTAAAAAAAATACGCATACCATTTTTTATCAACTTATACATTTTTTTTTTCATTTTTTAGGCTATGGGCAGCCGAACAAGTACCGTGCCGATGTCTGCCGAACTGAAGCGACGTCAGACGATGCGGTGTGTTAGGTTTATTTTCGTTACGGAATTTCTTGGTTCGGTCGTCAGGCTCATCAGAGCCCGCGATAAAAGCTATGCAATAGCTTAATAAAAAGCCACAGCACACAATTGCCTTAATTTACAACGGAATAAAGTTAAACAGTTCCTTGCCTAACCAACCGACTACAGTTAAGCTAAGCGGTGAAAACGTTATGAGATTTTCTTTAACCGAGTAGTTTTATGAGCTCAATTCTTGGCTATAGCAGGGATTAAGTTTATTTCAACGTTCGCTTCCCCACGGGGTCAGTGGAGCGCCCTCTAGCGGACGTGACCTGAATCTATTATCACCGCTTGCTTTCACGGTCATGACATTGAGTTTGAAATGCTTTGCGTGAACTTTCTCAGTGAAATTTGCGAGCTAGGTATTTCATTTGAACGTAAGTTGGCTTTAGAAAACCTAGGTGTTGAACGTAACTGACGGACATGTAAAGAGTCTTTAAGATTATCCAATATTACCTACTTTGAGGTTTCTTTAATAAAATTGGTATAAGGAATTAATCATCTTTAGAGGAAGCAAGATTATTTGAATTCTAATACCATTTTCATTAAACCTATGTAGGACACACCTAAAAGAACTCTTTGACATGGACTGTTGGATTTCTTTTAACTAGAAGAACAAGTGAGGTTGTGGGCCTCTTTTACATGGGATTTAATATTACCTGGTGAGAAAGACAATAACCGTGGTACCACAAAAACTTTTAAACGTCTGTTGAACACTTCGCACCCCCAGATCAACAAAGACGTAAGTGCAGATACGTAAAATTTTTTTTATTGCTGTTTTGGATAGCATACGTAAAGATACATGTGCTCAATTTTTTCCGTGCAATTTAGACTTAAAATGAAGGTTTTATAACAAAAAAAAAATTTTTGGCGTCATTTAACTTTAATATTTTTTCAAATAATAAAGTCGATAAACCAACATAAGCACGTAAAATTTCATTAAAATACACCTAATCATGCTTAGGTTTTATTTACATCAAAAAAAGCAAAAAAAGGTATATTTATATCTCGTATTATGCTTTTTAAAACCTAATAAAAAAACGATTTTCTTAAAATAATACCGATTACATCCCATCACAAATAAAAGTAATCAAACAAAAAAAGCCGTATTTCTATGTTCACGGGTGCACTCGCACACAGTTTCGAAATAATCATGCTTACGCCTTTTTTCTTTCGCCTTTCTTGATCTAGTTGGCGGAAGTAATCATGAACTCGTCACATAAACAAATCGAAAGGTCTGGGTACTTACCCTTACATCGCATGCGCGGGTGTGGATGCATGAATGCTTCGGGAGGTACCTATGTTTGATGCGGAAGGAGGAAACGCCTAGGTGATGTCACCACTGCGAAGATCGCCCGGAGGACACGGTGGAGCATACGGTGCAGGACTGCCCCGCTTGGGCAGAGCACCGACGTGTCCTCACGGCAGCGATAGGCGGAGACCTCTCGCGCCCAGCATTGGTCGCGGCCATGCTGCGGGGCAAGACGGAGTGGGAAGCGGTCGCCTCCTTCTGCGAAGCAGTAATGCTCGCGAAGGAGGAGGCGGGCCGCGTGAGAGAGAGGACAGTGTCCTCCCTCCGCCCCACCCGCGGTGGTGGACGCCCACGGCGACGGACGTCGCAAGACGATCTCTAGCCACCGTAGGCGCGAACATGCGGGCAGCGAGTAAAGGGCAACTCGCTGCCCGACCATGAATCATGCCCGGGTCGACGGCGCGTTGTGTCCCATGCGCGCCTCAAAGAGCGTCAGCATACTGACGGGGCCCCCTCTCAGAGGGCCAAAGCCTGCCGGGGTCGCGGGATTATTTCCTTACCGTGACCCCGGAAAATAAAGGGCTACTGAAGGACACCGCCGATTTTAGTCAGTACAAGTCTGACAGTCCCTCCCGCCCTGCCCGGGGTGGGAGGACTCATTTGATGATATTTTACCACGTTATTCGGAGAGAGCGGATCACCCTGCGTGACTCCCTTTTGAATTTGAAATGTGGGTCCTTCATTACTGAGTTTGATGTTTTCGGTGGTGTTCTAGTAAATACTTCTGAGGAGGTCAATATACTGCGATTCTAATTCTTGGTTTTCAAGAGCTTTAAATATTGAGGAGTGTTTAATACTGTCAAAGGCTTTAGAATAATCTACGAAGGCTAAGTAGAGAGGTTTATTAAATTCTGAGTATTTTTCTAGAAGTTGGTTCGAAGTCTGCAGGTGGTCGGTTGTTGAGAAACTGGGGCGAAATCCAGCTTGTTCAGGTGGTTGATGTTTATCCAATTTGTCATCTATACGGTTATGTATTACTTTAATGAAAGTCTTGTAGATGTGAGAATGATGATAAACTTATTGGACGATAATTGCCGATGTCACTTTTGTCGCCCTTTTTATGCAGAAGGAATATGTTTGAATGGCACATTGTTTTTGGAACTTTTCCGGACCGTAAAATGGTGTTAAATAGGTTAGTAAGGTGGGGCAACAGAGTGGAAGATCCTATTTTGAGTGCTTCTGTGGTAATTCCATCTTCTCCAGGACGTTTATTGTAGCGCATAGTAGCAAGCGCTTTGTGCAATTCATAACCATTTATGGGGGGGATGGAATCGGATAGATTATATTCAGTATAGAAAGAAAGAAAGAAAGAAAGAAAATATAAATATAAAAATATATAGGTATAGTTATCGTATGATGGATGCTCGGAATATAATGATTTATAATATTTTGTGGCAATTTGTAAAATCATGGTACAGGTACATGGTACATGGTAAACCTGTAAAATTATGGTACAGGTATTTACAGATTTATTGATTATATTTTACAGGTACATATTTTGTAGGTGTTGTTTGTTCCGGTAACTATTGCATTGTATTGTTTTTCTGCGTCTGTTTCATCGATTTCAAGTTCCTTAAAATAATTAGACAGTTCCTGGTTGAAATGTTGGAAGTTATTAACGAGGGTCTCTTTAGACAGTCTTTTAATTTGTTTTATAAATAATTTGGCTCGATGGATTTTAAAATCTAGTCTGATTTTAACACGAATGGGTGTCTGAATATGGTCTGAACTATATTTGATCCTGTTTATGACATTAATATTTTTAATAATATATCTATCGGATGACAAGATGTAGTCGATTTCGTTGTGCGTGATGCCATCTGGTGACACCCAGGTCCATCGTCTTTGCGGTTTCTTCATATAGAAACTGTTGACTATGTGCATGCTCTGTCCAAAGGCACTCGCTCGTTTCGATCTCCTAACCCAAAACTACCAACTGTGTCACCACAGTCCAGTTCTTGCCTTCGTCCCACTTTTGCATTAAAGTCACCAATAACCATGTTCCAGGTGCCTTTATTTTCGTCGCATGCTCTATTAACAAGATCGTAAACATCTTCTACATCTTCATCTGAATATGCAGATGTTGGTGCATATACCTGAACAAGAGTTAGAGTTTTGGTAGGTGTTAGTTGGAACTTGAGCACAGCGACACGTTCAGAGTATCCTAAAAATTCAATTATGTTGTCCTTCCACTTCTTTGCCACCATGAACCCCACTCCGTGTTGGCCACTGGTTTCACCGAAGTGGAAGAACACGGCATCGTCTCTTTCCTCTGTTTGCTCACCTTCTCGTCTCACTTCTGAAAGTCCCAAAATGTCCCAACTAATATCCTTTAGGGCATTTACAAGCTCAATCAACCGCTCATCTTTCAGCAGCGTCCGAACATTGTATGTAAGAATGTTGAGTGTACCGGAGTCCTTTATGTAATTTGCCGTAATTGTCGTTTGACGGTTAGTCGAATATCTCGTCGGAGATTCTTAGCTCCCCTGACACCAGGGCTGTGCTCGCGCCCGTCTACGCCAGCACAACTGCAGGAGTCGCCGGGCACTTGGGGTTTTTTTTCAATACTAATATGATTAACATTCTTTTGTGTGAATGTTTAGTAATTGGTATAATAAATAATTTTAAGATTTTTGTTGTGATTATTAATTTTAATATTTTGAGGTCTTAATAAGAATTTCTATTTAGTTACCGATCTGATTTAATTACAAAATTAAAATAATAATTCACTGTTAATTTGATTATCTTTTATCACTAATAATCTGTTCTGTTATGACTATTATTATAATAAAGTGCAATTTTCTAAAAACCTTTTTTATTACACCACTGAAATATATTTTACCTAGAAACTTAATATTACTTACAGTTATGGTTTAATTGAACATACTGTTATAAAAAGGCCGTATTTAGACTTAAAACTATATTTTACTTTTATTTTTTAACAAACAAAGCCGTAAATGCATCTTAAAATTCGATAAGTAAAATAAAATTAAGCAAAAAAGGGCTTAAGCAGTACTTAGCCTCTGTATTTTATCATAGTATAGAACTTCGTAACAGACGTAAGCATGAGTAGTTACAGTATTAAAAATATTTAGAAAGCGATGATTAGAATAAAAAACATTACATTTGAGGATTGGTCTTAAATAAATAAGGAAAACGTCTGTAAAACTTTAAACATTAAATACTGATTACCAATTTAATTTAAGGTGTTTCGAATGTAAACAAAAAAAAAGGTTGTTTTTTTTACTATTTTTTGATATATAACAATAGATCATAGAGTCAAAAACAAAGTAGATATACCTGGTTAAACAGTTTTTTTGCTCCCCTGTAAAGTTAGTGAATTCCACTTACGCCTTTATTGGCCTGGGTGTGCGACTTGTCTAAAAAATGACAGATTATGACGTTGAAATAAGGTCCGTTTTGCAGTCGCGATTTTTTTAGACAAGTGTTCAATAGATGTTTAAGCCGGAAACACATTATTAACACCCGACGCCACCCGATGAAACGTGACGCGTGTTGGGTCAAATCAATTGTATTGTTTTCTATGACCAGAATCACACTATGAACACCCGACGCGACGACACGCGCTCACTGCACATCGGGTGTCGACACGTCGCGTCGCGTGGCGTGTTAAATAATGTGTTTCCGGCTTTAAGTTTTTATAGTAAGGCTGTAAATGTTTTAAATAAAACAATCAAGGTCAATAAGTGTTTGAGTTTTTTACATAATATCATTTAATTTAACACACATAAAAAGTTTCCCACACCCTCAACCACTTCATCGATTTAAATCAGGTGATTCACGGCACAAAAGCTTACCTACTATAATGTGTAAAACATGAGCAGAACGCACGCAACAACTTATTATGTTTAATTATGCTTTATCTTACACATCCAAATTACTTATTGCGTAAGAAAAGATGTGAGCACACATGAAGATAAATCGATGCTTGATAAATATGTATCACATCTCACACTACCTATACATTAGTAATTACGAGCACCTGAGTTTGGAATCTTAATAAGTCAGGTTATAAGCTTAGTCTTATCAGCCGGAAGACGTCCACTGCTGAACATAGGCCTCCCCCTTACACCGCCACGCCGAACGACAATTCGCCACTTGCATCAATCGGTTTCCCGCGACCCTCACGATGTCGTCGGACCACCTAGTGGGAGGCCTGCCTACGCTGCGTCTTCCGGTCCGTGGTCGCCACTCGAGAACTTTTCTTCGTCATCGGTTATCAGTGCTACTTCTGCCCACGCAAAATTATTAGTTTCTCAAACGACCCCGCTCGTCCGTGCATTGGCTTGTATGAAATTCGTAGACGCCTAAAACACGTACACCGCCCAACCGCACGAGCGAACGGCGCAATCTGTTACACCGCCTCCGTGCATACTCGCGGGCGAGCGGTGTTGCGTGTGATTTGCGATATTCGGTTTAGAGGCAAAACTTCTTTTAGTTTCACTAGGGCAGTATAGTCGTGATACCAATCTGATGGTACCGTGATATAGTTCCAGTAGCCACTAGTTTTGCTACGCATTTATGAGCATTCATTACAATTTTAAAATGTAATTTGGAAATCATCTATCTTGTCTAATACAAGATAGATGATTTTATTGATTAATGAGGACTTATAAAGTATGTTAGTAGCACTAAAACACTATTTAAAAGACAGGCTAATGAACAATTTTATTTAAACATCGTGAAGGAACCAACATGGCCTATGATAAACATTGACACACACTGAGGTCTGATTCTATCCTACAATTAGAAACAGAATCATTATGTTTGTAGCTTAATTACACATTACTAAACCATCAATTAACCAGCATTGACAGCTAGGTCATCATAATGCCAATAAATAGATCTATAGTGCTTAGAACACCTCCGTTAACGACGCCATCTTCCAATCAGGCAAAGTGATTGGAACGTAATGCAAACGAATGGAAATCCAGCACTTAATAAATGATCCGTCAGCCATTCATTGTAGTTATCGATGTTTTCACATCAATAGGTAACTCTACATCGCATTTAATGCTTGGAATGCTATGTTCACGACCTCAGGTGTTGTGACTCAAATTACAGGAGCGTTTATCACTTGTTTCGTTCGCGTGAATACTGTCGCAACGCAGAGACGCGTAATAATATGCTCCAAATAATTTCTTGCTTTTTTTAAGTATTTATTTTTTGTATCGGAGGATTTATTTAAGATCAAATCTTGCAACTATATTTTATACTACAAGTTCCTCAACTGATTGAGCTGCATTGGTTGTATTGACAAATTACTTTTATGACAGACTTAACTATACCAAAGAATTACCTTAACACGAGAGTACTCTTTAAGCGTTAATAAAACGGATACAAAACTTTTTAAACGCGTTTAATTTTGATGCTTATGCATGTGTTATTTTCCTAACTATCGCTTGAAGGTATGATTCGTGGTCAAGCAGAAAATATCCCTTTCATTTATTACAGATCTAATTAGTTGATAGTATTCTGATTTTGTCTTGAACGAGCTGAAAACAATGTGGTTAATCAAACATAGTCTTTGTGACTCAACTAAAGCTGAGCTCATTTTAACGTGTAAAGGCTGTAGGTTACTCCTACAACGTGCCAGCTTTGAAACTGAGCCACGGAAGTGTAAACCTAAATCCTCGTACATATTTACTTAGTCTGTATGTAGTGGCGTTTCTGTGTAGCCTAGCTTGAATACAAACTTTAAACATTTTCCCTAACATTTTTAACACAAGAGGATCAAATAAATGTTACATTTTACAAACTACAAATAATACAATACTTATAAATACAAACTGTAAATAAAAACTTAATATGAGTAATAATTATACAAAAACTAAAACAAAAACATTGCAGGGCCTCAAAGAATACGTCCACATCGCTGTCAACGGAAAGTTCCCAGAACGCTGGCAGCATAGCCACGTTGTATGGCAATGCTGATACTTTGGCCTAGGAAGACCATGTTAAAAAAAATGGTAATCGCGGGGTAATCAATTACGGAACCCTTTTTAATGAATGGGTTTTGAGAGTTCAATCGCTTAGCCACTGCTAATTGGTGTCGTCATTAACGATTGCCGTCAAAACTGGACAATGAATTCAGTTGATCAAACAAATACCGCAATGTAATCACGCTTGCATACAAGTTATTTGCACGTGTAAATGTGCTTTTATCATTTCTAAACAGTAGTACACAAAAGGTCTCTTGCCACGCCTCGTACGTGACACGGAAGTGAAATCTCTGGGGTTAACATAAATCATCGTATAATCTTGCGGCAGGAAATAAGATGTTCAAGTTGATTTGAAGCGAGGTGAAGTTACTTACAAATTGCTTCTCAGATAGTACGTATTTTGTATAGATAGTACGTATATAGTATTATATCAGAGCATGTTGCCGGAAGGCTTTGAGATGGAAGAAAGAAAAGCGTTTGTTTGAAGAAAACTTAAGTCAGGAAATTGCCTTTTCCCAAATATGTTGAGGTCGGCTTCCAGTTTAACTGAATATAGCTGTATACTAGTATCTTATACTGCCTATCTGTCCTCTAAAACCCAGAATAGCTAGACTGGTTGCCAGACATTCGAGTGACTGACTATATTTGAAATCTACAAATTACATAAGGGACCAACGACTGTGATTTCCGAGCTTTGCAGAAAACTCAGTATTAAATATAATGGCCTCTCATCTATGGACTGACCTTAGCTAACGTTACATAACCTTGATGATAAGCGAGCGACTAAATATTAGACCAATCATCATCATCATCATCATATCATCCGTAAGACGTCAATAGTGCAGGCCTATGTTCGGCAGTGGACATAGGCCTGCACTATAGACTTCGGTTGAAAGCGACATGCATCCAGAGTGATCCTGTGGTCTTCATAAGATCGTCTGCCCACCTTGTTGGTGGAACGCTTGCCGGTGCGCGGTCTCCCTTCGAGAACCTTACGGCCCCAGCGGCCATAAGTCTTCTCTGCGTGCTATATGGCCTGTCTACTGCCATTTCAACATGGTTCGTCTCACGAATATCCTAATCTGAGTCCCAAACTAAACCCTAAAACAAATCAACACCAGGAGAGAATAAATTCCCATGCACCACAGTAAAACGTGTCTATAGTGATCCCAGCGATGGTGAATATAGAAACAGCTATTTTCACAAATTTCCCCAGGGCTGGCTTTACGGCAAGCTTGCATTTCTCATACATTTGTTTATTTATAAACCTAACTTAGATTTCAATCTAAAATGTTGGAAGTCAGACTTTGGATTTTTGAATAACAAAATGTTATCTTACTTGTAGGACACATTTACAGGTCATTAACATCGACGATATTTTCTACCCTGCTATTGTTACATAGCGCGGGTTAGGGAGCTCCAAATTCAAATATTTATATAGAAATGTTTGAAACAAGCCACGAGGTGCCGCTTCGGCAAATTGGCGCACTTACAAAGTAATCAATGTCCTATTCGCGCCACTCGCCGCACCGCTCACCTGAACGGGCTGTTAGAGGGTTACTCAAAGCGGCTATAGAAAAGATACGAGTAATATCCAAAGATAGGGGATAGGGGGATTCATGGTTGGCTCAGACCTCAAGTCGGAGTCCCGACAGACAATGGCCCACGCCCACTTTCTCTCCTGCACCGCATAGCAACTGTACATTTGACGATCCTACTCGTATGACTGCATCAGTGAGGGGAGGTCGCGTACTTCATCATCATCATCAGCCTATATTGTTCCCACTGCTGGGACACAGGCCTCCTCTCTGTGAGAAGGAGTGGGCCATAATCCACCACGCGGGCCCAGTGCGTGTTGGTACGCGTACTTGAATTTGGGCAAAAAAAAAAATGATAATATTGCCATTATCTCTATCACACACTCCCTATAACACTGGTTCGCCATTCGTTGTTGACGGATATGGCTTTTGGGCCAAAGATACTCTTTCTAAGCTAAACTTGCCTAAAATAATACAGATGTGCAATATTCATGAAAGTATGATCGTTTTTTATTTTCAGTAGTACAGTCAAAGCCTGACTATACATATTATGATCTATATTTAATACTATAATGCTGAAGAGTATGATTGTTTGGCAGAACGCACATCTGAAAAAAAAACTATTTTGGATTGAAAACTCTTTTTTTGTGTTGGGTAGTCCATTTATCGGAAAACTATAAGCTATTATATCATCACGCTATTACCAATAGGAGTCGACCAGCGGGAGACTTAGCCAATAACCATATAAGACTCCTTCCGACCCGTGTTTCAATTCGGAATTCGCTGAAACTGTGCCACGAGTAAAGGCCCTTTCAAAATCCTCGTGAAAGTTTTCTGACGTCTGTAACTTCCAACTTCCGCGTGTCATTCGTAATAGAATTATGCTCGTACCCTTTTACATGACGTACACGTGTCTTACTGCACGGTTCTTGTTCAACTGGGTCCTACAACTTGTTAAAAGTTTTGAGTACCACGTTTTAAACGCGATCATGTAAAGGGTTTCGTTAAACTTTCACAGATGTAATGTAGAACAATGCAATATCTAACTAAATGTAGTTTCGAATGTTTGTGGGGATGGATGGATGGAAGGATGTTTGTTACTCTTTCTCTCAAAAAAAATTCTTCAATCTTTAAATAGATTTTCTACCTTATCACAACACTGGAAGGATAATGTTCGATTGGTAAAATTTGACAGATTGGGGTAGGCTAGGTCAGCCAACTCATTAATAACGCTTTGCTCTTCAAAGAACCTGAATCTATTTACAGATGTTAAAGGATGTTAACCTCACCGCTAAACTAACTCCGAACATTTTATTTTGCCCGAAATCTTAAAAGATCTTTCATGAATTCGTTTTTTTTAAAGCCAACAGAAATAGATTCGTTTAAATAACTCTATGTTATCTATCGGCCGCTTATCTGTAAGTAATCTTCACCTGACCTAGCCTACCCCAATCTGTCAAGTCAGGCTTTGTAAACACATAGTTTTTCCCCTGGATTACCACGAAGGATAGCTTTTATCTCAATTTCATGTTTTGGTGGGATAATATTAGGGATGTAGCGTGCAAAGCCGCTGGTAACAGCAAATTTTATATTAATCCTTTTGACGCCTAATACCAGTTGCGAGATGCTGAAAGATAACCAATTTGTTGGAGTATACACGAGGAACATAATAAAGTAGCGATCAAATCACCACATGATGCGACCATATTCTCGGCCAAAGTATGATTACTTTACCCAAGAAACTAAGTAGATGTTACTTTATTATGAACAAGATTGTAAAAGAGGCTCTTCGAAAATTCTAGGCCTTTTAGAGAGACTAGAGTCCCCCCAAAGAGTAATGGAAAGAGTAGTGCTCGGAGTTTCAAAATTCTTTCATAATTCTTAAACCAGAGAATTCGACATAGCTCTTTAAAGGGCTTTGTGCCTTTTGTACCGGTTTCTTACCCGCCATTTTGTTTTTTTTTTTGTTCAAAATGGCAGTCACGTCTGAAACGTTTATAGATCGATAGATCACATTAATACTAACATAAAATGTAAGCAAAACAGCCCATGACTCGGAAACGTGACGTTTGACGAGGTTTTGCCTTTCTACATTTTATATATGTTTATATTGATGTCATATATCGATTTATGAATGTTTCATTTTGAAAAAAAAACATAATGGCGGATGGCACCTGGTACACTTAAAAAATGTTCACACATACAAAAAATGTTCACACATACAAAAAATGTTCAAACCCCTTTGCAAGTCGCATTGGCAGTGAGTTACATCCCTCGTAGAACTAATAACCGATGGGTAAGAAGGTTCTTAGGCGGCGACTTCGTAACCTTTTTTAATTATATGAGCTTCGACCAAAACTCTGCCACATTTACACGGCGTTGGTGGTGGCCTCGGACCCTAGATAGGTCTAGATCCCTTAGAGAGTAGGTGGAATTACACTAAGTAAAAGTCAGGATGTTGATGCTGTTGAAGTAATATAATATAATACCTAGTCGAATCCGTCAAATCTTACCAATCGAACATTATCTTTCGACTATTGTAATAAGGTTGAAAATGTATTAAAAATATTTGACAGATTGTGGCAGCTTGATGTACTGGCTGGCAGTCTTACTATACATAATTGTATTCTCAATATTAGTCACTTCTTGATAATTATTATTTCTGCATAATTAAATCATTGAAATTCTACATCATATGGTTTTAATCTGAAGTCCTTTTTAATTTAAACATGATATATATGTAATTAGAGGCTCTGCGCTTTCATTCTCAGTTTCTAACTTTTTCTTCAACAGTTCAGCGAAAACATTTGAACAATCTTTCCTCCATTTCACTTTGTGATGCCCACTCATTTAACGCTTCGCCCTTCAAACAACCTGAATCTATTTACAGATGTTAACCTCGCCGCTAAACTAACTACGAAACATTTTATTTTGCCCGAAATCTTAAAAGATCTTTCATGAATTCGTTTTTTTTAAAAGCCAACAGAAATATATTCGTTTATGTTACTGTATGTATCTTTAGGCCGCTTATCTAAAAGTAATTTTCTAAAGAACGGATGTTTTTAAATTGAAACGCGCCTCAAAGAACTTAGTTTAAGATTTGAATGGAATAAGGAAACCTATCTAGAAATTTTAAGTGTCGCTAATTCATTTTCTCTTGAAAGTAGGTCAATAGGTTTATTTTTGATGCGAAGCAATTTAATTGCTACGCTTAAAGTGTTATCTAGGAGTTATGTAGATGATTTCAGCGTCGCGCATTAAGAGGATATTATAGCGGCTGCCATTTCAAAAAATAGGTATTTAGAAAAACTCGTGCTGCTCGCGCGTTGAAAAAACCCCCGATCGTGCGACAGAGAGCGTTGCAGCTCGCGACTGACTGTAAGCCCCTTCGTACACTAGGCGACGCAAGTCTCCGATACCTTACGATTTTGGTATTCATTGACGCGTGCTTGTGTTCGAACCTCTATGGGTTTGTATTGCGATAGCCGCTTGGATACCGAAGTCGTAAGGTATCGGAAACTTGAGTCGCCTTGTGTACGAAGGGCCTAAGTATTTTTTATATAAAAATTGTCTCTCGGGAGAAAACGTTTTTCACATACTAAATCACGACCAATCTCTTAGATTCTCGTGTCAATCGTTTCAGCATATTATATTCTAGGTTTGTAGGTTTTGCTTTTTTTCTAAAACTTCTTTGTTTTCAAAATACAAAGGTCAAACGATCTTACAAAAAACAAAGCTTCAATGAAGATTTTGTCATAAAAATGGTAACTCTTAGGCGCCTGTAACTTTCAAACTATTATAAATTTTGAAAAAAAGAAAACCTATAAACCTAGTTTTTTACTGTGTCAGAAGCATTCCAAAAAATCATTGAGATAGGATAACATTTAGGGGCAGGAAAACGTTTTCTCTTTTAGTATGGACGAGCGCTCGGTAGACGATTGTCTTAATAATATTCTAGTATCCTTTTGCTTGATACGTAATGTAATAATTAGAATAGAATAGCACCACCCCATCTCTACCCATGGGTGTCGTAAAAGGCGACTAAGGGATCATGAGGGTGGTTGATAATTATCATTCTACAACCATCAGCTTAGGGACGTTCCTATCTCTCGCCGATTGTGGCGGTCCCCCGTTCCATTGGATACAGAGAGGTAGGGATAAGAGTGCACCTGTGTATGCGCGCACACTGTCGTTTTAACGTTTCGTGCACTTAAATATCTCCTGCGCAATTGACTTGGCTCTGACAATGGACTCCGACTCGAACGAAAGTCCTGTAGCGATGGACAGAGGTAGAGAGGTCTGGTTGTGATGCCAACCAGGCTTTGTCTGATGTCTGCATGCAGGCGGCTCAGGGAAGATGGTCGCTTTGCACTGCATTGGGTTAATAGTGCAATTCGGCAGCTCCCTGGGTGACGAAGCAGCTCTATTTAGAGAGGCCCTGCTTCCCCCGGTCCGGGGAGGGGACTAGAAAAGGTGTCCTAAAAAAGGCTTAACCCATCATACTCGGAGGTAGTAACCACGGCTGTCTCTGCATCACTCACACGTGGTCGAAAGATACAAAAAAGAATGAATAGGCTCAAGATCTTTAACACCCACAATATGACATTTGCAGCGTGGAATGTACGCACCCTCCTTGATCGCGAGAGTAACTTGGGTCCTCCTCGAAAAACCGCCCTCGTGGCCCGTGAACTCCGACGTTATGGTGTAGATATTGCTGCTCTCAGTGAGACGCACCTGGCCGACGAGGGGGAGAGAGTGGAGCGCCTGGGCGGCTATACTTTCTTTTGGAAAGGTACTCCGTCTTCAGAGCCTAGGAGATCCGGTGTTGGTTTCGCAATCAGAAATGATATAGCCAGTAAATTGGAGGAGTGTCCTGTTCACATCTCGGACCGCGTTACTACCCTGCGCCTTCACTTAGCTAATGAAAACCACCTTAATGTCATCAGTGTTTATGCGCCAACAATGGACAAGGATGATGACATCAAGGGCAAGTTTTATGAAGAAGTTACGCAAACCTTATCAAAAATTCCTCTCAGGGAGCAAATACTCTTGATGGGCGACTTTAACGCGAGAGTCGGGCGTGACTTTGAAGCTTGGCCTAAGGTTTTGGGAAGACATGGTGTTGGCAACATGAATAGTAATGGACAACTCCTGCTGTCCCTTTGTGCCGAATTTGAGCTGACCATCACCAACACCGTGTTTAGACTCCCGGCAAAATATAAAACCACGTGGATGCATCCGAGGTCGAAACATTGGCATCTGATCGACTATGTCATTGGCCGACAAAGTGACATTTCCCAAGTGCATGTCACTCGCGTTATGCGTGATGCTAATGCGGTGTGCTCTACGGACCACCGTCTTGTTGTTTCCAAAATGAAGCTCCGACTGTATCCTCCTTGCAGATCACAAGGTGTGAAGCCTAAGAGACTAGATATACAAAATTGCAAAGTCTAGAGGTGCGGAAGAACTATGCACAGGCAGTTGGTGAATCGATCCGAAATGTAGACATTGCGAATGGTGATTCTGTGGCTAATTGGCATAAGCTCTCATCCAATTTAGTTGCGGCTGCCTCGCAGACACTGGGTATAAAACCTAGCAGACACGAGGACTGGTTTGACGACAATGATGAAATTTTGTCAAAAGCTATTCGGAGTCACCGATCTCTCTTACGTCAGCATCGGGACGACCACCAAGCGGAGCAAGTCAAGCAAAGTGGTGCCGTGCTGCGGAGATATGTACGAGAAGTAAAAGACCAGTGGTGGCGGCATAAGGCCGAGCGCATGCAGTGGCTTGCTGATACTCAACAGTTGGGTGCTTTTTATGATGAGGTCCGCAAAATTGTTGGTATAGCGATTCGTACTAAAGTACCCCTGAGATCCCTCGATGGTACACAACTGCTTATCAACAAACAAGATGTACTCAAAAGATGGGCGGAGCATTTTAACATCTTACTCAATGTTGACCGAGCCGCGGATATTTCTTATATCAACTCGATGGCATCGCTTCCCACAGTCAACAAGCTGGACGACCCACTAAGTTTGCGCGAGGTTATTGTTGCAGTTCAACAACAGCAGAACAAAAAAGCGGTCGGCATTGACAATCTGCCTGGAGAACTATTAAAGTATGGGGGTGTGGAATTGCACGAAACCATCTGGAAGCTCTTTGTTCAGATGTGGGATGAGGAGCGAGTACCTGATGACTTTCAAGTCTCTCGTGTTTGCTCTCTTTACAAGAACAAAGGTGACAAATGCGATTGCAATTCTTATAGAGGAATCTCCCTTCTGACGTCTCAAGGAAAAGTTTTTGCGCGAATTTTGCTTAACCGCTTGATGCCCTTGTCTGAAGACATTTTGCCTGAAACCCAATTTGGCTTCCGGCCTAACCGAGGCACATGTGAGGCCATCTTCTCTGTACGCCAACTCCTAGAGAAGAGTCGAGAGCAGGGTCAACCTTTGTACCTTTGTTTCGTTGACTTGGAAAAAGCTTTTGACTGTGTGCCTCGAGAAGCCTTATGGGTGGTATTGAGAAAACTTGGATGCACGGACAAGTTTGTAAGAATGATCCGACTCCTGCATGATGGCATGCGTTGTTGTGAAAAGAACTCTGAATCTTCGCCCTGTACACTGACAGGGCGAAGATTCAGAGTTCTTTTCTGGAAGCTGCGGCGTAAAGCAAGGTTGCGTACTCGCGCCAACTCTGTTCGCCCTATACTTTGCAGTCGTAGTTCGGGATACCTTGCAGACTTTATCCGAGGGTATTCGTATCCGTTTTCGTATCGATGGCGGTGGTGTCTTCAACCTAACTAGACTTAAAGCACACACCAAAGTGTCCCACGTGACTATCACTGAGATGATGTATGCAGATGACTTGTGCTTTGCGGCGGAATCCCCAGAAGGTTTACAGAGACTTATGTCGAGTCTTGATGAGTCATGTCGTAGATTTGGGCTTAAGATCAGTGTGAAGAAGACCGAAGTCATGGCTCTTGATACACTGAACAGTCGCCCTGTCGACATTAAACTCGGTGACGTCTCGCTTAATCAGGTAGACAAATTCAAATATCTGGGCAGCACTATAACATCTAAGTGCCTCCTTGATAACGAAGTCAACAGCAGAATTGGAGCAGCTGCTGCGGCCTTTGGCAGACTTCGTGCCAAGGTGTTTCGCTCGCATGACATAAAGCGCTCCACGAAGATAGCTGTGTACATGGCAATAGTTCTGCCAAATCTCTTGTATGCCTCCGAAACATGGTGCCTATACCGCAAGAATATTCGCACATTAGATAAATTCCATATGAAATGCCTACGTGACATTATGAACATCCATTGGTCTGACTGCCGTGCCGATTGTATTGACTTGCCGTGGGGCGCCGGCTTAGAATTGCGCTCCCCCAAATCATCCCGTGGGTGTCGTAAGAGGCGACTAAGGGACAAACCGGAGGTCGGGCAGCAGCGTCCTCCGTGTACTGCACATCCTCACTGCGATCGCCAACCCGCCTGCCAAGCGTGGCGATTAAGGCAAATTACCCCCTAATGAAAACCACAGAAACCAGGCCCCCAGTCCCCGGCAGCTCCGCTATCCCTGGCGCGGGTAGCGGTCAAGGTAACGGCGGAGCAGGGGGTGCTAAGAATCTCCGGAAGAGATCCGGCTACCCACCCCCACGACGACTGGCCCTGGTAACACACAACATACGCACATTGAGGACTGACGAAAAGATCTGCGAGCTGGAAGAGGAGCTGAGCAAGTTACACTGGGACATTATGGGGTTATGCGAAGTCCGTAGAGAGGAGGAGGACACCGTAACCCTGAAGTCTGGTAACTTGCTATACTACCGAGAGGGCGACCAACAGTCCCAAGGTGGTGTCGGTTTTCTCGTTCACAAGTCCCTCGTAAACAATATAATAACCATCGACAGTGTGTCGAGCAGGGTGGTATACCTAATACTCAGAATATCCAAAAGATATTCGCTGAAGGTCATTCAGGTATACGCACCGACCTCGTCACACTCCGATGATGAAGTGGAGACTATGTATGAGGACGTAAGTAGGGCCATACATAGCTCCAAAACCCACTTCACTGTTGTTATGGGGGACTTTAACGCAAAGTTGGGCAAGAAAAGCGGTGATGAATTGAGAGTGGGGCAATTTGGATATGGGCAACGGAACCCTAGGGGACAGAGGCTGGCCGACTTTCTGGAGAAAGAGGAACTCTTCATGATGAACTCTTTCTTCCAGAAGCCGCCTCACAGGAAATGGACCTGGCTGAGTCCCGATGGTTTCACGAGAAACGAGATAGACTTCTTCATGACCGACAAGAAACGGATATTCAGTGATGTCTCTGTGATCAACAGGGTAAAAACCGGTAGCGATCACCGAATCGTAAGAGGCTCGCTGAATATCAATGTTAAACTTGAAAGGTCCAGCCTGATGAAGTCTACGCTCCGACCTACTCGGCCCCATATTCAAAACCCCGAAAGCTTTCAACTCGAGCTCTCTAATCGCTTTGCTTGCCTTGAGAACTTAGTGTCAGTGGACGAGATCAACGACGGGCTAGTGGAAACTGTCCGCACGGTAGGGTCTAAGTTTTTTAGACCCTGCCGTAAAGATAGACCTCAGAAATTGACCGAGCAAACCTTAAACCTCATGGCTGAACGACGTTTGCTACAGTTGCAGTCTTCCGATGACGCGAAGTCATATAGGCAGCTCAATAAACGTATATCTAAGTCCTTGCGACACGATCTGCGTCTCTTTAATACGAATCGTGTTAAAGAGACCATACAGCGAAACCAAGGCTCTAAAGTGTTCGCAAAGGACAAGTCTATTGGGCAGAGCCAGATGACAAAACTGAAACGGGAGGATGGCAGCATAGCGTCGACCAAAGCAGAGGTTTTAGGCGAGATCGATCGAGATAGGTTCTATGGACAGTTATACACTTCGGTCGCAAAGCCCGTTGACAGCTTGGTAGGAGATCCAAGAGCCAAGCTGTCCCGACATTATACCGAAGATATCCCGGACATCAGTCTGTACGAGATTAGGATGGCCCTGAAGCAGCTTAAGAACAACAAGGCACCGGGCGAGGACGGAATCACTTCAGAGCTTCTGAGAGCGGGTGGAACACCGGTACTTAAAGTCCTCCAGAAACTCTTTAATTCCGTCCTCTCCGAGGGCAAAACGCCTGAAACATGGAGTAGAGGTGATGTGGTGCTGTTCTTCAAAAAAGGTGATAACAGCCTATTGAAGAACTACAGACCCATCACGCTTTTAAGTCATGTTTACAAGCTGTTTTCAAGGGTTATCACGAACCGTCTCGAACACAGACTTGATGACTTCCAGCCTCCCGAACAAGCCGGTTTCCGAAGAGGCTATAGTACCATAGACCACATCCATACGCTGCGGCAAGTTATACAGAAGACCGAAGAGTATAACTTGCCATTATGCTTAGCGTTTGTGGACTATGAGAAAGCCTTCGATTCGGTGGAAACATGGGCGGTACTTGAGTCACTCCAGCGATGCCATATTGACTATCGGTACATCGAGGTGTTGAAGTGCTTGTATAATAACGCCACCATGTCGGTCCGAGTACAGGAGCAGAGCACGAAGGCGATTCCATTGAGAAGAGGCGTAAGACAGGGGGACGTTATCTCCCCGAAACTGTTTACTGCCGCAATGGAAAACGCCTTCAAGCTCCTGGAATGGCAAGGACTTGGCATCAACATCAACGGCGAATACATCACTCACCTTCGGTTTGCCGACGACATCGTAGTCATGGCAAAGTCGATGGAGGAACTCAGCATGATGCTCGATGGCCTCGACCGAGTTTCACAACGGGTGGGCTTGAAAATGAACATGGACAAGACGAAAATTATGTCAAATGCCAATGTTGTGCCCACCCCAGTCTCTGTTGGAAACTCGGTACTCGAAGTTGTTGACTCATATATCTACTTAGGACAAGTAGTGCAGTTAGGTAGGTCCAACTTCGAGAAAGAGGTCAACCGCCGAATCCAACTCGGTTGGGCAGCGTTCGGGAAACTACGCAATGTCTTTTCGTCCGACATACCTCAGTGCCTCAAGACGAAAGTCTTCAACCAATGTGTGTTACCAGTGATGAGTTACGGCACCGAAACGTGGTCTTTCACTATCGGCCTCATCTCAAAGCTCAAAGTCGCTCAACGAGCTATGGAGAGGGCTATGCTAGGTGTTTCTCTACGTGATCGAATCCGAAATGAGGAGATCCGTAGACGAACTAAAGTCACCGATATAGCCCACCGGATTAGCAAGCTGAAGTGGCAATGGGCAGGCCATATTGCTCGCAGAGCAGATGGCCGATGGGGTCGAAAAGTACTAGAGTGGAGACCACGGACTAGCAAGCGCAGCGTAGGACGTCCACCAGCAAGGTGGACAGACGACCCCATAAAGGTCGCCGGAAGACGCTGGATGCAGGTCGCTTCCAACCGGTATCTGTGGAGATCAAAAGGGGAGGCCTATGTTCAGCAGTGGACGTCCTATGGCTGAGATGATGATGATGATGATTGGTCTGACCGTGTTCGTAACACGGAAGTATTACGGCGAGCTAATGTCGGTGGTATAGAGGCCTATATAATGCGGCGGCAGCTGCGGTGGGCTGGCCATGTCTCCCGAATGTCTGACGGCAGAGTGGCGAAGCGCATCTTCTACTCAGAACTGGAGGATGGCAAGCGGAAACAAGGCGGCCAACTCCTTCGATAAAAAGATGCGCTTAAGCGTCACATGAAGCGATGTGACCTAGACACGTCACAATGGGAGGCAATGGCCGCAGACCGGTCACTGTGGAGGCATACCGTGAGCACTCAGGTGTTTGCGTTTGAAAGACAACGTAAAGCAGAGCTCGATGCTAAACGAGACGAGCTTAAGGCCCGACCACCCGCGGCCATCCAATATAATTATATCGGAGGGGTGCTGACTTGCAGTGAATGTGGACGCACCTTCACTGCAAAAATTGGCTATGTCAGTCACCTGAGAGCACACCAGCGAGGATCTCAATAGGAAGATCCAAGTCGCTGTGGCCGAAATCGGTCAGGATCATATAGATATATATTATAATGTAATAATTATTTGTATTGGTAATGTATTGTGCATTTATATGTATGTATGCAAAATCATAAGTAAACTGATCACTACAGCACACATAATCAGTCAGCATACATACTTCCATGCTGACTGATTTTATTTTTCTTTTCGATTGAAAATAGTGCGGATTGACAGATCACACAATGTCTACATGTAAATTTTAATGTAGGTATAATTGCCATTTTGAGAACACTCTCAGTTGTTACTAATATCTAATAAATTACAATAATATAATTTATCATCATAAAATAAAGCGTGGTTTCCTGGGTATAAACCTGATTAGGGCCGATACCATAACTTTTCATAAAGAGACCCGTTTTATATTGTCATAATTTATAACAAGAACGCTTGTGTCCCTCAGTCGGACATTATTAGGAGAATCGAAGCCGCTCAACTTTTAAAAGGAATTTAAACGAAAAACTTTTGAACGACCAATTTCAGTCGTAAACTTTTTACAAAGACCAATTACAGAAGTATACTGATTAATTTAGGTTTATGAACGATGCTTACTACGAGTACTTTGAACTAACACAAATGAATGAAACATGTTAGTCATTTAAAAACTATGTTCTTTTGAAAAAAAAAAAGCTTTTTTTCTTTAGATAGACAATGTACTCGTCAAGACGAATCAAACGAGTCTAAACGCGATGGGTTTGCGGCGTTTCATTACAGAGTTCCTATGGCCACCTTCCAGTTCCATCATCAGATCAGCTCCATGTCTATATTGTCCATCATAATATTGCATCGTAACGCGATATACTCGTACGTAATTAAATGTGCAAAATTTCAGCTCATTCGGAAACCGGGAAGTGAATGAAAAACTGAAGATTTGATTATAGACAACGGGGCAGGTAAAACTAAATAAAAGCTTGTAAAAACGACACGAAAGAAATCAAACATTCATCTAGATCAGTAATTTAATCTAGAAATAATATTTATTGGCTATCATATATACGTACAAACAACAAAAATACAGACCATCATTTGTAGTTCGGTTAAGGCAAAATATGAAGCAATAATTCCCAAAACAATATTAGTTTCTGTAAGATAACTTTATTTCTCTCATACTGTTTCTATCGGTATGAGAAAAAAAAGTTGTAAGTATCTAGTTATTTCAATCAAACTTTATTGAATAACAAGCTTAGCCTCAAATCTCACAGTAAAGGTAACGCGAGACGATTTCCGGCCACCGTAGGCGCGGGCATGCGGACGGCGAGTAATGGGCGACTCGCTGTCCGATCATGAACTATGCCCGGGTCGACGGCGGCGTGTCGTTTTCCACTCGCGCCTCAAAAAGCTGTCAGCAATAATTATGACGGGGGCCAAAGAACACCAAAGTCAAAGTGTGACCCGGAACGTAAAGGGCTGTTGAAGGACACCGTGGATTTTTGACAGTACAAGTCTGACAGTCCTTCCCGTCCTGCCCTGGGTAATCATGATCATCATCATATCAGCCGTAAGACGTCCACTTCTGAACATAGGCCTCCCCTATAGACTTCCAATAAAACCGGTTGGAAGCGGCCTGCATCCAGCGTGATCCTGTGGTCTTCATAAGATTGTCTGCCCACCTTGTTGGTGGACGTCCTACGCTGCGAGAGAACCTGACGGCCCCACCAGCCATCAGTTCTGCGTGCCATATACCCTGCCCACTGCCATTTCAACTTGCTAATTCGTTGGGCTATGTCGGTTACTTTGGTTCGTCTACGAATCTCCTCATTTCTGAGTCGATCGCGCAGAGAGACACCGAGCATAGCCCTCTCCATAGCTCGTTGGACTATATTGAGCTTACTTATATAAGACTTTATGACAGGCCTGTTGGTCTAGTGGTTTGTGACCCTGACTGCTATGCCGGAGGTCGTGGGTTCGATTCCCACACAGGACAAATGTTTGTGTGATGAGCACGATCATTTGTTCTGTGTCTGGGTGTAATTTATCTGTAATATGTATGTATTTATAAATTATATAAGTATGTTTATCAGTTGTCTAGTACCCATAACACAAGCTCTGCTTAGCTTGGGACTAGATGGCGTTGTGTGATAGTTGTGGAATACATAATAATAATAATATTAATATAATAATATTCCACAACTATCACACAACGCCATCTAGTCCCAAGCTAAGCTATATATTATTATTATGTTATTATCATTATTACTTATAGTAAAAGACCACGTTTTGGGTTAGAGAACTCATTTGATGATTTTACAACGTTAAAAAAAGGTAAAAAGATCGAAATAAACCTTTAAAGTCGACCTAGGTACATTCATGAATGGTGACGTCCCACATTCCTTATCGCACACGTTTGCAGGTATTCAAATTATTACATGCACCTTTTCAAAACGACTGAGGTGTGCGAAGGAGCGATAGTCCGTCGTTTTCCACTCGGAAGCGCTTGAGAGCGCTTTAAAGCTTTTAAAAATATTGCTGCTATATTATGGATGGAAGCGCTGGAATGCTGCAATCACGTGGAAAGTTCACCGTGCATGTGTCACGGACGAGTAAATGTGGATGAATTTAAATATTTAGTTAGAATTTTATTTGGAATGTAACGGGTTAACTCGTTATTTTTTCATTGGCATAGACAATCACAAATAAATTATGTTTATGCTACCTTAATACAGTCATGTTGTTCCGGATACGTTTCGAGGGTATCTCCTTTTTCTGAGATATATCCATGACGTGCTCGGCAGTGCTAACTAATTAACTGCTAAGTAATTGAAAAAACTCATAATGGAATCAGAACCTACTTTATGGAAATCCATTTTGTGGAAAATATTGACACTCGAGCGGTGGTTGTCACCATCTGAACAATTCTTGAAGATTTTTTTTCTAATCAGGGGTAAGGAACCTTACTTTGTTTCTTATAGATACCTAGTTATTAAAATAAAAAATAAGTAGTTAATGAAGTATGTAAGGTCATCAATCAATAACGTTTATTAGTAAATAAATAGATGTTTTCGAAGAAGGAAATATCGCAAAGAACTTCTATATCAAAACTTTTTGGTGAAATTTATCCAAAGAGATGTTGAATTAGTCAAGCCCTAATCGTTATTAAACCCCTGAAAGTTATAATATCAGCGATATCCGGTAATTGGAAATAGGCACCAAATCGAGAAATCCGGGAAAATGTAATCAACAGTAATAGTAGAATCTATACTAATAGGGTGGCTAGTCGCGGGACTCTCATAAGATAACCTGAACCTGGAACGTAAAGGGCTTTTGAAGGATCACCGTGGATCTTAGTCAGTACAAATCTGATAGTATGGGTCCTCCCGATTCATTTGATGATTTTACTCTTTTTTTACATGGTAAAATCATAAAATGAGTCCTCCCACCCAGGGCAGGGCGGGAGGGACTGTGAGACTCGTACTGACTAAAATCCACGGTATCCTTCAATAGCCCTTTACGTTCCAGGGTCACGGTAATTCGATAAGTCCAGCGACCATGATTTGACTACGATAAAAAAGGGTGGGTCATAGTCACCCATTATTGTGGTTTCGAAATCACAGTCTGTTTCGATTCTCAAATTGAATAAAGTAGTAGCAGTCGCAAGTAAGCTTAGCTTGGACTAAGTCTAAATTCGCAACAAGTCCAAAAAGGAGTAAAAAAGTAGTAAACACTATTCATAAACATAGAACTGAAAGAATCGTGCACCATCAAAGCTTCTTTAATTCAAATAAAACGTCGTAGACTTCAAAAAACGTGGCACTAACAAAACGTTTATTATATGTCAAGATGTTTTTAAACAAAGGAAGCTTTTAGTAAATCTGGACGCTGTGGGAGACATTTTAGGAGAACAATAAGATAAGGACATGCTCCATACAAAGAGATGACTGAATGTTGAGAAAAATGAAAGATTTTATTTGTGTCATGTACTTGTTTTACATCTTTTACATTCCCTTTTGTTGGTTTAGCCCAACATTAAACAGGTTAGGAGTTAGTTTAACGATGACGGCCTTTTAGTACTGTATTACCTACATTAAACTTAGTACTTAGTAAGACTTCGCTAAAACAGTTTTAACGAGCATTATTCTGTTGGACGCTAGCTTAGGAGTTATGGTATTTTTTCGCAATGTTTTCACTCAGTCAAACGATTTACATCGAGCAACAATGCTTACTAAAGCATTTGCATTGTGAGGAATGCGGCATATTTTCCCCAAAAATAATGACAATGTGACGTGAAATCGTAAGACGTGTAACAATCACTTTACGCTTGCCTCACACGACGCAATTTCAACGCGACGCAAATCTAATATAGCGGAGTACGTAGCCCAACGCAAGAACGCCGGACTTGTAAGCCACGAGTTTCGGGTTCGATCCTTACTTGTGAATTTGTGATAATAGGTATTCTTTGGGTCTCAGGACTAACGAATTACCGTGACCCCGGATTATAAAGGGCTATTGAAGGACACCGTGGATTTTAGTCAGTACATGTCTTACAGTCCCTCCCGCCCTGCCCTGGGTTCGATCTTATTTGATTATATTACCGCGTCTAAAGAAGTCTCCGATAGGTACCTTACGACTTTGGTGTCCAGGCGACTATCGCAATACAAATCCATAGAGGTTCGTACGCAAGCACGCGTCAAAGGATCGTAAGGTATCGGAGACTTGCGTCGCGTTGTGTCCGAAGGAGCTTATAGGTAAGCGTCCACAGGTCCGCATCGCACGTATCGGACGCATCCCACGTAACGGATTTTAGTTTGCCTTGTATAAAAACTCATACAACAGCGTCCACTGATCCGCACAGTACGAACCGCTCATCGGCAATGCCTACAAGCGATGCGTACTGATGACGTCATACGGAATGTCGATCAGTGGACGCTACTACGACTTCTTCATCGCTTTCCTTAATTCTAACTAACACTTTCCGCACGTACGATCTCTACGAAAATCTTAATGAAGGCGGTGGCATCGACAATCCGATTGCTGATACTCGCGTCAGCAATCCGATCGCTGCCGATACAGTGGACGCAGTCAAATTAATCCGTTTGATGCGATGCGTCCGATACGTGCGATGCGGGCCTGTGGACGCTTGACTTAGCGCTTGGGACGCGCGGGTGCGCGCATTTAGCGGCGCGGCTTGTCTTATCAAGCGCCGAGGAAAGACAGCATTAGAAATGTGACATGCAAATATAATTACTTACAACAAGCTAACACTGATACCTGTTATGTTCGTTGGCTCTGTCGAAATATTTACATTGAGTCATGACAATTAAGAGAAAACACACGGAGAGATTTTAATAGAGATTTCAACGCGGTTTATATGTTTGTTTCGTCTTGGAACGCACATTTACATCGTTCTATAATCCGAAATAATTAAATACAAGCTGAACTGTTATATATTTAGAAACACATAGGTATAGTTCCAGCCATACAAACAGTGCACAAACATACATTTGTCAACTGTCTCGAACACAAACGGTTTCTGAGCAAAGACAGTAAATTGAACATACGCGCATAAACTCAAGCCTTTTTTCTATAGGGTAGCCTGCTATGATATCAACTTTTTATGCTCATCATCATCATCATCATCAGCCGGAAGACGTCCACTGCTGAACATAGGCCTCCCCCTTAGACCGCCACGCCGAACGACAATTCGCCACTTGCATCCATCGGCTGCCCGCGACCCTCACGATGTCGTCGGTGCACCTAGTGGAAGGCCTGCCTACGCTGCGTTTTCCGGTCCGTGGTCGCCACTCGAGAACTTTTCTTCCCCATCGGTTGTCATCAGTTCTACGAGCGATGTGGCCTGCCCATTGCCACTTCAACTTGCAAATTTTATGAGCTATGTCGGTGACTCTGGTTCTTTGCCGAATATCCATGTTCCGGATTTATTTCCATTTCTTTTTATGCTCATTTGGCCGCATATAATATCAAACCCGCACGCGTACATCCTCCTAAGACATCTCATGACGTTGCCACTCACATCTGCCCTGTAAAGGACTTTACCCCCGGCGCGATGCGACGCGATTCGACCAATTCCAACTACAAGTAAAAATCAATCTTACCACTACGACATTATGACATAAAACAAGTTGTTATCCACGGGTAAATGAAAAACAAAACACGATCGCCACGACGACGTCAAGTCAATAGAATTGCGTTTTTATTTTTTAGTAGCAAGGTTGATTTTTACTTGTAGTTAGAATCGGTAAAGTCCCTAAGTTGCCTTTCTTTGAAACTTTTAACGCCTTTCTCTGATTTACAATAGGATGACAAGGCAAGACATAGGAAAAACTCTTCTTGCATTCTCTTTAAAAAAATCACAACGTTTTTAAACCGAAACGTTCTCTTGTAATTGCCAATACCTACATTAATATTTCAATATAGTACTAAATGGCAATGCCCTATGTATGGGATACAACGTATGCCCAATTTTACCTTAGGACCTACTTTATCAACCACCTCCGACAAACATAGTCAACACGTCTTTGAGGTAAAACAATACATCCAATTTGCTCTCAAATTACATCCAGCCTCCTTCGATAGGTACGCACTCTTAATTGGTTTTATAACACCTGCCTTTGATCGATAAGAACTAAACACTACTTCTTTCAATTCAAAGTCTTTGAACACGGCGGCGAATGACATGAACATACACGATTTGATCAGAAGCTCTTTGACAAAGAAATTCAATTTACAAACGTCTATTAATTGAGCTAGACTGGTGTGAATTACAACCCATTTTAGCTCATTAGAAGAGGGCTTGAGTCTAAAAGGTAAGAATTAATTTATGAAAATTAATGATTCCTGCATTTTTTATTGAGGTTAAATGTGTGCATTCGCTGCGAATATTCACATACTAGGAATATTTGCGAAAAGGGCATTTGCAGAGATTAGTCGCTGTGTGTACCCGAAGCTTTAGTCAGAATGCCTTAAATGTCAGACAACCAGTCTTACCAAAGAGCATCGTATTACTCAGTAACTGAGTTGTGCAGGTCAGATAGGCATAGGGTTGCCATCTCTAAAATTTGGAAATCAGGAAAAGACGCGTGAAAAACCCCGGAATTTAGAGTCCAGAACCCGGACATAAGCCGAAGTGCGCACCGTGGCAACTGCGTCGTTGGGGTGATGTTTGAAAAGTCGCGGGCGGCCCAAAACTTTAAATTTTTAGACCCGCCCGGACAACAAATGAAGTCCCCCCCGGACGATCCCCGGATGCCCTATAAATTACTATGACAAATCCGATGAAACCCGGGTGGATGGCAACCCTAGACATGCAGTCACTCCATGTATAATACTAGTATCCAGTTGCAGCAACATATAAACTACATGTCTAATTGAAACCGGTTACTTGGAAATTCGTTTTGGGTTAGAAATAAATCGAATTAACAAGTCATGGGCTCGTCTGGGCCTTGAATAGTTAAATTGCAACGAATGTAGTGTTGTCTGTATCAAACCTAAGTTTTCAGTGGCGTGTTCAAACACTTTGTTCATTAATGTTGCGCATAGCCAGAGCCTTCATAAACAACCCTTACAACAAACACTTTTACTAAGGTTAAATAGACGCGCGGGCATTTGGGCGGCGAATAATGGGCGACTCGCTATCCGATCATGGATCATGACCGGGTCGACGGCGGCCATTGCACGCGCGCCTCCAAGAGTGTCAGCATTATGACGGGGGGTCCCCGTCTTGCACTTGACCACCTGGTCAGTAGTTATTTATATTTCTCGCAATGAACACAATACGAACAAAAATAAATACATATAGTTGTATATTGGAAATTAATAACCAAACAAACAAAAGCTTATTTTTTTATCGTGGTAAAATCATCAAATGCGTCCTCCCACCCAGAGCAGGGCAGTAGGGACTGCCAGACTTGTACTAACTAAAATCCACGGTGTCCTTCAAAAGCCCTTTACGTCCCGCCATCAAATAAATAAAAGCTCACTTTGAAAATGTCTTCCAGATAACTTATTAATTAATAATCAATTTTCTGTAAGGAAGACAGCAAAGAGCAGGTAAACGGTTTACTAGAACAGAAGTTGTAATAAAGTCCGTTTCATCTTTAATAACTATCACTTCTAAACTTAAAGTTCGAGTGCCAAAGAACTTGGCAAGTCAATAGTTGTTAGTTAAAGTTTATAAGTTCTTCAATTGATGGACTCTCTCTGAAGTTTCAAGTAATTTGTGGGTTTCAAGAATTGTTCTCGATTAAATTAATGTTTTACAAATGGATTGAATTGAACAATATAACATCAGGGATAGGGCGATACGCTTCAAGTGGAGTTGGGCAGAGCATCTGGCTAGATGTGGAGACGGCAGATGGAGTTAGGTTTTGACCAAATGGTGGCTAAGGTTCGGCCAAAGAAACCAGGGCCGCTCAAAAGCCCGTTGGGTTGACGATATCGTCAAGATCGCGGGGTGTAGATTGGATGAGAGATGCGTAGAACCGAGAGATATGGCAAAAAAGGGAAGGCCTATACCCAGCAGTGGGTAAAATGATGATGATGATGAAATGGATTGACTTACAATTGGAGAAGATCGTTGGTAAAAAATAACAGCTGCTCGATCTTCAAGGTTGAAGCTCCGTGGTGTGTCACGAGTAAAAAAGATTATGTAGGAGTTACCGCGGGCGGAGACAAGTTGCTTAAAAGAAAAACAATACTTACCCATGTTTTTCTAAACCCCTAATGTACGTTGAGTGTAATTCATTTTCTTATTAAAAGTATTACCTACATGAAAAATGTTTTCTTTTTTAGGTAGAATCGTGTATGTGAATATTATTAAACACCACCCACTACGTCTTTTCGTCTTTCTATTCCCGGGTCTAACTGGGATTATTTTGAGAAAATCTATTTATATATCCAAAAATAATTGAGACTTCTACCACTTCTAGTAACGAAGTTTCATAACAACTATCAACTTCAAACTACACCTTATTGGTCAAATTCCGTAAAAGAACCGTCATAAAAAGAACCCGCACCACGCATGCATTTGAGATTTCGCGATGAGTGAGACTTTTCGCATATATTTTTAAGAAACAGAATCAGATACTTCTACATTATCTAAAACAAAAACATATTATAAGCTTCTATTATTAGATAAATATAACTTACGCCTCAGAGATGAGAGCCCTCAGCTTGCAGAACACGATACCCAGGCTGTAGGGGTACTGGTGCCAGGAGACCGACAGATCGTTGGGAAGACCTGCAACAAAGGAGGTTCTGCTGTCAGCTACTGGTTTATAACTCTTTATTACATAATCATCATCTAGGTATTCTGCCTAGCCTTTTCCCAACTATATTGGGGTCGGATTCCAGTCGAACCAGATGCAGCTGAATATCAGTATTTAACATGGAGCTACTGTCTATCGGACCTCCACAACCCAGTAACTGGGTAATACGTTACCCCATGGTAAGACTGGTTGTCAGACTTTAGAGCTTCTGACTAACAGTAAAGTATTACAATAACGTAAAGCCGTTGGTCCCGGCTGTCATTTGTAGATCTTTGACAGCCGGGACCAACGGCTTTACGTGCTTTCCGAGGCACGGAGAAATTCGCTATGGCAGATGATCCATAGACCAACCTCGGCAAGCGCGGCTTAATCCGGAAGATCGGCCTGTGCAGTTATTTAGCCACGAGCGCCTCATTTTAATAAATACTGTTTGCGTGCAATTAAATATTATAAGGATAATTTAGTGATGGGCCGGAGGGAAGAAAAAAATGGGAGGGAAAAAAAAGATTGGGAAAATATGGGAAAATAAAATAAATTCCCGGAATTTTCCCAAACGACGGGAAAATAAATATTGAACCAATAACAATGTTAAAAATATGTAAATTATTATTGTATTAGGTGGTAATACGGTGGTAGTAAGGCCTGCAACGGCTGGGTCATGCCAGTATTGATGTAGGTACTCTTTTGACATACTCATGGACTCAAACAGAACTTAATTGTACGGACCCTCGTATCCAAGGCGATAGGAGGGTCCGTACATTGCTTACTGCATATCGAATGCATCACTCACGGTCTTCGGTTATGAGATTGTATATTCGAGGTTGAGATTTTCTAAACGTTAAGACTTACCACAATCGTGAGATATGCAATCTCAGTGAATATTTCCTAAAAGCCGACGTGGGAATGCATCGAGATGTAGTAGCGGTGGACAAGGGCCTTACCCCACTCTCCTGGGCTAAAGAGAAATGGCGCAAACCTGCAGTGCTTGACACTAATGGTCGCATGGAAATGGAAATATGACAGAACAAGGAGCTTCACGGTTTTTCCGGGCCGTACATAGGCCTGATGCAGATGTAGACATATCTGCGTCGGTAGCCTGGCTACGATCCGAGACTCCTTTGGAAAAATCAAAGGTTTTGTCAGAGCAATAATGGATGAAGTTATGATGACATATAACTACCGGAGATTTATTGTGAAGGATAGCAGGGCTGACATATGTCGGGCATGCCACCGTGTCCAGCAGGCGAATCAATCTATCATTGCACGTTTTCTCCGGGTGTTCTCGTCTCGCTAACGGAGAATATTTGCATAGACACAACCCTGTAGCCAGAATAATCCATCAACTTGCTCTAAAATACAACCTTGTGGAATCAGAAGTGCCGTAAGGTATGTGCTCGACCCAGTTCTTGAAAGTGGCAATATCACACTGCGATAAGCACGCGCTGCGGGAAGAGCTCCGTCGCGATCTCAGGGCAGTATGGAGGGAGCGACGGTCTCAACAGAGGTCCGGGTACGCTACAATCGCAGCGGTAACACCCTCTCTTAGAGGAGTGGCTGGATAGGCGGCTCGGCGTCCTGACCTACCGCATGACGCAGGTCCTCACCGGACACGGAAGTTTCATGAGGTACATGTGTCGGATGGGGAAGCAGGAAACGCCTGGGTGCCACCACTGCGAGGACCGCCCGGAGGACACGGTGGAGCATACGGTGCAGGACTGCTCCGCTTGAGCAGAGCACCGCCGTGTCCTCACGGCAATAGGCAGAGACCTCTCGCGCCCGGCTTTGGTCGAAGCCATGCTTCGGGGCGAGACCTTCGCTGTCCGACCATGGACCATGCCCGGGTCAACGGCGCGTTGTGTTCCACGCGCGCCTTTTCAAGCATTTATTTTTGACCGTATTAATGAATTTGATTTCTGTTTGAGTTCGTTCACCCGTGTGTAGCGTTCACAGCTGATTCCAATGTTTCCATCACATTTTGCAGACTTTGAACTGGCAATTCATCGAAATACTTAAGAATAACTTATTTTATTAGCCAAAAGAAAAATGCTCAAAAAAAATTTTTTTGATAAAAAAAAAATTGATGATTTTTGAAAAAACATAACAAAAAAAAAAAAATTATGTACTTGGTGTTAACATTTTGTATCTGTGGCAACATTCTGCACAACACTAGTGAATCTGCACATCACTACCCTTGCTAAAAAAGATGGCCACCTTGTGAGTAATGTGTAAGTTTGCGGTGCATTCAATCCAATGTAATCTCATCTTTTATTACAATATAAAACCAATCACTGTCTTTAACTTAAAATCCCGGACCATCCTACATGGTAGCAGTCCGTGGTTCGGGCATTTGATTCGAAAAAACATTAAAAAAGTGTGAGCCGCAAACGTGCTTAAAATAAAATTGCTAAAATCGCAAATAAAATAAAAACCAGTAACCAGTGCTATAAAAATAAAAATAAAAAATGAATCACGAAGAACAACATAATATAGAAAAGCTAATAGATGCTGAATCTTTTCATCTATGGAAGTTCGAAATAACAATTTACCTAAAATCACATGGGCTCGGTGAAGTAACAAATGGCGAAGCTAAATCAGAAGGAAAATTTGATGAACAAAAGGATGCCAAAGGGCAAAAGATTATATTACAAACAATTGACAAGAAATTAAAATCTCATATCTTATATTGCAAATCTGCTCGAGAAATGTACACAAAACTTTGTGACCTGTTTGAAGGAAGCGAGTCAAGAAATAAATCTAAATTACTGCAAGAGTTCTTCAACTATAAATATAATAAACAAACAGTAAATCAGTTAGTAACTGGCATTGAAAATTTAGCTGTGAGGCTAAACAACCTCGGACACAAAATTGATGATGACCTGATCATCTCAAAAATACTTACTTGTTTACCGGAGAGATTTAAGTATTTTGCCACCGCGTGGGAGTCGACACCTAACAATGAAAAGACCTTAGTAAATCTCACAAATAGATTATTGTTAGAGGAGACCCGCAATTCTAACTGCGAAGAACAAATTGCATTCAAAGCTGTAAACAATAAAAAATGTTTCAAGTGTAACAAAACAGGACATTTTCAGTCACAGTGTAAAGTGTGTAACATTTGCAAAAAGTCAAACCATGAAGAAAAAGACTGCAGATTTAAAAATAAAAACAAACAATGCTCAATTTGCAAGAAAACTAATCATGTAGAACAAAACTGTTTCTTCAGAAATAAAAACAATAAAAAAGAAAACAAAGATACAGCACTACTAACAAATGAGACAGCAAATAAGAATAATAAATTAAAATTTATAGTGGATTCAGGAAGCACTTCACACATGACAAATAACATCAACATTTTAAGTAAATATGAGGAACAACCGTCCCAAATATCTGTTGCTAACAATGACACCATACAATCTCAAGGAGCTGGAACTGTACAAGGTATGAACTGTCAACTATTAAAAACTTTATATGTTCCTGATCTCTCACAAAACTTATTGTCAGTCAACTCAGTTACAAACAACAATGGAACTGTGTTGTTTTCACAAAATTATGTTAAAATATATAAAGAAGGACAGTTGATACTCAAAGGAGAAAAAGAAAATGGATTGTACTACATAAATATAAACCAAGACAATCATGAAAATACTCTGTTCTTAGCCAAAGAGAAAAGAACTGCCTTAGAATGGCATAGAAGACTTGGACACCCCGGAAAAGACATATTAGAGATATTACCAAACATGGCTGATGGAATATTGTTAGAAGGAAATAAAAGAATAGAGCAGTGTGAGATATGTATTAAAGCGAAACAAACAAGATTACCATTTACTTCAGAAAGGAAAAGAGCAGAACGACCATTGCAAATCATTCATACTGACATATGTGGTCCATTTGATAAGCTTACTCATGATGGAAATCGATATTTCATAACAATCTTGGATGATTACAGTCATATCACAAAAACATATCTAATGAAACATAAAAATGAAGCTTTTACTATATTAAAGGAGTATATTGAAGAAAAAGAGAGAGAAAAGAATGAAAAAGTATCATGCATAAGATGCGACAATGGAGGAGAATATAGAAGCAATGAACTGAAAACATGGTGTTCAAACAAAGGGATAAAACTGGACTATACTATACCATACACACCACAGTTGAATGGAAAGGCAGAACGGTTAAACCGCACTATACTTGAGAAAGTCAGAGCGTTGCTATTTGACTCAAACATGAAAGATGAGATGTGGGGAGAAGCTGTTTACTGTGCCACCTACCTACTCAATAGGCTGCCCAGTAAAACACTTGATAACAAAACTCCATATGAGATGTGGTATAAGATAAAACCAGATATTTCAAATATACAAGTATTTGGGTGTACGGTGTATGCTAAACAATTAGGACCAGTAAGAAAGTTAGATCCAAGAAGTAAAAGACTAACAATGATTGGATATGCAAACAATGGATACCGACTATGGAACAATGAAAAGAGAAGAATAGAAATACATAGGGACATAATAATATTCAATGAGAATAAAGAAGATAAAATAAAAACAAATGAGGAAAATAAAATAATACAAAGTATAATAAATACAGAAGAAGATATAATAAATACAGAAGAAGATATAACAATTACAGAAGAAAATATAATAAATATAGAAGAAGATATAATAAATACAGAAGAAGATATAACAATTACAGAAGAAAATATAATAAATACAGAAGAAAATGTAATAAATATGGATGAAGATATAATAATTAATAGAGAAGAAGAAAACTTGAACTTAAGAAGACCAGTACAAAATATAGAAGAGCAAAACATAGATATACCTAACACAGAACTAAGCACAAGAAGAAGTAAAAGAACAACAAAAATACCAGAGAAGCTTAAGGATTATGTACTACTTACCTACAAAGAGGCTACCACAGGAGTAGAAAAAGAAAATTGGGAGAAGGCAATAGATTCAGAGAAGGAATCATTAAAGAAAAATAAAACATGGAGTCTAATAGATATATCAGAGGCAGGCAGTAAGAAGATACTCACCAATAAATGGGTATTTCGAGTGAAAGACGACGGTACCTATAAAGCAAGACTGGTGGTAAGAGGATTTGAGCAGAGAGGTATAGACTTTGATGAAATATATAGCCCAGTGGTAAGTCAGTCAGCTCTTAAATCTCTATTTGCTATTGCAGCATCTAAAAATTCTGAAATTGTTACTTTTGATGTTAAAACTGCATTTTTGTACGGCGAATTAGATGATGATATCTATATGTATATACCAGATGGTTATGATAAAGAACCTAACAAAATATGTAAATTGAATAAAGCTTTGTATGGGCTTAAACAAGCACCAATTACATGGAATAAGACTTTTACCAAGACAATGTTAGAACTAGGATTGATTCCTACTAAAACTGATAGATGTGTGTTCACTAATAAGAGTAAAAGTGTAATAATTGCTATATATGTAGATGATGGACTTGCCATTTCAACTAATAAAACAGAATTGGATAACATCCTAAATTGCCTGGAATTAAAATTTCAAATTAAAATATTCAAAAATCCTAAAAATTTTGTTGGTCTAGAAATTTGTAAAGATGACACAGGTATTTCATTAAAACAAGAAACATATATTCAAAATTTACTTAAAAACTTTAACATGATAGATGCTAAACCTACTAGTATACCTTGTAACATTAATAAAGAAACTGATACACAGACAAACATGACATCACAGCAGATTAATTTTCCGTATAGGGAATGTGTTGGTGGATTGTTATATTTATCAACAAGAACCAGACCAGATATAGCAGAAGCAGTAAATAAAGCTAGTAGAAAAATAGAAAACCCTAGTCAGACAGATGTCATAGCAGTAAAGAAAATTTTAAGATATTTAGCTGGAACTAGAGATAAAGGCATAAAATACTTAAAAGGAGGAAATATTAATATGTTAAATGCTTATTGTGATTCAGATTATGCAAATGATGTAACAACTAGACGTAGTACCACAGGTTTTGTTATAATGTTTTCTAATGGACCTATATCATGGTGTTCCAAACGACAACCAATAGTCACTCTGTCATCCACAGAAGCTGAATACATAGCTGCAGCCGATTGCTGTAAAGAAACATTGTATCTAAAATCATTACTTTGTGAATTACTTCATTATAAAATTGACATCATTTTGAATATAGACAACCAGAGTTCTATACAATTAATAAAGACAGGATCATTCAATAAAAGATCAAAACACATAGATGTTAGATATTACTTCATTCATGAACATTTTATAAAAGGAAATATTATTGTTAACTATTGTCCTACAGATCAGCAAGTAGCTGATATTTTTACCAAACCGCTTGGTAAAATTAAATTTGAAGCTCACTGTAACAGATTAATACAGTAAAGAAATTCTAATAAAAATATGTTATATTAAACTAATACATAGTTTAAAGCATATGCTAAATAAATAAAACATTTGTACTGTTAAACTAAGGATTGATTTTAAGCTTACATACATAATAGGAAGTTAGTATTGTTAGTTTTATTCTGAAACATTAAATATGATAGAATATATAGATAAGTACATAATTATAAATATATAACATACACAAATATGTAATAAATTAACATAAGCATATAAAAGGATACTTTCATTTATGAAGTGTTTGGTTTGTTTACTTATGTGTATGAATATAAAACATATATATTACATACATAAATACATACTTTAGTTAAATAGTTAGTAATATAAGTAAGTAAAATAAAATAGTAATTGCAGATTATTTGTTATGTAAAATGTAGTTGCAGAATCTTGCCATAATACACTAATAAGTATTAATTATTTTTCAAAATTAATAAATAATTAAATTTTAAAAAATAGGAGAAGGTGTTAACATTTTGTATCTGTGGCAACATTCTGCACAACACTAGTGAATCTGCACATCACTACCCTTGCTAAAAAAGATGGCCACCTTGTGAGTAATGTGTAAGTTTGCGGTGCATTCAATCCAATGTAATCTCATCTTTTATTACAATATAAAACCAATCACTGTCTTTAACTTAAAATCCCGGACCATCCTACACTTGGTCATTGATACGAGTAAGCACACTAAATTCTTGCAGTAAATTTTAAATTACGTTGAAAATCTGTTAGAGACTCGAGAGTTTACGTTTGCCATTTGTCTACAAAGCAAGACTAAAAAAAATTATAAATTGTTAGATTAGAGCTATGATTATGGCTGTCTATACGTACAATACCCACTTTTCAGCGCACCAAGTAATAGATCTATTTTCAAAGTCAGCTGATTACTATTATAGGTATAAAGCCGCATTTATAGCAAAACTAATATTCAGAAAAAAATCGGTGTGATACTTTTGAGACTTGTTCGAAGTTGATTTGAAGTCTTTTTAAATAAATACGTATCAACAAACATTTCCATACATAAAATTCCTTACTTTTATGCTGTAACCACGCTGTAGCCATACTTTAACAATAAATGTCTTTTTTTTAACCACGACATGCATGCACAGACTCACACAAATGCAAAACTTTGTAAAAAATAAATTAAATTGCATAATTTTACACAAAAAATATTTTCCCGTCATTTGGGAATATTCCCGGGAAGAAATGGGAAAGTATCGGGAATTTTCCCAACTCGGGAAAATTCCCGGGCAAAAACCCATCACTAGGATAATTGTCCTTTTTTGGTGGCAAAATCAATTCAAACATCATTTGATGATTTTACATTTTTTAATGATTTTTGCCCTGGGTAGAGTGCTTGCTTTCTTCAGTTGGATGTTTGTTTGCAACCAATCAATGACCATATTTGTCTTAATATCCAATCAGAAGCAGCCCTCAAAAATAAAGGAACGGGATTTAGATTGATATTAAATATCTATTAATTTCGGACGTTAGACGCTTACCCCCTTATTAATAAACGTGGACTAAATTGACAACCAGGATAATCTTCGGACTAACCATACATTTTTAAGGATTAACCTTGGCGTAACTTAAAACTTTACTTCTTGTTTTATTAATAAGGGATAAGAATGCTTGGACGTAAGATTTATGAGTATTATTCGTTTTTAAACTTGTAATATAACTGAAAAGCTTCAAAACGAAATTATGTACATTAATATAAATAACTTTAGACTCTAAAGTGTGACCTTTTTTTCCTTATGATGATAAATCTCGACTAGAATATTGTGTAACCTTATAAACTTAGTCATAATTTAGAGATGGATCGTCCGTGACTTTGGCCGAGTAGCCGACTAGTCGGCTAAGCAAAAGTTTGTGTCATATAAAACTTGGTATCAATTAAATTTTGAAAAAAAATGCCTTATGCAAACCAAGTAATTCAAAACCTTTGATTTTTTTTGTACAAAAAACAACATTGTATTTATCCTCATTAATTATAATTAATGCCCACTAAAGGAAGAAGACAATTCAAAGATAATTTATTGCTGATTAAGCTTCATAAATATGACAATAAAGGGTATAATTTCTTAGTAGACACCCCAGCACTTTTGGCCGACTGTAAATTATGGGCGACCAGTCGGCACATCACTGGTAATAATATTAGTTACTCGGGGACCATTTATCAAAGAATAATGGTATTTTTGTTGAGGAAATATTTTATTACCTTGCCACGTGGGCGGCGCGTAGCATTTGAAAACAGCTCAAACGACTTGGCCTTTTTATATTCACATTATCAGTAACAGATTAATTGAGAGATTTTTTGGAAAATCCTCGTGAAGTGTCAAACTTCCATTAGCGCAAAACCAGGGCAGTTTGCAAGTCGTTTAAAAATAACCCACAAAAACATGACCTATGATCTTTCTGGCATAACAAAGCTCTAAAATGCTCTCACAAACACGAGCCCTTTTTGAAAGCTGTTTTCAAAGAAAGGGCCTCACTCATACAAATAATCAAGAGGGCCTCGTTACCAATAAGGACGCTCCTCGCTCCGAAGTTTTGGGTCCATGGGAATGTAGATCTATTTTCGGAGGGATGAGTTTATGATTATTATTGTAAATAATCCATTTGTGGTAAGGTTTCGTCAATTAATGTTGCAAGCAAATCTCTTATTTTATAATAGGGCAGACAATAGGTGTTCGGCCTCGATGTATCGATGGAGTGTGTTACCTAATTATGGACGTCAAAGCTTTTAGTTTTCAATTTAACATGGCCTAAATACTTAATTTGTACAATGAGTCATGATTGGGAACTAAAATAGCCAAAGAAGCCTCGCAAAGCTGATGTCACTGACTATCATCTTTGGTCTAGTGCCTCCATTACTCGCGTGAGGGTCTCACGCGAGTAATGGAGGCACTAGACCAACAGCAGCAGCATTTACCTTTAGGTACTATAATATTCTGTGCCAACAGCGACTTGACAGCACCACCTCTAGTTCTCCGAGGCACCGGGACAATGTTCTACATAACTGCTTTGTATGTAGATTCACTTTAGGTGCTCTGAACGTGTCTTTACGACAATACACATTATTTTCGTTCAAATACCTATAGAAAATAGTGTTATGCGAGTCATGCATAGAAAACATTTTCTTCCGGGAAAGTCAAAACTAAAACAAAATGGCGTAAGTAATGTTGTGAAGTCTGACAGGGAATAATGAATAGTAAACGTGGTGCTCCGACTCCAAGTAAAGTTTCGTGTTATGAATTAATTTACCTGCTCTTTTGTAGGAATAGCATTTTCTCGTACCTACCTACAAAAAAGGACCATGTTATCTATACTAATATTTTGAAGCAGAAGAGTTTGTTTGTTTGGTTGAACACGCTAATCTCAGGAATTACTGGTTAAAATTGAGAAAATTATTTTTGCGTTGGATAGTCCATTTATCGAGGAAGGGTATACGTATAATCATCACGCTATAACCAAAAGGAGTAGATGGTTTATGTGAAGTTTGCACAAAATCGGTCGAGCGGTTCTGTAACATATTTTTTGTAAAAAATGAATTCAATAAATGGCGGATCATTTTGTTAAAGGCGTGCTGTCAAAGTAGCGAAGCACGCACCGGGCCGCTAGTATTTCATAAAATATTAAACGCAATAACGCATGCGTAGCGAATTTCAAAGATTTTACTTGACAAGAAAAAATATGAACTACGTGCAGGATTCAGTAAATCCGACGCTCTTTCCAACCGAGCTAACGGGGTTCTTACCTACCGCGTCGAATTCTTCAATCCATTTCTCACATCTCATGGTGACGTTTAGCGCCATCTATTGCAGAGAATTCTAACTACTACACCAACAGTGAGATTTTTTTTTCAGTAGTCCCATAGTTCTTCTTAGTTGAACCAGTGAAACTAAAGTTAATCATAACAACTGAGTGAAATCGCCTATTGGGGCGGTAAGATCCCTATTTGAGTAGTGGTTGGAGAGGCGCCACGGGGCGTGCTCACCTGCCGCCTGACGCAAGTCTTCACCGGATATGGTTGTTTCGGAAGGTGCCTCAAGGATGAGGGAAATGGGAGAGGAGAGGGAATGAGAAGTCAGAACACGTGATTCGAGGCAACGTTTCAACAACAACCGGTACGGGTGCCACATGGACATTCGACATGACTTTCGTCTTGTCCATGTTCATTTTAAGGCCGACCCGTTGGGAAACGATACTGAGGTCGCTGAGCATAGCATTGAGGTGCTCCAACAATTCTACCATGATGACTATATGTATAATCGGCAAAACGAAGGTGAGTGACGTATTCGCCATTGATGTTGATGCCGAGTCCGTTCCATTCCAAGAGCTTGAAAACGTCGTCCAACGCGTTCGTGAACAGTTTCGGAGAAATAACGTCTCCCTGAAACTAGTAATAACTACATTAGTGCCAGTTAATAAACTATAAAGCGGACTACACTTCGTGTCCTACAGGTATCAGACACGAAATCGCGTCATTACTGCAACACGGACGGTATGATATTAGATTTTTTAAATAATCCGCAAAAAAGACTCGGTGTGACAAAATAATTACTTTATTTATGACGCTTAAAAAAATATTACTATCTAGAGATATACATATAATAAGTACACAAAATATGAACAAAGCAATCATAAAGGATATTACTATAAAATGAAAGGTGGGTACTATATTATTATTGTGCTCCATATAGATGATCAAAAACTACAAACAAGACTAAGTGCTCCACCAAAAATCCAAACAAGTGTTTTACTACCTTTTTTATTTTTAAAACCACCCAAGTGTTTGAATTAAACCCGCATTTGATACTCTAGTAAGTAAGGCTTTACTTCAAGGTCAACACTTTGACATCAAGCTGGCCTAGAGCAGTTAGGAGTTACCATAAATCATGAGGTCAGCTTACATTGGTTACATTTCCACTGACGTGAGGTCTACCGTACTCAATCCGAGTCTTTCAGCGATTTGAACTGATCCCAGTATTTGAAATCGATGCCAAAATAATTGGCTATATGTTCAGATTGAGATAAGAATGTCCAACAAAAATAATAAGGATTTTCTATTATAAAAGAAATGTTAGTATTAGTTATAACAAGAACAAAGTAAACTGGGTAAATATATTTGTTATCTCAGTAATCTCTTAAGCTATTGTCAAACAGACAGGCAAAGCGAATGCGATCCGAAGCGTTTATAATTGTAATTTATGGAATTGTTTGAATCCAGTCACATAGAAAAGCGAAAGCGATCCGATAGTCTATTTGACTGGCTTCAAACAATTGCATACATTATAAAAAAAAAACGCCTCGCTTCGCGTTCGCCACGGCCTGTCTGTTTGACAATAGCTTTACAAAAGATGATAGATACAAGTTTGAAACTTACTTATGTTCACTGTTTGTCTAAAGCATGGGTTCCCAACCAGTGGGGCGCGCCCCACTTGAGGGGCGTAGGGTGATCCAAAGGGGGGCGCGACGAGCGTCTTATAAAAAAAAGTTAATTTTGGAAATAATATAATGCTAATTATCCTGTTATCGGTAAGGAAGCACTGCGAATTCTTTTACCGTTTTCGACTACCTATCTTTGTGAACGGGGCTTTTCGACGCTGGTGGGTATAAAAAAGAAGCAAAAAAAATAGACTTCATGTCGTCCATTAAAGTTTTCATCGTTTATGGGGCGTAGTAGGTATTTTAGCGTAAACTTTAGGGAGGCGCATAGGGTAATAGGTTTGGAACCCTTGGTCTAAAGCGAAAGAAGTACGGAACCCTAAAAATGTTAACCTAGGCTAGGAGTTTCTTTTGCATCGTGGGTAGTTGAGTATGCTCACAAACATGTCAGATTCGAATTAACTACCTGTGGGTTTTACATTATAATTTGTTGCGTACGGTATTCAAACCCGCGACACGCAGAACAGTTGCCAATCGCCACTGTAACAACAGTGTCTTCAGTATAAAAAAAAATCACGTTTATATTTCATTGACAATAGACATATTGACATCATCAATATTTTGCAAATTTAATTACCTAGTCTTTTTTCATACGTTACATAAATGCATTTTAACAAAGATATAACTCATTAAAATTCGAGATTAAGGGGGCTCGTGACGACAGAAGCCAGTAAAAACTGTATTGCTTGTGACGTATTGGCAATTAGAATTAAAAAGAGACATAAGTTCGTCAATTTTGGTTTAATTTGATTTTTAAAGTCAAATATCCTATTTCATTTTATTATCTCGTTGTCTGATACCGAAAATCTTATAAATCATTCCATTTCGAATGTGTGAAAATTTCCAAGTATAAGCACGTTTTCTCCCCGTCTAAGGGCGTTAAGGGCACAACCAAGTATTTCAAATTTTCGTCTAAATATTTACGACCAATCATTTTCTGGACTCCACCTCTAAATTCCAAGAACAGGCCACATTCTAGCAAAACATTTAAGGCATCGGTCACGACTGCAATTAGATAGGTATACTCTTAAGAGTCCGCCTGATTAAATATTGAATTTGAGGTTTAATGTTTTAAGTGCTCAGTGCGGGTTTGTATTTTGTATTGCCAAAAGTTTTCGAATTTTAGATTTTAGGCAGTGGTCCGACCAACGGCGAGAGAACGAGTAACGCGATTTTCTCTCTCAAGAAACGCACAATAAATGTACATTACGTGTAAACGAAAGAGATGCATAAATTAATAGTTGCTCTCTGACTGTTCACACTGTCGGCGACGACTCGTTTTACTCTGTCGCTGAGCGACGACCTTTTAAAAATTAACTCGCTCAGCGATACTCGTTCTGCGATGCTCGCTCACTCGTTGTTAGCGTTCGGTACAGTGAATGAAATGTCACATAAAGCGACCGCGAGCGAGTAGCGCGAGTAATCGCTCGTCGCACTGGAACACTCGCTGTCGCCCGGCGACAAAATTATCGAAACTACACTCGCTTCCCGCCGATCGCCAACTCTTTTAAGAGTGTATAGTTCTACTCGTTACTCGTTCATCGTCGGCGGTCGCACCACTGCCTTAGGACATAATTATCGTTTTTCTAAATAAACGCTAACTGCCACGATCTTTACAAACTCCTTTCGACTCGCCCACGTTCATACATCTCCTATGCTATCCTCTTTGTTCGCGAGACTCACGAATTACTGTGACCCCGGAACGTAAAGGGCTATTGAAGGACGCCGTAAATTTTAGTCAGTACGTGACAGTCCCTTCCGCCCTGCCCTGGGTGGGAGGACTCATTTGATGATTTAACCACGTTAAAAAAAGATGCTATCCTCTTTAAAAATCTCATCGCTGGACTCTAAGATGTGCTCTTGGACGAAGGGGCTTAGAGATCGTCCGATCGAGCTTAGTCAGTTGCCAACTCTAGGGAAGGTTCATATCTGACGGAACATGCGTCGCGGATTATCGGTTGCGGAACGCCAGAACAGGAAATGTATAGAAAAACAATTGACCGTTCACACTCAACCGACGATACAAGAACATTCCATGATCCGCTCGACGTATTTTCTGTCAGATAGGAACCTTCCCTTATGCACAGCGTCGCGTGAGCGCTGCGGCCGCGCTGTCACAAGGCTGTGCTTGTGGAGAATAGCATTCTTGGTCATACGTAAATACGTCATTTCGAGAGCAGCGGTAAAATCATATTGTGTTAACATGTTATGCAAAACCTAAAACAATGACCCAGTTCTGAAAACAAAGTACAGATCAACATTATGAACCTGTCTTGTTGCGTTGAAAAGGGTAGAACCTATGTAATGACATTATGTGAAATATCCTAAACAAAAATGCGAAAGTAAGTTTGTTTGTGTATTTGTTTGTTACATTTTTACGCCTCAATCACTGATCATTCTGCATTTTGAGTTAACGTTGTCAGTATAGAGAGGCGGACATGTTTTGGTACCTTTCATGTCGAAAAAAGTACTGCTCCCGAGGTTAACTAAGTAACGTTCTTATGACAATAGATGACGCATGTATGATCCGAATTGATTATCAAATTCTCAATCAACGCGAGCTATGCTGCGGGCAAAAGCTAAAGGCGCTCCCTTACCGCGAGCATTCACCTAGCTGTAATGTAACTTTATAACACATTTGCTCGTAAAAGGTCTCTTAGTGCACCTATTTCAGTATCGTAATGTATCTTATTACGCACTAGTGCGTAATGGTAAAGTAAAACGCACTAGTGCGGTAATGGTAAAGTAAATCGCACGGTTTATCAAGATGCTCCGTCTAAAACGAACGGTACTTTTTTAAATCTCAGCAAAGAGTTTTTATGTCAGAAAAGCGGTCAACATTTTATTATTAAAATTAAATTTGGGAGATGAAATATAATAAATAAACATTTTATTCTTTAATTTAATTAATTTTGACAATTAATTACAACCATTTATCTGTAATAAAACCACAAAAGAATTAATTTACTTTATCAGTAATACTGGCTGTTTTTTGTGCCTTTGCCATAAACAAAAGATGCTGGTGCGCGCGCATCGCTAATTTGTGAAAAAGTAAAAATTATTCCGCTTGCTTTTCCTTTTCGATGTAATGATTTTATTTATTTACTCACAAATGTGTTATAAAACGTCGTATGACATACGTGCGGTTTGATAATTACAGCCTCTGCTTTCTTATAGCACTCGCCTTACGGCTTGTGCTACCAATATCGCCTCTGCTGTAATGATCAACTTACCGCACTTATATCATAATGTACTATTATAGATTCGAACATTTCATCAGTGACGGAAGACAATCGAGCACCACAATGCGCATCTTGTATCAAATGTATACTAAATGTACGCGAATGCTCGCCAGTCAGGGAGGTAGTATTGTAATGTAATGCTCAAAGTCGAATCTATAATGTTACATAACACGCGAATGCTCCCGGTGAGGGAGCGCCTTAAAAAATAATATTTGCAAATGCTCCTAAAACTCTCTAGTTTTTTTTTTGTTACTTTAAAAGTAAAAGCTTTGTTTTTTGTTTAAATAATCGCGAAACAATAGGTTCCTAAAATAAAAAATACCACAAAGGGTTACCAATTTACATTTTTATAAATCCTCATTCAATCAAAACTTTTTTAGTACTGAATTCATTAGGCTGGGTTTATACAAGCTGTGTGGCATTGCTCGCGTTTAAAATAAACCTACAAATACACCCATGTTACATTTAGTGGATTTTACTAACAAATATGTAGAAGAAAAATCCATTGTAATGGATGGACACGTTTTAGATGTGTCATCAATTAATCTTTATTTAGCAGTAAACGTTTTGAATAATTAAAACATGTGTTTGTGCATTCAAAAATAAAAACGATATGAAACAAATACCTAGCTTTAATTTAATGCAACTGTAAAATGTTTGCAATAAAATCAAACAAAATCATTATCTTCTTGCAATAAAATTATCCTATTCTACTTGTCGTGAGTACCGCACGTTTTCATTTTCCATTCTTATGATCAGACGCCACGACATCAAACGCATTTTTTTTAATTTTTTCACAGTGTAATAAATAAAAGTTTAATCTCATGTGTCATATTTATTACATAGCCCATAGAAAAGTTAGTAAAAGAAATCATGTCAACTACAAAAACTTCCATAAGAAAAGCCAATGACTAAAATGATTGACACTGCATGAGCGATGATGTATTTTTATTTTCTTAAATTCACAAGTTTTAATCGGTTGCTTTTCGTTTGAAAAACCGAGTAGATCAGGGGCGGATTGCATGTATATATACTTCTACCTAACATTACAACGCTTTACGTAGAACGCTAGCTTCTAGATCGCAATATTTAATATCACAAGCCCACCGCGAATTTTATTAAAAATCAAAAGAATTTCGCAACGTTAGGGCTGCCAGAAGCCGTCCTTTTCTTCTAGGAACTACTAAATTGTCGTGAACACGATAATTTATCATTTTCGTGAGGCCTTTTTTCCACCACGTTAGTTTTTGCTGAAAAAGATAGATTTTTATACTGGCGTAGACCTGACGCCTTATCACGAGATTTCACGGTTTTTGTGACGTAAACGAGGACTTTGGCGTTAATTTGATGGAGCAAAAATAGTTTCTCGGTCGTACATTAGAAGCCGTTTTCATTTTCCTTACAATTTACGTCGCAACACTCCAAGTACGCTGTTTTTTTTATTGTAGTAAAATCACCAAATGAGTCCTCCCACCCAGCGTGGGACGGGAGAGACTAACAGACTTCCAGGATCACGGTTACCTGATGAAACAGTCCCGCAACCCCGGCAGGCCTTTGGGGCCTCAGTCTACGCCTAAGTACGCTCTGCGGTAAAATATGGAATTCTTGTGTTAAGAAATTGAAGGACCTGTGTTAAAAATTTTTAGGAGCCCCTTCAAATTATTTGTGGCAAAGCCAAAAAAAAGGTAAATATTTTTTGCAGAGTATAAAAACACAACAATCTGACAGCATTTTGAGTAAGTAGAAGCACGCTCGTAAATTAAGAATCCTGATCATAACTCATAAACTTACCGTTACGGATGCTATTGCCCTGATGGCTACACTGAAGAGTGAGCGAGTTAGAAGATTGGGTGATCTTTCTAGCTCTAAAATTTGAGTTTTCTATACCGCTTTGACTCAAAAGCATTTCTTTTTTTTTGTTTTTACTCCACATTTCGGGGGACTCTGTTACGCGACGGTCCTGTTTCATTGATACGGCAATAGCTACGTCCCTGGATTTTTATGAAAAAGTCTAGTATGTGCGGGGACACCGTCTGTTCCAGTTTTTCTTTTTATTCGCCATTCCGTTTGGTATTCTTAAAAAAAACCATAAATACACAATGAAAACTGGAAAAATATATAAAATATTTTTAAGTGACAGCCCTGCATAAAATACATTTATCATTTACGCAAGGAAACGCAGTGAGTGAATTTATTACCTACCTTATGATGTAAATCCTACTAATACGAGTATTATAAATGCGAAAGTTTGTGAGGATGTATGTGTATGTAGGTATGTTTGTTACTCTTTCACGCAAAAACCACTGAACGGATTCGGCTAAAATTTGGTACACAGATAGTTTATAACCTGGATTAACACATAGGATAGTTTTTATCTCGATTTTATGTTCCCGTGGGATAATTTTCGAGTTGTAGCGGGTGAAGCCGCTGGCAACAGCTAGTATTAATATATAATTTCCACATTTGTGGCGAACCTGGGAGACATGTAGTATTTAGGAAGCGTACAAGAGATTCTGCATTCTTACCATGGGGTATCGTATTACTCAGTTTCTGGGTTGTGGAGGTCCGACAGGCAGTCGCTCCATGTAAAATACTGATATTCAGCTGCATCTGGTTCGACTGGAAGCCGACCCGAATATAGTAGGGAAAAGGCTAGGCAGATAATGACGAAAGTACCACCACTAATTGACAAGTCTTCCTCTCTGTTCCCAAGGTTCTGGCAATGCGTCCCTGGAGTCATGGAGCGAGATCTCTTGTCATCAGAGTGCGGAATCTCTTGTCATCATCATGATGACAAAAGATTCCGCAATCCCACCACACAATTTTATGGAAAGTATTGTTCTTTTTTTCCCACGTTTTTATAAACTCACTTTTCTTTTTCGATTCAAATATACGCATAGGTACACTTCGATAGACAAACTAAAGTCACCGATATAGCCCACCGGATTAGCAAGCTAAAGTGGCAATGGGCAGGCCATATTGCTCGCAGAGCAGATGGCCGATGAGGTCGAAAAGTACTAGAGTGGAGACCACGGACTAGCAAGCGCAGCGTAGGACGTCCACCAAGAAGATGGACAGACCCTTATAAAGGTCGCCGGAAGACGCTGGATGCAGGTCGCTTCCAACCGGTATTTATGTGGAAGTCTAAAGGGGAGGCCTATGTTCAGCAGTGGACGTCCTATGGCTGAGATGATGATGATGAACATTATTTGAACTAAACAGATCTCAGTCTATTGTCTCACTTGTGTCTAAAATGGAATCAAATCAAACAAAACACAGTCGTGAGTCAGCATCAATTAAATGGACAAATCTTCTAAACTGTTCCTAAAGCTCTGAACACACTCCCGAGCGTGATCGGCGAGCTACAGGCTCAAGGGACAGGTTTCTTGCGTCTACGAGGAAAACATTAAAAAAAAACCAGCCAAGTGCGAGTCGGACTCGCCCATAAAGGGTTCCGTGGCAGCAAATGTATAAAAGTTCTTGTAGTTGGTTGTAACTTTGAAAGGTAAGTAAATTGCGGTTTACGATTTATGGCGTATTAACAAAAAACTAATTACTTGATCTCGTTCAAACCAATTTTCGCTGGTAGTTTTCATGGTAATGTAGGTACATTATATTTTTTTTAGTTTTATCATTCTCTTATTTTAGAAGTTACAGGGGGAACGCACATTTTACCACTTTGGAAGTGTCTCTCGCGTAAACTGTTCAGTTTAGAAAAAAAAGTATATGCTTGGTTCTTCTAACCGCACAGGCAGATGTGTTGCTGGGGAGTTTGTTCCGCCACTTCTTCCCAGGCAAAACACTAGGAAGTGTCGAAGGGGGTGCGCTTTGGAGGACTGTCTTATGTAAAATTGACCTTCCAAAAGTGCTGATAAATCAGCCTAATTTGCTTAAATGACTTTTGATTTTGAATTTGATTTTATCCATAGATACCCCACACGTATGGGTTTGAGTTTCCATTCTAAGTATGGGGAACCCCCAAAAGGACATGGATAATCCTTGGCTTGGGCGCGGCCAGAGACCCGATAATGTTTAAAAAAAAGCTAATAATATTTGAAATCCCATACTGATATTCATTTTCCCGCAACGGTATGTGGAAAGAAATCAATTTTAAGGAGTATTGTTAAGATTATTTTATTTTGGCTAGAGTCCATAAGCTGTCATATTTTTTTTAATGTTTCTGGCATGGCTCGAAGCCTTTATGCCAACCATAAGCTTTCAAGAAATAACTAGTGTTGCAATTGTTGGAAATAAAATGGTAGGAAGTAATCTTTAATCTTCATTGCATAATTCTTTTTCTACCCATTTATAAGATGGTAGATCAATTTAAAAAAATATGATAATGTAGTTTTAGTGAAAACTAAAGTATAAGGAAACTATACGTAATGTATGCATGTCTTTCATTAAATAAGGAATAGATTAAATGGTTTGTCTATGTAATGGAAACATTGTCTTCTTTTTAAAGACAACTACACATGAAGTTATAACTTATTATACATATTTTGGTAGGTGTATTTAGTTACTTTATTATATTTATTCGTTAAAATACGTCAGCCAAACGAGTTTATTCGGTTTAACGTGCTGTTCCAGGGACTCCTTTTTTTATCATGGTAAAATCATCAATTGAGTCCTCTCACCCATGGCAGAGCGGAAGGGACTGTCAGACTCAGACTCGTACTGACTGATCCAGGGTTTCCTTCAATAGCCCTTTAAGTTCCGGGATCAAGGTAATTCCTTAGTCCCGCGACCCCGGCAGGCTTTGGCCCTCTAAAGGGAGGCCCCGTCATTATGCTGACACAATACTCGAATCAATACTCAATTATTTATTTCATTCCACACTTTGAAGCGCTCGGAACACAACGCGCCGTCAACCCGGCCCGGGCATGGTCCATGGTTGGACAACGAGTCGCTCAATACTCGCCGTCCGCATGCCCATTCTATTATTGCATGCTGTTCTAGGTACTAGAGGAACTTTTTAACAAATACAGCAATGGACTTAGCAGTCACTGCTCAAAGATCGGTAATATACTTAGGCACCGCATGTTTCTACAACGATATTATATACTTATTTGTGCTATTAAAACGACGCGCGATGCGAATGTATGAAGTTGGATGTAAAGGAAAACGAGAACACAACAATTCTGTAGCTTCAGCCGATCACCATGGGAAAAGAGGTGTGTATAAGTAAGTTTATACATACTTAAAAAAATATGAATCACAATCCGTTGTTCTTCATCATCATTTCATTTATTCATAACAATTTACACTGTGTTGAACATTACATTATTTCTTCGCTTGCCTCCCAGCCATATAGCCTATTAGCGTCAATAGGATATCATCTATCTCTGTACCAAAAGTCACCAAAATCATTTCAGTCATTTTCTCGTGAAAACATGATAATATGTATATAGAAATATACACAATTTCACATAAATAAGTTTAAATATATTATGTTAGTACATGTGCTACGGGTTTTATTTCCAGTAAAAACATTTCTGTCATGTCATAACTGACATGACAATTAAAGTCATTCATGATAAAATTACTTTGTGCAATCATAATGTTTTTTCGGCTTGCTTGGTGAATTTATTCTTACTATTTAGTTGTTTTCAGACTGACGCCTATTTTCTTGGACTTTGCATTTTCTATTGTGTCTATAATGACTCTGTATCTTCTATGAGTTGCTCTTCCAACTGCACTCTGCTTATCCGTACTCTGTTCTGCTCTCCCGACCCCTGCTTGCACGGACTTCCAATCTCCTAGTACTCAGACTTTGGACAACTTATTTTGGTTATCAATAATGGAAATCCAGCGCTGCATTAATTGTGGAATAAGGACGTTTCGTATAAGAAGCCATCTAGTAGATTCGGATGAAATTCGATCAGACGGTGGATTTCTCCGAGATTGGTTAGTCTTAGTATTTTTAGACCGTCTTCTGAGGACTGCTTACCATATATTTATTCATCCTTATTATAAATGTTAATCTTATTGTTTTAGGTCACTGCACCTGATCATGTGTGCGATGCCTGTTATTTATTGGTTAGGCAGACTTTATCGCAGTCTCGAACAAGCCAGTCGTCCAGCCCTAGAATCGGGCATCGTCATTTGTGTGTATAAATTGTGGAAGATCCGTAATACGCATTCGTTTTCATGTGTATATCTTGTGTTTATAATATGTCAAAATGACATACCTACCAACAATGTTCACTTCGTCTTAGGTTAATTATCTCGTACCTAACGAGTTTTAGAGTAATGAAACATATATTAGGCTATTAAATAAACTTAAGCCTTTACGGTATACGTTGTTAAATTTTTGGCCATGCCTAAGCCAGACTTGTATGGGAACGATATCCATCTCCTTTGTTTCGTAATGCTGATGTAGCACTATATGGGAGTATTCAATTATTTGTTTATTATTCGCCCATGTACCACAGATCACGCTATTAATTTAAATTCATAAGTTTTAGACAACACATCGGGGGTCGGGATAACTGTCCAATCATATTGCCACAAATTTTAGTTTGCGTCCCTAACTAATTTAGTGTCTGTGAGTGAAATTAGCGATGGGTAGCTATAGCCATAACTAGCCAAATACCGGCTATGAGCAAAATAGCCACGGCTATGATATCCGCCAACACGATAGCTAGCTATCGGCTACTGGTTGGCTAGATAACTGACAGGTTATGATAAAGCCGCGTAGCCGTTCGTAACCAAGCAGCCGCTCGTAGCCGCGTAGCCGCCACGGAGTATAGCTAAATGCTACGTTTTGTAGCCGTCCCGGTATTCGGTAGCCGGGTAGCTAGTGCGCACTCACTGCGCTACGCGTGTGCGATCTTCATTGATATCGTCGATCTTTTTCTCACAATATTCACAAAATAGATTAGACAAAGAGAGAGCATTAGGTATACTTAGTAATTTTGTTCGTATAATAAACGAACTTATGAAATGCGATGATTAGAATGGTGGTTAGTTATCGTCAGGTTTAAAATAAATAAACATTGAGATAGTTAGTATTTTGTTTATTGTGACCTCCGAGAGGAAATCATTTCTTAACGAAATCTTTCACCATCTAGATTTTGTTGGCGTAGCGAGGATCGAATTCAGATCGGGCAGTTGATGTTGCGTTATTTAAGTCCTACCTAGCTATACCGGCGCCGCTAGTTACTAAACGCTTTGTTCAATAGCCAAGTAGCCAAATAGCTGGCTAGCTAGCTGGCTATTACACCACAAATAGCCGGTTAGCTAAGCTATTGAAATTTTGGCTAGTTACCCATCTCTAAGTGAAATGCAACAGAAAGCGCCAGAATTTTTGTTCTAAAATACGTGATTCGTGTTTAGAGAGTAGCACCCTAGATCAGCTATAGTTTGGACAAAGCTTTGCACAATAGCCTACAGAGCCACAGACCATCCTCTGTTATACAAGATTTACACAGAGGGGCTTGCCACGTTTCTGCGCATTCATGCGTTACGTCGTCGTACTGAGTTTGCACTGAGTAATCCAATTTATTCGAAAACACGCTGGATAGACGGTACTTTAAATATCAAGGGAAAATTTGATGATTTTTGGCGTATAGTTTGTTGGTAGAAGACAAGTGAGGCCTGAATTCAACTGTGGGTGAACCCGGGATGAAATGATGATGATGAATACAGTCCTTGAAAAGTATACAACAGAAAGCTCAAGTAGTTGCGAAAAGTATTCATAACGGAAAACCCAAATTTTGGCAGTTATTTCTGAGTCTGATGTAATTGAGAAGAGCCTATTGCCGTCAACCCAGAATCCATGGATGCTACTGGAACATCCTTATAAAATTCCTCAAAAAAACTATTGTCACTTTGAAAGACCTGGAAATCGAACCCGGTACTTCCTGCTCAGCACTTGCGACCACTAGAACTATGAGTCAGTCGATTGATATTTCAGTACGTACCCAATGTGACAGCTTTTATGTTATCAGACATCGGGTTGATCTCTTGAAGTCTGACTACAGTATTCAAGGTCTCGTAAAATGTAATAAATATACATGGATTTTATTCTGCCACAGCGTTCGCGACTTACTGCCAAACAGTTTTTCATGTTGAAAAGTTTTATGTCTGTTTTATGGTCCATCCGACATTTATGCAAGAGCGGTTTTATGCGTAATGATGTTTTCTGAGGCAAGAATCCCTTAAATTGTAGCAAAAGAACTATATTCTGGAATTACTCTCACTGAGAGCTCTTTAGTACGTAGATCTTTTTTAGCGCTTCAGAGGGGTACTACTTTCTAATCGCGGAACCAGTAGCTTCGGCCAAAGATTCGTGCGTTTCCTACTCTTTATCACATAAGCTATAGTCAAACAGACAGGCGAAGCGAATGCGATCCGAAGCGTTTTTATTTGTAATGTATGGAATTGTTTGAATGCAGTCATATAGAAAAGCGAAAGCGATCCGATAGTCTATGTGACTGGCTTCAAACAATTCCATACATTACAAACAAAAACGCATCGCTTCGCGTTCGCCACGCCTGTCTGTTTGGCAAAAGCTTTACGGACATACGATTAGTATCGTCACTCTCACAGAGAGGAGGCCTGTGTCCCAGCAGTGGGAACATTAATGGGCTGATGACGATACGATTAGTAAATGATAAAATCTATAAAATTAATGACAACATGATTTTGTGGTGGTTCTGATTCCCGATGATGAAATTCATTAATAATCGTAAAAGCTTTAAACAGTGTTTAATTCCCGATGTGTTATCAGAACTTATGAATTCAAAACTAATAAGTGATAGGGTGCACTGAAATTTTACGAGTTAATTTCGTACGGGCCCGTATCTTCGTTGACGGATTTAGAGAGTAGATCTACACAACAGTTTTAGTAAGTAACCACACGACGCAGGATCGGTTGAGTTGGTTAGAAAAGATCTCCCTAAAATAGAAGGGAAATAAAACATGTTCCTTTTGGTTCGGACACTGCGTCTTGCGTAAAACATAAAAACAAGGAAACATTGAGAGATAATACAATCAACAATTTGATAAAATTATTAAGACGAAACGGTGCTTCCGTTTCGTCTTAATAATTTTATCAAATTGTTGATTGTTCTCTTGGAAAACATTAAGTAAAAATTTTGTGCTAATTAGGTACCTAGTAATCACACAACTTATCCACACCTATATCTATAAACACCAAATGCACAACATACACATACACATACACACTCACACACACACACACATACACACACACATACACACACACACACAAATAAGATAAGTAATACCTAGTTGTAAATACCTAGCTATGGAAGAGCGGGGCTCCCATGGCATTACTTGCTTACAGGGGAGCTCCAAACACAAAAATTGTAAATGTAAACTTGTTGAAACAATAAATCATTTTGTATTTTTGTGGTAAGAAGTGATTGTGCGTCGAAACGTATGGCGGTACAATCGCATGTCTAATAAAATGTCACTGTGTTTTAATATAATCTAAAAACGTCTAAGTACATACTTGTTGTGTAACAAGGTTCTGCCCGTGACCTCGTCCGTGTATTTTTTTTTTACGTAATAGTGCTATCACCAATAGCATTCACCAGTAATGTAACGTTACTGATCCGATCATTACATCAATGAGAGAGGAAAATCGCGCATTACAACAGTTTTCCTCCTTCACTGAATTATTTTAATGCTCGAATCTGTAACGTTATATAACAGTCGAATGCTCTCGATGAGGAAGCACCTGTATACGTTTGAATAGTCTACAGTAAGTAATAATAAAAAAAGCAATGTAAATGTAAAGTTTCATTTAAATCTATTAGGTAAAAGACTAATAGACATCCATCCATCCATCCTCATCTCAATTAAAATAGTAGTAAGATACAGTAAGATGTAATCATCCCTGCGTAGGAGGAAAGGTGTGGTCATAATCCACCGTTCTTCAATATTATCAACGTCTGTAAACTCATGGGGTTACAATGATGTACATTGATGTTTTATCTCGGCCCCCCTACTGTGCAATCGTTATCAACTGCGCGATGTAAGATGAAAGTTCTCATTTAATATCTCGTTTTACTGTAAAGTTTATTAGGAATATGAGCCAACCCTTGGAATATGCCGCAACTAAGACCTAGTTTATAAAGCACAGGTAGGTACTTCTTTAAAAAAAGTTGACATAGTGGTAATCTAAACTATCATGTTTATCATCATCATCATCAACAGCCTATATTGTTCCCACTGCTGGGACACAGGCCTCCTCTCTGTGAGAGGGAGTGGGCCATAATCCACCACGCGGGCCCAGTGCCCATGTTTATAAAAAAAGGATTTTATTTTTTCTTTCATTGCGTCAATTTTGTTTTCTCTTAAGCTATTGTCAAACAGACAGGCGTGACGAACGCGAAGCGAGGCGTTTTTGTTTGTAATGTATGGAATTGTTTGAAGCCAGTCACATAGACTATCGGATCACTTTCGCTTTTCTATGTGACTGGATTCAAACAATTGCATACATTACAACAAAAACGCTTCGCTTCGCTTTCGGCACGCCTCTCTGTTTGACAATAGCTTTACTATGCTATATCTGGTTTTTTATGCCTTCTTCAATTAACCCCATTAACCATCAGCCAATTAAGAGAAAACATCGTGATGAAACCGTCATAGCATGTCCTAGAACCAAAAAATCGAAGACATGTGACTTTAAGGCCGTACCCTGACCAAATGACCTTGAGCAATTCGTTTCCTCTTCGCCCAGCAGGGCAATCAAAGAGAGACAGAGATAAACGAATAATATAAAGAATACGCTCAGATTTTAGAATAAATCTTTATAAAATCTAAAAAAAAATTCTACCTTAAGAGCCAGTTCACAAAATTCGAACGCTCGAGTTTAGGTAAAAGACGGGAGCAATGTTCATGTGTGCGTAGCTATTCACACATACACAACGCAACCAGTGTAGCGCTAGTGTTGAGACGGACTAAACAATCTTGAGCCGATATAATCGTAATGCACTTTGGTTACATTTCTGAAAAAGTTTTTGGAACGAAGTTCCTTAACGCCCGTTGTGAAAGGGGGCTAGACGGAAAAAAATTCTTACGAAAAAGTTGTCACGACACTTTTTGCTATAGTAAGAGACAGACAGATATGTTTCTCTGTCTGTCTCTCTCTCTCTTATAGAAAGCAAGCCACATTTTTTCATTTCTATTTCGCATTGAACAGTGTGGTGTCGCAACGATTATTTTTGTTGAGTGTATACAGGTTTTTTGTAAATAATAAATAATAAAAAATAATAATAATAATGAATCCTTAGTGAAAAAATATCGAGGTTTTCGTTATCGGTGTCGTTTTCATGGTTTTCCAGGGTGTATAAACCGATGATGCAGTCAAAATGTAAATCCAAGATGGCGGCAGCATAAACTATCGAGGTTTTCGTCATGGGTGTCGTTTTCATGGTTTTCGAGGAAGTTGAAACCGATGGTGCAGTCAAAATGTAAATCCAAGATGGCGGCTGCAAAAAATATCGAGGTTTTCGTCATGGGTGTCGTTTTCATGGTTTTCGAGGAAGTTGAAACCGATGGTGCGGTTAAAATGTAAATCCAAGATGGCGGCTGCAAAAAATATCGAGGTTTCCGTCATGGGTGTCGTTTTCATGGTTTTCGAGGGTGTTGAAACCGATGGTGCAGTTTAAATGTAAATCCAAGATGGCGGCTGAAAAAAATATCGAGGTTTTCGTCATAGGTGTCGTTTTCATGGTTTTTGAGGGTGTTGAATCCAATATTGCAGTCAAAATGTAAATCCAAGGTGGCGGCTGCCAAAATTATCGAGGTTTTCATCATGGATGTCGTTTTCGTTGTTTTTGAGGGTGTTGAAACCGATATTACTATCAAAATAGAAATCCCAGATGTCAAATAACAAAAATCGAAAAATATTATTATAACTTAAAAAAAGTAAAATTTTATTACAATTCCTTCACTAATTATTAATCGAAAGGAACTTCGTTCCATCCGGGTGTCCCTTGACACCTCTCAAGTTTTTTTGTTTATTCAGTCTATTAGACTGTTATATTTTATTGTTGTGGAAGTAAAACTGAATCTGCGATTAACCTAAGAAGTGAAGTTTGAACAATAGTCAGATAACTTTTATCTGAGGAATAAAAATGGCGGTTCGACAGCTTATCTATAGAAAATATGTCAAACCGCTATTTTAATTCCTCAGATAAACGCGTGACCGTTTAATAAATTCTTAAATAATTTGTAAAAAAAACCAACATGGTTTCTGCTACAATTTCTCATAATAGGCGTCTTTTTATAGTTTTCGTCTTCGAGGGTTTTGAATCCGATAGTGCTGTCAAAATGTAAATCCAAGATGGCGGCTGCAAAAAATATCGACGTTTTCGTCATGGGTGTCGTTTTCATGGTTTTCGAGGGTGTTGAAACCGATGGTGAAGTCAAAATGTAAATCCAAGATGGTGGCTGCATAAATTATCGAGGTTTTCGTCATGGGTGTCGTTTTCATGGTTTTCGAGGGTGTTGAAACCGATGGTGCAGTCAAAATGAAAATCCAAGATGGCGGCTGCATAAATTATCGAGGTTTTCGTCATGGGTGTCGTTTTCATTGTTTTCGAGGGTGTTGAAACCGATGGTGCATTAAAAATGTAAATCCAAGATGGCGGCAGCAAAAAATATCGAGGTTTTCGTCATGGGTGTCGTTTTCATGGTTTCCGAGGTTGTTGAAACCGATGGTGCAGTCAAAATATGGATAGTATGGAAACAAGGCCTAATTGTAGAAATAAATACCTACGCTCTCAACTGCAGCCTTAGGGTTGTCACGAGCGCGGAGAACGGAACATAATTATGTGGCGCTGATGCTTGATGAACCCGGTGGCTGCGCACCTTACTATGCGTTTCAACTAAGTATAAGATGACCTTGGCACCATATTGTAACTGCAATTGTGTTTAACGAAAAATACTTTGCGCAAATTACTTTTCAATACTTAATATTTATCTTATTCATGTTATTTTCATGTGATTTTCGTTATTTGACATCTGGGATTTCTATTTTGATAGCAATATCGGTTTCAACACCCTCAAAAACCATGAAAACGACATCCATGATGAAAACCTCGATAATTTTGGCAGCCGCCATCTTGGATTTACATTTTGACTGCACCATCGGTTTCAACACCCTCGAAAACCATGAAAACGACACCCATGACGAAAACCTCGATAATTTATGCAGCCGCCATCTTGGATTTGCATTTTGACTGCAACATCGGTTTCAACACCCTCGAAAACCATGAAAACGACACCCATGACGAAAACTTCGATAATTTATGCAGCCGCCATCTTGGATATACATTTTGACTGCACCATCGGTTTCAACACCCTCGAAAACTATAAAAACGACACCCATGACGAAAACCTCGATAATTTATGCAGCCGCCATCTTGGATTTACATTTTGACTGCACCATCGGTTTCAACACCCTCGAAAACTATGAAAACGACACCCATGACGAAAACCTCGATAATTTATGCAGCCGCCATCTTGGATTTACATTTTGACTGCGCCATCGGTTTCAACACCCTCGAAAACCTTGAAAACGATACCCATGACGAAAACCTCGATATTTTTTGCAGCCGCCATCTTGGATTTACATTTTGACTGCACCATCGGTTTCAACACCCTCGAAAACCATGAAAACGACACCCATGACGAAAACCTCGATAATTTATGCAGCCGCCATCTTGGATTTGCATTTTGACTGCAACATCGGTTTCAACACCCTCGAAAACCATGAAAACGACACCCATGACGAAAACTTCGATAATTTATGCAGCCGCCATCTTGGATATACATTTTGACTGCACCATCGGTTTCAACACCCTCGAAAACTATGAAAACGACACCCATGACGAAAACTTCGATAATTTATGCAGCCGCCATCTTGGATTTGCATTTTGACTGCAACATCGGTTTCAACACCCTCGAAAACCATGAAAACGACACCCATGACGAAAACCTCGATATTTTTTGCAGCCGCCATCTTGGATTTACATTTTGACAGCACTATCGGATTCAAAACCCTCGAAGACGAAAACTATAAAAAGACGCCTATTATGAGAAATTGTAGCAGAAACCATGTTGGTTTTTTTTACAAATTATTTATTTACGAATTTATTAAACGGTCACGCGGATATAGAATTCGATATTGATAAAAATCATTTTTACCTTCAAAATAAGCAGGGAGTTTAAAAAACAAAATCTCCGGTCATGATGAAGCCGAGTTCAAACAGCCATATACGTAACATAAATAAACGCAACTCGTCTTTACGCGTCACTCAGAACTGACAGCACTGCGATGTCCGCTTAGAAGCCTCGTAGATGCGCGTGTTTGTGTGAGTGCACCGTTTCGAACGTTAGTATACGTTAGGTACGTTAGTGTGGAATATATATTGTGGAATATATATATTTTTTTTTTTTTTCTTTTTTTTTTAAAGAAAATTAAAAACGTGGGTTTTTCATATTTCTGACAGCAAACCCTTTCATTTGATACCCATGTCATGGGGGTGCATTTCAAACAGCTAATCCGCCATCTTGGATGTCCGCCATGTTGGATTTAAGACACGTGACTATTTTTTTCGTATTCCTGCCAGCAAACCCTTTCATTGAATACCCATATCATGGGGGTACCTTTCAAATAGCCAATCCGCCATCTTGGATGTCCGCCATGTTGGATTTAAGACACGTGACTATTTTTTTCATATTACTGACAGCAACCCTTTCATTTGATACCCATATCATGGAGATGCATTTCAAATAGCCAATCCGCCATCTTGGATGTCCGCCATGCTGGATTTCAGGTACGTGACTATTTTTATCATATTCCTGACAGCAAACCCTTTCATTTGATACCCATATCATGGGGATGCATTTCAAATAGGCAATCCGCCATCTTGGATGTCCGCCATGTTGGATTTAAGACACGTGACTATTTTTTTCATATTCCTGACAGCAAACCCTTTCATTTGATACCCATATCATGGGGGTGGATTTCAAACAGCCCGACCGCGATCTTGGGGAGGCCGCCATATTGGATTTCTCACCACTCTTGCGCCCCATTGCAAAAACTAATAAAACGAAAACGGATGGCTAATTAATGCACACATTCTACAAACTACTATTATAATTATAATAATACTTTAGTTTGATAAAGTAACGAAAATCTTCCCTTATGAAAAAAAATATGGAGAGAATCAAAATGTGGCAGTCGCAGTATAATATTCCGTTCACGATACGTACTGTTATACCCCTGCTATATTAGGCCCTTAAGGCTAGATCAGCACCCCTACCTAAGCATCATGCTTAGGTCATCATTATGCAATTTGCCCTACACGTCCCTATGTTCCGCACCTCAGTCTACTCCCGACCTCGGTCATAAGCGGTTGCCTAAAGATCTTTTAATCTTCAAGTGTTTGTAAAGTGGTTAATCAATAAACCCTTTCCTTTAAATCAAAACGCCTTTTTTTAAAAAGACATTTCTTCAAGGCCGTATAACATTTTGGTGGCAGCGGTGGGATCCGAAAATCTCCAGTGCCCGGCAACCGCTACGTAGACTCCGGATCCCTAACCAGAAAACCTAACTTTTATGTGATAAGTGCATATCGAAATCCAGTGCTAAAAGTGCATATCGAAATCCAGTGCTAAAAATGCATGTCAAAATCCAGTGCTAAAAGTGCATAATTCAAAATCCAGTGCTAAAAGTGCATAATTCAAAATCCAGTGCTCAAGTGAAGTGCTACAATCGATTTTCTGAAAGGGAAGTGTCGCATCCTTCATCGCGAGTACTTACCCTTTTCTCCGTCATCGTCGTCGTCACGAAAAGTGCCGATACCTGTGGGAAGACTCCCACAGACTTTCTTCGCTTCAAGGTCATCCGAGATTTAAATTGAATCTCATTTCGTCGCCTCCCGGTGCGCAGTCGCACCACCTTATCAATCGGAATGTTCCTGTTCGCCGTTATCGTCGCCGCCTACGCGTCATTCCTGTGAGTCTTTGGTCATTGTTTAGTCTAAGTTTTAAATACTAGTGATTCTCAACCTCTTAATCTTAAACTGTTATTTTGTATCTAGGTGGATGCTGACAGTTTGTTAATGAAAACTTATGATATACTGTGTCTTCACTCGTTTTATAAATAGTTCTGGAACATTTTATTATGAAAAAAGCACCTAAGTCAGAAGACAGTAAAACACCACTTACTTTAAATATTCCAGAACCGGAAAAACTAGTAAGTGATAGCGAAATCGTGAAGTCACCCATCACTTCTCCTCGTGTAACTAGGCAAACCAAAGCTTTCCTCACAATGTCAGAAATCGACTTAAATATCTTATTCAAATTCATAAAACCTTATGACGGTAAACGGGAAACCCTAAATTCATTCCTAGTGAACTGCGACAATGCTTATGACCTTGCTTCAGAATCTCAGAAGCTAATCCTTTTTAAATTCATTCTCAGCCAATTAAATGGCAAAGCAGAAACTGCCTGCTCAATTAAAGATTTTTCTTCATGGGAGCAACTTAAAGACTTCCTAAAAACGCAATTTAGTGAACGCAAACACTATTCCCATCTCCTGACTGACCTTCAAGAAAGTAAACAAGATCAGTCAGAAAACGTAAGCCAATACGCATTACGCGTCGAAACCTACCTCTCACAACTTCTTACTGAAATATCCTTTTCTAACAACAAAGCCAAAGAGCTACCTGGCCGCACAGCCGCCATGGAGGATCTCGCCCTCCATCATTTCCTCATGGGATTGCATCCCAGAATTTCAAACATCGTGAGATGTAGGGGACCTAAAACCCTAAATGAAGCTATTAATTTAGCCGTATCTGAAGAACGGATACAACAAACGTTATATAAACGTCCACAACTGGAACACAAAACCAGTAAGTCAGCTAATGCCAAACCAAATCCAAACAATTCTCAGAAACCACAAAGTGTTTCTCAAACTTCTTCTAATGTTGTGTGCCGCTACTGTAAAATTCCAGGCCACGATATATCCAATTGCAAGAAACGGGAATTCAACAATCGGAAAACCCAAAACGCAACCAAACCACCTACTCAGGTGAATTCAGTTGAACAAACTGACGAATCAGGTCTCATAGAAGACGATGATTCCGATACTTTAAACGAGTAAAAGTCTCGAATCGGTATCGCGCGAGACAGTATCCAGAAGCCGATACCTGTCATCCTCCTAAATCTTCAAAATCCAGGGACCACACGGGTAACCAGCCCCAAATAAGCGCCCAATCTTCTAATTCCATGACTAACCGACAGGGTAACCAGCCCCAAACTGACAGTCAATCTTCTAATTCCATGACTAACCGACAGGGTAACCAGCCCCAAACTGACAGTCAATCTTCTATTTCCATGACTAATCGACAGGGTAACCAGCCCCAAACTGACAGTCAATCTTCTATTTCCATGACTAATCGACAGGGTAACCAGCCCCAAACTGACAGTCAATCTTCTATTTCCATGACTAATCGACAGGGTAACCAGCCCCAAACCGACAGTCAACCTACTAACTCTACTAATTCTAAGACCAATCAACAGGGTAATCAGCCCCAAACCGACGGTCGATCAAACAATTCTAATTCTAACTCTCAATCTAATACTATATCTACTAAATCCAACAAGATTTATGAAATTAATCTTGACACAACTAAAAGGTTATTACCTCATATTCTGGTCGAATCCCAGATATCCCATATCCCACTGTTTCTCCTAGTAGACTCAGGTTCTGCTATATGCCTGTTAAAAGAGTCCAGTATCAATAAAACCCAGAGACTCGTCAAAGAACCAATTAAACTAAAAGGCATTGACCCTGGTGATGAACCAACACCAACCGAAGGTCACTTCCAACTCAAACTAAAACTAGGCGGGAAACATTCAGCCACGTTCAAATTTCATGTTGTAAAAAATATCAACTTACCTTATGACGGTATAATAGGTACCGATTTTCTAACGGCCTTTGGCTGCAAAATCGATTATATCCAGGATACCCTCAAAATAGGGAACCTGAACCTCAAACTACATTTTTCTGATCCCTGCTATTTAATTCCTCCCCGAACGGAAACAGTCATCGAATGTTCAGTTCGGAATACCAACCTGACGGAAGGTATCATAATCGATCAGCGTCTCTCTGAAGACTTGTTGATAGCCAATTGCATTGTCAAAGTCAAAGGCAACAACCGCGTCAATTTGACCGTTGCCAACATCTCTGAAGTGCCCATAACTGTCAAATCGAATCTAAGTCTCGATATCACGCCTCTACCCTCTATTGCATTCCAAACCTTTGACAACTCCCAAAAAACTACAACCTCAAGAACCAATGAGGTTATCAAATCATTAAGAACTGATCATCTCAACCAAGAGGAATCCGAAACTCTCCTCGAACTCTGCGCTCAATACTCCGACATCTTCCATTTACCTGATGATCAGCTAACGCATACTGATGCAATTGAACACAAAATTAAAACCACATCAGATAGCCCTATTCACGTGAAAACGTACAGATTCCCCGAGTGTCACAAAAAGGAAGTCGACACTCAAATCGAAAAAATGCTAAAACAAGGCATAATAAAATCTTCTATGTCCCCTTGGTCCTCACCAATTTGGGTAGTACCAAAAAAACTTGATGCATCCGGCCAAAGAAAATGGCGCGTCGTAATCGATTACCGCAAACTCAACGACGTGACCATCGGTGAAACCTACCCTATCCCGCAAATAGCGGAAATTCTTGACCAACTAGGGCATAGTAAATATTTCTCTACTCTAGATCTTACATCCGGGTTTCACCAAATTCCTATTTCCTCCGAAGATGCACCTAAAACAGCCTTTTCCGTGCCCCAGGGACATTACCAATTTAACCGAATGCCATTCGGACTTAAAAATGCCCCATCAACGTTTCAAAAATTAATGAATAATTGCCTCGCTGGCCTTCAAGGAACAAGATGTTTCGTTTACTTAGATGACATTGTTATCTATTCGTATGACTTACAGTCCCATATTAATAACCTAAAAGCTGTATTTGAAAGACTCCGCCAATTCAATTTAAAATTACAGCCAGACAAGTGTGAATTTCTCCGGAAGGAAGTCACATATTTAGGTCACATCATAAGTGAAGATGGTGTCAGACCAAATCCCGAGAAAATTAAAGCCGTAAAAGATTTTCCAATTCCAAAATCACCTAAGGATATTAAATCTTTCTTAGGGTTAGTATCATACTATAGAAGATTTATACCCAACCTTGCTAAACTAGCAAAACCTCTTACATCCTTATTAAAAAAGGATACTCCATTCAAGTGGCAAAATGAACAACAGCTTGCCTTTGAATCCTTAAAAAATAAACTAATCTCTGCTCCAATCCTTGCATATCCCGATTTCACCCAACCTTTCCTCTTAACCTGTGACGCCTCTAATTACGCTATCTCTGCCATTTTATCCCAGGGAATTATCGGACAAGACCGTCCTGTTGCGTATGCTTCACGCACTCTTAATAAGGCAGAGTGCAATTACAGTGTCATAGATAAAGAATGCCTAGCCATAATATTTGGCACTAAAATATTCAGACCCTACTTATACGGCCATCAATTCACAATTTTAACAGATCACAAGCCATTGCAATGGCTGTTTAATTGCAAAGACCCGGGATCTAGACTCATCCGCTGGCGTTTACAGCTAGAGGAATTTGAGTACAAAATTCAATATAAAAAGGGTAAAATCAATGCTAATGCCGACGCCTTGTCTCGATTCCCTGTCAATCCTGTCAATCCTGAAAATGCCCAAGAATCAAATCCTAATCCAGAATTGGATCCCTCTCATAATATAGATAGTGATCTAATGGACTTACTAATATCCCCACCGTCCTTTAACTCTGACGAGTTCGGTCTAGATAACGTCGGAAATGACCTATCTGACTTACCTGAGTTGCAAGAACTTGCAACCGACGAAATACCAACTCTCGATGATCAACCTGAAACCTCTCCACAACCATCGACGAGTGCATGTCCAAACTTACCTGCTGATAATTATAATACATTCCTGAAAGCAATGGCAGATAAAAATAAATCATACAACACAGAAATCATAGAGCACAATGAAAGCCTCCTAAAATCTTCGTCTAAGGTCATCCTCATACCTACTGCAATCGATTTAGACGAATCAAACCCTTATGTACAAGAAATATTAGACAATTTTGAAAATAGCGAAGATATAATTAACACTGAAAAGGAGTTATATTATTACCAAAAACTCACGCTAAACAATAAAATATTCTATTTCTTATTCATAAAGGTTCATCATTTTGATGAATCATCATATACTGAAATTTTCGAAACACTGAAACATGTTAAAAACGAGATAATTACAAGTGGAGATATAAATGAAATTGCTATATCCGATTTGAAAAACCCATTTGAAAAACACTCTTTCATTAAAATTTATAATATCCTTACTTACCTTTTCCATGATACTAATATCAAAATAATATATAATAAATAATCATAATATCTCGACGATACCACCTTCCGGCTCGCTGTTGCTCTCCGCTTGGGATCCCCACTCTGCTCTCCTCATCGCTGTCACTGCGGTGAAGCCGTCAACAGCCTCGGACATCATGGCCTGTCTTGCGGCCGCAGCGCGGGCCGTTTTGCGCGCCACGCGAACATAAACGACATTATTCGACGAGCTCTTGTTACCGTCGGCGTTCCAGCTGTTTTAGAACCCAACGGCTTGGCACGCGACGATGGCAGGAGACCGGACGGTATGTCTTTGTTTCCTTGGAAGATGGGTAGGCCTTTAGTATGGGACGCTACCTGTGTCGATACTCTTGCGCCATCCCATCTTCCAAGTTCATCGTGCTCTGCTGGCTCTGCTGCTGCGGTTGCTGAGAACCTCAAGCGGCGTAAATATAGCAACCTTAGTGGTAACTATATATTTGAGCCGTTTGGGGTTGAAACTTTAGGGCCATGGGGTCCGAGTGCTCACAGCCTCTACAGAGATATCGCAAAAAGACTTGTTGACGCTTCCCGTGACCCAAGAGCTGGCTTTTACTTTGGCCAGAGGCTAAGTATTGCTATTCAAAGGGGCAACGCCGCCAGTCTCTTGGGCACATTACCAGCTGACAGCGTTGAGGATGAATTTTTCGATGCTCTGTAATAGTTTAGTTTAGTTTTACTTTAATTTAGTATTTTATATTTATATAGTTTAGCTTAATCACATAAAGTATTTAGTATTTTTATATTTCTATAGTTTAATTAATAATTATGTATTATATCAAAATTCATATATACCATAATAGTATTATGTATCCTACTCCCACTGAAATTAAGAAAATCCTACACGATAATCATGATATCCCAATAGCGGGTCACTTGGGATCCACACGCATGCATAATAGGATCAAGGAATCCTACTACTGGAAGGGCATGCGTAGTGACATAGAATCCTACGTAAAACAATGTAAATCATGTCAAGAAAATAAGGCTCTGAGAAAAATAAACCGCAGCCCTATGCAAATTACTAGTTCCTCCACCAAACCATTCGAAAGAATCTCTTTAGATATCGTAGGCCCACTGCCTGAAGCAGGACCTGCTAAACTAAAATATATACTTACAATTCAAGATGATTTAACTAAATTCTCTTCCGCCTATCCTATCCGTAGTACTACAGCTGAAGAAACTTCAGAATGCTTACTCCACTATATATCTATTTTTGGTATCCCTAAAATAATTCTTACCGACCAGGGCACCAACTTTACATCTGACCTATTTAAAAAGACCTGTGAATTCCTAAAGATAAAAAATCTTTGGTCGTCGCCATACCATCCTCAAACACAGGGCGCCCTGGAAAGAAGTCACTCTACTCTTAAAGAGTATTTAAAATCCTATATTAATGCCGAACAAACAAACTGGCCCCGTTACATCTATACAGCTATGCTCGCCTATAATACCAGCATCCACACTACTACGCATTACTCACCTTATGAACTCATGTTCGGAACTAAACCATTCATTCCCAACTCTGTTTACGACGGAAACCTTGGTGCAACTTACCCGGATTATGTCCGTATGCTCCAAGGTCGACTGAAATGTTCACGAGAGAAAGCATTAGACTTTATAAAAAGATCTAAAGAGACCTCTAAAACTTATTATGACACTCATACTCGCCCTATCCAGTATAAGGTTGGCGACTATGTATACCTCAAAAACCATTTGAGACTACGCAAGGCTCTCTCTCCTATCTGGAAGGGGCCCTATAAGATAGTTAAAATCAATGGTAGAAACACACTTACCTTACTTATTAACCGACGTCACGTCACCCATCACTTTGATGAAGTGAAACCAGCTGATGTCGAAACAAACCTGTAAAAAGGAATAAAATAAGTTTTAGTTAGTTTAGATATACAATAGGATACTACATACATAGGATAACTTACCTTAGTTGATAACACTAGCTACGAGTATTATTTACAGTCCGATGAGAAACGGATGACTTCACTGATGAAAGAAAATATTTTAATTACCACTTCCGTAATAAAATGTTTCAACAATACTTTGAATAAAATAAAAAACTAATTAAGTAAATCTAAATGAAGCTATCGACAACCTCTCTGTAAATATTTAAAAAAAAAAATATTTCTGCAATTACCAATGGACTTCATAAATTAACTAAAGTCAACAGGATTCTGAATGTATCGGAATTACTAATACCTACCTTGTCATTCCAATTGGAAGATATAATTAATGCCATTTATTTAAGTAGCCAAAACATATTACACCCGTCTATTATGACGCCCACACAATTACATAGAGAGCTTGCCGATAACTACAGAAAGCCAAGCGACCTTGAGCTACCTGTAACCTTTTTTTTTTTTTTTTTTTTTTTAGCGTGGTAAAATCATCAAATGAGTCCTCCGGCCCCGGGCAGGGCGGGAGGGACTGTCAGACTTTTACTGACTAAAATCCACGGTGTCCTTCATAGCCTGTTTCGTTCCGGGGTTACGGTAAGGAAATAATCCCGCGACCCCGGCAGGCTTTGGCCCTCTGAGAGGGGGGCCCCGTCATTATGCTGACGCTCTTTGAGGCGCGCGTGGGACACAACGCGCCGTCGACCCGGGCATGGTCCTTGGTCGGGCAGCGAGTTGCCCTTTACTCGCTGCCCGCATGCCCGCGCCTACGGTGGCCGGAGATCGTCTGCTGACGTCCGACGCCGCGGGCGCCTACCACTGCGGTTGGGGCGGAGGGAGGACGCTGTCCTCTCTCGCTCGCGGCCCGCCTCCTCCTTCACGAGCATTACTGCCTCGCAGAAGGAGCTGACCGCTTCCCACTCCGTCTCGCCCCGCAGCATGGCCGCAACCAATGCCGGGCGCGAGAGGTCTCCGCCTATCGCCGCCGTGAGGACACGTCGGTGCACCGCCCAAGCTGGGCAGTCTTGCACCGTATGCTCTACTGTGTCCTCCGGGCGATCTTCGCAGTGGTGGCACCCGGACGTTTCCTCCTTCCCCATCAGGCACAGGTACCTCCCGAAACTTCCGTGTCCGGTGAGGACCTGCGTCATCCGATAGGTCAGGACGCCGTGACGTCTCTCCAGCCACTCCTCAAAGAGGGGTCTTACCGCCGCAATTGCGGCGTGCCCGAGCTACCTGTAACCTTAGAGATTAAGTCAGTACATTTTAATCTTAAGTATTTCTAAGTTGTCATGTCATTATATTATTAATAAGTTAATATTTGTACTACAAGTGCCACTGGTCAACATCAAAGAGTACATTATTGTTTCACAACATTGCTCTCCCAACTCCGCACAGTACCAAGGCATCGAATTCGTTTAGTTTAATTATACCTAGTACTAAATACATTAGCAATGACCAAAGACAAATATCAATACCGCGTTTAAAATGATCTAGAACAGTGTAAAATAATCGGACCCGGTAATTATATCTGTGACGTAGAAAATGTTTATTCTACTGAAGCAAAACTCTTACCTGTGAAAGTGAACTTTTAACAAAAGTGATTAGCCAGAAACCATTACAATGTGAAATGAAAAATATATTTGGCAGATTAGATATTTAGAAACCTACTCTTATTAATGTAAACAATAGATGGATCTATATACAATCATAACCAAACAAAATCTCAATTGAATGTGTAAATTCAAATTAACATGTATGAAACGACTATACTAGGAACAGGAATACATAACATTCCTAAAGGCTGTATTGGTTACTTTAAAAGTACCACACTTATACCTAAGTTCAGTGTTTTAAATGTTACCTCACCAATTAACCATGTACCAGATTTTAATCTAATCAATGACACTTGTTGTAATATCGTAAATTTAAGTAATGTATTAGATAATGTGTCCCCTGTTTATTTAAATGACATAGATCTGGACGATCTTAATAAAGAAAATAAAATTAACTGCAATCTCTTCTCAACGACGTTAAAGTCCTCGAGCACTCTCAAGACCATCATATTATTAAATATGGAACACATTATTCTATCCTCATAATCATTGTCGTAGTTATAGTCATATTAATAAATGTAACTTACTTATTCTTTAAGAAAATTTGTAAATCTGGCAGCAACCGACATTTCCAATTTAAGTTCAATGTCAATAAGACACCGAACCCTCCTGCTTCAGAAATTATGACCATGACTGACAGACAAGATCCAGAACAGGATATATCTATCCCTATTGCTCCACTTAGAACTAGAGTTTAACGAGACTTGTATAAATTCAACCCCAAGTCTCTTCTTAAAGGGGGAGGTGTTATACCCCTGCTATATTAGGCCCTTAAGGCTAGATCAGCACCCCTACCTAAGCATCATGCTTAGGTCATCATTATGCAATTTGCCCTACACGTCCCTATGTTCCGCACCTCAGTCTACTCCCGACCTCGGTCATAAGCGGTTGCCTAAAGATCTTTTAATCTTCAAGTGTTTGTAAAGTGGTTAATCAATAAACCCTTTCCTTTAAATCAAAACGCCTTTTTTTAAAAAGACATTTCTTCAAGGCCGTATAACAGTACGCTCTATACTCAGGACGAGGAAAAAAGTGATACAGGTCCTACGTCGACGGGCGCTGGAGCCGTACTGATTGCAGCCCGGTTATGTTTCGTAATTTATACTAGTTTAGAGTGATTTTAAAAACGATAGTATGTTTAATTACATGAAGGGATTTTAATGAAATTTAGAAATTAGTTTAGTCTGTAAACATAGTTTATATTTACATAGTTTTTTTAATGTAATTACGCTTTGTTCGAACCAAAAATGGCGATAAAACAGCGATATAAAACGTAAAAATTGACCTCAGCATTTATTTTTTTACTAATTTGTGTTATTAAAAATATAAATTCTACTACGTAGTTTTACGACAAAAACGTATGTCTGATGATTTGTGTATTTTTTTTGGTTAAAATTACGAATGTTAATGGTAGATGTAGGAGTCGCAAATCGACTCTGCGTTGATTTTTCAGTAAACTACTTGTCGGAGATTAATTACCACAAAGTTAATAAAAGAGTTTTTTGAAATATGTTACGTATAATTACAACACGAAAGACTGGTCTTTCTTTTGCAGGTATTCAAAAATGTTGGAGTATTACTTAATATGGTAAATTAGACGATCATAATTTTAGTTCTACGCGCAAATGGGTAAAAGGCCTCTTAATGTTCATAATTAAATTGCCTATCCATTAGTGTAAGTTCGAAAATCAAAATAATGGTTAGTTTTCGAGGATTTCGTTTGTGAGGCGATTAATAAAACATTAATATAGAGTAAAAAAAAAATACCATTTTGGAGCCAAGATTATGTAGAAATTTAACGTATTTTTTTATTATATTTTTATTTTGGTTAAGAGTATATAGCTCCAAAAAACTGCACAAAAAACGGCTGGCGATTGCGCTGCGTTTTGCACAGGGACGCGCCTTAAATACTAACCCGCACTGGGCCCACATGATAGATTGCAGCCAACGACGATATAATACTAGACTCCGCATGCACGATCTTAAGGAACAAAAACTATTCTGTCAATTCGCTGAGGTACTACGTAAGCGAGGGGGACGGGGTACTGCGTTGTGATTGGCTAACTCAAGGTCTGTTCTGTCTCAACGTATGTTTACGGCTCACAGGAGTGGTCGTAATCAAGGTCTGTTCTGTCTCAAATGAGACGGATATAAGACTTTTTTGCCTAATGTGTTGACAGACATCGGTCGCCTGTTATTAGTAGTCTATTATTATATCGTCGTTGATTGCAGCCTTCTCCTCTGACAGAAGATAGACATGTGACCCAGCAGTGGAAACATTTCAGGCTGATTTTGTTTATGCTTATCTCCCAGCGATATATTATATATTTTTTTACAACTCATACTTTGATAGATTTTTATTATGAAGCGTTAAAACAGAGTGCCGATCTACTTAGAAGTAAGTATAATAAAATCAATTCAAAAAGCCTCTCCACGAAAAGCAATGAATACATATCATGTACTTATCTGAGAGACATTTTATTTGTAAATAAGTCAAACAGAGCGACTAAAATATATACAGTTGACTATAGACACGAGTATATTACGAAGCAACGAAATGTATATTTTACTTACAATCTACATAATCTGATAATCTATACCATAAAATGCTTTGTCAATATATTAGCCTACGTACTCCAATATGCTGATGTACAGCCTTTTTTGTTTGTACGAAGTCTCTCAAAATACCGATCGGATTTGAAAAAGTATTTTTGTATTTGATAGCCTTTTTGTATAGGTATACTAATCTTTTTGATTTTTATAGTCTACATTTCGAGGAAGGATATAAGCTATTAAAAATTACGCTTCGAGTTTACGACCCTGAGAACTCTGCCTCAAGGCGTGGGCAAGTACTTAAATAAAAATAAAAAAGGGGAAGTACTTATTTATTTGTAATCTTTGTATTTAGTTGACGTGCAAATTGTGCAACACAGACTACCAACAGTATTGTTTCTCCCTCTTCTTAAAATTCATCCAAAGGTGGTCTTGAAAAGATCGCTTTTAGCGATAACACCGCCCATTGTGTCACCCTATTATAAGATTTACTTTGTGCCAGTCATTTGTATGTTGTGAATAAAAAAGTGTATTCTATCTATACAATATCTATTCCTCTCGCCGCCGCCGCCGCCGCCCGCCGCGCCGCTATTTTTGAAGGCAGGTCCATTTTTGATTGTTCGCATAAAATCTTGCACCCGGACCTCCGGAGCCGAGCCGAAGGTTTCAAGCGCAGTTGCGAGCAGCGGTTGAAACATTCGGGAACATCTAGCTAGTCTAAAATAAGGCTATAATCGAACGAACTTTACCATCATCATCTGTCTAGCCTTTTCCCAACTATATTGGGGTCGGCTTCCAGTCGAACCAGATGCAGCTGGATATCAGTATTATATATACAGCAACTGCCTGTCGGACCTCCACAAGCCAGTAACTAGGCAATACGATACCCCATGGTAAGACTGGTTGTCAGACTTCACAGCTTTTGACTAAGGGACTTTACTCATGGAGCGATGCGACGAGTCGATTGCCGATTGGATTTGGAGGATTGGAGTGATGCGATGCACTTCGACCTGCACTTCAAAAATCAACTTTACTACTACGACATAAAAGCGCTGCAAACCAAAGACAAAAAATATTGCCAGAGACGAATAGTTGCGCAATCGAATTTCGAACACAGAATCATTTGCTCACTTCACATGCAATTCGATATCGAGCAGATCTGTGAGCGATATCGTCAATACGTGCGACTCCATTAGCAAACACTAGCGATTGTCCATACATTTTCTTCGGCCGGACGCTTGTGCGATATCTGACCGATATCGTCAATCGAAGCAATTCGATATCACATCGCACCATGAGTAGAGTCCGTAGCAGTAACGACTGTCAAAGATCTACAAAAAATGACAGCCGGGACCATCGGCTTTACGTGCTTTCCGAGGCACGGAGGAAACTCGCTAAGACAGATGGTCACCCATCCACAGACCAACCCCGGCAAGCACGGCTTAACCCAGAAGATCGGCCTGTACGGCTGTAAATATTTAGCCACGAGCTCTTCCACCTCCACGAACGAACTTTACCACGTAAGTAAAAATATCAACTGTGAGTAACGGGGCATACATCTATACCTCTACCATGAGTTTACACAGCCAAAACTCGCTAGCGTCTCCGTAATTTGGACGTAGATAACCAAAAAGGATCCACCCCACAAAATGTTACTTTTGAGATAATCGAGATTGAAGTTTACCCTGTGTTTGCTCATTATAGACTTGCTTATGTTTAATGGTTTCTTAAGAAAATATGTGTGTGGCAATGTATATTTTACTCATACAAATAAATTTAAGAGAATTTAGTTTTATTTCTTGAGATATTCAACTAAATGTGTGTTAGGATCCTTTTTGATAAAAGCTATTTTCAATTATGTTAACCTCAATTTCATTTAGCAAAAATGATTCAAAATAGCTAATTGCCACTTGAATCGTTAAAAAATATTCATTTAATTAATAAAACAAGTAGTTTGATATCACCGGGTGCCGACCTACCTCCGCCGCGTGGTCGAGGCCTATTTGATGGACAGGGCCGTCATCTATCCCGGCCACCGGGGAGATTGGAAGCGGCGAGAGATGTCGTACGGCGTCCCACAGGGATCGGCCACGGTCAGAGTCCCGCATAACGGTGGAAGGGGCTTGCATCGGCGTCGAGTCGATATAGCTGGGACTCATCCTCGACAGCCGGTGGAGCTTTAAGGAACATTTCCTTCGTTTGGCCCCAAAGTTGAACCGGGTGGTAACCGCTTTCAAGCGGCTCCTGCCCAATCTCAGCGGGTCAAACGCCTCCTGCCGTAGGTTGTACACCGGTATCATGAGGTCCATGGTCTACGGGGTCCCTGTGTGGGCCCTGTGCATGCGGAGGCGATCGGCAAAGCTAGTCGCATGCCAGAGCGTCATGGCCATACGGAAGATCCAGGGATACCGCACGATCGCCGGCAAATCGGCCAATTTCCTGGCCGGATTGCCGCCTTAGGATCTGAAGGCGAAAGCCCTCCAGTGCGTCTACGAGTGGCGCGTGGAGGCGCAAAGTTGAGGGAATCGCCGCTGCCTCGACAAGTCGAGGCACTGCGAGAAGAGCTCCGGCGCGATCTCAAGGCGGCATGGAGGGTAGTAAGACCCTTTTTGAAGAGTGGCTGGAGAGGCGTCACGGCGTCCTCATCTTCCGCTTGACACAGGTCCTTACCGGGCACGGATGTTTCGGGAGGTTCCTGTGTCGTATAGGAAAGGAAGAAACGCCCGACTGGCCCGTTTGGGCAGAGCACCGGCGTGTCCTCACAGAGGCGATATGCGGCGACCTCTCGCGCCCGGCATTGGTCGAGGCCATGATCCGCGACGGAATGGAAAGCGGTCGCCTCCTTCCGCGAAGCAGTCATGCTAGCAAAGGAGGAGGCGGGACGCGTGAGGTATAAGACAGAGTCCACCTCAAGACCAGCTACCGCGGGAGACGCCCACAGCAACTGACAGACGTCGCGAGGCGATTTCCGGCCACCGTAGGAGCGGACATGCGGGCGGTGAGTAATGGGTGACTCGCCGTCCGATCATAAACCATGCCCGGTTCGACGGCACGTCTTGTTCCACGCGCGCCAGCAATCCAACGCAGCCCCCTTAGAAGCCAAAGCCTGCTGGAACGTAAAGGGCTATTGAAGGATCACCGTTGATTTTAGTTAGTACGAGTCTGACAGTCCAAAATCATCAAATGAGTCCTCCCGCCCAGGGAGGGACGGGAGGACCTAATGGAAGATTTTAGCATTCTACACGTTTTTTTTTTATAAAGGCAGTCTTTAGATATTATAAAAATAATGTACTCTCAAAGATTGACTAGTACGATTTTAATGTTACGGTTTTGTCTCCCACAGCAGTCACAAAACATTTGGATTAAGTTTTGTTTTATATATTTAATCAAACACGATCCCACTTCTCGGACGCCTCTACCAGCTTCGTCTTCAATCTTCAAAATATAGGTACCTACATAATGACTGCGATGTGTATGGATCCCTTTCGTTGTATTCATCAATACCAACAGAAACACAGAAATGTGTTTAGCGAAAATATCCACGCGTACTGAATCGTTTTTGTGATTTAACCAGTGCATTTTTAAAATAAAAATTTAGTTTCACAAAAAAGATTCATGCTTTCTGAATCTTTTTAGTGATTTATCTTTTGCAATGATTTGAAGTAAAATATTATAATCTAAAAGGATCCACATGCTTTGGATTCTTTTTAACATTTTAGTTTCGTGTCCGCATCTTAGATTGACCGTTTTACAATATGATCCAAGGGGAATGGATCGTTTTTACGAAACTTAAATAGGGGTTCGCCATACATGTGGCTTGGTAACCAGTGTCATTTTAATGTCAAAATATTCATATTTAACTTGGATTGTTTTTGCTAATCGAAAATATAGACCTTGATGAGCAGTTTGGTCTACTTAACTCATTTTCGGTCATGTTGTGGGTTGGATCCTTTTTGTTTATCTACGTCCATTTATTTGTATGAAATATTGTACAGCGCCCCTAGCGGTCACAGTGAGAATTAAAATTCGTACCATGAGCACTGTAGATTACGATTGGTTAAAAACCTAACGTAATCTACACGATAGTCACTAACGTTTTTCAGCTGTCACCATACAAAACGGTACCATGAGTCACTAATACTACAGGCGCTAGCGAACGATACGCTTACGATAGTAGTTACGTAGCTCACTAGCATTTTGGCGTGTGAAACATGTATTTACATTAAAATTATTAACGTTTTTGAATATAAAAAGTCAAAATAATGCATGCAAGAGCTTTTAACATGAAATTTATGTTAGTGGCCGCTTAATTTGGGAACTACAACATGAATTACAAGCTAAAATATAAGTGAAAAAAAATGTCTTAAAATTTACGGACCCTTTAAAGAAGCGTTGGACGATTTGTGCACAATATTGTTTATTTGTTGCGATTCTCACGTCTTTAGACACTTGAACTTGGTTGACTTAATAGGTACACTTCCACATTTTCATATTTTTACACATTTACCTGCGTTTAGAGGGAACTATTTTGGAATTTTATAACTTCACGTTTTTTAAATAATTGAATATTAAGTGGAAACATTCATTCTCATGAAATCCACCAATAATTGAAACAGTGAAGCACTTTGTAGTAAATAATCCAAATAATCTATTAATAGAAACTTTCAAACCACACAACGCAGTGTCAGTGATACAAGGGCAAGGTTAACGAACAATAGACGACAGTGACGTATATTATAAGCCGTTCTCTCCTCTTATTTGTGAGAAAGAAAGAACAAAACATAAGTAGTGAAGTTAGCAACACGACATCATCTATCGAGCTTACATTATCGCCTGCGTAAGATTCAATTAATCTCATGGTGCCAGCAATATCGAAATCTATTTGATCCAAGTTAGTACGCTAGCGATTTCGACGCTAGCGAGTAAGTTTCCGATGACAACTCATGGTAGAGGTACTAGTCTTTACATGAAAACAAAACGACGAATTGTGTGTTTGATACAAACTTCCACGAAGTTCGTATTGTTCGCGGCGCGCGACGCGCGTTCGATTCCCAAGTTGTTCGTCTATCGTGTCTCGAAACAAGGAAATACAACTGTTTCCCTGACACAGTTTCTGAAGTACCTAGATCTACGTAGAAGATTTGCTTTATCCCTGTGGTTAGTGGATTTTAAATGATAATAGTATAACGTTTTATTTTGCTATATTAGCATACTGCTTGCATTACTGATGCAGATTTGGCTGAGGATCGCAAGACACGGCAGAAATCTTTCTAAAGGGAAAAAAACATATCTGGGCAATAAAGTCGCTACTGTGTTTCATTTTTGATACTGATTCTGATACTGATACTGATACTGCTAGCCTACATCATCCCACTGCTGGGCAAAGGCCTCTCCCCATGACTTCCAACTTTCACGATCCAGGGCCAAAGTGGACCACTGGTCATCGGTTTTATCAAGCTCGTCCCGCCATCTTCTACGAGGTCTGCCGCGACGCCTTCTGGCTGTGTCAGGGCTCCACAAAGTGGTTATTTTGGCACACAGCTCATTGGGCATGCGGCAGACGTGGCCGGCCCAAGCCCAATTCAGTGCAGCGGCCTTTTGACCAATTTTTGTGTTTTGGAGCGTAGTGTGGTGTTGCGTATGCGGTCTGATAGTTATTAATACATAGATACAGTTACGGAATTCCTAATGTTATATCAAAAAAATCCTGTATTATTATGGTTCCAAACTGTGATACAGACATGGAATCAACTTATTTCTATTTGATTAAATTTAGAAAAAATAAAGCTTACTATTTATTTATTTACACTTTTACGTAAAGTTGTGGTTTGTAAGGCGTAATCTGTGTTAAGGCGGACTTAATGCCGCAAAGAATTATCTACCAGTCAACCTTTGGGTCAATCTTTGGGTCAAAAGCAGAAGCAGTTGGAACAGGTACGAGTACAACAATATTAGTGAAACAATTTAAAATACTACATCTAACTATGGCTGATTTTTTTATAAGATTTGAGGACTGCAAGCCTATTTTGCCGAAGATAAGGTATTATGTATGTACCTGGACACTCCATAAATAAATTAAAAAAATACAAAACGGCAAGCAAGTAAGGCTGTACTTGGGTAAGACATTATTCAAAGATGGATGAACCGAGTGTATTTTATTTAAACACGAAACGTCGATGTATTTCTATAGGCGACATAAGCTGGGTCTAGATAGCATCGTATATTTTATTTAGGTTCCCCAAAAAAGCAATATTACAATATCTATTCCAAATACATACATCTTGGGGTGCTATGACAGGAAACCTCCACGTGCGCCCGTGGACTGGAGTTCCCTCTCGGATACGTCCGGGGGGAAGACCAGTTTTTCGGGCTGGTGCACCCTGGGATGCGGGCAAAAACTCTTCCTTAGGCACTGTGTGCCTAAGGGGTCTCTTTGCCCGTATGCGAATAGCCTGTCGTGTGGACGCTCCAACGCGTGTCCCTCTGATTAGCAGAGGGCACAGCGGTGGAGCGGGCTTGCGGACGGTGAGTTATGGGTAGCTCGCCGTCCGACCAAGGACCAAGCCCGGGTCGGTGGCGCGTCGTGTTTCGCGCCAAATGCCTGCTGGGGTCGCGGGTTTTTTCTTAACCCAGGTTACCGTGGCCCCGGAACGTAAAGGGTATAGGAAGGAACACGGGTGGATTTTAGTCAGTAAGAGTCTGACAGTCCCTTCCGCCCCACCCAGGGCGGGAGAACTCATTTGATGATTTTACCACCTAAAAAAAAAAAAAAAAAAAAAAAAAATACATACATCTTGGTGGAAAGTTAGATGAATATTGATTTCAAGGCACGTTGGCCCAGTGGAAAAGCGATTGATTGGTGCCCTGCGAGTCGCGTTTTCGATTCCCGCACGGAACCAATGTTTGTACGATCTAAAAGTAGTTTTTCCGGTCTGGGTATTTGTATTGAGTTTCAATGTGTCAATGTACTCACAATACAGGATAAAATACAAGAGAGATTTAGATCGCGCACTGCTTAACCACTCTGCACGACAACATTTTGACACATGACACATCAGCTGAGTCGACCGGGTGATTCGAAATTTGAGCTATTACACAAGATTTTTTGTCAACTTTCAGCATCCAATTTTTGATCAAAAATATGTTACTACGGCTATTTCATGCGATAAGTTTGTGAGGAATATCTCTAAGAACATGTTGAGGTCAATAAAACTGCCTCATTCTGTTGTAAAATGTGTGTAACGTACAAAATGCTAGACCGTTCCAAAAACTAGGTAATTTAGATGTGCAGAAAAATATGTACATAAACAAGCTTATCACATGATAATAATGGTTACACAGTGAAATAAATAAAATAACTTACTGTATACATTATTAGATTTGCTAGTGTTCATACATAATTTTATAAATAACTAGCACTACGCCCGCGACTTCGTCCGCGTGATTTTCGAACTTTGCCTTTGTGAATTTCTAGTCCCGGCCTGTTAGAAAAACTCAATCAATATTCAACAAAAATTGTATCAACCCGCAATATTCCGTCTTAGGTAATACCTAGGTCCTAAAAATTTAAAACTCCTAACTATCAACCCCAATACAAACTTTTAGGGGTCGAATTTCGTATCATCCTCTCTTAGTGAGAACCTGTATTCTAAATAGAACGCCCCCTGCAATGTTGAGTCCTCTTATTACAAACACCAAGACAATCCCTAAGGGGTCGAATTTTTTAAAATTCCGTCTTAGTGAGAACCTAGGTCCTAAAACAACCCCCATACAGAAACTCTTAGCATTTGTAGTAACAAAGTTTCATACAAACTGTCAACCCCATAAACAGCCCCTTAGGGGTAGAGTTTCAGAAAATAGTGCCTTGCGTTGGTGTGCATTTACGTCACAAAAGAACAACCTTGCAAAATTTAATACTTACTCCTAGCATTTGTAGAAACGAAGTTTCATACAAAATATCAACCCCTAAATCAACCCCTTGGGGTTTATTTTCACAAAACACCCGCAACTACGTCCAAAAAAGAATCTCTATGCAAAATTTGAGTCTCCAAACCATCAACCCCTAAAAAGCTCAGGGTCGAATTTCGCAAAACCATCTTAATGAACATTTAGGTCTTAAAAACAACCCCTCGCAAAATTTGAGACGGCTAGCACTTGTAGAAACACAGTTTCATACAAACTATCAAACACAAAAACAAACTCCTTTGGGGTGGAATTTCGCAAAATCCTGCCATGGTGTGCATCTAAGTCTTATAAAGGAACCCGGTGCAAAATTTGAGGCTCCTCGCATTTATAGTAACAGAGTTTCAAACTGTCAACCCCAAAAACAACCTCTTAGGGATCGGATTTCACAAAATCCCGTCTTAGGTATTACTTACGTCCAACAAAGAAGAGACGCCTAGCACTTGTACTAAAAAAGTTTCATACAAATTATCAACCCCAAAAACAAACCCCTTAGGGGTCGGATTTCGCAAAATCCCGTTATGGTGACCATCTCCGTTCTAAAAAGAAACCTCATGCAAAACATGAAATTCCTAGCACCTGTAATAACGAAGTTTCATACAAACTATCAACCCCAAAAACAAACCCTTAGGGGTCGTATTTCGCAAAATACCATCATGGTGAGCATCTACGTCCTAAAAAAGAACCCGATGCAAAATTTGAAGCTCCTAACACTTGTAGTAACAAAGTTTCACACAAACTATCAACCCCAAAAAAAACCCCTTAGGTGTCGAATTTCACAAAATCCCGTCTTTAGCATCATTTACGTCCAAAAAAAAAGCCATATGTAAAAATTTAAGTCTAAAAACTATCAACCCCAAAACCAACCCCTTAGGGGTCGAGTTTCACAAAATTTCTACCTTGTTCAGCATTTACGTCTTAAAAAGAACCAGCATGCAAGATTTGAGACGCCTAGCACTTGTAGTAAGAAAGTTTCATACAAACTATCGACCCCAAAAACAAACCCCTCAGGGGTCGGATTTCGCAAAATCCCGTCATAGTGAGCATCTACGTTCTAAAAAGACACCCCATGCAAAATTTGGAATTCCTAGCACCTGTAGTAGCGAAGTTTCATACAAACTTTCAACCCCAAAAACAACCCCTTAGGGGCCGAATTTCGCAAAATCCGTTCTTAGTGCTCACCTACGTGGTATAAGGAGGGCTTATGCCAAATTTCATGTTTCTAGGCCCAGCGGTTTGGGCTGTGCGTTGTCAGATCAGTCAGTCAGTTTTGAATTTTATATATATAGATAACGATCAAAGTCTGGATAAAAATTAGCAAAAACTACACTCGGCGTCACAAAAATCGCACCACTTTAAGAATTCCCTTCGAAGTCATTTTAAACCTATTAATCAATGGTAGACATATGACTATAAGGTATCATTGGAAAGGCAATTTATTTAAATTTCAGTATAAATCAATGGATTTGGTTTTTTGTTTACCAGGGAATAAAAAAAAAGCAAGCTAATGCAAATGATTAAAAAGTTAAATTTTATTTTATCAGCAAAAATTACAACAAAGTCCTTAAAAACAACTTAAAACCTAGTGTTACCCCCCCTAGCCCTGATGACTGCTTCCATGCGTTCTCTCATGGACCTAATTAATGTGACAACAGTCTCTTGAGGAATGTTGTCCCATTCTGCAACGACGGCATCTTGGAGGTCTTGGAGAGTGGTAGGGGCAGGATCACGTGCCCGTACTCGCCGTTTCAGTTCATCCCAAAGGTGCTCAATAGGGTTTAGGTCTGGACTTCGCGCCGGCCAGCGCATAACAGGGATTCCAACTTCTTGCAGGTAGTCTCTTACAATTAAAGCGGTGTGACAGCGGGCGTTATCGTGCATTAACGTGAACCCACTGCCAACAAAACCCGCATAAGGGACAACCTGCTCCTCTAAGATCTCTGTTATGTACCGAGCAGCAGTCAGCGACCCTTGCCCGCGAGCACTTCCAGTCCGAGAAACACATACAAGGTTCGTTTTACCGTCGATTGACATGCCGCCCCAGAACATGCACGAGCCACCCCCGTATTCCACTGTCTCTTGAATACAGGCTTGTGCGAATCGTTCACCTTGCCTCCTATACACTCTTCGACGCCTGTCGTTGCAGAAAAGACACACCCTCGTCTCATCCGAGAAGAGCACAGCCCTCTGGTCTATTGTCCAATCCACATGGTCACGGGCAAATTGCAACCGGTCTCTCCTATGCTGTGCAGTCAATTTTGGCCCTGTAGCAGCCCTATGAGCTGCAATTTTCTTCTCCCGCATTCTTCTTCTAATCGTGGAGACGCTTACAGAAGTTCTGCGAGCTGATAGCAGTTGTTGTTGCAGCTCAACAGCATTGGAGAACCGATTACGTAAAGACGTCGAAACAATGAAGCGATCGTCTCTTTCCGATGTGCACCGTTGTCTTCCAGATCCACGTCTTCGGATATAGCCACCAGTCTCTTGGAAGCGTTGGAACACTCGTCGAACGGCAAAACGACTCAAGTTCAGTTGCCGAGCAACATCACATTGCCGCATCCCTGATTGCAGTAGTGCAATGACTTGAGCGGCTTCATCTGCAGTGGTATCCATCTTCTGGGGTATTTTTCTTGCTGTAGCTGTTCACGTGTGTTCACTTCAAAGGTTGAATAGCGAATGACCCACATTTAACCCGGGTCGCCCGTTTTATACCCTTGTAGGGAGGTGCAATTAGTGGCCCTTGCAATGCGTATTTTGACAACATTTTTTTTAACGTTATGTGCTAATGAAACCTGTTGTGTTTAGGGATTCTAACTGTTGTTAATTTAAAGGTCGTTAAGCATACTTTCAATTGATACCAATATTAATTGGGTTTAATGTATTCGTTACTGGCGGGACATGTTTTAAACTTATTTTCGAAGAGGTGCGATTTTTGTGACGCCGAGTGTATGTTGCAACATGACTCTTTTTAGTGCTGACCGTAAACCCAATGTTCACAAAACGATTAAAAACGTTCATTCAGCCTAATCGATACTCGCAACATAATCGAACATAGAAAAAAAGTAAAACAAGACATAGAGCATGGACTGATTTATCCGCTTATTTGACTATAGAAAGCTCAGTCCATGCAATAAGTCTATGAAACTAAATCTGAATCATGATAAAATATTTCAAGTATTGTCGTTTACGCAATAATTTATTTAATTTTATGTTTTATATAGTAATAAATATCGGTGTTTCATTGGAGGCTAAACATGTGTTTTAGTTTAGAAGACCTAAACTTAAATTCAATCATAAGGTTTTACCTATACCCATTTTGTGTTTTCGTTCATCATCATCATCATCAGCCTATAATGTTCCCACTCCTGGGACACAGGCCTCCTCTCTTGTGAGAGGGAGTGGGCCATAATCCACCACGCGGGCCCAGTGCGGGTTGGCAGATGTCACATGTCTTCGAATTTTTGGTTCTAGGACATGCCGGTTTCCTCACGATGTTTTCCTTCACCGTTTTGAGAGCAGTGGTGATGAAACAAATTACACAAAGTAATGCGCCTGGCGGGGTTCGAACCCACGACCTACAACTTGTAAGTCGGGACCGATACCACTGGGCCACCACTGCTCTGTGTTTTCGTTAATTAATTTAAATTTGTCTTTTTACAACGGATCTAAAATACGTGAAAAGACAAACACCGGGTTCGGATCTAATGCTGAGAGATGGGAGTACTTCTAAATGATTCCTTGCAGTAATAAACAATTAGAATTTCCAACGGGGCGTGGATGGCTTTTTGAACTATGAGGAATAGCGAAAAATCCTGAAGGAAGTATCGAAGTCGATTTGATAAAAATTAAATATCACCATAAAAATTAAATTTTTGAAATATAAATTCAGCAATCAAACTATCAATATTCTGTGAAGTAGTAACATGCGACAAAGTTGAGGTATAAGGATTTTTTTTTAATAATTCGATTTTTACGAGGGATGGAATCATATTCCATTAAATAAAATTTCGCTACATGTTCACAACATACTGTTCTCATTTCAAATTTTTATTATCACTTCGCGGTGCAAATACATTAAATATTTTTTTTAAATTCGAACTTTAAGTGAGTTTGCGCGAATTTTGATTTTGATCTGCTGTACAATGACTAAATTATTGTTTGTATATTAGTTCATATTTTACCAAATTATCATTACTTCACCGAATTTGATCCTTAACAGCGACATCGAATAGTGTAAAAATATACCTATCATTTTCTTTTTTTAATTCAAAAGCTCGATTTCTGACGTGTAATACTTACATGACCAAACCAATCTCACGAAACAATTTTGTACAATAAAATAATTAATTTGGCTATCTTTCGAGAGGGAGAGGACAGCGTCCTCCCTCCGCCCCAACCGCAGTGGTAGACGCCCGCGGCGTCGGAAGTCGGCAGACGACGAGTTCCGGCCACCGTAGGCACGGCATGCCACCATGCCCGACCATGGACCATGCCCGGGTCGACAGCGCGTCGTGTTCCACACGCGCCTCATAGAGTGTCAGCATAATGACTTAGAGGGCCAAAGCCTGCCGGGGTCGCGGGAGTTATTTCATTACCGTGACCCCGGAACATAAAGGGCTATTGAAGGACACCGTGGATTTTAGTCAGTACAAGTCTGACAGTTCCTCCCGCCCTGCTCGGGGTGGGAGGACTCATTTGATGATTTTTATTACCACGATTACCACGATATTATTATAGATTACCACGATAAAAAACAAAAAACTTTTATTTGGTAAGAAACAAACTCATTTATAAAAAGCCTATCAAGATCCAAGGCATTCTATATTCATTCAACCTTAAAAATTATATTATTGTACAAAATAAAATGTACAGTAAAAATTAGCTAATAAATTAAAATGTTATTACATATTTTGAATAGCGAGTAAAACAGCGAGCGCATTCCTAATTCAAAAGAGGAATGCCCAAAAATATATGGAGCAAAAACCCAGAATCGATTAAAACGACTTATGTGTGGCAAGGTAGAGTATACATACTATAACCCAAATCCAATAATAGTTTTCGATTAAAACATCACCAAGTAAAAAAAAAATTGTAACTGATAAATTACGATTTTTTATGATGTTTCAAGTCAACTATGTAAATAATGTTTCAAATCAGCTATTTCCTTAAGTTTGCCGTATATGATTACTTCCCATAATTTGATCCTTATTAGTAACACTATCGAACGGTGTAATAATACAGGGTGTGTTTTTTTTTCCAAAATTAGCGGTTTCGATTCCTGGCCAGGATTATTGATTTTACTAAATCCAATGATGCAGTTCTAGTTTTCTTTAAAATTGGGCTCGAGATTCCTTTCAACGTTTTTTGATATTCCTCATAGTTTCGGATATAGCCATCCACGCCCAGTTAAAAATTTTCACCCTGTATATGCTGCTGGCCTGTTTGGTTATGGTTTTATGCGAAACGAATAGCGTATTTATGTCCTCTGAAGTAAGGTCTATTTTGTTGTTCATATATTATTTTAATCGACTCTGGGTTTTTTTTGGGCATTCTTCTTTTAGAATTAAATAATTGCCGCGCATTCAAACATTTATTACTGACATTGTTCCTTTGTCTATTATTGTTTTTTGGGAATGACAATGTACGTAATATTATTATAAAAGCTTTAAACAATATTATAATAGATAATAATTGTATTCTAAGCTTAAAACAAATTTATTATAATTTTTATTAATCGATTTCCTAGTTTCCTTATTTTTTTCACTCGAGTTGACAAAAAAATCTATTAAGGAATCGATTAGAATACTCGCTTTCACACATCATTACGATTAAAAAAAATAAACATGGTTGTCGTTTACGAACACAAATTGAGTAGTGGTAATGAAAAATACGTGCTAATGGCCCTTTATTAGAGAATTACGCCAAGATCTGTACTTTTTTACGTTATTTATAACATTTGGCATGATATATATCTTAATAGTTATTGAGTATAAGCGCGCGTATGTGATCAAAGTGAAAAATAAAAATGTAAACAAACAAAAGTGGCGCGAAAGTTCGAGTTCAGATATCAAATTCTTCATTACCACTGCTAATTTATGTTGAATGATGTATGAATTCGTTACAATACTAAATGAGAAGTTATTCATTCCTCCTATAATGATCCGTTGGATGTCCGAAAACCACGTTTTTTATGATTTTTAGCCCTACCCAGCACAGCCATCAAAATGGCGAAGATCGTATTTACACTTTTGGATTTTGTTACGGTAAATTAAGAAAATAAGCGCTAAATGTAGAAGTTTTAATTTCGTGAATAAATCAGATTTTTATTGAACATTCTTAATTAATGCGCACTCATAGGATTTTACGCAGGGAATATTATATTTTTTTTAATTTATAATGAGGATGTCGTATGACTACAACGTCTGCCCCTTTTGGACCCACTATTGAGCCAGCGTAGGTTTACTTGTCGCGCCCATTTCGGGGGCGGTACCGAACTATACGGTTAAACAGGTAACGTGACCGTGGAACGTAAGGGTCTATTGCAGCAACACTGCGGACTGTCAATTAAAGTCCGACAGTCCCTTCCGCTCCTCCTAAGGCGAGAGGACTCATTTGATATGTCATCAAATGACAGTGTTACGGACGTCGTCGCTTCATAATTGTTGATAATTAAGAATAATGTAAATAATGAATATACAAGTAGAATTTAAGTAGACATAAGGTTGATTAAAATAAATATGATTTGAAAGTAGGGAAACATTTATTGATGTTCGATTAAGGCTGTTTTATTATCCCATAGTAAGTAAGACATCAAAATATGACGATGTAAAGTGGACGCGAGCACGTTCGAACAGGTTTGAACATGTCGAAACCTGTCCGGTCCCCCACCACGCGTGAACTCAGACCAAGCGTCGCGATTGGTCGGGACGAATGTGTCGTGCTCACCTCCACCCACTACTTGCACCCTGCAAAAATAAGATATAAGCGGGACGGTTTGTTGCGAATTCGTAGTTCAGTCGCAGTCAGCTCAGCAGCAAGTGTTCTCTCAAGAAATCCGAAGCAAAAGGCCGTCCCAGATAGTGCAATTGTGAATCAAGAGAATAATTGTGAATCAAGAAAATATATTCAACTCTACAATCAAGTCAGGTGTTTTATTCCTAAGGAAAAATATACAGTCCACCTTGACAGACAGAAAAGGGTAACGAGTATTTATACTTAAAAACTAGCTTCCGCCCGCGGCTTCGCTCGCGTGGTGTTTTGATAAAAAGTAGCTTATGTTGTTTTTCAGATTTCAGACTATCCATATCCAATTTTATAACAAACGGCTCAGCAAATTAGCCGTGAAACAAACATTTACACAGTTAAAGTAAATTAATTTGAATATTAAGGATTATATTAATGGAACGGTATAGATTTGGGTATAGCATTTGGTTAAAAGAGAGTAGGTGTGTTTAAAAAAATTATAAAATATCTGTTTACAGTAGGTATAAGGTACCTATGTATTCCATTAAGTGGCAGAAAGTACCCAGGAAAATTTATTGGTCCCTTATGTCCAAGAGACACTTCCAGGGGCCAGCATCACGTTGTGTACAAAAATATTTTAAAATGACCTAATTTAAAACATTTTTGTACACAACGTTTGCTGTTTTGTTATTATTTGTTAAAATGTGGAGATTGTTTGGACTCGACACTCGCGAGCAGGCCACGTACAGTTGGCCATGCGAAAAACAGTTTTTCTCTAAATGGACACCTGCTACTTTAAGTGTTTGCCCTTGCGCTTTGTTAATGGTCATTGCGAAGGCTGGTTTGAGGGGAAACTGGATTCTTTTAAACTGAAAAGGTAAATCTGTAGGGATCATGGGTATACGGGGAATTAAAACTTCTTCATCTTTAGCTATTCCTGTCATTATAACTGCTCTAATAATATTGCGTCCTAGCTGCGTAATTTGCAATCGGGTCCCGTTGCATAGTCTCGGCGCTTCGAGATTTCTCATTAACAAAACTGGAACCCCAACTTTCAGTCTCAGCTTATGAGACGGCACTCCTGACAGCTCTAAAGAGTTTAGAAACTCTGTAGGATAAGATGTCACCTGTTCACTGTCCATGACAATATCTACTGACAAATATTCGACAACATCGCCTACTACAAAAAGTTTGGCTTCGTAGTTCCCGTTCCGAATCCGTTCCGTTCCGTTCGAATTTCGGGAATTCCGTTTGTAGAATTTCACCCCCACGGTGGTAAAAATTTCAAAATGCTAGAACAAACGATTTTTTAAATTTCAAAAACGCTAGAACAAATTGTTATTATTTCTTATCAAGTTCCTAAATATAAAGTTTCATGGTTTTATCACCAGAAATGACAAAATCCCATACAAACTTTCAACCCTTATTTACCCCCTCACTGGTCGAAATTTCAAAAACGCTAGAACAAATGTTTAAATATATCTTATCAAGTGCTTACATATAAAGTTTCATGGTTTTATCTTTTAAAATTATGAAATCCCATACAAACTTTCAACCCCTATTTCAACCTCTTCATCCCCTTTTTCGCAATAAAAGGTAGCCTATGTTCTTTCTCAGGGTCTAAAGATTGTCTGTGCCAAATTTCATCAAAATCGGTTGAGAGGTTTAAGCGGGAAAGCGTAACAGACAGACAGACAGACAGACAGACAGACAGACAGAGTTACTTTCGCATTTATAATATTAGTTTGGATAATGTACTCAAAAAGCTCATGTCTTATTTTTGAGCGGTTAACCAAAACTACAGACAGCCATTTTTTACACAATCCTATTACATACATACATATCCTATTAGAAATTCAAACTAGTAAAGCTTCAAATAAAAATATTGTTAAAGCTTTTCTTTGGAAAGAAAAATTCAAATCGCGAGCAGGAATTTTTATTTCCAAAGAGAAGCTTCGAAATACGCGACACATGCGTTAATGCATAATATTTATAAAATATTAAAAATATTATTTCCCACTATCAAGTTGCATAATTAATTCATAACGTTCCCACTGCTGGGAATCTAGTCCACTTTGGTAGACCTCTCATGTTCTGGTATTTTTGGTTCTAAAACAATTCCTGATGGATGTTTTACCCAGAAACTTATATTGTGTGTACCGTTAGCATACAAATTTTATATAAAAGGTACATAACTACAAGTTACTATCATACACTCTCTCGTATATAAGAAAACAAAGTTTGTAATGTAAGCACTATACGAAACTAAGGCAATATTTTATATTTAGGCAATATATTATTTTTTTATATGTATATATGTATTGTATGTATGTTTATATTGTATATATGTAGTAATTTATATATTCATTTTCTTATTAAGTAATTGTCTAGTTTGTTGCACCTACTTTGTCTTTGTCTCTGCATCACCCTAAGGTAGACTGGTAGATAATGCCCAAGGCATTAAGTCCGCCGTTGTACACGTTTTTTGTAACTTGTGCATAAAGTATAAATAAATAAATATTTTACGAGAAAATATGAAATTATATTTAGCGCACAACATTGAATGTTTGTATTAGAAGAATTAAGAGAAAAAGGCTACGGAAAAGTTTGTAGAAGTTATTAATGTGTAAGGAATTGTTTGTAACGCTTCTCAAAAGTAATAAAACCTTTTTAACAAAAAATAAACCGACGAAACATTGAACGGAAAAGCAAAAAATAAAATTGAGGCGGCGCCAAACAAACAAACGTGTTAATTGATTATTTGAAGCGAGTTTAGAACCTCCTCCACTTTTTCGTCGATTAAAAATCCCTATCACCGGTAACCTAATTATGAGTAATAGTGAAAAAATTAGCTCTTCACTTCTCTATACCAGTACCGTCATAATACTTCGAGTACGCCGTACGGTACCTAAAATACAGGAACCTTGTGCCAAGGCCTCAGTTCATTGCTCCAGTGTTTTCTCAACATTTTGTAGAGAGCTATATTTGTGAAAATGTTAGTACTATTCTCATTAAACACAGCCTTGTGAAAGCTCGGCCACAGCGCTCACACTGGGACCAAATTTTGCTATTAGGTGCGTCCACACAGAGCGAGCAGCCTCGCGAGGTATTTGCCGCGCGAGGAAACGCCTCGCGAGGCTGCTTGCTCTGTGTGGACGCCACTATTGTTTCTCGACCGAGGCACGAAGCAATAAACGCGAGCAAAAAAAAAAGCCGACACTGGATGACTCGGGCGCTCGGTCGCTCGCCTGCGGCAGCGCGCGCTCTTGCCTCGGCCGAGACACATCCACACTAACCGAGCTGCTTCGCGCGGCAAATGCCTCGCAAGCCTGGTAGCTCTGTGTGGACGCACCAAATAAATAAGCTACTAACACACAAGTCTCGTCGAAGAGTCTACAGTCGTGATTTCTTATAGAGGATAACATAGCTGGCCACTTTTCACTGAAGCCTTTTGGTTTTTGTGTACCATTGTCTGTTATCGCTGTTGCCTTATTTCCTCGTTCAGAAACCCATAAGTTTCTGAATCTTATAATAGAAGTTTCTATGCCTTCATTCAGTGCAAGTAATAACCGTAAAATTGTCTGGTTTGCCAACAGCCAGCCATCTCGTTACGCAGGGCTTCTTTTTTATGAGATAGCCAATTATCAACTCAATAACCTCATCTGGTTTGAATTATTGGCCTATTATGAGTCCTGCTGAAGTGGAAATGCTGAGATTGAATTTTTATGGAGGGTTCTACGCCAGCCCTTCCATCGGAAGCTCTTTTTTATGTTGTAAAATCATCGAGTGAGTCCTTCCACACAGGGCAGGACGGGAGGGACTGCCAGACTTGTACTGACTAAAATTCACGGTGTCCTGCGATAGCTCTTTACGTTCCGGTCTCACGGTAGCTCGTTAGTCCCGCAACCCTGGCAGGCTTTGGCACAGGGTTCCCGGGGACTGTGGCGTTAACTGCTAAACTGCTTCTGGTAACGATTGTTTCCAAAATCAAAACTCGAACTGACAACTTGCATTTGACAACATTCATTTTTTTTTTATTACTCTCACTCTTAACTCTATTTTAGTCAAGTTGATTTTGTTTTGATTATTTTCATGGATATTCCTTTTACATTTTCCATACATTAAACGCCGTAAATACTCCAAGTAACTGTAAGTACAGAAATCTTGTGTTAAGGCTTCTGTGGCAGTTTGTCGCAAAGGTATCAATATTCAACCGTATATAATTATTATACATACATATATCCAGCTGAGAATACAGTTGAGAACGCCCGTATAAACCATAGCACAGGTGTACCTAATACCACATCCTCATTTCGACGGTAATTTTTAAGTCCCCAAGTAATAGAGGTCAAACCTATTACCATCAGGTGAACAGAAACCTTCACTGCTGCTTGCTACTGAGAAATTCCTGATGGAAAAATAACAAACACTTTTTAAATAGAACCCAGGACGGGAGCATGAGGCTCGTCATGCGTGGGCTCGCAATCACTAGACCATCGAGGTAGATAACAAAGCAAATGTTTTGATTTTACAACGCTCCATCTCATCTACCTTTAGACAAAACATATTTTGCATGTTTTAATGAAATGAAAATATGTTGAGGAAACCTGAATTTAATAGCCTGCTGACGCCGTGAGGAACGTGATTAATGACGGCATCTCCTTCGTCTTGTAGCTGGATTATATGCTGTGGATTTTTAATCGACTTAAAAAAGAAGGATTTTTTTATGTATGTTCCCCGATTTCTCGATAATGACCGAAAGAATTTGTATTTTTTTTAAATTAGAATTGGTGCACTTTATTGATGGTCCCATGGTAATCAAATCAGGATCTGATGATGGGATCTTGGAGAAATCGAGAGTCTTCAATAAATAACATACAGTGTTTGCATTGTTTATTCACATAACAAAATATCACGCATGTACCCACTAAAAAGGCTAAAATGAAATAAAAAAACTTAAAAAAGTGTATAACTTTATAATGAATAAGTAGTTAAATTTACTTTTTGTGTTTTTTTTACAAGTCAGTTTAATTATTTGTTTAATTTTTTTTTTACAAAACAGCAGCTTCATCTGTCTGTTATGTATCTTTTCACATTCATTTCAAATGCCAAGTCTTCTCTTTCCCTGGGGCGTGACCCCGCTGCCTCGAGAAGTCGAGGCGCGGCGGGAAGAGCTCCGGCGCGATCTCAGGGCAGTATGGAAGGGACGACTGTCGCGACCGAAGGCCGGACACGCCGCAATTGCGGCGGTAAGACCCCTCTTTGAGGAGTGGCTGGAGAGAAGTCATGGCGTCCTGACCTACCTGAGGACACGGTGGAGCATACGGTGCAAGACTGCCCAGCTTGGGCAGAGCACCGACGTGTCCTCACGGCTGTGATAAGCGGAGACCTCTCGCGCCCAGCATTGGTCGCGACCATGCTGCTGGGCGAGACGGAGTGGGAAGCGGTCGCCTCCTTCTGCGAAGCAGTAATGCTCGCGAAGGAGGAGGCAGGCCGCGAGCGAGAGAGGACAGTGTCCTCCCTCCGCCCCACCCGCGGTGGTGGACGCCCACGGCGACGGACGTCGCTAGACGATCTCCGGCTACTGTAGGCGCATAATACCCATTAATTCAGTAAATAACAGTTACCATCCCCACGTTCAATAAATAATTAAGTTAATAAATGTAGATTTACATCCACTTTCGAACACGTACGAAGCCGTGGGCAAAAGGATAAACAGTATAACTGTCCCGGAAAAAACAAAATACATTAAAAAGAAAATTAACAAAACAGTACACGCATTGCATGCAACGTGTTGTACTGTACTCATTGTTTGAAAGTCCGACAAAATCCGACCGTTTTCAATATTAAACCTCTCACGTTTCAACCAGTTGTTTTGTTACAAACAAACAAACTTTTTGTTGGTATTTACAAACCTGCTAGAAGCTCTATTTAAACTGGACTCGTGTGAATAGATAGTTTAGAATTTAGAGACTTTTATTGTTGTTACTAAGTTGATAGTACTGTTTAACTATTGATGCTACCTTGTTGGTGTAGTGGATGCAAGTCTTTCCGCTCAACATGAGGTTGAAAGTTCGGTACTCAGGACGGACAACAGATTTTAACGTGTATTTAAAAGTCAGATTGGTTCGTGCCTCGAAAAGCACGTAAAGCCGTTGGTCCTAGCTTTTGAAAAAAGAAACATTCGTCAGCCAGCAGGAAGACTTAAGAAATGGGTTGAAGAATAGTTGATGAGAGCGTCAGTTGTAAATGCAGAGGTCGCAGGTTCAAAATCTGCTTGCGGTTGAATTTTTCTTACATAATATCTTTGTACATATTTAGTTATCCGCCACTAAACCAGGTGTTATGTAATATAAGCCATTAATACGAGTTAAACAAAAGGGTAGTATGCTACGCTAGTGCTCTTGCTGAGGGTAATCAGTCAAAATGTCAGTGGGGAACGACATAGGTCACAGACAGGATAGACGCACCTATTGTTGTAAAGTTCAACTGCTTCCAACAATTTTAGAAAACGGTAGACTGCCTCGTTTTGGTTTACTGGTAGCAAGTGTACTGGGCATGAAGTACCGAGTGTGATTCCCAACTAAAGCAAGAGGTTATTAGGTTTTAACATTAGCCTAGCCCTACATAAATACAGCCGCACAGGCCGATCTTCCAGGTCAAGCCGCGCTTGCCGAGGTTGGTCTGTGAATGACCATCTATTGTCATATCAAGTTTCTTCCGTGTCTCGGAAAGCACGTCAAGCGGTTGGTCCCGGCTGTCATTCATTGAAGATCTTTGACAGTGGACTATAGTCTGACAACCAGTCTTACAAAGGGGTATCATTTTAGATAGGCATTCGCTCCATGTAAAATATTGATATTCAGCTGATGGTTTGACCAGAAGCCGACCCCAATATAGTTGGGAAAAGGCTAGACTAGAATTTTTTTAGTAGCCACGGAACCAGAACTTGTACTCGGTTAGTGACAATAGGGTCGCCCCCTGTTTCGTGTGAGTTAAACATAACTAGCAAAATGTGGGTGTACCCCCTCTACCTAACCCTTGGGAAGTTAAAGGCGTGATGTAATGTTAGTTGTGGGAAACCGAACGATGTTTCCTATAAAAAGTGAGATTTTCCTTCGAAATACTCGATTGTATGCGTATTCCTGTTAGCGCTAATTAAAACCTAGCTTTTAAAGATGTTCTTCTCTTTTTCCTCCATCCTTTGAGTTAATTTATTAGCGGTTCAGTGTTGGTCCCACAGCATTTATGGTTTTCAATGAAGAAACATTGGAAATATCCCGTTTTACATTCTACTGATATAAAATATCTAGACCAGCTACACTCAAAGTGATGTGCTCCGCGGAGCCCTGGGGCTCCGTAAGGCCTTTGTGGAGGCTCCGCGAGAATCCTTGTAAGAAAAAACACCTCTTCTTTTTATCAGTGTCTAGATTCAGAGTTTTGCATTCAATTACGCTCGCGTAAGTTCGCCATAAAAATAATTCCCCACCACGAAAAAAAGTATTTTCACGATAAGCTAATAAAAAACTTAAAAAAAAAAATTAACCGACTTCAAAACAACCACAAAAAAAGTTCAAAATAACCTACAAAAAAACTTTTCTTTCGAAAGTCTCGGTGTCTTTATTTTTTATTTCATTGACTTTTTGTCACCGACTTTCGAAAGAAAAGTTTTTTTGTAGGTTATTTTGAACTTTTTTTGTGGTTCTTTTGAAGTTGGTTACATTTTTTTTTAAGTTTTTTATTTTATCCTTTTTAGTTTCACTATTCAACCAAAATTATTGTCAAATACATAATTTTCTTAAATGTGCACTAAAATTTTGTAATCCGTAGCACCGGTAATAACAACGCCCATGTATGCGCACACATGAGCTAAAAATAAAAACTACTACACCAAACTAAATGAAAATTTTATGGTACCAAATGGCAGATATACTGTATCGAACAAAAAAAGAATCATCGAAATCGCACCAGAAACCTCGGAGTAATCGGTGTAGACAAAGTTGAAAAGTTTTTAGGTTTTTGTTGATTTTTCAAAAAGTGCTAGTCCGATTTCGATAAAATTTTAATGGGACCATTCCGGAAGTATACCCTATCCAACAAAAAAAGAATTTTTCAAATCGGTTGTTAAACGACGGAGTTATGCCCGAACAAACATTAAAAAAAAACCATACAAACATCCGAATTGAGAACCTCCTCCTTTGGGAAGTCGGTTAAAAAGAAGTATTATCCATATAAGTTATTTTTATTAATGAGTGCGATTTCATTTTTCTACAGTACTTTTACGTAGTATTTTTTGGCTTTCAACAATTAAGAAGTGCCTGTAACTGGTTAAACTTTCAAAAATGATTTGATTTTTCCTGTATCGTTCACTACCTACCACTCACAGTTTCCACTATGTTTATTCCAAGCATGTCCTAATTCAAAGAGCTCCCACAGCACAGTACATGAATTTACTTTGAGTCAGCACTCTCACTTCAACTAAACGACTGAAGGTCGTACCTCAGAGGTTTTAGAAGCCACAGTTAAAGTGCTCCAGTAAGCGTGTGAAACATTCAAATCCCAGCAATTCTTGCAAAGTGCTCGTGTCTCAGGAAGTGTGGCGGTGGTGTACAGAAGGACAAGTTATTTGGTGTACAGGCGGGCAAGTTACAGTGAGTGTGCTGAGTAGTAATTTTTTTGAAGTACAATAACATATGTTGCGGGACTTACTAATTACACCGGAACGTAAAGGGATATTGAAGAACACCGTGGATTTTAGTAAGTACGAGTCTGAGAGTACCCCCTGCTCTGCCCTGGGTGGAACGACTCATTTGATGATTTTACCACGATAAATTAAAAATTAAATGTTAAACATTTTTTCCTCCTATAAAGAGCTATTTTGTCCGACCGTTGAAATATAGATTTTTTATCGGCTTAGTTTTATTTAGATACGTTTACTAGCGACTACCTTACGGCACTACCTATCACATCACTCTCCTCTTTAAAGCTGGAACTATACATGTTCACAAAATTTTATTGAAATCGTTTGTCTCTTTCGGAGATCAGTTGGGCGAGCATAACTACACAAATGATGACACCATGATGTCAACCATTTTCATTACTAAAAAGTCAACTCCCATAACTAATTTTATTTATCTTATTGATCCTCGTTTTAAACTGATCAAATCGAAATGGAATTAATTGTGTGAAAATTGAAAACCGTGTAAAAAAACTTGACTGTACCTTGTGTATATTTTTTATGACTTTTGCTCTACAATATGAAAATCACGTGTAGTTTTCATGGGTGCGTTTAAGAACATTTAAAATCGTATACGCAAACACTCAGACCTACTTGTAGAACATAATATAAATAAAATAGTTCCGTGCTTGAATCGATTATTTAAAAAAATCATAAATAATAGACATTAATTTATTATAATTTTTATTGTGTCTAATATTTTAGCCTGTATACCGACTACCACGATTGACAGTACTTCTACAAACATAGTATACAAGAGAAAATATGTTGAAGTTCAGTATCATCAAATGTCGTCAGTAGAAAAATGTTAGAAGTTCGCCCGTCAAAAATGTTTTTACATTTTGTAACTCCGTATTTTAAGAGAATCTAAAGGTGTAAGTTTCAAGCCGTTATTTTTCGAGCTGTTATATTCAGAAACGATTTTAAAGAAAATTCAGACCCCTATGCAGAATATACCTAAGACATTTCTTAAACGACCTATTTCTGCGACATTTAATTTTGCAAAAATTTCAGAAAATGTTGGTCTTTGTGGTTATTTTTTTTGAAACCACGGCCGCACAGGCCGCTTCGCGGTTCTCCGTCGACATTTTCTGAAATTTATGTCATTTCACTGAACCAGTTTCTTGATCAAAACACTAGATTTGTTTAGGGAAATGATAAAATCGTGTTTTATTTTAACATAATTATGATAAAATCGTGTTGTTATTTTAACATAACACGATTTTATCATTTCCCTAAACAAATCTAGTGTTTTGATCAAATCCCTAAACTGGTTCAGTTGTTTGATCAAAAGCCTAGGTTTTTGATCAAAAACCTAATTTGATTAAAAACCTGCGACATAAAATAATATGTAAGCCCAGCATTCCATAAAAAAAAACTGAATGCATGATAAAGACATAAAAATCCATAAATGCTTTTGCATCATAAAACCAGTCATGCACGACGCATAAAAGTTCCTGTCTCCCTCGATATCGGCACTCTATCGACATTAAATTAATATCGAGCTAATAGCAGTAACCTGCTAATGGATAAATAGGTATGGCGATTTTGAAAAATTAGCTTTCATCACGGCATCTAGACCTTATAGAGCGGGAGCCAGGCCAAAATATCGTTAGTGATTTCTTCCCAAGCCATAATTAGTAGACTACATAAGGGAGTCATATCATAAAGATTCGTGGAAGTCAGCTGCGATTCCGTTGGTGGGATAAGCAGCAATCGCCGTTCAAACACGTAGAAAAAATATTTTTTTTTAGTCATTCCCTCCCAACTGAAACCTGCTTTAAATTGAAGATTACCTTGTATCACGAAGAATAAAACCAATCAGCCGACGGTACAATGGTGGAATACACGTCAGCTGGTCACTCGAACATGTAATTTTTTATTTTATTTTCAGTGATTTCCTCTCAACCCAAATTTAACCTGATGAAAGTTTACATGTAGTTAAGGCTAAAAACAGACGTCAGCTGGCTGTGTCTCGGTGGAAAGACCGTCAGCTGATACTTTGAAAATTACAAACAGGACTAAGGCTCTCAGCCTAAATATGCATTTAGTTCAAAGTTTTCAATTCCTCCCTACAGAAAACAAGTTTATATTGACGCTTACTCAATATCACGATGAAAAAATACGTTCAGCTAATGTTTACAGACAGTTATGGATCAAAATACAGAGTTATTCTTATTAAGCTGGGCATCAGGAACATATGTGATTTCGTAAGAGATACGAAAAAACTTGTTGAGGTAACTTTAGCTCTTTTTTCAGTATAACAATTTTAGCATTTTATTTTTTTGGTCAAGTGTGAATTTTTCACTAAAATGAATTTGCTACGAACAATATTTGGATTACTTATACAAAATGTGAAATACCTTAAAAACTACTTAACCGATTTTCGTGAAACAAACTGTACAATAGTTTTTACAACAAGACCAACACATTAAAATAAAGTCCATTGCAATAACCCCATAAACAAAAAATTACATTTTCAAGTTACGTAATTATGATCAACATAATTATCTCATATCAGATTTATTTTTTAATGCCTTTCGACTCTATTTCATGTAAAGATCATTTCGTTGTATCAGAAAACAAAACTCAGGATGGCGGAAATTGGTCAAAGGACATCATTTAACATTCATCACGCTCCATACATTTTTTGGGCTTTTCCAAAGTATTAAAAGTCGGCTATGAGACCACCGCTATGACGAGAGGTGCACGTAGTGGGAAGTGCTACAAGATGTAGGTAAATATTGTTTGTAAGGAGACTTTCTTAAGATATATTTCTAATCAGATTTTTTTCATGTTATTTGTTTGTGCTAAATTCTTATTATAATACTGTATTTTGCTTATTAGTGCTAATTAAAATACATAATAAATGTAAACGAAACTAACTAGAAAATTTTACTAAAGTTTGATAATTATGTTGATCATAATTACGTAACTTGAAAATGTAATTTTTTGTTTATGGGGTTATTGCAATGGACTTTATTTAAATGTGTTGGTCTTGTTGTAAAAACTATTGTACAGTTTGTTTCACGAAAATCGGTTAAGTAGTTTTTAAGGTATTGCACATTTTGTATAATCCAAATATTGTTCCTAGCGAATTCATTTTAGTGAACAATTCACACTTTACCAAAAAAATAAAATGCTAAAATTGTTATACTGAAAAAAGAGCTAATGTTATCTAAATAAGTTTTTTCGTATCTCTTACGGAATCACATATGTTCCTGATGCCCAGCTTAATAAGAATAACTCTGTATTTTGATCCATAACTGTCTGTAAACATTAGCTGAACGTATTTTTTCATCGTGATATTGAGTAAGCGTCAATATAAACTTCTTTTCTGTAGGGCGGAATTGAAAACTTTGAACTAAATGCATATTTAGGCTGAGAGCCTTAGTCCTGTTTGTAATTTTCAAAGTATCAGCTGACGGTCTTTCCACCGAGACACAGCCAGCTGACGTCTGTTTTTAGCCTTAACTACATGTAAACTTTCATCAGGTTAAATTTGGGTTGAGAGGAAATCACTGAAAATAAAATAAAAAATTACATGTTCGAGTGACCAGCTGACGTGTATTCCACCATTGTACCGTCGGCTGATTGGTTTTATTCTTCGTGATACAAGGTAATCTTCAATTTAAACCAGGTTTCAGTTGGGAGGGAATGACTAAAAAAAAATATTTTTTCTACGTGTTTGAACGGCGATTGCTGCTTATCCCACCAACGGAATCGCAGCTGACTTCCACGAATCTTTATGATATGACTCCCTTATGTAGTCTACTAATTATCGCTTGAGAGGAAATTGGTCACGGACATCTGTTACGGGCTCCCGCTCTATTAGAAGCGGTTACGTTCTTGTAATGGTACGATTCCACCAAAATAGTGCGACGCAATTGCTCGCGAACATTTGTGCAGCACTACAGCAGTGCACGCACCGGCAAAGCTATTTGTAACATTTTTACTGAACATAATTTAGCAATGTGCGCGCACAAAAGTACCCAGGTTATTTTTTTATCGTGATGAGATCATCAAATGAGTCCTCAACCCAGGGCAGGGCGGAAGGGACTGTCAGACTTGTACTGACTAAATTCCACGGTGATCGGCTGACTTTGGCCCTTTAGAACACGACGCGCTATCGACCCGGGCATGGTCCATTATTGGACGGCAAGTAACCCATTGCCTTGCGACGTCTGTCGCCGTAGGCGCCTACCGAGGCGGCTGGGTCGTGAGATGGACTCTGTCCTCTCCCTCACGCGTCCCGCCACGTCCTTCAAATTCAGGTGTGCTCACAATTAGTTCGTACAAGCTTTAATGAGACGATCAGAGCGAACATTTGTTCCACACACTGCCGCACTGTGTCGCATACCAATGGAATCGCATCTTAACGATACACTGCGTGATTGATCAATGAAGAATTAGCTAGGTTTATATAAAGGTACACTAAAATCTAACAGTCAGCAGAGATTTATATTAATAACAAAATATCTAAGACGGTCGTACGTCAGATGTAAAAGTACTAACTGAGGCCCCTGCACAAGTTTTCACATTTTTGAGACGTAAAGTATGCGTGAATTTTGATCCGTTCAAAATAAAACCAGCCGTCAAACAATGTTTCTCATTATTGTACCCTAGAGGTGCTTTTTCATTTTCTATACAATTCACGTTGTAAACATAATTATAATATTCTTCGTATTTGATCACACGTTCGTACCTACTTGAAGTATGTTCAAGTACGAAGTACGGTCAATTACATAGAATTTGTGGTAAAACTTCAGTTGTGAATTTAATTATTTTTCTTTTGTCTACATGTAATGTTTTTACGAATTTACTTTCGAATAATTTCTACATTTGAAGTACATAATTATTATTCATATCATAAAGACAATACGAAACATACGACAATAAAATACATTTTTTTGTCAATAACTGCGCGCCTTTTCTCCGTTTCATTAACATTAAACGACATTGAAAATGTAACAAACGCTTACATAAAAACACAGATGTGAAATTCCAAAATGTAATAATATATTTAGGCAGCTATTAAGGCGACTTTTAAGAAATAAAGCGTTTTCTCCACGCCCCTTTCTTTTAAAAGCATTTACAGGTGAAATGGTTCTTGACTTAAAACTCTCAAGAAAAAGCCAGTCAAGTAAGATCATTTAAATAAGTGCGATTTTCATGCGAAAAGATTCTTTACCCACCTGTTGAAAAATAAGTAATTTTACACATAAAGTGTTAGGTACTTTTTTTTAAGCGGTGAATAAATCCACTCCGTCCAGTGGGACGGCTGGGTTATGTGGGGCTTACACCCACTAAAAACACCGCCGTGAGCCTACACTCGCCTTCATGGATGAGCCGTGAGGACTGCTAGTGCTACGCATGACTTTCACTACACACTTGCCCTCTTATTAATAATCCTCGGATTAACCACCTACATTTTTTAAGGATTAACCTTGGCGTAACTTTAGTCCACGTTTATTAATAACGAGGCAAAAGTGTTAGTTAGTCTGATTAACAAAGTGTTGGTTGACGGCGGGCGTTGTGTAGAGTCCCCTTTGGCCGCGGAACTAACAGATTACCAAAGCGCCGCGGCCTTAAAACGCATAGGGCATCAAAATAACAGGATGGTTTTAGTCAGTATGAGTCTGAAAGTACCGCTCCAGCCAGACGTATTGGATTATATTCTAACCTAAGTAAGCGTCTATTCCAATTTGTCACCACTGGTGATGATTGGGGAAAAAAGTCCCAATTATCACCATGTTTTTTTTCTAGCGTGGTAAAATCATCCAATGAGTCCTCCCAACCCGGGCAGGGCAGGAGGGACTGTCAGACTCGTACTGACTAAAATCCACGGTGTCCTTCAATAGCTCTTTATGTTCCGTCGTCACAATATTCGTTAGTCCCGTGACCCCGGCAGGCTTTGGTCCTCTAGAGGGGGCCCCGTCATTATGCTGACACTCTTTGAGGCGCGCGTCAAACACAACGCGCCGTCGACCCGAGCATGACCCATGGTCGGCCAGCGAGTGCTGTCACTCGCCGCCCGCATGCCCGCGCCTACGGTGGCCGGAGATCGTCTGCCGACGTTAGTCGCGCTAGCATAAGTTCAATCAAAGTGGTATGTATTAAAGTAAATTATTCCTTTACCGTCTGAATATGAGTTCTTGGCACTGACCGTGATTCACTACTGAAGCTGGTGTTTCATCTCAACTCTCAATTTGTAGTTGAAACTCATTTCAACTATCAATTTGTAAGATATTTCAACTTTGAAAGTTGGAACTATAGTTTCAGGTCTTCAAAGCATTTAAAAGTTTCAGTTTAAAGTTGTTTACAAGGAAACACGCTACGTGAATGGACGAAATACGTGTTAATTAGTTTTCTGAGAGTTACAGAATCTCAACTTATCTCTCTTTTTTGAAAGAGCTTGTTTTCCCTATTTTCGGGGCAAAAATATCATAAATATGTACGTATAGGTACTAGCTTAAGAAAACGGTTTGCCCGTGTGTTCGTTCGGCAAGTGTCTCACAGGATATGTAACCTACTTACAGGGTGAATTTTCCAACTGGGCGTGGATAGCGAAATCCGAAACAATGAGGAATAGCGAAAAATACTAAAAGGAGTCTTGAGGCCGATTTCAAAATCGGCCTAAATAAAAAATAAAAAAATAGTAATAGCTTTAGAAATTAAATGACAGAGCCAATGTTAGTAAGTAACAGGAACGATTGTGTCTACTCGACCAACGAAGAAATCAAGGGTTTGGATATATTTGAATTACCTATAAAAACCAAAGTGAAAAATACTGTACTGTACAAAAAAAAAACTTCAAACTTCCTCTCTGAAATCATTCGCAAACAGCGCAAACAATTAATCAGAGTTAAAAAGTGTTCAAAACTCACGCGTGCTGCAGCACCTGAGATTAAAAGTTCTTGCGACGGGAAGCGGCGCGAGGCGGGGCTTTTAAACCTGGCTCAGATTACCAATTATACACGTTAATTATGCACGACCAAAAAATATGCCTATCTATAGGAACTAAATGAAATCGAAGTTTCTGTTTTTCTTTACAAGCACTGGAGCTTTTGTCTTAGTTTTTAAACTGACTGTACCGATTTTGACAGCACCTTCACTCTAGCTCACAGACGATGTATTAAGGAGTAACCAAAGCCACTATTTACGTGATGTCGGCGTAGCATGTTCTCTTTCGTATTTCTCTTTTATTTATTTCAAGTCATCGTTCACTTCCATTACGTATACACTCAAAACATTAAAGCTTTCCATTTTATAATAATTTTAGTTCGTAATAACATCTGATTGCTATTAGTACAGAATTGTTTCTTTTAAATTGGCCAAAAGGGAGAAATCCGAATCCATTAGAGATACGGGTAAACTTTCTTAGGAACCATTTAGCTCTTTTTTGATGTTGTAAACTTTTGGCGTTTTTATTTTTTTGGTCAAGTGTGAGTTGTCCATAGAAATGAGTGAAATTGGCCAAGATTTGATTTAGTGTCTATTAAGGATCATTTCATAGTATGGGAAGGAAAATGTCTGGGCAACAGAAGGAGATCAAATCTAGTGAAATACTGACTACTACTGATAAACTTTACGCTGTTAGAAGAATCTTTACTGTACTTTTGACCAACTTCTACTGTCCAGACATTTTCCTTCCCGTACAATAAAATGATCCTTAATAGACACTAAATCAAATAACACCATAAAAAGTGATAATTTTTTCGTTCAAAGAATTTGTACTTATGAGAAAATATTTTGCAAGGCCAACTTCCGCCATCCCAATTTTTTTCTTCCGGTACAATGAAAAGATCCGCCGATGATGAAAAAATAAAAACGCCAAAATTGTCAACATCAAAAAAGAGCTAAAGATTCCTAAGAATTTTTTCCCGTATCTCTTATGGATTCGGATTTCTCCCTTTCGGCCCATTTGAAGGAAACACCCTGTAGATGTATTCGTAAGGTAAGCTCCAGAGAAAAGTCACCCCCTTTAGGTAACTTCACTCTGAATGAACTCGCCTCTACGTTTAAACACTTGCTTGCAATTAGTGTGACTCGTGGAAACTTTTAATACGATTATTAGCAAAGTAGATGAGGGTTGTCGAGCTGGTGGCCCCCCACATCGCCCTTTTACAACCCGGGACATGATGGAGAGGAATTTCAGCATACAGGTGAATGTGATTATTCAGTTGGCTTGATTTTCAAAACTTATTTATGGTAAAGGGAAATTATTTGTTGAGACAGGCAACTCGGTGATAGTCTTAAAAGTCTCTCAAAACGTTACCTATGCATGCAGGAATGCGAAATGATGCAACTTGTTCACCACTTAAGTGGACAAGATGTGACACATCATTTCGCATTGCAGCATGCATAGGTAACGTTTTGAGAGACTTTTCAGACTCTATCACTGATTCACTGAGTTACCTGTCTCACCAAATACGAGTAATTCAAACGTTTATACAGCGTACAGGCGCTTTTGCATTTTCCGTATAATTTCCATCTTCCTGCCCTTATCCCAGTTTACGTCGTCGCAACACGTTTTCTTCTTCCATTCTCCCCTATCAGACGTCACAGTATCATTCGCTCCTTTTTCTTTCACATCATTTCTTACACAATCCATCCATCTTAATTTCTTTGGCCTTCCTCTTCCTCTCCATCCATCAACATTCGTGCTCATCACTCTCTTAGTCACATATAATTATAGTATTATAAACGCCGTAAATACTTCAAGAACTGTAGATAAAATACGGACATCTTGTGCTGAGGCCTCCGGATCTCATCGTTGACCTAGATTCAACCCTTTACAATTGAATTTAAACTTGAAAGAATCCTGCGTTTTATTCGTCGTTTAAAATCGCAAACGTTGTGATGATTGCATTTTTATTCCCGTTCTATATGATTACATTATGCTAAAAGGTCTTAGACAGCAGAAATACTATTAAGCCATTCTGTGATATTCTTGAAAATACTTCTGTGCTAAACTTGAGCACACTTGTGGCAACGAACGTCGCAGGACGATTCGAGGACGATGGGCATGCGGACAGCGAGTAATAGGCGACTTCGCTGTCCGGTCATGGAAGATGCCCGGTTCGACGGCGCGTCATGTTCCACGCGCGCCTCAAAGAGTCAGCTCAAGGCATTTTTCCCATTTATTTAGAGTCGATTGGCTATCTATTAATTAGCCTCTTCCCAAGGAAGAGGCTCATTAATAAATAGCCGTGGAAACATATTTTTCCTACTCTTCCACTATTCTTTTCTGATTAATTTCGTTGCAGGATCCAAGACAGGTAAATTCATTCTCCGGGACACGTCGAGCTTCATTGTCTCGGCGCTTTTCTGGTGGTTGCCACTGTTGATTCTGCCTTTCAGGAGTTGCAGTGGTTTGAAATAGTATGGTGGGTTAGTCCCAACAAAAAAATAGCCTCTTCCCAGATGAGTTTTTGAGGTTGCCATCACTATCTCTTATCATCATGTGCTGATGATTTTCTCTACCGTGGTGGGGTTTGCCCCCAGTCTATCACGATGCAGCTGAATACTAATATTTTACATGGAGCAACTACCTATCTGTCCCACACAATTCAGTTTATACTGGGTAATTGATCTGTCAGATGCGGAGGCTAAAATAACAGAAAACGCCATATTATTCACGATAATAGACTTTAAGACTAGATGACTTTAGACTTTATGTTCGGTTAGAAGGTCCATCATCGCGATAATTTCCCGTTAAAGGGTCAGCATTTCTGAATGAAAACACCGTTGTGCTTTCATAGCGACACTATACACGCTGTTTTTTTGCATTTTCGTCAAACTTCAGGTGGTTGTCACAAAAGTCATAAATAATCAATTGAAAGTACAGTACCGGGCAAAACTAATAAGGGCTGCTTTTTTTTTGTTGTTGAAATTTTACAGTATTTCAGAATTAAACCCTTAATTCAATACAAATGAAAGAGAATCACCCGACTACGCAGTCCGCGCGTACGCACACAGCGATGAGCAGCTGGTGTGCGTGAATTGAATCTACTACTCTTGAAGAAACTAGTTCACACTTACGGATTTCAGTAAAAAGGAAAAATAAAATAAAAAAATACCTGCCTATTTTATTGTTGATTTGGGTCGAGAATCATGAGTATAATCACGTCCTTGAATTTGACTAGGTTGCAGATCAGCACATTGTATAGTGTAGGCACGCACACGCATACATAATAACATCGTCAGGTCACTGCCTGGTTAGAAGTTTTGCTGACTATCTGACAACTGACTTGTATTCCCCAATTCGATGGCAGCAAAGTAGAAACGGACATCTACAAAATCGCAACAGGAGAGCAGATTTAGTCTAAGAGAGTGATTATTTTGACAGTTATGGACCGATTAACCTGAAATATTCTATGATGCTTTAAAATAACCTTCTTTATGAATTGTGTAACAGGTTTTATCGCTACAACATTGTTTTACTGAAATACGAGTACTGTAGATGTCTTTATTTATGCTGGAAAAACATTGACGTAGAAGAAGACATCTGCCTAAAAACCGTTTATTCTGATGCCCAGGACCAGAATGACGATAGAGACACGGGTCGAGAATGTGTCAATTCAATAAAAACGCACGAAAACATTAACCGGTACGTGCTAGAATGTGACTCACAGATATCTTTCTTGACGTTTCATTCATCTGTCAAAGCTCCGAAGTTAAGGCGGACAAATGCCACATGGCCGTTTCTACTGCGATGTTTTTTTTAATCCAGTGTAGATGTCCTCATTTACGTGTCAAAAATTCTTCACTATTTTGAATTTTGAAAATATTTTGATACAGACTTGTAGATAATAATAATATAAGCACATTTTTTGTAAAAAAGGATTTTCGAAATTTAGATGTCCGTTTCTACTTTGCTGCCATCGAATTACAAGGCTGCCATTAACGCTTGCTTGGTGTAATACTCTTGACCCGCACATTTTTCAGAGATTTCCATTTTTCCATACAAGAAACGCTGTAAATACTGGTAAGACGCTGTAAAGTAAAAGAGTGAAAACTCGTGATAAGGGTACTGACTAAAATGCACCGTATCCTTCAATAACCCTTTACGTTCCGGGGTCACGGCATTCGTTATTACCGCGACCCGGGGTACCCTTAGGGTACGGAATCCTAAAAATCAACAGTTGAACTTACTTTCCGAGTCACGGAAGTAGCATAAAATGCCACGGCCGCATCAAACAGTGATATTACGGAATCGCCACGATTAGAATACACTACACAAAAGATATTTCAAGGCTCTTTATTGTATTCCGTTTCCCGGAAATGTGGATATTTTTGAACCCATTCTCCAAATGAAGGGAATGACATTTGAATTTCTTTCAAGACACGTAATGGATGAAAAACCTTGTCGTTTATACGAAGTTTAATCAATTGGACGCGTGATTTTATTTAAATGCAACTTTTGAACTGGCAAACCCTTTTGGAAAAATAGTTTTGTAGGAATATTTGTTTTATTCATAGCTGAAGCGTTGCCGTTGCCGTCGCCGCGGTGGTGGACGCCCACGGCGACGGACGTTGCAAGACGATCTCCGGCCACCGTAGGCGCGGGCATGCGGGCAGCGAGTAAAGGGCAACTCGCTGCCCAACCATGGACCATGACCGGGTCGACGGCGCGTTGAATCCCACGCGCGCCTCAAAGAGCGTCAGCATAATGACGGGGCCCCCCTCTCAGAGGGCCAAAGCCTGCCGGGGTCGCGGGATTATTTCGTTACCGTGACCCCGTAACGTAAAGGGCTATTGAAGAAAACCGTGGATTTTAGTCAGTAGAAGTCTGACAGTCCCTCATTTGATGATTTTACCAAACTAAAAAAAAAAAAAAAAAGCTGAAGCGTTCTGAAACAGTATAATAATTATATTGAAATTAGTGGACTTTGACTGATAGTAGTCAAAAGTGGTTTTGAATGACTGGTCGAGACTGTCATTCTAAAGCATCGTCAATAATAGTAAGAGGTAATTAACCCTGAAATTCTGACGACCAGTCTTATCAAGGGGTACAATTTTTTTTTAAGTTGTGAGCTATACGCATAGAAACTAACATACACAAACACCCAGATCCTGAACAACTATTTGTACTTAGTTATACAAATATTTTGTTCCGTGCGGGGGACGAATCAACGACACACAGTCGCTAGTCGATCGCTCAGTCACTACGCCAACCGGGGGGGCTATGTTGTTCGCGTCCGTAGGATCTACCACCTTCTTAGGCCAACCCTACACGTGCTCCCCGGGTGGTGCTAAAGAACAACAACGCCGAGCCATAGGCGGCGGTCAAGTAACCTATATTAGGCTGCCACGAGCCTAGAGGAGTTAAATGCCCTCTAAAAGCGTGGCGATGGTACCTTGGAAAAGTGCCATATGTATCTTCCAACCCCAACTAATATGGAAATGTATAATAATGAGAGAGATTTGTCATGCGATCCGGCTAACCCCCGGCGCTCGTGGGTACCCGGGCCTGCGAGTGTGAAGTTAGTTACCGAAGACTCCCCAGGGGTAGGCGACCAGGCCCCTGTGGCAGTAAATGCACCTGGCAGCACCAAAAAACTTATTCAGCAAGTTCTTCATCCGAACTTGTTGAAATCAAAACCAAAATCCTCGTCAGAAGGAAATATCCCTGCGCGAATACCTCCAGACAAGGATCCTGAAAAAACAGAAGTCAACCAGCCTAGTCATACTGAACATGCTAAATGGCAGGAAGTAAACCACCGCAAAAGAACAAGAAATAGTCCTGAAAACACAAACAGAAACCAGAAGGCTAAACCAAATTATTGGCTAGCTACTCCAGTACCTACTTATAATAGCTTCTCTGAACTGGAAAATACTGACCTAAGGAGACCGTCAGAATCAGAAACGGTAATAGTAACCAAGCCCCCTCCATTCTTCATTGATAAGGTTAGCAACATTCAACCCCTCACAGAAATGTTAGAGAAAGTGGCACATGGTAACTATGAGATCAAAATCCTCCAAAGTGAACGAGTAAAAATACAAGCCAAAGTCCATGAAGCATACTCCGCTATATATAAGGAATTAAAATCCAGAGACACTGAATTTTTCACCTACAAAACAAAGCAGGAGAGGAGTTTTAGAGTAGTATTAAAACACATCCACCCTTCAACTGATAATGACTTGCTGAAGAAAGCTCTGGAAGACTTGGGTCACAATCCCACCAACATCTGGAATATCAGAAATTGAACCACCAAGACCCAAACGCACAATCCCTCAATGTTCAAACTGTCAACAGTATGGACATACACAAAACTTTTGTTACAGACAGTCTAAATGTGTTAAATGCGCAGGATCTCACCATACATCTAAATGTCCCAGGAAAGAACGTTCTGACAAAGTGAAATGCATACTCTGTGAAGGAAATCATCCGGCCAATTATAAGGGCTGTATTGTATACAAAGAGTTACAAAAGATTAAGTTCCCACCTCATCGCCCGAAAAGACAGCAGTCGGCCAAACATGAATTCCTGCAACGGAAAACCACACAAGAAAGTTCAAACATATCTAAATATGCAAGAGACTCGGACGTATCCTATGCAGCAGCAGCAAAACATGGACTAAATCCACAATTACATAATGAAAATTCCACAAGTAATGAACAGAATATATCTGAAGTCCTTCGAACTTTTAACACATCAATGCAGACCCTCATGAATCAAATGCTAAAGATGACTCAAATCTTAGTAGACCTCATGTCAAGAATGCCAATAAATTCGCTGCCATAAAGCTATGCGTATGGAATGCAAATGGGCTAGCCAAACACTCGAACGAGTTAAAAACTTTTCTTAAAATAAATAAAATTGACATAATGCTAATTTCGGAAACTCATTTCACGTCTAAGAGCTATTTCAAAATTCCCGAGTATAACTTATATCATACCATGCATCCTGATGGAAAAGCACATGGAGGGTCAGCAATCCTAATCAAAACTAATATCAGACATCACCAATGCCAGTCGTATTGTAAGGACTACATTCAAGCAACGAACATAGTAGTGTATGATTGGATTAGCAACATCACAGTGTCAGCTCTGTACTGCCCCCCAAGACATACAATCAAAGAAGATGAATTTTGCGACTACTTCAATACTCTTGGCCATCGCTTCATAGCTGCAGGCGATTACAACGCCAAACACACTTATTGGGGGTCTAGACTAATCGTGCCTAGGGGCCGGGAACTTTTAAAATGTATCCAAACAAATAATATGGATGTTTTCTCCACAGGTCAGCCAACATACTGGCCTACAGACACAAGTAAAATACCAGATCTTATTGACTTTTGCGTCTCCAAAGGAATAACGAAAAATAATATATCGTGCAATAGCTGCTGGGATTTATCATCAGATCATTCACCCATTTTTATCACAATTGAATCCAAAGTAAAATATACCTTAAAAAAATGTACATTGCACAATAAGAAAACAAACTGGACTCTTTTTAGGAACTACATAGATGAAGCATAAGTACCACTTCCACTTAAAACAGAAGATAACATTACAAATGCTGTTGAATTCTTTAATACAAACGTACAAAATGCTGCATGGAACTCAACTCCATTAGATCAATACAAATCTGATGTCCAATCTGTCGCCCCAAACATATTAGATTTAATTAAAGAAAAAAGAGAGACCAGAAAATTATGGCAACAAAATAGATGTCCTGATACGAAAAAGAGATTCAACTACGCAGTAAGAGAACTAAAAAAAGCTTTGGAACAAGATCGGAATGCTCCCTTCCAGGCATACCTCGAAGGCCTTGATGCAACAGCAGCTTCAGACTATTCTCTCTGGAAAGCCACTAAAAAAATTAAAAGACCCATAGTGACCAGTTCACCACTCAGAAAACCAGACCTCAGCTGGGCACATAGCGACCAGGAAAAAGCAGCTATATTTGCGGAGCACTTAGAGAAAGTTTTTCAACCCCACCCATACGAGGGTTCACCCGAACATGAAAAAGAGATCCTCGAATTTATTGGCACCCACGATGATGATGATATCGAACCTGACAACTTTACTAAAAGTGAAGTAAAACAAATCATTAAAAAAGCAAACTCCAAGAAAGCCCCAGGATATGACCTAATCACCAAAAAAAACTACGCCAACCGAGCCGTTAGTATATTGGGCTCCGCAGATCAGATTTACAATGTCTCCATAATTATAAAGGACTGCTACTTTACATCCAGTTTGACGGGAATCCGACCCCAACATAGGTAAAATACGTAGATATTTTTTATAAAAAATTACCGTGGTAAAGTCATCAAATGAGTCCTCCCACCCAGGATAGGGCAGGAGGGACTGTCAGACTTGTACTGAGTAAAATCCACGGTGTCTTGCAATAGCCCTTTTCGTTCCGGGGTCACGGTAGCTGGTTAATCACGCGACCCCGATGTTAAGTACCTATAAGCAAATGATTATAAAAAGTGAAGTTTTGTTTACAAACAAAAACTTTTTCAAAAAAAATGTAACCGCCTTCAAAAACAACCACAAAAAAGTGAAAAATAATCTACAAAATAACTTTTCCTTCGGAAGTCGGTGCCTTTGTTTTTTTTTTCTATTCATTGTCTTTTTAGCCACCGACTTCCGAAAGAAAAGTTATTTTGTAGATTATTTTTCACTTTTTTGTGGTTGTTTTTGAAGGCGGTTACATTTTTTTGAAAAAGTTTTTATTCTACTCTTTTTAGTTTAAATATTCAACCCTAATTCTTGTCAAGAACATTATTCTCTTACATGTGAACTAGAATTTTGTAATCCTTCGCACCGGTAATTACATCGCTCATGTACACAATATGATAATAAAATTCCATATCTCAAAAATTACTGAACCGATTTTTATGAAACTTGCAGCATTCTCTAAGTTAAATAATACCTAGTACAACAAAAAAAGAATTACTTAAATCGGACTTGTTGTTCCGGAGATATGCGAACACAAAGTAAATCAATCGATGCCTACTCCTTACTCTTAAAGAGTTGTACCTTCCATCATCAGGTCATCCACCTGAGATGATGATTATCAGATGCAAATACTTGAACAGCTTTAGAAAATATATGAAAATGGTACTATGTGCCTATAAAATTTGAAGGTTGCCCTCGATTTCCCTGGGATCCCATCATCAGATCCTGACCTGATGATCATGGGACCAATGGGAAAGTATACCCTTTCAAACAAAAGAAAAATTTTCCAAATCGGTCCAGGCGTCTTCGAGAAATCGGGGACCATACATAAAAAAAAAAAAAAAAAGATTCCGACGAATTGAGAACCTCGACTCCTCCTTTTTTGAAGTCGGTTAAAAATGTCGTATAGAGAAATATGACTACTAACGTTTCATCCATTTTTTATGTATACACGTGGTACTTGTATCCGACTGAATGATTTCAGCAAAAGCTGAACAACCTGACATAGGCTCTCGAAGCCACAAAACAATAAATCATCGCTTTGTGCCACACACAAAGGACTTTTCCAATTTATTCAAATGTCAAATAAATATCAACCGCATGGAAACCACAAAGCTTGGAACAAAAATATAATGGAATAGCATTATCAAACAGTAAATCGAAAGTACAGAGTCACCCAACGAAACAGAAGATACAGAAAGTCCACTATATGACAACACTCCTGCTTGCATGGAGGGAAGTGGAAACATATTTTTCCTACTCCTCCACTATTCTTTTCTGATTAATTTCGTTGCAGGATCCAAGACAGGTAAATTCATTCTCCGGGACACGTCGAGCTTCATTGTCTTGGCGCTTTTCTGGTGGTTGCCACTGTTGATTCTGGCTTTCAGGAGTTGCAGTGGTTTGGGAATAGTGTGGTGGGTTTTATCTAATAAACATAATCTATTTAGCCTTTTTCTACGTTAGTGTCAGCATTCAGCATCAACGGAAGACGCCTAGGGCATCGGATATCGCGAGGCGATTTACAGCCACCTTAATCGCGGAAATGCGGACGGCAAGTAATGGGTAGCTCGCCGTCTGATCATGGTTTATGTCGTATTTTACTCGCGCCTGCCTGACAGAAATCTGACGGGGCCCCCATAGAGAATCAAACGCTTGCTAGGGTCGCGGCACTGTCTAAACTGCCTGTTGGTCTAGTGGTTAGTGACCCTGAATGCTATGCCGGAGGTCGTGGGTTCGATTCCCAACCAGGACAAATGTTTGTGTGATGAGCACGATCATTTGTTCTGTGTCTGGGTGTAATGTAAATGCAATGTAATGTGTATCTATAATTCTGTATGTATTTAGAAATATATAAGTATGTTTATCAGTTCTGTTGTCTAGTACCCATAACACAAGCTCTGCTTAGCTTGGGACTAGATGGCGTTGTGTGATAGTTGTGGAATATTATATTATTATTATTAAACAGGTAACGCTACCCCTAGAAAACAAAGGAAATGTAAAGGAACAGAGTGTTTTTTAGTCAGTAAGAATCTGACAGTCCCTGCCTTTTCAGTCAGGGAATCTCAAAAAGGTAACTCAACACTCAATTTATAATGCGGACAGTGAAGGAATGGAACTCTCTGCATGCCTGCGTCTGTGTTTCCGAACACATACAACCCTAATCTCTTCAAAGTTAGAGTGAACAGGCTTCTACTGGGTAAGCTCGCTCCATCGTCGACCTTGTTTTAGTCACTCCTGACCTAGACTAAGGTCAGGAGCAAACCCATTTGCATTCCACAATGAAGGCTTAGTTGGTAAACATTTTTCCAAAAGAAACTAAGACCCTGAGGCACAGCAAAAGAAACATTTATTAGGTGATCACCAACGTCAAACACTTGGCTACTTCATCTGCGATTCCAAAGTACAACTACTCCAAGTCAGAAAGCCTACGTCTGTTAATATGATAAAATTGCTGCGTGAAAATGAGACAGACAGAGAGAATAGTTAATTTTGCGTTTACTGAGAGTTAAGTACTAGCAACAACGTTCCTTCAGAATTTAATATTATGTGGTGCGGATACACCTAGACATACCACAGTTAAGGCTTTGTCAAACAAAAGCTCGGCGTGGCCATGGCGTGACAGTTCTTTTAATTTTATCGTCGTAAAAATCAAATAAACCCTTCCGGGCAAGGCGTGACTGTCAGACTCATATTGACAAAAATCCACGGTGATCCCTCAGTAGCTCTTTACATTTCAGGGTCACGTTTACGAGTAGGTATCTGATAAGACAGTCCCGCGCACCGACAGGCTCTGGCCCTCAAAGGCCTATATTGCTGACAGATCTTTGAGACGCGTATGTAACGCGACGCGCCGTCGAACCGGGCATGGTCCATGGTTGGACGGCGAGTCGCACATTGCTCGCCGTCCGCATGCCCTTGGCGCGACGATGCGAAAGCATGTAGGTAGCGGTGTAGCGTGAAATGCTTACTAACTGTGAAAATAACGCCGACGTTTAGCGTGGCGTGTTTTGTGTGACACGCCAAGGAGGCGACACACACGGTAGCGTCGTGCCGCACTGAGCTGACTCTTTGGCAAAGTCTTAAATCTTTAGGCCCTAGAATTTAGGGCATGTAAGCGTCAGAATATCATATTTTGAAACACGATCCTTTTTCCTAAGTAACCATCATTTTGATTGAATAAGCAACGCGTTTTTCAGTATCGATGTAAAAGTCGGTATCAATGATGGACGGCGCGGTCAGAATTCATTCGTTTGTAATAGAATACGTGTCAAGAATATCAATCGCCTGTTATATGCCAACGCTGACAATTGAACACGATATCCAATCAGAGCTAGGAAAGAATAGACAGGCAACTTTTTCATTTTCGCCAGCAATAGAAAGCGACTAGCTATCTAGTTTTTTTTTTTTTTTCTGGTTCTTCGTGTACGAGTATGTATGAGGGAGGGCAGAAATGCATATGGTGAATCGAGACACCATGCAAGGAACTTTAACGCTTTATCATTGTATGTTGCCGTTTATAGGTATCTTAGTAATTATGTAAAGAAAATAAAGTACTCTTGCTGATGCTTGTTGATGCGACTCATGCGACATGCAATGGTACTCACGTAATCAACCAAACAATTCTTCATTTGTAATGAGTGATATATGAACCAACTGAGGCTGTGAACTGAGGACACTTGCTTTTGCGTGTGGCGTTACGCACGGATTTGTGTCATTTTAAAATCTATTGTAACTCCGATTTACGATGTCAAACAACTCGGACTCACAATCACCTTTACTAGATCAAGATAATGATAATATAACCATTAGAAAACAGCAAAGTAATATAACCATAAGTACAGAAAATTCTTTTGCATCCCTGTCAGTAGATGATGACAATGCTTGTTCATCTATTACGTCTTATGACAATCAGAACATAAGTTGCCCTCAGCTACAAGAAACTAAAAATGAAACAATAACAGAATTAGAGACATTAGTCAACACTTTGCGAGAGAAATTGACTTCTGCGGACTGCGAAATTGAAAACTTAATAACCGAGAATATTTCACTTAAAAATATTATAACTAACCATGAGAAGGTTATAAACAACCTGAAAGGAATATGTATTAGTACACCCGAAAGGGGTTCAAGCGTAACTATAAGGAAAAGCATACATAAGGACAAAACAAATATTTCTAAAGAAGATCGTTTGATTAAAAAACGAAATAAACCGGAGATGCAAAGTAAAAATAAAAGTCCCAAATCTTCAATAAAAACACAGAAGCTAAGCAACAAACGAACCACAACAGAAAAACAACGAACAAATAGTGCTCCACAAACTCAAAACATGATAATATAACAACTCAAAGAACAGAAATAGAAGATAATTGTGTGAAGTCTAGCAGGAATAAGTTATGCATTCTTAGTGCTAACAAAACAAATAAAATTCTGTCAATCGCGGAACAGACATTCCAGAACTTACGGTCAGCTCAGACCGAGACGTGACGCTGCGCGCACTTTTCAATAGAGTTATTCAAAATGTAACTCTATTTTAAAAGACAAAAGATACACCTTTCGCAACGCAGCTCGACGCCGCGCTGCGCAGCGCGGCGCCGCGCACGTCGTTCAAAATCTGACTTTGTTTACTACAAGAAAAGATACAAATTTGAAGTATCGTTGCGTCACGTCGCTTCGCGTCGCGTCTCGGTGTGAACTGACGCTTACAGATCTGTCACTATTTGTCACCGAAATGTGGATTGTTGCCACTTATCAGTTTTAATTGGAGAAGAAGATTTCGAAATAACTAAAAATTATGTAGAAATTGTAATAGAGTTATGGAAAACACTAGAAAATATTCAACATACAATAGTAGTTTATGTAACTGGTACATAATGAGGGGTATTATACACGAGTGTGAGTTTAAAAAACGAGCGAAGCGAGTTTTTTAATAGTATCACACGAGTGGTATAATACCTAATTATGTACAGTTTCATACACTACTTTATCTACTCTCATTGAACACGAACATATCAAATAAAAGATAAAAATTAATAAACACTAATATTCATCCACCGAAATACAAACGTCAAAATTCCAACATTCCCATTTAAAGCGCGCGCAGCCACAGATAAAAAATGAAATAGATGTATCTATGGTCAGTAATCTGTATCATAATGAAAAAAAATTAAATTATAACATTGTTTTGTTAGAGAAACAGTGTTATAATTTAATTTTTTAATTTCATTACGATACTCTATGGTATAAAGTATGTCATTATAAACTCGTTTTGAGTTTTGTATTTCGAATTTTACGATATGAGAGTAGATAAATATCATTTTATGTTTACCTACATTTAAACTAAGCGATTATTCAATGATGTTCAACTGGCGTATCGAAACGTTTAACAACTTGCTTCACCTTGATTTATTGACACATAATTATGTAACAGTATTAGACTCTAATTTTGACTTATCCTACGATTTTACTATGTTTTCAAAACACAATAGAAAATTAAATAACCGAGGTGTGAGAAATATTTTTCAAAATCTGCTGTTACTTATAAATGATTACCAAATGTCATCTTCGGAAGTGGAGCCTGATCTAGAACATAATGATAACACGAACGCGGCCATACATACCGAGTTTTTTCTTTGATCACATGTATGTTATGCATCAGAATATTGCCGGACTTATAAATAAATCTGACCTGTTAACCGTGCATACTCAGGAGTTATTAAAAAAACAAATAAATGTAGATATTATATGCATAACCGAGCATTTTATAATGTCCGGGCAGGAACATCTTCTTCATATACCTAATTATAGGCTCGCTGCATGTTACTCAAGAGACAACATAAAGCGCGGCGGAGCCTGTATTTTAGTCAAAAAGGGTCTTGAGTATAAAGAATTGCCCGATGTTATGAAATTCTCGGTTTCGGGAATAATATAATGTTGTGCAATTAAAATGAAACAACATAATTCAATTATATTATGTATTTATAGACCGCCTAAGCTGACCAACTTAAGTAAATTTTATGAAAATTTAGATATTATTCTAAAAAAAATATGTACTAATCGTCACACTAAAATAATTTTATGCGGCGATCTTAATATAGACGTTTTAAAAAATAATAGAATCACCTTGGAACTTAAATGCTTCCTCCTGAGTTTCAATCTTATTTTGGAATTTAATGAAGCAACACGTCCTGTGAGTAATACTTGTTTAGATAACTTTGCACACAATATCAAACAGAAATGTAAATCTCAAGTAATAGACTTCGGGCTATCTGACCATACAGCACAATTGATTAAGATAAAAGTAAATAAATCATGCATAATAAAAAGTTGGAGAACTAAGATTCGAGACACTTGTATAGAAAACCTTGCTAAATTTAATAGCTACCTTCAAAATCTATCGTTTTGTGACGTATATGACACTGAGGATTCGAACAAGGCGTATGATAATTTCATTGAAACATTTAAGCTTCTGCATGACTTATGTTTTCCATACAAGCTAGTGATAAAAAAAAACAGAAAAGCCTATTAAATGGCTATCGCGTGGCATACGATTATGCAGTAAAAAACAGCGAAATTTACTTTGGAAATATAGATTAAGACCATCACGAGAAAATAAAATCGCTTTTATTAATTACTCTCAGAGATTCAAAAAAATCATAAAATTAACTAAGACATCCCAAAATAATTACATGATCGAGAACTCTAAAAATAAATCAAAAACCTCATGGCAAATAATAAATAACAACAAAATAATTAAGGAACCAATTACACAGATAAAGATTAATAACCATACAATTACGGACCCGAAACAAATAGCAGAGTTTTTCAATAATTTTTTCATTGACCAAATTACAAATATACCTAATAAGACATTACTCGACATTAAGAAAATAGACCATAACCCAAACTCAATATTTGTGCCACCAGTCGTACCTGAAGACGTGATAAGAATAATTAAATTACTATAAAATAAAAAGAGCTTTGGTTATGATGGGATTTCCACTCAAGTCATAAAATTTGTTGCTAATAATATAGCTGGCCCTATAGCTCATATTATTAACGTTAGCATATCATCGGGAATATTTCCAGACAGCTTAAAAACTACAATTGTAAAACCAATTCATAAAAAGAACAATAAAGAGGATATGTCGAACTATAGACCGATAGCTTTAATTCCGGTTTTTTCAAAAATAATAGAAAAAGTAATATCTGAGGCAATATCATCTTTTTTAAATAAATTTAATATACTTTGCCATGAGCAATACGGGTTCAGGAAAAACAAAAATATAAACATGGCAATTTTTGACTTGCTGAATGTCATTATGCCAAATGTTGATAAAAAAACGCCTATATGTGCTGTTTTTACAGATATGTCGAAAGCCTTCGATATTGTCGACCATAACATACTCCTACAAAAACTAAATGCCTATGGTATTCGAGGTAATATCCTAAACTTAATAAAAACATATTTATCCGGGCGCAAACAACTAACAGAAATAAATAAAGTATGTGTTAAGTCTAAATTAGAAAAAAGGTACGTGTCTTCAAGTAGAGAAATTAAATTTGGTGTACCACAAGGAACCGTCCTTGGTCCATCGTTTTTCTCAATTTACATTAACGACCTCCCACGCCAAATCCAACATCCTATGGTACTTTTTGCGGACGACAGTACAGCAGTCATAAAATGTGATAATAATGAAAATTACGAAAACGATATAAACGACACCATTAAAGTTATAATAAATTGGCTAAATAAAAACAATTTACAAATTAATATACAAAAAACAAAAATCATGCATTTTTATCAAAGAATCCGTAATAATGACCTTAACATCAATTACAATAACCAAGACGTGGACAGAGTGGAGGTTACAAAGTTTTTAGGAATTTTAATTGATAGTCAGCTGACATGGAAGCCACAGGCTGAAGCAATATGTAATAAACTCAGCGCATCTGCATATGCACTTTATAATCTTAGGAAAAAAGTTAATATCAAAACAGTATTACTAGCATATCATGGTCTTGTTGTTTCCATTCTAAGGTTTGGTATTATATTCTGGGGCAATTGTACTGAGAGGGAGAGTATTGTTAAAGCCCAAAAACGATGTTTGCGAGCAATATTTGGTTTGAAAGTTACTGACAGCTGTGTTCCAATCTTTAAAAATTATAATCTTTTGACTTTCCCGTGCCTTTACATTTTGGAAATTGCTTTTTTTGTTAAGTGTAATAGAAACCTATTTTTACCGTTATCGGAAGGCAGATACCGAGATGTAACTTTGCGTTCTCAATACCGAAACTTGTTACACACTGGAAGATATAAGACTGCTTTGTTGAGGAATAATGTTCTTGGAATGGCACCCTCTATCTTTAACCACATTCCTGATTCTATAAAAGAGGAACCTTTAAAAAGTTTCAAAAAGAAATTAACTGCACTTTTATTTAATAAATGTTATTACTCCGTATCTGAGTTTCTAACTGATAAGCTTTAGCAAGACTTGTATGTGTGATGATGAACTGCATCAATATTTGCATGCCAAAATGGTAGGATGTACAAGGATTCTTCAACATTTCTGTAAACACCTTATTGTAAATACCTACATTCTGAGCAAATAAATGAATATTATTATTATGACGATTATTTATTTACTATACATATTTATACATTTTTAAATATTTTAAAAAACAAACGCATAAAAAAACATTTAAAAATATAAAAATAGTAGTCCGCCGGTGTGGGAGCAGGGTCCAAGCTACCGGTGGTTAGGGTTCCAGAGACAGGAACCTCCTCACAATACGAGCCGTATCAAGAAGTACTGCCTTCTGAATCTGGCCCTTGATCCAACCCCCTAAGGAGAGCCTCGAAAGGTGTTCGTCGAGGCTCTTTGCCATCAGGCCATTGGCAGTCACGACGATCGGCACAATGATAGCCGAGCTCACATTCCACATGTCGACAACCTCGCGTGCCAGATCGAGATATTTGATTTGTTTATCTTTCTCTGCCTTCACGAGGTTCTCGTCATGCGGGATGGTAACATCGATTATCATTGCGCGGCGCGCTGATCTGTCTATCACTACTATGTCAGGCTTATTGGCGACAATAGTCCTATCAGTAATGATAGGCAGATCCCAGTACAACATGACATGGTCTTTCTCGAGAACTGGGTCGGGCACATACCTGTAATAGGGTACTTCAGATTCCACAAGTTTGTATTTCAACGCAAGTTGCTGGTGGATGATTCTGGCTACTAGGTTGTGCCTGTGCAAGTACTCGCCGTTAGCAAGACGAGAACAACCAGAGATAATATGTCGGATGGATTCACCTGGACGATGGCATGCCCGACACACGTCAATCGTCCCATCCTTTATAATATGTCTCCGGTAGTTGTTCGTCAAGATAACTTCGTCCATAATCGCACAGACAAAACCTTCAGTTTCCCCGAAGAGGTCACCGAATCGTAGCCAGGACACGGACGCTAGAAAATCTACATCGGGCCCATGAAGAGCCCGGTAGAAGCGTCCGTGTAGCTCCTTGCTTTGCCATACTTCCCTGCGGTCTTCAGTACTGAGTACCACAGGTTTGTGCCAGTTCTCTTTAGCCATGGACAGCGGGGTGAGTCCCTTGTCTACCGTGACCACATCTCGGTGCATACCCACTTCCATTTTCAGAAAATATTCTCTGAGACTGCACACCTCGCGGTTGTGGAGGGTCTTAGCATTTAAAAAGCCTCGACCCCCGCACTTCCGCGGGATGTACAGCCTCATCACTGATGATCGTGGGTGATGCATCCGGTTTGCGGTCAACAGCGTACGGACTCGTCTATCCAAGGCGTCGAGTTCAGTTTGAGTCCATTTGAGTATGCCGAAAGAGTACATTAATACCGGCATGACCCAACCGTTGAAGGCGCGCACCTTATTTCCGCCTGAAAGAAGGCTATTTAAAACCTTATTCAGGCGTCCAAAGAAGCGCTCCCTCAACGATTGTTTCACGTCCGGTATATCAATGCCTAACGCTTCCGACATACCCAAATACTTGTAGGTTTCGGATGAGGAGAGTGATCTAAGGTGTATGGAATCTGAAAGCTGAATCCCTTCAGATTCCATAATCTCCCCTCGCTTTACATGCATGACTGCACATTTGTCCACACCAAATTCCATCCTGATGGCACTACTAAAAGTTTCAGTTACCTTTAGTAGCTCCATCAGTTGCAATTTGTTGGGGGCAAAGAGTTTCAGATCATCCATGTATAGAAGGTGAGATATGACCTGACCACCTCTCCTCAGCCGATAGCCCAGACCTGAGTCCTCCAGCAATGTGATTAGAGGACTCAGGGCTAAGCAGAACCAAAGCGGACTCAAACTGTCACCCTGGAATATTCCCCGCTTGATCCATACAGGTTCGTCGCTCGCCTGGATCCGTCGACATCCCGGATAGCGGAGGACCGTTCTCCATTGCCTCATACACGACTCAAGGAAGGCACGTAGAGTTGCATCTATCTTGTACAACTCCAGCACCCTCATGAGCCATGTATGTGGCACCGAGTCGTAGGCCTTCTTATAATCTATCCAGCATGTGGACAGATCCCTGCGAGATCGACGAACCTGTTGGCTAATGGCCATGTCAATGAGGAGCAGCTCCTTAGTACCACGGGACCCGTTCCTACATCCATTTTGAGAGGCAGACATAATGGAGTTACTTTCAATATGTGTATTAATTTTCACTCTCAAAATGGACGTAAGAAGTTTATAGACCGTCGACAAACAAGTGATCGGTCTATAGTTCTTGGGTTCCGTGGTACTACCTGATTTATGGAGCAGGTGGGTAACACCAGTTGTTAGAAACTGGGGTAGCGACCCAGACTCTAAGGATGACTGGAATTGAGATGCCAGGCAAGTATGTGAACTAGTAAGCCATTTAAGCCAAAAGTTATGCAGTCCGTCCGGCCCCGGAGATTTCCAATTGGGTAACGGACGGACCGCGTTAGCTATATCTAGTGGCGTTATAACATGTAAAACTCAGGAATAATGGCGTGGTAAATAATTGTAGACGGTATAAATGCTATCAGTTATATTTCCATGCTTTAACAAATTATCAGAATCTCATGGTAGGCACAACTCGTATTTTCATGGCTGACGGCTCACTGACAGGCAACCATAAAGTTACATGCTCTGTGGCAGCAACTGTCACATCATTTCCTGTAAATAAGACTCCTTGGTCACATCCTCTCACAAGATCAGGCCTGATCTCGTGGAAGGATGTGACGGCATGGCTAGCGGCTTAGCAGGCTTGCTAAAAGGCTTTTGGCCTTGGCTGGCTGGCTGGCTGCGGTTAACTGGCTATGGCGGTCCAGTCAAGGCTTGGCTGCAGAGGCGATATCTTGCAAAGCGTGCGTTACATTCGGCCATCCTGTAAGCATTGCTCCCGCAATGAAGAAAACAAAACATGATTAGTGGTACAATCAACACACCATGTGACGACGGAAACTCGGTTGACGGCCCTTGATGAACTATAGATATTAGAGCTTCAATCTCTAGCTGCTGGTTGGTAAACTACTTGCAGTAACGGACATAGGTATGTGCTACACTCTCATATACCCCCTGTGCGTGATGTCAGCGTCTCCTGGTGCACAACACTATCACATCGCGCGCTGCGGTCTATTAGATAGACCCCACCACCGCACACAGCGTTTAGGTGGATAGCCAATAAGTTAAGCGGATAGTCGAGCTCCTTGAGTTATGAGTCGGGTTACACGTTAACTGACAAATGCTTGCACTGACTGGATAGGTCCACCCAGAACACACTCGTAAACAGAACAAATAGCATGCTGTTAATAAGTCGTCGGTGACGTACACGTTCTGCCAGTCGTGTCTTTGTGCGACGTAAGTATTGATAATTACAAATATTTGCATCTGCAGTACTGTTCAATTAATCTCTTCTTCTCTGTTGACCGCGCGGATGTAGCGCTCACGCCACGCTAAAACTAAAGTTGGCTATGCTCTTAGCTACTGACAGCAACGGCGCAAACGGTGAGCGATTGGACGATCTCAAAGCCATCACGTCGAAGGGCAAATCGTAGAGTCCAGCGATGTGATTTCTTAATCAGAATAGCATAGCTGTTATTTATGTATAAACTCTTATATACAAGTAACAGCTATAACAGATACCATGTTAAACCTGTTGTGTGACCCATCCCTAATTGTCATTATCAAAATATTGATTAACTAGACCTATCGAAGACCTATCGCTGTCATAACGCAAATCCGCAAGTGTACCCGCAGGCTAACAATTTCAACAATAAGACGTTATTTGCTTAAACGATTTACAACTAATAATCAAAATAATAATACCAGAACCGTATTTCTTACAAAAAATACTTCGTACTTCGTTTATTCATCAGGCCTACGTCCAGCTGTGTACTGCAATTGGCTGATATGACTGGCAAGCTGTAAGCTTGAATCTAGGTTCTTAGTACTGTTACGGTTTTCCAATGAAAAATTCCTTGCACAACCAGAGGATCGCACTCAGGCTTGCACTCAGGCTTACACTCTGGTTCATCAATCACTCAACAACGCCATAAATGCTCTACGTTTAACCGATAAACGTTACAGCTAGAGCACACTACACCAATTCAGAATAACGGTGCAACATAAGTACGACTCACACGATGAAATGAGTCCTGAGTTAATCGCAGCCGTTTACAGCACCTGCATCGACTGCAGAAGATCGTGACTATCAGCGAAGTCCCGATGCACCAATGTAGAACACGAATACTATGTTAGCGACGTGGTCCTCGCCCAGTTTCGCCGCCTTGCTATAGAAACGACACCAACATGATCTTCCGACCTAAAATCATAACAAACAATATTATTGTCTCTGCTAGTCAAATAGACGTTGCTGTAGCTCTCGTCTAGAATTTATTGTTCAAGTATTCCTCGTATTCTGGCCTTGCTCTCGGCAGCATTATAATTATATTATCGCTTCAGTGGTTTGATACTTCAATCTGAGAACAGCAACGAAGAACATCACGTTGCATTGCATGATAAATATTAGTTTTCTCCAAGTCACGCTGGCGATACTTCGCTTCTGAATCGGTTCCCAGTAGATTGGCAGATGAGCATGTTGAACGGCTATCATTCTCGTGAATCCACGTATACTTAGGGTCCGTTCAGACAATTTACTCTGTAGTTTCATCACAATCAACTGTTCGGCGGCTTTGTATCGGTGCCGCATTCCTCTAATATGGAAATCCTCATCATCAGTTCAGGCTTCGGAAAAAAAAAATCGATCGTCAGTTCATCTCCAGCCTTCAATTGTTTTGTCAGATTTTTCAAGAAAACTGTTCGAATCCACTTCTGAAATGTAAAACTCAGGAATAATGGCGTGGTAAATAATTGTAGACGGTATAAATGCTATCAGTTATATTTCCATGCTTTAACAAATTATCAGAATCTCATGGTAGGCACAACTCGTATTTTCATGGCTGACGGCTCACTGACAGGCAACCATAAAGTTACATGCTCTGTGGCAGCAACTGTCACATCATTTCCTGTAAATAAGACTCCTTGGTCACATCCTCTCACAAGATCAGGCCTGATCTCGTGGAAGGATGTGACGGCATGGCTAGCGGCTTAGCAGGCTTGCTAAAAGGCTTTTGGCCTTGGCTGGCTGGCTGGCTGCGGTTAACTGGCTATGGCGGTCCAGTCAAGGCTTGGCTGCAGAGGCGATATCTTGCAAAGCGTGCGTTACAAACAACTTTTTCCATTTCTGGAATAGTTTCACATACTCGCTCGACATCACGCATCCAGTCAGCCTCAGCATGACTGACCGGTACCGACCAAATGCTGCGCCAGAATGTACTCGTGGTGCTGTCATCCGGACGGCACAGGTCAGCCAAGCTTTGTTCAGGTCGCTCCCAAGCTCTATATACCCACCTCTCATCGCTCCGGAACATGCGATTCTGTGAGTAACGATCAACCCGTCGCTTATATCGCCGAATACGGCTTGCCCATGCACAAACTTTTTGCTTCAGGAAGTCGATGCGCTCTGTGACACGGGACATGTAATCTTGAGGACCGATGTCAGTCCCCGAGAATGCCCGTCTCGCAAAGCGCATCACACGTGGTCGTGTATTTCCCTCCCTGAAGCAATATAGTTTGCCGATGAGTACCCTGGCCTCGCCGATACGACGCTCAATCCTGCATTGCCAGGCCGGTACAGCTGGTTTTGGTCGATTAGCTGTGTCACTGTCCGGAAACTTGACATTAGCTAATCGACATGCTGCAACAGCCCCGCAAAACAGGATCGAATGTGTATCGGTAAGATCCTCGCTGCTCTCGAACTGATTCTTAAGCAGCGAGTTCAAGGCACTCACCAGCGCCCTATTTTTTCTGTGCATGGGTAGCCGTGGTAATCGGGGTCTAAGCATAATGGGAGTTGAGCGGTACACACAAAGCGCATCCTCCAGTGCGCTCCTCACTCGTTCGTTGCACTGGCTACTTACTGTGGCAACCGCATCATCCTCCTCCACAACAGAAGTAATAACAGAGCGCGGCGGGACTCTGTGTACAGACACGGGCGCCGGCGCCGTTGGTGGTGGTGGAGATAAGATGGTACGGTTGCTTAGTACCTCTGAGCGCAGCCTATCAAGTGCGGTGTCGTCCAACATGTGATTACGTTGGATGACCCGCACCTGATCCGAAAGTCGTTGGGCCGAGACGTTTAGGGTTGGTTCAAGTACCTGGAACAGAGACAGCATCCTAACACGGTACGCAGTAAGGTTAGTTCCCCCCTCTGTAGACCCGTAGTATGCGCGCATGACATTTTCATTTATGGACTGAGTCCATCTCATGCGCTGCACACAACCACCGGTAGCGGGGACCCGGCTCGGGGCCGGTTGGCCCCTAGGTCCCAAGCTCTTCGGCGGCCGGTGTCTCCCCTGCCGACGTACAGGTGTTGGCGACGGGTGCCCTCTATCTGGCAGAAACTTGTTTCTCCGAAACCTATTTGGCAGAACTCACTTGGCAGAAACTTTTTTAAACGAACATTGTTATGGTATAAATTTTTTTTAATATAATTGTTTTTTGGCCTAATGTTTTTATGTCCGAATTTAAATTGGGATACTTTTAAGATGGCAGAATTGTATTGGGCATAATTACTTTTGTCAGAGTTACAATTTTGCATATTTTCATTTAGCATAACGTTTATTTAGAGCGCCGATTATTTGGAATAATTTGACTTGGTATACTTCGAAGATCACAGAATTTCAGAATAGAAATAATTTAATAGTCATAATAAAAAATAAAAAAAATTGTTTTATAAAATCAATATGGTGTGCTACAAAAGTTAGTGACAGAAATGAATCGCTGCAAAACCGACTTCACGTAGTCTTGTCTGCCCTACCCCTAGAGTGTAATTTATAATCGCGTAGGCGCGGAGGGGCGAGGCGGCCCGTGAGCTGAGGAGCAGGTGGTTTTAACGCACACCGCCGCGGCTGAGGCTGGCCGGCCGCCGGCTTGCCGGCCAGTAAGCCGAAGCTGCGGTGGTGGGCGTAAAATCATCTGCGACGATTAGCTCGCGTGGGACCGCCAGAGACCCGCAGCGCCGGAGCCGTGACAGAAGCCATGCCTGCTGCATGTGCTGAATGCTTGCTGCATGCTTACTGCATCATCTTACTGTCTGGGAAATAAAAACCACACAATTATGCAAAAGATGATTCTGGTTGTGAACTTTCTACGAAATGATGGTTATACTTATTGATTATTATGGAAATGAAATTTATGCCTAAAGATGATTCTGACTTACAAAATTATGGGTTTCGGTGTTATGGTAAATGAGTGTATGCCAAACGATTTTCTGCGAAAAGAGGTTTATGCTATCCGTTGCTATGCAAAATAAAATTATGACGTAAAAAGTTCTGCTATAAAGGGTGGACCCGTTGGCGACGTCGGCGGGGAGAAATACTCGTCGCTCGAACTCGACGCAACTGCCGCTGCCGGTGACGTAGGTGATCCTGGGTCCGGCGGTGGCGAGGCGGAGCTGAGCGACGATTCCGGAGGTGGTGGGCGTGCGTTTTGTCGGGCTCTGGCTCTAGTGAGCATCTTCTACAAACCTTGTTTCATATTTTTCGTATTTTCATACATTGTGAAATTGTCGTGACATTTGTCAATCACTGTCATAATAGGATTTTTTTCATAAACGTTGTTTTTGCCATTTTTGAAGCGGTAATTCACTATTACTGTATTATAAAAACGTTTCTGGTGTTTAGTTGCTTGATTTCCAGATAAAATTTATGGTTATTATGTAAATACAGAATTAATTAATAAAATTGGTTTGTATTTGATGTTCAGTCTTCAGTGTTGCCAGTTTATTATTATTATTATTATTAACTCCTTATTTTGTTCGACGCCACAGCTAGAAGTTAGCGAAATTAGACATCGCAACGAATCGGTTAAGTACTTTTTAAGTTTTATTTAATTATTCTTGAAAATCAAGCAGCAGTGCCATTCAACGTGGCAATGCTGCCAATCTTCTGGGAACGTTTCCGGATGACAGCGAAGTGGAGGAGTCTATGATGCTTATTGATTTAGTTTTTGTTCTTTTTTAACCGACTTCAAAAAAAGGAGGAGGTTCTCAATTCGTCGGAATCTTTTTTTTTTTTTTTTTTATGTATGTTCCCCGATTTCTCGAAGACGCCTGGATCGATTTGGAATTTTTTTCTTTTGTTTGAAAGGGTATACTTTCCAATTGGTCCCATGATCACCAAGTCAGGATCTGATGATGGGATCCTAGGGAAATCGAGGGCAACCTTCAAATTTTATAGGCACATAGTACCATTTTCATATATTTTCTAAAGCTGTTCAAGTATTTACATCTGATAATCATCATCTCAGGTGGATGACCTGATGATGGAAGGTACAACTCCTTAACAGTAAGGAGTAGGCATCGATTGATTTACTTTGTGTTCGCATTTCTCCGGAACTACAAGTCCGATTTAAGTAATTCTTTTTTTGTTGTACTAGGTATCATTTAACTTAGAGAATACTGCAAGTTTCATTAAAATCGGTTCAGTAATTTTTGAGATATGGAATTTTATTAGCTTAATGTGTACATGAGTAATGTAAGTACTGGTGCGAGGGATTACAAAATTCTAGTGCACATGAAAGAGAATAATGTTCTTGACAAGAATTCGGGTTGAATATTTAAACTAAAAAGAGTAAAATAAAAACTTTTTCAAAAAAAATGTAACCGCCTTCAAAAACAACCACAAAAAAGTGTAAAATAATCTACAAAATAACTTTTCTTTCGGAAGTCGGTGGCTAAAAAGACAATGAAAAGAAAAAAAACATAGGCACCGACTTCCGAAAGAAAAGTTATTTTGTAGATTATTTTACACTTTTTTGTGGTTGTTTTTGAAGGCGGTTACATTTTTTTTTGAAAAAGTTTTTATGTACAGTTTTTATTTTGTAAATATTTTGATTTATAATTAACTATCGTACAGTTTTTAATAGTGTATGTTTGTAGATACAATAAGTTAGTATTTAGTTTATAGTTTTAATTAGTTTTAAGCCAAGCCGAAAATATTTATCAAAATTTCTAGTTTGCAAGAATTGGCAGATATTGTTATGTCACGAAATAATTTGATAAATAAGGGGCTTTACTCATGGCGCGATGCGACGCAATGCAACGCCATTCGAAAGAATTCCAACTACAAGTAAAAATCAACTTAATCAACCATGACATAAGACATAAAACACTTTGTATCTATGGGTAGATGAAAAACAAAACACGATCGCCATGACAACGTCAAGTCAATCGAATTGCATCTTTATTTCTTAATGGCAAGGTTGATTTTCGTTGCGTCACATCGCGCCATGAGTACAGTCCCTAAGGATGCACATAGCACATAGAACACACTATTTACACACGTGTAGGTATGTCGACGGTTTAGAAGTCAAATCATGACTTCTAAACCGTCGACATACCTACACGGTCAAATATTATTACCTAATTATGATTACTTCTTGATAGGAAGGAAGTCTTATTACCCACCACTGATTGGATTGCACAGATTGCGGAGTCAGCCAATAACTACACAATATCAAAGGCATGAGGAACCAACGTGATTGCATTACTGAAGGTCCTGATTGAGAGTACGTGACGGCATTACTGTAAAGTGACTGCGGGGAAAACATCTTCGGCGTGTTTTGGTAGGGCTCTTCCTTAAGAGGATCGTCTACCGAGCGCTCGTCCATACGAAAATAGAAAACGTTTTCCTACCCCTAAATGTTATCATATCTCAATTATTTTTTAGAATGCTTCTGACACAGTAAAAAACTAGGTTTATAGGTTATCTTTTTTTCAAAAGTATCTCTTAGGCGCCTGTAACTTTCAAACTATTATAAATTTTGAAAAAAAGAAAACCTATAAACCTAGTGTTTTACAGTGTCAGAAGCATTCTAAAAAATCATTGAGATAGGACAACATTTAGGGGTAGGAAAAACGTTTTCTCTTTTAGTATGGACGAGCGCTCGGTAGACGATCCTCTTAAGCGGTTGTAAGAATGTGCGTACACGGTTTCCAGGACTATCGCCGCGGGTTCGATCCCCGAACGTTAAAAACATATTTGTATGAACTTGACGGCACGGTTGGCGCAGCGATTGAGCTGCTACACAGCGCGTGGCGGGTTCGATTCCCGCACGTAACGAGTATTTGTATGACCTACAAGTAATTTTTCCGGGTTTGGGTGTCTGTGTTCTGTATGTGATTTTCTATGTCTGTAAACGCACCCACGACACAGGAGAAATTCCTAGTATAGAGCAAAGAATAAAAAGAAATGTATTGTAAAATTATTCATTTAAAACGTAATGTAATGTAATGAAATGTATTATAATGTATTGTTCCAGGTCTGGCTCTTTGTGTTTGTGAGTTTAAATGTTTTTATACGCGTTCACTACGAACACGATAAAGGAATAAAAACATAAAAACTTAAAAAAAAAAAATTAAACCGACGAAACATCGAACTGAAAAGCAAAAAATAAATTTTGAGGCGGCGCCAAACAAACAAACATACAAATTAACTATTTGAAGAGCAGAATAGCTCGTTGTATAGCTTGTCGTGGTTGAATAGCTCGTCGTAGCTATTCATTGATTGTTTCTTTGGCGCCGCCTCAAAATTTATTTTTTGCTTTTCAGTTCGATGATTCGTCGGTTTTTTTTTTTTTTTTAAAGGTTTTATTTTTTACTTTTGAGTTTCCTATCTCGAGTCAATTTCTGTAACTAAAAAAAATATAAGTTTTTTTTTTGTTAACTATTGACGACCTCCTACACCTGCTTTCTGTCTTCATTCTCAAACTCTCAACGACTGTCATACCCCAGCTACGTCTAAAGTTCTCATCAAGATGAGTGAAATGAGCTCAAATACGATATAGTTGCTGTTAACTGTTATGGATCTCTTGCTACTGCCCTCTGTCACCATCCTCAGACCCTCGATGACAATTATACCCCAGCTAGGTATAAAGTTTTCATCAAGACTAGTGAAATGAGCCCAAACACGATAAAGGTGCTGTTAACTGTTGAGGACCTCTTGCCCCTGCTATTCGTCACCATCCTCAGACCCTCGATGGCAATGATACCTCAGCTAGGTCTAAAGTTCTCATCAAGCTGAGTGAAATGAGTCCAAACACGATATAGCTGTTGTTAACTGTTAAGGAACTCTTGGGACTGACTTCACAAAATAACAGGGATCTGGAGTTGATCTGATGATGGTGACGTCATCATGTTATGTTCTCCACATCTCTGCTATATAATTATGTCCTCAGAACTACAATTGTTAACTTTATTTCAACAGAATCGGTTCATAATTGAAAATTCTGTAGGAAGATTGACAATTAATTCCTTTTTTTCTACCCTTATAGGCCGATTTTAGTTTTGAAATTCAAATGGGACCAACTTTGAGATATACTCTTTCCAACAAAAAAATAATTTTTGAAATCGGACCACGTTAGGAAAAGTTATGCGTGGTCATACATAAAAAAAAAATAAAAAAAAATATACATATCGAATTGAGAACCTCCTCCTTTTTTTTTCGTCGGTTAAAAATCTAGAAAAAATTCAAAGTAAGTACATGTAAAGTCGATAATTAGGTAGGTATCCTGAGTACATGAAAAGCGTTTTTCGATCCAAAACTTGCTCACACTTGAAATTAAGTGTGTTTTTACCCGACTGCGCCAGGAGGGTTATGTTTTTCGAGTGTATGTATGTATGTATGTTATATGTTTCTGTGTGTTGCTCTGCAGCCTAAACGGCTTGATGGATTTTAACTTGAGAGGTGTCGTTAGATTCGTCTTAAACGTGAGAGTGTCACTGGGTACATAAAACTGGCCAAGTGCGAGTCGAACTCGTGTGCAAAGGGTTCCGAACTAAAAATATTTTTTTTTTAATAACTCACATTCTATCAAGTGGGGTATCAAATTAAAGGATTTTAAAAATGTTTTACCAAAATATATATAACTTATAATATGTTTCAATTTAATTTGGACTGATAAAATGCTAACAAAAACTAAAAATAGTAAAATATAATAAATATTAAAAAAAAAAAACAAAAAACCCGACTGCGTAAAAAAACTAAAAAGAAAGAAACAAGCCCAGTAGTTTAGAATTCACTCATTCACACTCACAGTCGGGGCCCCTTGGGAAGATTTGATTGGTATAATTTGAATGGGCCCCGACTGTGAGTGTGAATGAGTGAATTCTATACTACTGGGCTTGTTTCTTTCTTTTTAGTTTTTTTACGCAGTCGGGTTTTTTGTTTTTTTAAATATTTATTTTCTATAATTAAAATCTACATATACATCACTATCATAAATCTGAAGAGTTCATTTACGAGTATCTTAGGAACCACTCGTTCAAATTGAAAAAAACATTTTTGTGTTGGAATGTCCACTAATTGAGGAAGGCTGGAAAAGATCACGCTATGCTACCAATAAAAGCTGAGCAGCGGAGGTGAAACCAAGGGAAACAGCTAGTATTAAAATAAATAAAGATGTTGTATCACGTATATTTATAAAAACCTAAAATAATTTAGTTAAAATTACGATGATTAGGTAATATCGTTAAAGGGGATACATTCTGACTCAATAATAAACCCAACTGGGCGGGCGAAGCAACATAGTAGTTTACGTATTGAGCCCCGGCAGCCTTTAACTTTGCTAATATAGTTAACCGTTTACTAGTATCAACTTAGTTTGAGAGGTTTGTCTCAAAATCCAATAAGAAACAAACTAAAACTAAAAACAATCTGTTAGTCATCACATGAGTTGTAAACTTCTAAGTAAGGATGTAAGTTAGAAAGACCTCTTCAAGATGGGTTATGTGGTAACTCGTCTTCTTCGGAACTGGGTCCGGGGACCAATAAAATTGCTCCTTATATTTTTAAATAAGGGGTCAACTTGTCCAGTGCCCTCTTCGAAACTTTGCATGGGGACCAGTTGCACCTTAGATATCTTTTTTATTTAGGGGTCATCTCGTTCACTTTCAAATTTTGCATGGGCAATAGATTAAAAAAAAACGTTGCTCCAGATAAGAAATTTCTCCTGGGTCGTGGGTACGTTTATAAAACATAAAAATTCACATATACAAACACTCAGACCCGGAACAACTGCATGCAGATCATACAAATATTTGTTCCGTGCCGATCGAACCCGCGACAAGCTACGCAGCAGTCAATCATCGCTCAGTCACTGCGACAAACGTATCGTCTTTATCTTTTTTTTATTTAGTGGTCAACTCGTCCATTCGTCCATCTAAACTTTGGATGAGGACCACTGATCTCGGACCAGTCCACCCTTTCATTTTCTTATTTGATAATGGCAACTGATCCATCGTAGTAAAAGTAGCTCACCGTGCGCACAGAATACCAGAAAAGCTTAGAAACTAAAATAATGTTACTAACCAGCAAAAGTACTAGGCTTACATAAGATAAAGTTGGTATTTTTTTAGGTGGTAAGTATTTTGTTAAGGGCGTCTCACCAGCTCCTTTGAAGTATCCTGCAACGCTTTCAACCCTTATTAGAGCTCTAGAAAGTGGTTATTTTGACCCACAGTTTATCGGGCATTTGGCAAACGTAGCCAGCCTAGTCCCACTTCAGCTTCATACTAAAGTTACATACAATTGACAGTAATTACTATTACGCTATGTATCTAGTACCTACGTACGTAGCGTAATTAAATGTAATTCAACATATATTATAATTAACTTCGATTACCTGTCACCAACATGAATTACGGTTATATAGACATAATAATATCACGCTGGGGAAGCACAATGGGTTAGGCCAAGGCCCACGTTAATCACACCCACATTCCTCCTGTATTAAAAGTAATAAGTATAGGTTAGGTCGGAATTAGGTAGTCATTTTGGTAGTTGCATCGAAATGTTGATACTAATATGGATCTTCCCGGGATTTCTAATAGACAATCTCGTGTGGAAAACAGTATTACAAATACATCATATAGTAATAAAAAAAGCTATTGCATAGCATTTTGTATCAACTTATGCAATTAGGTATAATTTTATTTATTTACTTTATTCATGCAGTATTGCTTTTTCTTTGATATTAATTCAAGTTACATTTTTAAATAATTTCTTAAAAAAAAAAAACAAATTATTATTATTATGACGTTCATTTATTTGCTATACATATTTATACATTTTTAAATATTTTAAAAAACAAACGCATAAAAAAAAACATTTAAAAATATAAAAATAGTAGTCCGCCGGTGTGGGAGCAGGGTCCAAGCTACCGGTGGTTAGGGTTCCAGAGACAGTATTATTATTATGGTTTTATTATTTTATTATTATTTCGTTTATTCTTTTAATATACTCATATTATTACATTTTTAAATATTAAAAAAAAAAACCGTAAAAAAACATTTAAAAATATAAAAATAGTAGTCCGCCGGTGTGGGAGCAGGGTCCAAGCTACCGGTGGTTAGGGTTCCAGAGACAGGAACCTCCTCACAATACGAGCCGTATCAAGGAGTACTGCCTTCTGAATCTGGCCCTTGATCCAACTACCCAATGAGAGCCTCGAGAGATGTTCGTCGAGGCTCTTGGCCATCAGGCCATTGGCAGTCACGAGGATCGGCACAATGATAGCCGAGCTCACATTCCACATGTCGACAACCTCGCGTGCCAGATCCAGATATTTGATTTGTTTATCTTTCTCTGCCTTCACGAGGTTCTCGTCATGCGGGATGGTAACATCGATTATCATTGCACGGCGCGCTGATCTGTCTATCACTACTATGTCAGGCTTATTGGCGACAATAGTCCTGTCAGTAATGATAGGCAGATCCCAGTACAACGTGACATGGCCTTTCTCGAGAACTGGGTCGGGCACATACTTGTAATACGGTACTTCAGAATCAACAAGATTGTATTTCAAAGCAAGTTGCTGGTGGATAATCCTAGCCACTAGGTTATGCCTGTGCAAGTACTCGCCGTTAGCAAGACGAGAACAACCAGAGATAATATGTCTGATCGACTCACCTGGACGGTGGCATGCCCGACACACGTCGACCGTCCCGTCTTTCATAATATGTCTCCGGTAGTTGTTCGTCAGCATAACTTCATCCATAATTGCACAGACAAAACCTTCAGTTTCCCCAAAGAGGTCACTGAAACGCAGCCAGGATACGGACGCTGGGAAATCTACATCGGGCCCATGAAGAGCCCGGTAAAAGCGTCCGTGAAGCTCCTTGCTTTATACCATGCCATACCTTCCTGCGATCTTCCGTGGTGAGTACTACAGGTTTGCGCCAGTCCTCTTTAGCCATGGACAACGGGGTGAGTCCCTTGTCCACCGCGACCACATCTCGGTGCATACCCACGTCCATGTTCAAGAAATATTCTCTAAGACTGCACACCTCGCGGTTGTGGAGGGTCTTGGCATTTAAAAAGCCTCGACCCCCATTTCCTCGGGATGTACAGTCTCATTACTGATGATCGTGGGTGATGCATCCGATTTGCGGTCAGCAATGTGCGAACTCGTCTATCTAAGGCGTCGAGTTCAGTCTGAGTCCATTTGAGTATGCCGAAAGAGTACATCAGAACCGGCATGACCCAACCGTTGTAGGCGCGCACCTTGTTTCCGCCTGAAAGAAGGCTATTTAAAACCCTCTTGAGGCGTCCGAAGAAGCGCTCCCGCAACGATTGTTTCATGTCCGGTACATTAATGCCAAGCGCTTCCGACATACCCAAATACTTACAGGTTTCGGATGAGGGGAGGGATCTAAGGTGTATGGAATCTGAAAGTTGAATTCCTTCAGATTCCATAATCTCCCCTCGCTTCACATGCATTTGTCCACACCAAATTCCATCCTGATGGCGCTACTGAAGGTTTCTGTTACCTTCAGTAGCTTCATCAGTTGCAAATTGTTGGGGGAAAAGAGTTTAAGGTCATCCATGTAAAGGATATGAGATATGACCTGACCTCCTCTCCTCAACCGATAGCCCAGACCTGAATCCTCCAGCAACGTGCTTAGAGGATTCAGAGCTAAGCAAAACCAACGTGGACTCAGACTGTCGCCCTGGAAAATTCCCCGTTTAATCCATACAGGTTCATCATTCGCCTGAATCTGTCGACATCCCGGATAGCGAAGGACCGTTCTCCATTGCCCTATACATGACTCAAGAAAGGCGCGTGGAGTTGCGTCTATTTTGTACAACTCCAGTACCCTCATGAGCCATGTATGTGGCACCGAGTCGTAGGCCTTCCTATAATCTATCCAGCACGTGGACAGATCCCTGCGAGATCGACGAACCTGTTGGCTAATGGCCATGTCTATGAGGAGAAGCTCCTTAGTACCACGGGTCCCTTTCCGACATCCATTTTGAGAGCTGGACATAATGTTGTTTTGGTCAATGTGTGTTGTAATTTTTGCTCTCAAAATGGATGTAAGAAGTTTATAGATTGTCGATAAACATGTAATCGGTCTATAATTCTTGGGTTCCGCGGTACTACCAGCCTTATGAAGTAGGTGGGTAATACCAACTGTGAGAAACTGTGGAAGCGACCCAGATTCTAAGGCCGACTGGAATTGAGATGCTAAACAAGCGTGTGAAGTACTTAGCCACTTAAGCCAAAAGTTGTGCAGTCCGTCCGGTCCCGGGGATTTCCAGTTTGGTAACGGACGGACTGCTCTGGCTATATCTAAAGGCGTTATTGATATTTTCTCCATTTCTGGAATATTTTCACACACTCGTTCAACATCTCGCATCCAGTCAGCCTCAGCATGACAGACCAGATGCTGCGCCAGAATGAACTCGTGGCGCTATCATCCGGGCGGCACACGTCAGCCGTGTTTTGTTCAGGTCGCTCCCATGCTCTATATACCCACCTTTCATCACATTGGAACATTCGATTCTGCGAGTATCGATCCACCCGCCGCCTATACCGCCGAATACGGCTCGCCCATGCACAAACTTTCTGCTTCAGGAAGTCGATGCGCTCCGTGACGCGGGACATATATTCTTGAGGGCTGATATCAGTCCCCGAGAATGCCCGCCTAACAAAGCGCATTACACGTGGTCGTGTATTGCCCTCCCTGAAGCAGTATAGTTTGCCGATGAGTACCCTGGCCTCATCAATACGACGCTCGATCCTGCTCTGCCAGGTTGGTACGACTGGTTTAGGTCGCTTAGTTTCGTCACAAATTGGAAACTTGACGTTAGCCAAACGACATGCCGCAACAGCCCCACAGTACAGGATCGAATGTGTATCAATGAGGTTCTCGCTACTCTCGAATAAATTCTTGAGTTGCGAGTTTAAGGCACACACCAGCGCCCTATTTTTCTTGTGCATGGGTAAACGTGGCAGAAGGGGCCTAAGTTCGGTAGGAGTAGATCGAAACTCCCGAAGCGCACCCTCCAATGCGCACCTCAATCGGACGTTGCACTGGCTACTTACCGTGGCAACCGTATCATCCTCCTCCATTGCAGGAAAATGGTTAGATCGCGGGGGGACTGTGTCAACAGTTGACACAGCCACCACGGTTGGTGACGGGGTTGAGATGATACGGTTGCTCAGTACCTCTGAGCGCAGCCTATCAAGTGCGGCATCATCCAACATATGATTACGTCGTATGACCCGCACCTGATCCGAAAGTCGTTGGGCCGAGACGTTAATAGTTGGCTCAAGATCCTGAAATAGAGACAGCATCCTGACACGGTACGCAGTGAGGTTAGTTCCCCCCTCTGTAGACCCGTAGTATGCGCGCATGACGTTTTCATTTATGGACTGAGTCCATCGCATGCGCTGCACACAACCACCGGCAGCGGGGACCCGGCTCGGGGCCGGTTGGCCCCTAAGTCCCAGGCTCTTCGGTGGCCGGCCTCTCCCCTGCCTACGTACAGGTGTTGGCGACGTCGGCGGGGAGAAATATTCGTCGCTCGAGCTCGACGCAACTGCCGCTGCCGGTGACGCAGGTGATCCGGTGTCCGGCGGCGGCGAGGCGGAACTGAGCGACGACTCCGGGGTTGTTAGGCGTGCGCGTCTTCTGGCTCTAGTTATCATCTTACAAACCTTTTCTTTTTTCTTCCATCTGAGTTCATTCCCATATTTTCATTTTGCAGTTGTGACATTTGTGTCAAATCTGTCATAAACATTTCTTCTTCTGAAACATTTTTATATTGCTGGATTTTTGTTGATTTTTACTATTGTTTGAGGTTCTTTATTGAATATTTGTGTTTCTTTGGATGAATACTAATAAATAGGACATAAACTTAAATAAAACGGGTGGAGAAAAATTCGGTTTGCAGCTGACGTTGGGTGTTGCCAGTTATTATTATTATTATTATATTAATAAATCAATAATTAATTAATTTTAATAATTAATAATTAATTTAATAAATTAATAATTAATTAAATTAATAATTTAATTAAATTAAATGAGCGTGAGGTTTTTTCGTTACGGAATTTCTGGATTCGGTCCCCGCGCTCAAGGCCCGCGATAGAAGCTATACAATAGCTTAAAACATCAGAGATTGATTATATAAATAAATTGTGTAAAAGTAAAAACTTTTTTATTTAATTAATCACGGATTTTTTCTGCTCTGAAAAGGTAATTTCGGGACTTCGGACATATCAACTTTATTCTTTCGCTATAAAAGTACATGAATAACTCCAGCACGCGTGCCTCAAAGAGCGTCAGCAGAATGAAGGGCCCCCCTCTAGAGGGCCAAAGCCTGCCGGGGTCGCGGGACTTATCTCATTACCGTGTCCCTGGAACATAAAGAGCTATTGAAGGATACCGTGGATTTTAGTCAGTACAAGTCTGACAGCCCTCCCGCCCTGCCCTGGGTGGATTCATTTGATAATACCTACTACCAAGCTAAAAAAAAAAAACAACCTATGGTAATAAGACGAACAATACGATACACAATCTGATAACAAAAGAGTGTTCTTGTCCGTTCTTCTCCGTAAAGGTATCTGCCTTGGATATGCACCTACAGTAACTACTTTCACAGGTAGGAATTCCTGATGGATCCGAGAATCAAACACCGGACATCTTGTTCAGCACTAGACCAAAGAGGCAGACAGAATTAAGTATACAAAAAGTGTAATTGACGGCATGATTGGCGCAGAAGCTGACCGATCGACTGCAACACACGCTGTGTCCGCCTATCGCGGGTTCGATAACCGCAAGGAATAACCTACTTCAACTAATTTTAGATACTATAAATATTAGTATCTAAAATTAGTTGAACTAGGTTCAAAAACTTCAAAGTCATTAGCGTCGATTAGTACCTGACACCGACATTGTAATTATTATCGTGCCCGTTAAAAAATGTTTCGTATAAAATAATTTATTTCTCATAATACATACAATTTAAAAATATGTTTAGGTTTACTTTAAACCCCAACACGTTGTTATTGACCATTAAAGATAACAGCATACATAAAACATGTGCTTTTTCATTAAAACTCCAAATTGAAACTATTTATTTATTCCAAATTGACCATTAATATGAGTTACACGATCAATTAGTTATTATACCCATCATGTTTTTGAGAGTTTCGTTAAATTACAAATATCTTCGAAATAAAAGAAAAAAAATCTTAATCGATGGAAATTAATAACCTATCTCGGTTGAACTCTTTGGTTTAAGATTGAATATTAATTTGAGGTGTAAGTGAAATATTTGTATTTTTTTTATACGCATTAAACGCCTGCGTCGTGATTCGTAAAGTTTTTTTTTGGAAATTTATATGCATTGCTACGTTATTTTTATATTTCCCGCGTCTTCTGGAAAATTTCAGATTGCAAGTGTACACTCCACTCCACTCCACTCCACTCCACTCCACTCCACTCCACTCCACTCCACTCCACTCCACTCCACTCCACTCCACTCCACTCCACTCCACTCCACTCCATTCCATTCCATTCCATTCCATTCCATTCCATTCCATGGTAATAAACACATTACCCTCCTTTGCGTCGCGCAGGCGGATAAAAATGTCGTGACAACTTTTCGTAAGAATTTTTTCCGTCCAGCCCCCTTTCACAACGCGCGATAAGGAACTTCGTTCCAAAAACAAAATATTGCAGATGGCGTTCCAACCTAATGAGAAAAAAGGGGTAATTTTATATTATGTATGTTTAATTGTATTTGTATTTGTTGCCAGCCAAACCCGATTTCAGAACAAATTAGTTTTGCCCAGGCTAGTTCTAGTTAAACGATAGGATTAGCTGGTATAGACTAGTTCAAACAAGTTCGTGCTAAGCCCGATCGAATAAACCAGTTTAGACTAGGCCAAACTAGTTAACAAGCTAGTTGTTAAGGTATGGCTTAGTCTACACAGAAGAAAGCCAAAATAAATAGATTAATTGAATAAAGTAAGTACTAATTAATCCTAGCGCGTCCAGAAGTTAGTTTAGCCAAAACAATACTTGTTTGTCTTTTTTATCTTGATATTAATATCAACAAATTGAGTCCCATCCAGGGCAAGACGAGACTTTCTTTCTTAGACTTAATTTTTTATATTCAGCAATGAAACTCCTTTGTCCTTTCCATCATCGGACAACAAGACGTACGGCAATCCGCCATCGATATATGGTGAACATCCCTCCGTACGTACGAAGCGTTTCACTAATACCTTTATTGTACGCACAGCTAAGGAGTGAAATTCCCTGCAGTATCTGTATTTCCCGACAGCTATAACCTTGGTGTCTTCAAGTCAAAAGTGAACAGGTTACTTCTAGGCAAGCGTGCTTCACCGTCTACCACATCTTCTTACCATCAGGCGGGATAGTGGTCAAACATGAACGTATCTTTAAAAAAAATGGCTAAACAAGCAACAATATGACCCTTGTTTCAGTTGAAGTTATCTCACGTCTCCAGCAGAATATTGGTTGGTTATATTAATGTCAAACAAACGACCCCACTCTGATGCGAATATTTTTACAACTTTTTAAAAACAAAGACATATTATTATATAGGGTGACTGGCAATTAGTGTACGATACTTAAACACGTGATTGTGCTCATGTTATCAAACAATTTTTACTATGGGAGCAAAGCCGAAACGTGAAAAAAAATCAGCTGTTCAGTACATTTATGTTTGCCTAATAATAAATTCGTACACTAATTGCCAGTCACCCTATATTTACGACGAAAATGTTAATTTTAATATCGTTGTACTTTAGAAATAAGTTCTAGAATAAATTCTCTAAAATTATGTTAAAAACAGTCATCAAATCAATTTCGTACTTGTGTAAAACATCACGCGGCTGTATTTTTTTAACGCCAGACTTTTTATAGTATTCACTAGCTGTGCCCGCGACTTCGTTCGCGTGGATGTCGGAACTCATTTTTTAAACTAAGTTATTTTTCTAGAATAAAAGTTACTCCTTATTACATCAGCTACCTGCCAATATAAGTCCCGTCAAAATTGGCCCAGCCATTTCAGAGATTAGCTATTACAAACAGACACTCCAATTTTATTATATGTATAGATTATAAGTATGGTAATATTCAGAGAAATCTCACCCCATTTGTTAGTTTAAAAACAGAGAACAAATAGCTAAAAAAATTAATTTTGACATGAACATAAACGGACACTTATTTTTTATTTATTTTATAGATAAATTGTGACAAGAAGAACATCAAGGCTCACAAACAGAGCCTATTGGAGACCCTGGGTACTTTGGGATAGAGCAAGAATCTAGCGCGAGCGAAGTGAGCTCAAAATTATTGGCACACCCCGGTCGATCATGTTAGGTTTCCATAAAACCAGTTCAAACAAAATATATTGCCACTGACTGACGTAAGTAGACAAACTATGAAACTAGTGTAAATATAAAACTCAAAAGCGAGCGTAGCGATCTCGAAAATGATTGAAACCTCCCGGGATGAATTAGGTTTTCTTTTGACAGCTGTTGCTTACGAGATCTTGGTGGCCCCGAAGACCGTACGAACTTTGGCCAAAGTACTCAAATAAGACAGGGCAAAGGAAAACAGTATTTCTGTTTAGAAGTTTATACTCGTAAAGGTATTTCCTAATTTTGATAATACCAGAAACGAGACAATGTGATGGAAGTGCTTAACTAAAACCTTATCTTACTTCTACTGTCTTACTAATCTTATCATTACTAATGCTATAAATGCGCAAGCTTTCACGCAGAAACTACTGAACGGATTTGAATAAGGTACACAGATGGTTAAAAATCACATAGGATAGTTTTTATCCCGTTTTTGTATTCCCGTGGCATAATTTTGTAATTGTAGGCAAATCCGCTTAGAACACCTAGTTTTTACATTACCCGAGAAAGACTTTTCAACCTTCGTAAAGAATAATAATATATTTTCAAGATGCCTCTCGCCCTCTACAAATAAAACTGAAGATTTTATTTAAATTCTCAGATACAAATTGAGTAAATTTTAGAAAATTAAAAGTAATATTATCCCGTGCCTCAAGGGACACCTTACAAGTACTGACTGTCGAATTTAATCAAAATTCTTTCAATTTAAGTGGCGAAATTGACACGAATCTTTTTTACTTTTAAATTAAAGACATTATTTTAAGGTTATTTTAACTAATACTGTTTATTTTAGGTCATTCTTAAAGAGTAAAGGTCTTTTTTTTTAATCAATGAAAGTATGTTTAGAACACTATTTCTGAACCTACTGTACAACAAAAATACTTATAGGTGCTAGGTTACTTGTCTTCTCCGCTGTACGTAGATATTGAATGTTTCTCTTTCAGCGGAATATTTCTGTTTATTTAGCTTCTAACTGTGGCCTGAAGCTGTCACCTGCAGAAATTTTTCAAAATTTTCTCACGAGAACATAAAATCAGCATAAAGACTATCCTATCTGTGAGTTTAAGTTACAAACTATCTGTTTTCATCCAAACCGTAAAAAAGTAACAAACATTCTCACAAACTTTCAAGTTTAAAACTACACACATCAAAAGTGTCTAGGGATCAAGCATTTTTATGCGGATTTCTTGAGATTGAGATGTGGCTTTGTAATAAATTTATGATTTTATAAATTTATATGGATCCTTTTTGGTGCATTTCATAATTTGAATCAGGAACTGTAAATCAAATTCGAGTAAAAGATGAAAATCAGCTGTCAATATTTTCCCTATAAAAACATACAACGCATTGAAGACATTATTAGTGCTACTGTTTCCCTACTACTGATTAAAACCAACGTTATTATGGAGCGGCGACGTCATTTAAGCAGGGAAGAAATGCTCAGAGCCGTGGGAATGATAGAAGCTGGTTCCCGGCAACGTACTGTGGCTTTAGCTCTGAATACAAGTCAGAGTGTTATCAGTCGACTTTGGACACGTTACCGAAGCACTGGTACCGTGGCTGAGCGCCATGGAGGACGGTATCGCTGCACCACACGGAGACAAGACCGATACATTCAAATCTTAACTCGAAGAGCTCCAACAATAACCGCCATGATGTTAGCCGTGAGGCTTCATCACTCTTCAGGGAACTTAATTAGCGACCAAACAGTCAGAAACCGCTTGCATGAAGTGAACCTTCATTCCCGAAGACCGCTACGGGTACCACCTATAGCAATGCACAATCGTAGGATTCGATATCAATGGGCTCTTGAACACAGAAATTGGGCAGAAGAACAATGGCGTTTCGTGTGCTTTTCTGATGAGTCTCGTTTTGGTATGAGACCGGATACAAGACGTATACGACACTGGAGAACCCCTGGACGCCAACAGCGATTAAAATCCTGCCAGGAAGTCCATCCTTATAGTGGTGGAACCATCATGGTATGGGCGGGTATTTGGATCGGCGGAAGAACTGAGTTGATTTGGATCAGAGGCAACCTCAACGCTCAAATTTATGCTGAGACGATTGTATCAGACGTCATCGTTCCTCTACAAGTGCAAATCGGTCCCTTATTTCAGTTAATGCATGATAATGCACGACCGCACACCGCAAGAGTTGTAAGACAGACTCTCGCCGCAGCTAACATCAATGTCCTGCCCTGGCCTGCTCAGTCGCCAGACTTGAACCCGATTGAGCATGCATGGGATATGCTACAGAGAAGAGCTCTGCCGAATATGGAGGGTATCCAGTCGCAAGAAGACCTTTTTTTGTTGTTGCAACAAACATGGGCGGCCATTCCACAGCGTGATTTGGATGAACTCATTTTGAGTATGCCAAACCGATGTTCTTGTGTTGTTAGTGTTCGCGGTAGAAACACGGATTATTAATTGTTTAAGTTACCCAATAAAATTTTAAAGAAACTGTTATTTCAGTCTTTTTTTCGAACTTTAATGTTAGTGGTTCAAATGTCAAAAATCCCTTTATTAGGAAAATGGCAAATTTCTTTATGAATGCAAAGGTGACTTGGTTTATCGTTACTGTGACAAACGATAACACTTTATTTGATGAATCCTTAAAGAACATTTTAATTAATATCAATCAGGAGAAAAGTTATTGCAAAAATATATGTTGATCCCTAGACACTTTTGATGTGTGTATATATTGTTAGGATAATAACATCTCTTTTATATATTGGATTTTGATAGACAGAATCACGAAAAGCGAACTGCTACGATCCTTATTTCGTTCATCCATTTCCTTATTTCTATTTTCATTATGGACTATAAGGGTCGTATCACACATATCAACCTCAGAAAGGGATTATCGCCGTTAATCAGGCTTGAAGCTAACGTAAGCACGTAAATAAAGCAGATCAGTTAAGCAATGTCGCGCTTACGGCTCGCCGACTGAGAGTGTATCTCTTCAGTCGGCGAGCCGTAAGATCGCGGACCGTGCTTGTCCCGAGGCGAATCGTTTACGGTATGATTCTAATTAGTGTGCTTTTCAGTAGGGAGTTTCACACAAAGAATAAACGGCTCGAATTGATGCGGTTAAGATCCGTTTTCCGAGTTGACACGTGTGCTGTGACCTTAAATATGAAGTATTTATATAATACTTCAGAGCCACTAGAACCCAATATAATATGGAATCTGATAAAATATGTGTCATTCTGTTATATTGTATCGTATACGATACTCGTAGAGGAATTTCTCTTACGATGTATTTTTAGCGATTGATGTTATATTTAGCTTCCAAAATACTATACGGAACTGAGAAAGGTCAAGAAAGAATGTTAGTTACATAATATTGTTAGGGATTCATTAAAAGGGAGTTACATAATATTGTTAGAACAGTACAGTTGGTACTAACAAAAATAGACAAAGTTATCTCATCTTGCAATTCAACATTGACAACTGGGAAGGAAAATCCCAGTACTACCTGGTAAGACTACGCGGTAAGAATACTCGATAAGACTACGCGGTAAGACTATTGGGAACACCATATTTTTTCTTTTGTCTCGTACCAAAATTGTTGAAGATACAATGCTTCTAAAAATCACAAAACGTCACTCGATCGGTGTACTTTTACAGGCGTTATGACGTCAAAGCCCCCACTAACGAATTTCGTAGCGTTTTATCTTGGTCAATTTTAATTGATAAAAAAAATACTTGTTCATTATTTTTCAATGCATTAACTGTCGATCTACGCCAATTTTCAATTTATTTATGCAGTAAAGTACCCTAAGCTTCATCGTTGCTTCGGAAAAAAAATTTCTTCAGGTAGATTTTCTCACCAAGTAATCTGCTTAATCTACCGACCATCGAACTATTGATGAAAATCTACCTGGTGAGGAAATCTCTTTGGATTCACTTCAGATAAGTTTGTTTAACCTTCAATTTTGGACGAGTACTTATAGCACGACCCGTTGACAAATGAAGAAGATCGCAAGCACATTTGTTAAGTACAACCCCAGGTCCCAGGTTCGAATCCCAGGATTTTCTAGTTGAGACTCCTTTCGTTATTTTTCGCTATTTCTCATACTTTCGAATATAACCAAATCCACGTCAAGTTGAAAAATTCATCCGTATACTGAAAAGTTTCAAGTTGATTTTATCGCCCTTAAACAATAAAGGTACTAGATATTAGTTTAAATTAACTTTTTTCCGACAGACAGCGATCAAAGATAAAAGCTTGAGAGATGTTGAGAGGCAGTTTAATTATGTAGATTGTAAGGTAATAAAATGAAAACTGAAATTATTTAGATTTTGTAATAAAAAATTATTCCTAAAGTTAGAAATATACAAAACATTTCTAGATAGGTTTGTTTATGTATTTTTCATAATTATGTATTTCAAATGATTAAAATATAAATAAACAGAACTTAAACTAAAATTTACAAGTACTACGAACTAAATATTAACAAAAGATACTAAATTGAAACTAAAATATCATTTAACAAAAAACACGAAAAGGCAAAAGACACTTAGGCATTTCAAGATATTCGCACTTTTTAAGGCGAGACAGTACAACCGCTTTAAATTTTTTTTTTTCGACTACGATTTTCAAAAACATGTGAATTATCAATCTTTCCTACAGATACTATGTCACCCCGGGGTCACGGAACTATCCAAACGGGAAACCGTGGCCCTGAAACTACGAGTAAAGGACTATTGAAGGAACACTGTGAATTTTAGTCAGTATTAGTCTAACAGTATCACACTCACACCCAGGACGGCAAGACTGACCACGGAACTCTCAACAGGTGCTGTGGTCCAACTATATTTAAAGTTGGACGACTGCCCCTAGTGAAGGGTCATGGTCCAACTAGTTGGATAGAGCAATTGGACCACTGCCCCGCACTCAAGACTAATTTGATGATTTTACCACACTAAAAATAAAACACTAATCAAATCTTGTTCAAATTCATGACTGATAGAAAATTATTATAAGAAATGAACTAGACTTTCAGGTTTAAAAATTTGTATTTTTAGTGAAGTGGTTTTCACCTTCCTAAAAGCCTCAAGACATTTTAATAAAGTCCATTTTTCCTTAAGAAGAGGCCGAAATTGACAGTAAAGTGGTTCTTAGCGGGTAATGTTTATAAAATTTAAAAAATATACTGCATTAAAATAAAAGTCTTGAGATTGCGAAACAAATGAGGATGTTCATTCAGTACCGAGTTTAGACGAACATAAACGTACTGAACAAAATGCTTCCTTTTTTATTTCACGTTTGGTTCAATAGTCAAATTAGTTCGTTATGATGTACTTTAATATCCCCTGAAATGTATTTAATATACATTTTACGGAAAAGCAAGACTATAATATAATTTAATTGACCTTTTTGATGTATGTGTGTCATTTTATAATGATGAACCTAAAAATAAATAGATTGCAACATTTTTACACTCGCTATATAATTTAACACCACTATTTTTCTTTCATAATACTACGATAAAAATATATATTCTTGGAAATCAGACCAGAAGTGACTTTTTTAAAAAGAATTTTAGAAATACCTACAGGAATTAATTCAAATAAAGAAGCAAACTGACAACAATTTAATATTTAAGAACCAAATAACAAAATAACTAAACGACAAATACACTCCTAACTAAAATAACAAATTATAGCTCAAACAATTACACAATAAATGACACAATAAATCAAAAATGTAACCGACAGAGTATAGTCCTCACGATGTTGTTCCCACGACGAATCCAAGTGAAAAGAGGCCGGTGCTAGTGCTGCACCGCCTTATATAGGTCTTCCCCCTCCTCATATCTTCCTATCTTCTACACGGCCTTTCCTGACAGGAGACCGTCCTCGGACTCCTTTAACTTTGAAGATCGGTCACCAACGTTGGCATCGAAAGTCCTGGGTCTTCACTATTTGCAAGTGAAGTGTTGGTGGGCATCTCCATCTGCTTCTGCGGGCCAGAGGTACAGGGTTCTGGTTCCTCAACTGGATCAGCCACGTCAATGGCCTGTTCTGACTCCTCATTTTCGTTTTCCGATTCTGCAAAAGAAACAAACAGCCCGCACAGGTATCAATTTGTAAAATAAGAAAACAGCTGTAGTTAGCCAAATAGCTGTTGATGAAATAGCTCTTTTCAACAACACTCATTTCAACAGCATAATGACTTTGGGCTAATCTAGCAAACATTAGCCAAGCCTGAACACAATAGGTGTGAAACATACAAGTATCCAAACCAACCACCCGGGGCGGGACTTGTCGGAAGATCGCCTCCTTACGACTCGTTAGAGACCTACGTGAGGCATAACTTTGCGTGTGTGAATTGGTTCACATAAAAGGATATTTCAACCCAATCATATACATATCATAGTACAGACGATGCTTATCACTAAGCACGTTTTCCCACTAACACGATAGTCAGAGACTAAGCTATGATCTTACTCTACGTGTACCACAGCTCCAGGATAACATGTCCGAGAACACCACTCCAAGACCGTAGGTCCGATAAAGCTACTCCAAGACCACATAGGTCCGATACGGCTACTCCAAGACCATAGGTCCGATAAGGCTACTCCAAGACAGTATCCTTTCGTAAGCTGTTCCCAAGGTATGTTCCATATACTAGGTAGCGTGTCCGATGCACTCCAAGACAGGCTCATCCAATAACATGAAACCGTACCCCACTTGAAGTGTATCCGTCAATTTGAGATAGCATGTCCGATGCGCTCCAAGACAGAGGCTCATTTCAAATTGCAAGATTCGACTTCCCTTCAACATCATTCAGCAATAACAATCCCAACAAGAAAGCTCTCACTAAGTTAATAAAAATCTCTAAATTTACAAACAATGATAGCAAATAAATCAGATTCAGTGAAGTGTAATGCTTACAAAACAGGCAAAGCTCATTACACAAAAATCACTCACCATTAAAGAAAGCGGAGCACACGTCGGGAGTCCATTCCCCTTGCCACGGGATCATGTATTCCGCAGCTGCTTGTGTGGACTTGCCATACGAGCCAGCCACGAGATGCAACTCATAGCGACCGTGTGGAAGTGCCTTCACCACACGATAAGGCCCTCGCATGCACGAGTCCAGCTTCCCAGTACATTGTGCCTGTTTTCTCACAAATACAAATGAATTTAACTCAAAAACACGGGGTGGCTTTCGTCCCTTATTAACATAGGCATCCTGACATCCTTGATTTGAACGGAGACGTTCAGATGCTCTCTGGCGACTCATTTCGCGAAGAGCTTCCCGATTAGGACTGAGTCCTTCAAAGGCCACATCGCGAATCAAGCTACGAATGAGTGGTGTCGCAGCATCAATACCTATCAATAGGTTTAAAGCTGAATACTGAGTTGTTCTGTGTTTTGTGATATTGAGAATCAACTGCAGTTTCCACATAACACTCGGCCATTTTTCTTGTCGATGGTTGCACTCAATACGCACCATATTAAGCACGGTGCGGCAATATCGCTCCACCTGCCCATTAGACTGGTGCATTTCGGGGGTTATTAGGTGAGTGTCGCAACCCATGTCTTTGACCCAATTTAGGAATTCAGAACTCTGAAACATGCGACCTCTATCGGCTACTATTAGCTTGGGAGTTCCAAAGAGGGAGATCATATTGGTGAAATGGCGTTTTAGTTCGTCAGCGTCTTGTCGGTACATAGGGTATAACAAACAGAATTTAGAAAATGCATCTACAATTATGAGAACATGACGATAACCATCGGCTTCAGGCAGAGGACCTAAGGAATCTAAATGGATAGTTTCGAAAGGTGAATCCGGTTTTTCCCAAGAGTGAATGGGCTGTAAAGGGGCTCGGGGGACTTTTTTATGGGAAAGACACACTAAACAGTGTGTTACATATTTCTGCACAAATGCCCTCAGCCCTGGAAACCAGAAGTGTTTCGTGATAAGATCAACGGTCTTATCGACACCGGGATGATCATGTTCGTCATGAAAAATTCGTAAAAGGCTAAGTCTATGACCTTTCGGGATGTAACAAAGGAATTTAGGATTTTCACCGGTAGGTGCGAATTTTACATAAAGGATGTCGTTTTTGAAAATATAACGACTGGAATCTAATTGGCCATCCGCCAATTTTTGAATAAGAGACCGAGTCTCCTCATCGGAAGCCTGGGCAATCCGAGCCCAATTCAGGGGATTCTGAACCGTGCACACATTGACCGGATTCCGACTAAGATAATCGGCATGGGACAAAAGGCTACCTTTCCTATAGTCCAAACTAAAGTCAAAATCTTGAAGGTATACCCACCACCGAGCCACCCTTGGTAACAAATCTTTTTTACGCTGAGTAAGTTTCAATGCGTTACAGTCTGTGACCACAGTGAATCGTATACCCACAAGATAATGCCTGAAATACTGGAGAGCTTTTACCACCGCCAGAGTCTCAAGCTCATATGAGTGGTATCTACTCTCAGCTCCCTGAGTAAGCCTACTAAAGTAGGACACCACTCGCTTACGATTACCTTCATGCAATTGCATTAAGACTGCTCCATACCCAATGGAACTCGCGTCTGTGTGGACTTCTATGGGTAATGAAGGGTCATAAATTGCAAGTACTGGCTCACTCGTTAGACATTCCACAACGTACTTACGAGCAGCCCGTTGTTCCACTCCCCAATTAAAATGTACTCCCTTTTTAGTGAGTGCTGCAATACACGCAGTTCTCTGGGCAAATCCAGCTATATACCGCCTGAAATAGCTGGCTAAGCCCATGAATTGGCGAACCTGCTTTACATTTTGCGGTTCAGCTGAGTCAATCAAAGCCCTCACTTTTTCATGACTCGGCCTAACCTGACCTTCACTAATTGACCTACCCAAGTATTCGATCTGTTCAGCCAGGAACGAACACTTTTTTAGGTTGATAGAAAACCCAGCTTTAGTCAATTTGTCGAGAACCCTTTGTAGCAGCACAAGGCCCTGATCAATGCTTTGGCTCATGATTAAAATGTCATCAATGTAGACAAGGATATCACCGGATTCAATCAGTTCGCGAAGTGTTTTTGTGATTATTCTTTGATAAACAACTGGAGCATTCGCCAAACCGTAAGGCATCTTCAAATATTGATAATGCCCCTCTGGCGTGACGAAACCCGTAAGCGGAACTGAGTCCTGGTCTAATGGAATCTGGTGAAATCCGGTTGCCATATCAAGGGAACTGAAATATTTATTATGCCCTAAACGATCTATATAGTCGTCTATACGTGGCAAAGGAAAACGATCTTTAATTGTGATCTCGTTTAATTTACGAAAATCCACGCACATCCTATCCGTGCCGTCTTTCTTTTTAACTAGAAGAATCGGGCTCGCGTAATCAGACTCCGATTCCTCTATAATTCCTTTATCCATCAGGTCTTTAATAATGTCACGAACACGAAGAGTCTCCGCGTGAGAAAGTTGGTACGGCCGATAGTAAACAGGAGTGTTGGTATTAAGTTTAATGGACATACATCCTGTGTTTACAGTTGATGTAGCAGTACCAGAAATAAAATACCGAGAGAAATTATTAATTATTTCCAACAACTTATCTAAGTGACCGTCAACAAGGGGTGTATTAATTGGAATGGAAGTCTCAGATTGTATGTTCATTATTCTATGCAAGTTATTAACGCTTCTTGTAAGTGACTGACAATCCCTAGTGCGAACGTACCTAACACCGTCCCTATTAAGAACATCCGTTCCTACTATGACCGGCGTATTCATATATTCGGCCGACACAACAAACAAGTCTACCTCGAGGGTTAAGCCGTCAAATTCAATAGGTAACGTCACATAACTTGTACTCTCTACCTCTTGAGTACCTAACCCCTTTAAAATACGAAGTGCTGGCTTACGTGAACAATTAAAATGCTTAAGCAACGAAGACGAAATTAAGGATATAGTGGACCCACTATCAATCAAAACATCGACCGCTATGTCCTGTATAATTGCTACAACAACATCACTATTCTTGGTGTTTACAAACTCATTGCAAAAATTAATAATACTTTTGTTTGCAGCATCCGATCTTTGCTTAGCGAAACAATTTTCGGCCTTATGACCCGGTTTTTTACAAAAACTACAAGTTTCGTACCTAGCGGATGTAGGGTTAGTCGTAGAATTATTTGACGAACCGCTTGGCGGTTGGTCAGTTTTCGGTTTCTTAGTACACATTGCCTGTCTATGTCCTGATTCACCACAAGAAAAACACTTGACATCGTTTAAATTACGCTTACGAGAAAGATCTGTAATTTGTTTATCTTTCACAGAACGAAACGCGGCAGTTTTTGATGCACTTGTGTTGTTTGGTTTAACGTAGATTGAAAAGTATTCGACTAAATCATTGGGAAACAACTTGGCGTTAGTCGCCGACGCTTTTATGTTGGGATCAGTGATACCACGGATTATTATTGCCGAAATTAACTCGTCACTAAGTCCCCGCACTATGCGTAAACGGAGTAATGACCGACGCACATAATCCGCATACGTGGAATAGTTATCGGAATTTTTAGTCATAACATCAAATAAAATATTCGCGGCGTCCGGTACTCTTGGGCACAAAGGTTTAAATTCCTTTTTGAAGTTGCTCCACGATCGGTCATTAGTTACCCATTCGTTAAGCCATGATCGAGCGTCACCTTTCAAGCAATTACCAATACGCGACAAGCATTCGAAATAACTCCAATTGTTTAAAACTTTAGCGCGATCGACCTCAGCGCACCAATCATCAATATTATGTAGGGTAGGATCAAAGTTTGAAATATAAAAATGCTGAGATCTACCCGCATTATTAATTGACCGAATAGCATCCACTATACGATCAGTTACCGTAGCTTCTGTTGAATTATTATTCGCGTTCCTTAACAAACGGTCCGACACATGCACCGACGGCGACGCCTGATCAGATCCACGTCTCGATACTCGTAACGGCGGTGTTCTAGAGTGAGAACGCGCATAACGACGGTAATTATATCCGCGGGTCGGTGATTTATGTTGAGATACAGTCTCTCTAGGCAAAGGTGAAACTAAACGGCGGCGACGCTCCGGTGGTGACGAATGACGCATGCTACGCGATTTTATTCGACATGGTGATCGTAACATATTATGTTCCGGCGACGGTGTTCGCTGGCGCCTCACTGCCCGTTGGCTACGTACACTATCAGACACTAACGTTTTATCACGATCACACGAACGCACTGGCAAGGGTGAGGCCCTCGTTTTGTTTTCTAGCGCTTTAAGGCGAGACATCATCGCTTGTATCTCGAGCCTTAACGTGTCGTTTTCATAAGGTGATCGCTCGCGATATCCACTATTTTGCCGCTCCTGACTATTGCGACGCGAGTCGCGACGGTCGCGATGAGAACTATAGTCGCGACGCAAGCTATTATCGCGGGTGCCGCAGCGACTGCGACTACGATCTTGTTCGCGGTCTGCCATCCTAACGACCTAACCCAAGACAACTGAAAACAACAAACCAACCGACTAAAAACGATCAAACATGTACCAGTAATAACACTCAACACAAGTAACCGCATACAATGAAATAATGCAACCACTACTACCTACTTCAAGAAAAAAAAAAAAAATGTATCCGACCAAAAATAAAATGGGGGGAATTTGTGGCTAAGACTAGCCGAACAGTGGGCAATAGAAATGGGAAGAATCCCACTTCTGATCTTGGAAATCAGACCAGAAGTGACTTTTTTAAAAAGAATTTTAGAAATACCTACAGGAATTAATTCAAATAAAGAAGCAAACTGACAACAATTTAATATTTAAGAACCAAATAACAAAATAACTAAACGACAAATACACTCTTATCTAAAATAACAAATTATAGCTCAAACAATTACACAATAAATGACACAATAAATCAAAAATGTAACCGACAGAGTATAGTCCTCACGATGTTGTTCCCACGACGAATCCAAGTGAAAAGAGGCCGGTGCTAGTGCTGCACCGCCTTATATAGGTCTTCCCCCTCCTCATATCTTCCTATCTTCTACAATATTAACTTTCCTGTGAACTACTGACAAAAATAATTTCCCGTTGTATACTTAGATGGACGCATTAAACTCGCATACCGATTACCGGGTCAGAAATGTATATTAAAAGCCTAAGGTTTTTTTTTTGAGGAATGAAAAATTTAGCTGCGAGCGGGGCTCGAACCTGCGTCTTCTAGGTAAGTACTCCAGACGCCTTTCCAATTAGGCTATCTTTGCGAAGACGCGACGCTGGCGTTATTGCGAATAATTAAATAACATTATGTTACATTGTGAGCAGTGGTGGCCTGGTGGCCCAGTGGTTTCGGTCTCGACTTACGAGTTGTAGGTCGTGGGTTCGAACCCAGCCAGGTGCATTACTTTGTGTAATTTATTTCATCACCACTGCTCCCAAAACGGTGAAGGAAAACATCGTGAGGAAACCGGCATGTCGTAGAACCAAAAATTCGAAGACATTTGTGACATCTACCAACACGCACTAGGCCCGTGTGGTGGATTATGGCCCACTCCCTCTCACAGAGAGGAGGCCTGTGTCCCAACAGTGGGAAACATTAATAGGCTGATGATGATGAACCACTCATTTTGAAGTTGACTTTCATTTCCTTGTTTTTGAATTTATCTTTCCTCAAAAAAATATATTAGCGTGACGCTGGCGTTATTGCGAATAATTAATTAAATAATTAAAATTCTCACTCACCAAAAAGAAGTAGCAGCAAATCACTCAGCGCCAAACTGAACAGGTAATAATTGGTCGCGGTATGCATAGCAGGATGCTTCACGATCACCACGCAGACGGCCACGTTCCCCACCACCCCGGTCAGGAAGATCACCAGCAGCAGCACGGAGATGGGGACTATCTTCTGAAGAGGCAGGGTCCTGGGACCCATCATCAGCCATAGCATCTCTTCCTCGGTACAGTCGAAGTAGGACGAGTTGGTGCATCGTTGAAAGAATTGGCTTGAGGTCTCGTTGGCGCGGAAGAATTCTGTCATGGTGAGGTTTTATTTTTTGTTTTATAGGAGATTGAATTTTGTGGGCATATTTTCGAAGTTTTTTTTTTTTATTGTTTTTGTAAAACTTTTTATATTTTAGGTCTAGATAGATCAACTTGTTTTTTCAAATTGTATGTTGTTTTATTTTTCAATAAACCACTGCTGCTAGTTAGCTAGTTAATCTTATTTCGTAATTAGACCTAATAATCCTAATAATAAGGCCTAATAAATGAATGAAAATTTATAAGTAATTATTTGTTCAAATATTATTTAAACTTTAAAATTAAGTTTAATAGTTTACTTTCAAAATATATTTTATATTTAAACAATATTTAAAATACACTACAATTAAACTATTATCTTATTATTCTACACACGGAAAATAACTCAACACCAATGTCCACCGTAACCAAACTATTTAAAAAGTAGTACGCGATCGTAGCGCTACGCGCCTACGAGTTGCTACGAGGCTACGAGCGTAGCGCGCGGTGTCCGGCACGGTACTGACGGATGAACTCAATGCAACTCAAAGCTTTTCAATGTGAACTTTTCTTAAGTTTTCTCGACCTTTGCTTACTTCTTTATGTCACTGATTTAATTAAGATTTTTTAATTAGTTCAATAAATTGAATTAGAAGCTGCAGTGATGTTAACAAATTAATATTGTTATTAGATTATATTATTACGAAATTTACGCAAACGTAAGAATTTGAAAAACACGGTTAATGTTTATATGGAGAAGGTGGGATTTCAACCATTGAGTGACCACTAGTATGAATAAATACGTGCACTTACAACGAATTTATGCATAAATTCATTGTTATGATGGCTGGCGTAGAAGTAAGAAGGTACCATTTTTCTAAAAGATGTTTTTCCATTAACATGACTCTATTAAAAGTTTCACAAAATATATTCAGGCGAAGGAAAAGAACAGAAAGAATGGTAATTTCTCAAAGAAAAGCCATTATATCGCCGGCGAGTGCTGCGCGTGTCCAATTAATTTATTCAATTAAGATTTTCATTGAGAATCGCTTTAAACGGTAATAAATTCATTCATTCAAAGAATCGTGCGATTCCTTTAATTTCGCTAATCTTTTTTTTTAAACTTTCTTATATTAGGCGTTTACAAACATTAATACTCACATATTACGTAAGCAGTCAAATCCGGAACAATTGTTATGTGCGGGAATCAAACCCGCGGCACGCATCGCAGTTGATCGCTTAAGGTATTGTCAAACAGACAGGCGAAGCGAATGCGATCCGAAGCGTTTTCATTTGTAATGTATGGAATTATTTGAAACCAGTCACATAGAAAAGCGATCCGATAGTCTATGTGATGGGCTTCAAACAATTGCATACACTACAAACAAAAACGTCTCGCTTCGCGTTCGCCACGCCTGTCTGTTTAACAATAGCTTTTTTTTTAGTGACTGCGCGCCGTGCAATCATTATAAAAGGAATCGTTCAAAGTCAACAAAGGTCTGATGAGTAAAAATAATTAAATGATTGAAAGCATTCACCTTCTTGACACAATGGTATATTTACTGGATTCATTTATACTACAAAAAAAGAAAACAAACAATTAAAATAATCGAAAATGGGATCCATTGCTGTTTTTTGTATATCAGTTTGGAAAAAGCTTTACATATGACATCTGTTTGTAGTTAAATCTATGTATTATTACACTTTATTTGGCATTAAAAGGAGATTACAGAATAGAAACAAAAAGTAAGCAAATGATTGAAAGATTAACAGTGCCTGCAAAAAGTTTTGGTAAAACTTCATAGCATTGGTTTCAATAAAATTACAACAGTATTATAACCAACTTGTGCGACTTCTTTGTAAAAACTTCTTTTACATTTTATCATGAATAATTTTTCTTAAACGTGTTCTTGCATATTATTTCGTATTTAAATTAAATTCCACAGACGAGGTAGTGGGGCCGCGCGCCGGGAAGCTTATTTACAAAAGCTATACTATTTCAGTCACGAGTCAGACTCTAATAGATGGGCTTTTGTTTGTGCATATTTCTCAACAATACCTAATCTATCTCAGTAAAAAACTTGACTCAAATAGATTAGCTTTTTGTTTTGATATTTTCAAAAACAATGCACGGACTTAGTCTAGTTCCATATAATTCATATCACTCGAATAACTTTAAGCTTTTTGCGAGTCATTTTTAAACATTACGTACGAACAAAACCTTGTCGAGTAGAGGCTTACTAGCCTTATTACCTACCTTACCTCGGAATTAACTTTTATTAAATTTTATAGTACTTGAATGTCGTAAAAATGAAAAAAAATGGGGATGCCCACGGTACTCCGATTTTTTTTTAAACCACCCAGAAGTACGAGCACCGCGAAGCGTTTGTCGGTGCATTTTCTTTGAAAATATCAAAACAAAAAGCTATTCCATTTTAGTCAATTTTATTACTGAGATAGATTAGGTATAATTGTAGAGACACATTAACAAAAGCTCATCGAGTAGAGTCTGACTCGTGACTAAAATAGTATATAGTCATTGTAAATACGCCGCCGGGAACATGACCGGACCTCTGTAATTTTTTCTTTTGACACGCGCAATTATTCGCGCCTACCAGGGGGGGTATTACAACGTCTAAAAACCAGGCTTGTTCCAGTGAGTGAACGAGATGGCGCTAGACGACTTGTATAGCTCTGTCACTTTCACTCGCCGGAATAAGCCTGGTTTTAAGACGTTGTAATACCCCCCCAGGAAAACCTGTCAGCACCGTGAAAGCTAGCTTTGTCGAGAAGAAAATACAAAATGACAGAATGAACGTTTTAAGGAGATCAATATTTAAAATGTATAAAAAACTGTATTGATTCTTCACTAGTCTACGGATAGTACTCGTGCTAAAAACAATGGTATTACAATAATATATTTTTAACGTGGTAAAATCATCAATCCACTCAGGGAGGGACTGTCGGACTCGTACTGACTAAACCGTATTTTTTACCGTTATTTATGATCTATGAAACGGCGTCTTCCTTTGATTGGTTTAGTTGGAAGAGGCCTATGACTTAAAGAAAGAGAAATGAAATGGTTATTTTTAACAAAAAAAATAACTAATTTTGAACTTGACCGGCACAGTAGGACTAGCCGACTAGTCGCCTACAAAACGACTGACTAGTCGTCTAGCAAGTCAGTAATTCTTCTTAAGCGTTCCTACTCTTCCACTATTATTTTCTTGTTAATTTCGTTATAGTGTGTATGTGTTGTTGAGGATCCAAGACAGGTAAATTTTCATTCTCCGGGACACGTCGAGCTTCATTGTCTCGGCGCTATTCTGGTGGTTGCCACTGTTGATTCCGGCTTTCAGGAGTTGCAATGGTTTGGGAATAGTGTAGTAGGATTGTTTTGTCAAAAAAAAATACCCAACCAGTATCGTCGCCGGCCTCATCAGCTGCCTAGCCTTTTCTCATCTATATTCAAACTGGATGCACCTGAATATCAGTATTTTACATGGAGCGACTGCCTATCGGAACTCCACAACCCAGTAACTGGGTGATACCCCACGGTAAGACTGGTTCTCAGACTTTAGAGTTTCTGACTAACAGTAACGACCGTCAAAGCTTGCTTGCCGAGAGACAGACGAAACTCGCTACGAAAGATGGTCACCCACCCATACTATTGGTACCATAATATTGGTTCCTATACAAAAAACCGGCCAAGTGCGAGTCGGACTCGCCCATAAAGGGTTCCGTAGCAGCAAGTAACATAGTATAAAAGTTCTTGTAGTTGGTTTGAAAGGTAACTTTGAAAGGTAAATTGCGGTTTACGATGTAGGACGTATTAAAAAAAACTAATTACTTGATGTCGTTCAAACCAATTTTCAATTGATGTTTGCATGGTAATGTACATCATATATTTTTTTTAGTTTTATTTTTCTCTTATTTTAGAAGTTACAGGGGGGGGTACACATTTTACCACTTTGGAAGTGTCTCTCGCGCAAACTGTTCAGTTTAGAAAAAAATGATATGATTACCCTCAATATAATTTTTCAAGACCTATCCATAGATACCCCACACGTATAGGTTTGGTGAATTTTTTTTTTGAGTTTCAGTTCTAAGTATGGGGAACACCCGGAATTGTTTTTTTTTTTTGTGTGAAAATCCTAATGCGGTTCGCATTATACATCTACTTACCAATTTTCAACAGGATAGCTCTTACACTTTCTTGACGGACAGACAGACCGACATAACGAATCTATAAGGGTTCCGTTTTTTGCCATTTGGCTACGGAACCCTAATAAAATGGTAAGTTACGTTAGAAAACCTACAAAGAAAAGAAAATAGATATTTCTGAGAGAATTACGATTAAGTTTAAGACAGTTCATCGACAGCTGCGAGTAATTTCGCTTTTGAAATATGTCAGAATGGTACCTGAGCGTCTGGCGCGCTTCAAACACAGAAGTAGCTAGGTTTTTTTTTTTTTTTAGCGTGCTAAAATCATCAAGTGAGTCCTCCAACCCCGGGCAGGGCGGGAGGGACTGTCAGACTTCTACTGACTAAAATCCACGGTGTCCTTCAATAGCCCTTTCTGTTCCGGGGTCACGGTAAGGAAATAATCCCGCGACCCCGGCAGGCTTTGGCCCTCTGAGAGGGGGGCCCCGTCATTATGCTGACGCTCTATGAGGCGCGCGTGGGACACAACGCGCCGTCGACCCGGGCATGGTCCTTGGTCGGGCAGCGAGTTGCCCTTTACTCGCTGCCCGCATGCCCGCGCCTACGGTGGCCGGAGATCATCAAGCGACGTCCGTCGCCGTGGGCGTCTACCACCGTGGGTGGGGCGGAGGGAGGACTCTGTCCTCTCTCGCTCGCGGCCCGCCTCCTCCTTTGCGAGCGTTACCGCTTCTCACTCCGTCTCGCCCCGCAGCATGGCCGCGACCAATGCTGGGCGCGAGAGGTCTCCGCCTATCGCAGCCGTGAGGACACGTCGGTGCTCTGCCCAAGCTGGGCAGTCTTGCACCGTATGCTCCACCGTGTCCTCTGGGCGATCTTCGCAGTGGTGACACCCAGGCGTCTCCTCCTTTCGCATCAGACACAGGTACCTCCCGAAACTTCCGTGTCCGGTGAGGACCTGCGTCAAGCGGTAGGTCAGGACGCCATGACTTCTCTCCAGCCACTCCTCAAAGAGGGGTCTTACCGCCGCAATTGCGGCGTGCCCGGAAGTAGCTAGGTTTAGTTAAACATTTTATTGAATTCATTAAAGTATCATATTATTTACGGAGATACTGTCAATGTGAATAGCGTAATGAACTAGGTATTCTTTACAATAAAATTATAATAACGGTTGTTTTTTTTCATCATGGTAAAGTAATCAAATGAGTCCTCCCACCATGGGCAGGGCGCGAGGGGCTGTCAGACTCGTACTTACTAAAATCCACGGTGTCCTGCAATAGCCCTTTACGTTCCAGGGTCACGGTAATTGGAAAAGTCCCGCGACCCCGGCAGGCTTTGGCCCTCTAGAGGGGGGCCGTCATCATGCTGACACTCTTTGAGGCGCGCGTGGAACACAACGCGCCGTCGCATTACTTTCATAGAAATATAGGTAAAATTTGAGATGATAAAAAACTACGAGTTTTTTGGTCGCGGTATTGTCTAAGCAGATAACCGGGGATTTTAGTCGGTACGAGTCTGAATGTGCAATTACAGTGGCAGCGGGGCGGGCAGCGGAATCCGCTTATGGGTAACGCAAACACATAGCTTTAAGGCCTTTGTCAAACAGACAGGCGAGGGCGGGGCGGTTTGAGCGGAAATATAGTCAGTTTCGTGACCCGCCACCCGCTCCCGCTGCCCGCTCCGCGCCACTGTAATTGCACACTGACAGTCCCTTCCGTACCACCCAGGGCGGGAGGGACTCATTAATTGGTAATATTACCACGTAAGAATAAAAACAACGATTATTTGTGTCTCTCGGCAGAAGACTCTCTCGGAAGGCTGAAGGTGTCTATGTACACAGAAGATATGGAGGAGATGTGGACATTGATTACCACGATCTTTCAAAGCGGGTTGCCGATATTGCCTTTTTACCGACTTCAAAAAAAAAGGTGGTTATCAATTCGACCCGTATGTATGTATTTTCCAGAACTGCCAGGTTTTCGTATAATATGTTAGCCTATATCAGCGTCTGAACAAATGTGCCAAATTTCAAAAGTGTATGTATATAATTATGTAAGTATGTATGTATGTTTTTATGTTTGTGTTCGCATATCTCCGGAACTACAAGTCCGATTTATGTAATTCTTTTTTTGTTGTACTGGTATCGTTCAACTTACTTTGTGGTGGTTTGAAGTCGGTTACTTTTTTTTGAAAAAGTTTTTTTGTTCTTGTAGACCAAAGAGAATTAAACCACTTGAGAGCTCATAGACCGATTTCGCCTAGGCACACGACTCACCACTGCGGGTCGGGGGACGAAGTAAAAACAGCGGTTGTGATTGGCCGATGCAACAATGTCAGGACGAATGTTCCAAACATACGTGATGCACAAGTCAGTTTTGCAATATCGATAAAATCGAACATAACGATGTCTGCTTATTCTTTTTTTTTATTAACTATAGTGATTGGGCGTTAACTGGGTGCAAATAAAACACTTACGTAACTCTGTTTTAACTTTATTTAAATTAATGCTAAAATTAAAACAAGGTTCATAATATCGTAAAAAAAATCAAAAGAAAAAATTTTGCGCCTAGGTTGGACGATCCTCCTGTGCGAGACAATTATTTTAAAATTAACTTACAACGAGGAAATTATCATAGGAAGTTCCAGGTACTATCGGCGCCTTTTAAGCATGACCAGTTAAAAATTTTTTCGCTTAAACCATGCGGAGTCGCCGAGCCACGCCCCCTTAAAGTGTGGGCCTATCAGGAAAGCGTCAACATAATTAGTTGCAATCTGCGCTACGCAGCTTCGTGACGTATCCTCTGTACATTTTTTTTGCGAATTTTTATGACGAACTTTGGCGCGCTTACCGGACCTTTTGAATAATTGGATACTAATATGAATCGCTTAACGTGATTCATAATTAGTATCCAATTAATTCTAATTCGTTAATAACTTTCTTAAAATAGTTACAAACGCCGTTAATATTATGGATTGTCACTTTGTGACCATTTTACAAATTGTAATGTATTACATTACAATTTGTAAAATGGTCACAAAGTTCATATTATTATCCTATTACGTTTCGACTATAGCGAACATTTTTAATCTTATTTTTTCAATGCCAATAGAAACATTAAGTATTACTTCCTCTTATTTACGAATATTTCGAATGAGCTTCAGAGTTTGATTGAAAAATGATATCAATATCTTGGAGAAACCCGAACTCCCATTTTTAGTTATATCTCAATATAACAAAGCAATTAGAAATAGCAAAAGGTATCAAAGAATTTTAATCCTTTGCCGACGAAGTTTAAAGAGTGATAATAACAAAGCGCACTAAGTATTATGTTTGTAGCTTTATTTTTTTGCTAAAAAATATAAACAAAAGGCGCCCGCCTTTTGTTTGCATAACTAATTTCTTTGTGTCAAATTGCATGCCGAAGTAAAAACATGCTTTGTTCTAATATCTATATTATGACAAAAGAAATCGGGCCCGAACCGCAGTTTTATAGTCTACACATATATAACACCAAAATAGGTGTATATAAAGGGTAAAATAGATATGATTTTGTTTCAATCAAAAGGTTTCCCTTTTCAGCTAATAAATATTTTATGAATATCTGTTTGTTTAATTTAGTTTATGTAAAATTGATAAACCCTTAACATTATTTCATTTTTAATTAATACCTAAACGATAATAAGATTTAACAAACAAAGTTCTAGTTAGAAAAATATTATATTTAGATTAGTAAAATATTTGGGTGACCGAGCTCCGCTCACGACTAACAGGCAAGGAATTTTCCTAAAGGTGAAATCCAGCTAGATCAGATCAACTTTTTACCTGCTAAGCCCTCATTTTAAATTTCAAATTTAACGGGATTACAAACACTACGCTTATCTATTGCCTGTCACTATTATAAGATTTTTTTTTAAGTTTCCTATAGCAAATTAAAAAAAAATACAGAATTCTGTATAACTATTCCGGATTTCCGACACACAAACACAACGTAACGTAAGACAATTTCAACAAAGTTTTAAAAACAAACATGATCAGTAACGCAGGCCAATTTAAATTAAAGTATTTTTATAACTAAAATAGCAGTTTGAAAAAAAAAAACTCGTTTGGCGTGCGTCGTCCGTCAGTGCGCTCCGCCGATCGGTATTGTATTTCATTCATTATTTCTATACAAAGGAAACGGGGCGGGGCCAGAGAGCGTGTCTATGTTGTAAGTGCAAGCAAAAATGAGCTTAGTGGTGGTAAAGCGGCGGTGGACGCGATAGTACGTTATGATCATCAAATTTGCATTTCTGGGAGGGTATTTGATGGTAAGTTTGTCCTATTTATTGATACTAAATCCTGTAATTATACATCAGGCATTAAATATTCTAACAATGCGGCCTAGGATCACGAATCACGTCGTTAGAATAAATTATTAACTTACGTGTGAGATATTTAGATGGGAAGGCCCGGATAAATTAGAACCATGTATACATAGATCAGCCGTCTTATTTGGTAAAGCCTGTAAATTATAAAGTTTTTGTTTTACAATATGTAGGTACTTCTTATTTTTTTTTCTAAAAACATACAAAATTTAACTGAAATACATTATGTAAAATAAAACATACCAAAACAGGCAAAAACAGAGTCGGTGTTGCTGAACTAAATAAACGGCGTCGGTTCTTTAAGGTTTCAAAGCAATCTTCCGTGAAATGCCTTGAACAAACAACGATATATTTTTTGGAAACCAATTTTCCTTGTTGACAACATTGATCCACTTTTCTTTCACTTCTGGAATATTTGGAAATCTAAAATGTAAACATTAGGTAACGTTACTTTATTACAGTTACGGAACATCGTTATTTTTATCGACAATATTTTAAAGACTTAGTTTCGAAGTTGTCACAACACTACAGCAATGCATCTGTCTCTTTCTATTTATGCCTACAGATAGAAAGGGACACACTTATTGAAAATACCTAGTGAGAGTAAGGGACTTTTCAAAAAGACATCAACGCGGTGTACATTTTGTGTGCCTTAAACTTAAACAACCAGTTTAGCTTGAGCCCTGCAATTATTCATAATTTTATCAAATTATAAATATATTTTACTTACCGATGAAAAGTTATGCTATCCTTTTTATAGCTGGATGTTCTAGAAAATTTCCCACACCATATAATTGAACAAGAACTCATAATTAATTTGATATTATGCAGAAATATTTAAAAATGTTATCAAAATAATCGCGTGTGGAGAGATCCATTAACTGGTCAAAACTAAAATGGTCAGTCATATTTTCATCTAATATAAGTGCAATTTCACTGATGTGTCGTGAGCCTGAGTCGCCCGTATGAGCAGTCAAGAGGCTTTATTGTCATTGTTGTAGACGTAGACCGTATATATGTATAAGCCCAGCTCAATCATTTTTCTTCACCAATATTCAGTGTTGTCCAAGATAAACTCAGAAAGCACTAACAAATTGAAACATTATTACTTGTTTATTTAAACTGACAATATGATGCAGAACACACGATATTGTATTAGCTACTCGTTGAACAGAAACCTAAGTTGACCATAATTCTTGTATTTCATTGACTAAAAAGGGTTCCATTCACTAAAAAAGAGTAAAAAAATCGCGTTCCATTTTTCATTCCGGACACACAATAGATTGAATTAAAATAAATTGAAATTCAGCCCTTTAGACTACCCACATTACAATATAACATCACGCCTATAATACTTGTCCTGGTACAGACCCTGTTTTCTTTTTTTCATGCGAGGATCTGGCCATCCTTTAGAGTCAGAGATAATTATTAAGCAGCCATCAAGTTTTCTGTGTTTATCGTCACCGATTTCAGTGATGTCCAAGAATTTTGACAAGTTGTACAATCATACAAATTGTACAGACTTGTTTTTTAGGGATCGCTGTCGTACATGATCGGACGACGAGTCATCCGTTACTCGCCGTCAGATCCATGCTCAGGCCGTCGGTGGCTGGAATGAGATGACTACTTCCCATTCTACCTCTTTCCGCAGCATCATCATCATCGGCCTATAAATGTACCCACTGCTGGGATACAGGCTTCCTCTCTGTGAGAGGAAGTGGGCTATAATCCTCGACGCGGGCCCAGAATCAAAAAATCGAAGACATGTGACATCTAGATGTCACATGTCTTCGAATTTTTGATTCTAGGACATGCCGGTTTCCTCAAGAAGCCAGCCAGTGCCACTGGGCCACCACTGCTCAACTGTATGCATAGCCTCAACCAATGCCGGGTGCGGTTGCCTCTGCCTATCGCCTCCGTGTGATTAGCATAGTGGTGACACCAAGGATTTCTCCTCGCCCAATCCAACACAGGAACCTTCCGAAACATCCATGTCCACTGTTCAAAGAGTGGTATTACCGCCGCGATTGCAGCGTGCCTGATGGAACTTATGGCCTCACGTCCAACAGTACCACTTATAACCAGTAAACCAAAATTCACATCATTCCGAAACCCTTAAAAGACTCAAACCCCGTTCAAACTGATAAAAATTCCATTCACGAAAATAAACAGAGTGAGAGAAATCAGGTGACATTTTTCACACAAACACAATACATTGATTGAACCGTCTGAACTACCCACACAATGATTACCTTCACAAGTGTCAGGTGTCAGACTGTAAAGGCGCTCCTTCACTGGAAGCATTCACGGGCTCGGGCGTACCGTATATACATTACAATACTACCTCCCTGACTGACGAGCATTCGCGTACATTTAGTATAGATTCAAAGTCAAAGTATTTATTAGTGTGAGATTTGATACAAGGAGCTCGATTATCTTCCGTCACTGATGAAATGTTCGAATCTGTAACGTTACATTACAGGTGAATGCTCACGGTGAGGAAGCGCCTTGAAGGTTTTCCTTCATTGGGAGCATTCGCCTGTGATGTAACGTTACGGGAGTCTAATCTCTAAGCATGAAACCCGTGGTTTTGGCCTGAGTTAGGGGCGTTTTGACAACTTGCCAGAACTTAAATTGAATTATATATAACGGTTTGACAGATAGCTCCTTAGAGTCCGCGCCACCACTCATGAACTGCGGAAAATTCGTAGTTCTACTTTTTTTTAATGCAATCTGATGTATGACATAGACATTAGAACCGCGTCAAAAGGACTTCAGTCTTAGCGCGGTCTCTAAGTTTTGTCCGTCCGTAGATTTTGACGGACTTAGAAAATAGACCCCCAGATTCAACCTTTACATCAGTGAGGGACGGAATTCGACCATTAAAATACGCATCTTGTAATGATACAACTTGTAAGATGAATGCGCTCCACTTGTAATTTAAAGTGTGCCGCTGTTACATTACATACAATTAATGCTCGTCTGTCACGGTGGTATAATTTTTAAGGTCAGTTCACACCCAGACGCGACGCAACGCTACGTGACGCAACGATTCTGCAAATGTGTATCTTTTCGTGTAGTAAATAGGGTTAGATTTTGAGTAGCTCTATTGAAATGTGCGCGCAGCGTCGCGTCTCGGTGTGACTTGACCCGTAGCCCCTTCGTACACTAGGCTACCCAAGTCTCCGATACCTTACGACTTTGGTATCCAGGTGATTATCGCAATACAAATCCATAGAGATTCATACACAGGCATGCGTCAACGGATGTCAAAAGTCGTAAGGTTCCTATCGGAGACTTGCGTCGTCCAGTGTGTGAAGGGGCTTATGCTCAAAGGTGATTCTGTAATGTTACGTTACACGTGACTGCTCCTGGTGACACGCACCTTTAGGATGCTGTGTCGAACATGAATGGACAGGTAGGCATTCAAGATGACTGACATTCGATTAGCATGGCGTCGTGGCAAGGGATAATGCTACTAGGTCAGAGGTTCTATACAGAAACATGTATAAAGGCATATCTGTAAAGTCACGATTGAACTATATTAGACTAACTTGTGCTCCCAGCTTCACCCTCGGGGATTTTGATTGCAAAAGAGTATCCTAGGTTAAGTGTTCATCCATTATACTTACTCTTGCCCGTGAAGACGTCCTGTACTCTTTTATTTTTTTCGTGGTAAAATCATCAAATGAGTCCTCCTGCCCTGGGTGGAGCCGAAGGGACTGTATGACGGTACTTTATTTGCTATACACAGTGTTCCCTTTACGTTCCAGGGTCGTGGTTACCTTTTATGCAATCCTGCGACTCACGACGTCCCTGCTGAAAAACCAAAATTCATCATCGGTACAGCCATCTTGACGTGAAAACAGAACATACAGCCACTAATATACACACTGTTGAATTTATAGCATTTAAAGACCAATGCGTGAAAAAAAGGATTGTGTGAATTTATGAAACTACGGTAATACTGAAAGTGTTTTTCACAGCTGATGCGAACTATAGGCGCCGCCATATTAGCCTCGGCAGCTCTGACGAGCGCCTTTCACTTTATCCCTACTCCGCGGCCGACCGTCACGCGACATGCAACACACAGACGAAAAAGTTTGAGACAATGCGATGTAATAAAAGTTTGATGAAATATAAAATCCATCCATCCTCACAAAGTTTCGCATTGAAAAGTTGTAAGAAAAACAGGGAAAGTGCCCAGCAAGCTGACACCAATTACCACGTTGAACGGTATCTGATCTTTAGAAAAATTTTTTTCCAGACCCAAAAAATAGGTCCCGTTCAAAACATCTTTAGAAGTAAATCGCTTAACGTAAGGAATTTTTGGCCGCGACTGAACCTAACCCTTTCATCCTGGGGTACCTACATAGTGTATTTAATGTATAGTCGTGCTATGAAAGGGTTGGCCCTTATTGAAACGTCTGGATTCCTAGCCTGCCTCGTGGTTAGGTAAATACGTTTAGGTCACCTTTATGAATTGTTGTCCGCTTTATTTATGTTCGCAGAATTACATAGAACCGAATAGAATAGGGAGTTTCTAGTGGTTATATATTGTTTTTTGATTAAATTATCTTTGGGTGTACTGTACATAGCAGTTATTAGTGGTTAAGTGGTAGTTTTTTTGGTGGTAATATCGTGTATTGCCCGTGGTACTACCCGCTGTACTACCAGTAGTACCATGGATAAATATAATTAAATAAATATTATTATTAACACACTGGCAATAAATGGCTAAAATCATGAAATGAGTGTTCCCGGGTGGAGTAGGATAGACTATCGGACACAAAAAAAAACGTTCCAGGGTGACGGTTTGGACAGTTCCACGACCCCGGCAGTTACATAGGTGAGTTTTAAGATCGGCCGCTACACTACCATACAAATTTTAAATGGAAATGCTTATGTTTTTTTCTGTAGTTGAGCAGCTCTCCTCCTTTCTAAAAAACTCTTCAGTTCTCTTCAGGGAAAAGTACTGAACTAGTACAAAAAGTGAGTTAATAGTATTGCATGTAGGTCATGTAGGTGTATAATATTTAGCCTTTTAGGTGATTGGATCATTCAAACATTTTCAATGGAAAGAAAAAATCGAACCGAGAGCTGGATTTAAACCTGCGACCTCCGGATTTAGTACATCCGAAGCTCTTACCAACCGAGCCATCGAGGTTCCTTTCGCATGCGTTAGTGCGTATAATATTCATAAAATATTGTATGATTCATTAGAAATACACTGTGTTCCCTCGTGTTATTTCTCGTATCTTTGCTACTCCAGTAGCAAACTTACAAAAGTATACAATAATATACCTTATGAATCAGAACATACAGGCTGTAACTGGTAAACACTAAACATAAATCATCATCGAGTTACATTGCTGACTGTTTCAAACGCGAGCGTTTGCTGACGGCGTAGCTGACGTAGCAAATCTGCTACGCCGTAGCGTGGCGTAGCGAGGCGTAGGCGCTTCAATGTTGACACAAATGATTAATTAATTCGGAATTTTAAGCTTAAAACAAATACGGAATCGTGACAAAATGCTGTGAACAAGAATTACAACAAAAAGCTACAATTTAGAGTAAAAAGCGATCTAGTTAGAAGGATTTTTTTTAGTTAGATTACCTCGTCAAAAAGTTATCATGTACAAGTTCCGTTCAAAATTTAAATTATTTCGTCTCACTCACTCTTACGAAGTTTAACACGAAAAAAAAAATAAGTTAAAAATAACTAAGACCCGACTACGACAAAAACGTGCACTGAAAAGTATAAAACAAGAACAATATTAATTTGACCGAAATTGTGCTAGCCGTGGTCGTGTGCCACCTACCTAACGAAGATTGTGTGAAACAACCGCAGGTGGCACACGACCACGGCTTGCACAATTTCGGTCAAATTAATATTGTTCTTGTTTTATACTTTTCAGTGCACGTTTTTGTCGTAGTCGGGTCTTAGTTATTTTTAACTTATTTTTTATTTACACTATTTTGGGGTTAGGTATATTATTAATTATTTGATAAGTATATAATAATAAAAGCCGAGTAGCTAGTAAATTTCAAATGTACTCACATTTGAAACCCATGTTGACACTGTTAGAAACAGGCAAAGTAGCTGTTAATATATATAAAAGCTATATAATGTATAAATATTTCAAATGTGCACATCAAGCCCTTTAATTTGATACCCATGTCGATACTGTGCGATTTTTTTTTTTTTTTCGGTCACGACTTTACATCACCTAGAGGGCGCCATATTGGATTTGGTGACACGTCACCTACCCTATAACCAGCGGACAACTGAGACGCTTCTAACGACACCTCATTTGTCATGTAATGATAAGTAGTTTAGAAGATATGAGGGAACAGACAAACATACATACATACATACATACATACATACATACATACATACCGGTCAAAATCATAACCCTCCTTTTGGCTTTGCCGTAGTCGGGTAAAAAAGTAAAGTAAATCTTTCAAAGTCAAAATAATTTTTGTGCGACTTAATTTCATGTAAGGCTTATCTTACAGTTAAGTCGTAGTCTTACCTTAAAAATAATGTTTCGGGAAGTCTGATTCGCAAATAAACATCCACGTCGCTTTCCTATTGTGGTTAATTTATTAGTGATTGATGAGCTGACTTCGTGCTACTAACAGATGCCTCTATAAATCTATACTCATAATATAAAGCGGAAGAATTTGTTTGTTTATTTAAACACGCTAATCTCAAGAACTTCTATTTCGAATTGTTTTTTTTTGTGTTAGACTGTCCATTTATGAAGGAAGGCTATAGGCTGTAAAACATCATGCTGCGATTAATGGGAGCCGAGCAGCGGGAGTCTTAAGTTTGCCGTTTATCTTTACTTCCCAGACTTTGGTCTTTATTAGAGACACTGTCAAACGATGTATTATTACAGGATGTGATTCTTCTTCTAAAATCAGCAAAAGCAATTCGATTCCTCGCCAGGATTATATTATTATTTTTTAAATTCAATGATACAGTTTTAATTTTCGTTAAAATCAGCCTCGAGACTCCTTTCAATGTTTTTCGATATTCCTCATAGTTTCGGATATAGCAAAGCACGCCCCGTTAAAAAAATCATCCTGTAAATCTCAAGTAGGTATACAAGTCTTCACTGTAGGGCAGCCATTTTAAAAGACTAACAAGATTATAAATTCAAACTTCGGAGATTACTTTAATAGTTTGATGGGCTCTGTAAAATTTTATCGGAATAGTTTTGAGAAATTATTACCATTAAAGATAAAAGGGTTTTGGAGCGTTTCTTGCTGAATGGAATTTGTTTGTGAGATTTATATCCACTAATGTTTTCATAATAACAGTCTAAAATGAATTTATGAATATCTTTCCCGCAATGCTACTTAGTTTATTGTACGGAATACTTATCTGTGTTGTCGGGAAGGGACCATTTACATTTTAGATTAGTTCAATTTCAACATTGGAAGCTAATAATTAAGCCCGATTTTGCTTACAAATATGTGGTTATACTATTTCTTAGACCATTAATCCAGTTTTTCATCACATGTGCTTCTGCTACATGTAACGTTTCTAGAACATTCGCTGTATGTTTTTTGTCTCTCTACACACTATAAGTGAGATCTCAATGAGGAATTTATAAAATTCTAGGAGAACATTTGTGTCCAAGAATCTAGACTTGCATTGAATACATTCTGCGCCTCATGCACGACCTATGATAATGCGACTTGCGATAGGATTCGCATCAAGCAACACGTGCGATTTCCCTTCGCGTTACTACAGTCGCTCTTCATATTATTAATTCCGGGTCTGGGTGTTTGTGTATGTGAGTTTCTATGTTTGCACAAACGTACCCACGATACAGGAGAATATCCAAGTGTGGGGCAAAGTTTATAAAAAACAACTACGAATAATAATAATAATAATATAATATTCCACAACTAATAAATAATTGAAGTGAATTATTTTGTTTCAATTTTCCTCTATCACAAAACGCACGCACATTATTTTAGAAGAGTGTAGGTCGTGGCCAAACAATAATACTTGCTTAAGCTCAACAATAGCTCCAACATTGAATACTGCTTCTGCTTTACTGTTTAGTATGCTCGGCCACGCCTGCTATTTCACAATAACACGCTTTGTCCTGGCTCCGGCTATGGAATGCTAATAAGCGCTAAAGCTAGAATTGAAATTGCAACTTCCCTTATTAATCTAGTGACCTGTTCAGTAGGTAGAAGGTTCTGTGTTAGAAGCCCTGGTCCTGACCAGGCCCTGTAGCCATGTAACAAACGATAGATAAACGCAAACGCTGAGTAGGCTTTAATAGATATTCAACTTTATGTGCTTGGGTATAACGTTGAAGGTCTAGTGAAGATTGCTTATCGTTTTCGATCTTTCCTGTCGCTAACGCTCAGAAATATTAAATAGATTTTCAACTTTAGGTTCTAGGCTATAAAGTTCAAAATCTATTGGGGAGTTATTAGGCAGGGGGGGTATTACAACGTCTTAAAACCAGGCTTGTTCCAGTGAGTGAACGAGATGGCGCTAGACGACTTGTATAGCTCTGTCACTTTCACTCGCCGGAATAAGCCTGGCCCCCAGGGCTTCTAACACCGCAAGCACCCCGGAATTGTGACCTGCGAAACGAAGCAATAATAGACGAGAAGTGAATTCGTTGCGACATCTTAGCGACACTGCTCAGTTCTTTATGTTGGCACTGCAGCGCCACATCGCACGTGTGGTACCCTATCGGCGCGAACACACGGCGCGTTGCAGCGCCGCACCGCAAAAATTCGCCTCACAAATATTTGTGTCACATGTGCCCGCTAGTAGGGCGAAATTTTTGATGCGCGGCGCCGTAACACCCCGTGTGTGCGTGCAGTATAGCTCGGAATAATTGCGGTGCCACGCCGCACCGCACCGGTACCGTATCACTTCGCGGGTTTACCGGGACCATCATATGGTAATCGTGATTCTTTCTCATAAAAGGCTATTGAACAGACACTGTAGATTTTTAGTCAGCGAGTCTTACAGTCAGGTAAGAGGACTCATATTTGATGATTTTACCACGAAAAGAAAAAAGAAAAAACATGTGGTCTCGAAAATGATTGCTGATTTATTTGAGTGTTTGAATGGCGCTCTACGTAATGCAATGAAAACAATGTTCTGACGATGGCGCATGAAAATTTCAAATGTACAGCTATTTTAATTTTATTTTATTTTGACGTATACTTACTTACAAAAGTTGGAACTTTTAGCCCAGTCAACGAATGCTCAAAACAAGCTATAGAGGGAAATACTTGGAACACAATTATTGACTACGTCACTTTGTTTGGAATAGTTAGGAGGTGAACATATCAAAGGACGCATGGTTTCCGAGATAGGAACCCAAAAAATGGTACCTTCAAACCCTCCCCCCCTCGCCCTAAGCTCAAAGGAAGGCTAGGGGCGAGGACTTTTGATATGTTCACTTCCTAACTAGTCCAAACAAACTTACATCGTAGTCAATAAGTGTGTTCCAACCATTTCCCTCTATAACTGTTCGTTGACTGGGCTATTTATTTAATTCGATCTTCATTTAAACCGTAAAAAGGTGTCCCGCACAAAAAAAAATTGTCGCAATTAAGGAAACTACAAGCGATTTGGGGGTTTTTTACACCTGTTGTAAAGTGTGTAAGTGAATAAGAAAAAAAAACTGATAGCTTCAATTCTCCAGTACGTAAAATTAATGCCTCTTGAATCTTTTGAAAGGTTCACCTGGGACTCTTTTAGAGTAACGAAGGGCAAAACGATCAATTTACTTACTACATTCATGTTTTTCACGTCCCAAAACGTGTACTTAATACGTCTCATGCTCGGATGACCTGTAATATGTCTTCTTAACCTTTTGGGAGTTACAGGCGCTAGTGTACACAGTTTCGCTAGTTATTGGTCTAGAAACATGCGTATTGAAACAAATGAACGAAGTTCTTAAAGTAATTTTTATGTAAAATACAGAATATGGTGTTTTGCTAAAATAATATGAAAAATTATGGAGAAATCCAAGTTCTTAAAATAACATAGTGATCGTGGGGTATTTACTCAACTATGGAACCGTTCATTGTGCGTGGTCCGGCACGCACTTAGACAGTTTTTTTCATTTTCCATACAACTAAATGCCATAATAGGTACTTAAATAAAGGTTAATTTATTTCCGCTATTTGGACCTTATTTCAGCATTTTTCGCTATTCTGAATATATGGAACATACTATATGGTGAATATTTCAAGTGACCATGTAGTACCATAGCATGGTATACATGCTCACTTGAAATATTCATCTTGTATACACAAGGTGTAGACACACATCTTACGTGCCTTCCGCTAGACATACGTATAAATACAGGCTGTTCATTTACATCTTTACAAGGTTGTTTGTTATGACAAAGAATTAGGCCGTCATTACTTATTCTATCGCTGTCGCGGAAAATGCTTGATGGATATTAACGTAAATCAAGGCTACGCAAATTACTTTAATATTTAGTCGTTTACAGAATATTTTTCATTGATTTTAACTATGAAATTGATAGGGTATTAGAGAAAATCTTTCGAAAATTAGTCCAGCTCGTTCAGGGTCTGCCGCGTTATCGTATCCTGCTGGTTGAGATTCGTTGAGTAGTTATAAGTAATGGCCCAGCGCTCCTCTGACATACTTACGGCAAATGGTGACCCACCAAAAACATACCTGTTAAAAAGGGGACCAAGTACCTATCGGCTTATTGTTCGCCTAAAAATTGGTTGAAATCCAATCCAACGCCAAGTTTAGATGCACTTTAAAATCGATCATCATCATCTTCATCAACAGCCTGATCCACTGGTAAACATTTGCCATTTCCAAGACTCGCCAAATACTTGTAACTCAATACATATAACCTATTGTTACCGACAGGAAATGTTTTATACGTTTTTAAATTGAAAACCTCGAAGAACGTAGACCGTAATAACTATAATATTTTAGTAGCTATAAACGTTTACGAAGGAGGAACGCATCAGGCAGGCCCAAACAGGCAAGATGGAGTATCATGAGAGAAATGTGTACTTTGAATATATAAGACCTTTTGTATATTGCAAAAAGGCTCATAACGTATCTTCGAGGGTTAGAAGGTTTCGGACATACATTATTTGACCTTTTTGCCCCCAGCGCTGAAGAAGAATTATTTATTTTACTTCACTCGTGTTTAGGTGTGTGTTTTTAAATGTAGGTATAACATAACGGACGACGAGTAACAGGTGACTTGCCGTCTGATCATGGACCATGCGCGGGTCGCCGGCGCTTCGTGTTCTACGTGCGCATCAAAAAGCTGTCAGCAGTCTTGCAGCAGTCTGACGGGCGATAGAGGGCCGAACGCCTGCCAGGTTCTCGTGACTGCCTAAATAGATAATCGTGACCCTGAAACGTAAAGGGCTATTGAAGGATCACTGTGCATTTTATATATAATATAATATCACACAACGCCATCTAGTCCCAAGCTAAGAAGAGCTTGTGTTATGGGTACTAGACAACTGATAAACATACTTATATATTTCTAAATACCTACATAAATATTATAAATAAATTACGCCCAGACACAAAACAAAAATGATCGTGCTTATCACACAAACATTTTGTCCTGGGTGGGAATCGAACCCACGACCTCCGGCATAGCAGTCAGGGTCACCAACCACTAAACCAACAGGCCTGTCATTTTAGTCAGTACAATTAAATCTGACAGTTTCTGCCACTCCACCGAGGGTTGATAATTTTACCACGAAAAAAAGGTATACCATTAACAGTAACACTGCCCCTGTAATTCTGGAAAGGTTTTAAGCAGAGGCGTGCATAATAGGATACCGGATACCCATTCCAAATACAGTCTCAGTGACTGCTATTTTTAGAACCAATTTCAAATCAAACACCCAATTGAAAGAACTTTATTTGAAACTAAACATTCTTTAAGATCTTCTTGATAGAGTTCAGGTAGAAGCTGGCATTCCTGCCCAGCTCCACAAACCCTGGGTCTGCGTGGTCTCTCCTCGATATGTGATGCTGCTCTCTTTTAGTTTCCCCCGAGACGTCGCTCGAGGAACTTGGCGCGTTCAGTTCCGCTGCTAAAGCTGAAGAAGGAAAATACACCAAATCACTTGTTTCAGATAGCCACTTTTGAAGTTCTGACTTTAAAAGGACCATTTCTGAGCATTAGACGTTTTTAACACGGTCTGGTTATGCTGGCGCCGGGCAGAAACCGTCCGAACTATACGTCCGAGCTATATAACTTGCACATAATATAATGATTGGTTGGTACACTAAAATGTCTTCCGAGTTAAACACGTAGTACTATTATATATTCTATGTTTAAACTAGTAAGTCTTGTACTAAGGCTGAATTCAAAACATTCGTGCAAAAACATTACCTTTTTGATCCGGTTTCCAGACTTCTACATTGTAGCCATCAGCGTTAGCTGCCGCATCTGTAGTAGATTGATAAGTAGTCAAAGAAAAAAATGGATACAATAACAAAACTTTAAGCCCATAATGTAATTTATAAGTGATATCGTGGCCCGGGGAGTTTGGTTGAACTGACAGTACACTAGTGTATTTTCAAGTCTTGAAAACCTGTTTAGTAGTTTTTGTGTGAGAAAATAACAAACATCCATCCAAACGTGACAGTTTGTCACGTTTATAATATTAGTAGGAAGTAGGATTAATGGTTTTCAGATCGTCTGATTAATGATTCGATTAATTGTTTAAGAATTAGCATTGCCATCCAACATGGCAATGCTGCCAGCGTTCTGGGCACTTATCCCATTGACAGCGATGTGGATGAATTGATGCTTTTGGTTATTTTAATACTTGTTAGGTTAGTTAATTCAGTATTTACATAAAGTCATTGTAAGATCGTCCTAATAAAAATACGTACCAGTTTTGCCCTTCATTTCTTGTCCAGCTTTTAGATTTGTCTGATTCTTTTCAGTTGTATTTAAAATCGGCTCTACCATCTTCTGTTCCTCATCTAACTTGGGATCAGATCGCATCTGTGATTTGCGGCTCGGTTCCTTTCGCCTCTGTTCCCCTGCTTTCTTAAAAATTGTGGCAGCACGTCGGATGATGCCGTTGATCTGGCCGGCCACTGGGGACTCGGCTATCTGCTTGGCTAGGAAGTGCATGTCGTCCAAGTTCGCAGTCAACAGGATATAGGAGTTCACTGCGTGGAGTGATAGTAGGACTGCTGTAAAGGCATATTGTTAGGTTTCTAATGAAGAGTTTGAGTTATAAATCAAAGTTACTTTAACAATCCCGTCCCCCAAAATGCTCGTCACTCGTCTGACGAGCATTTTGGGGGACGGGATTGTTCAAGTAACTTTGACATTCAAAATGATTTCTTCTGATTTTTGGATATCATCCAACATGGCTGGGTGTTCCTTGATATGTCCAGCATGTTTGGGTGGGGTTGGATTCCAGTTTGCCAGTACTAAATACATCTGAATAAGCAAACTGACTACCTATATGACCTCCAGGCAGCATGCTCTAGATTACAGATTTTTGGAGGCAAGGAGCCTCATTATTTTATGCTTGCGCAATGTATTTTTTTTTTACAAATGCCGATTTTGGGAAGTCTACTACCTATTAGAGATAATGGCTGTTTTATTTTAATATTGGCTCTTTCCCGAAGTTTTACCCGGCTGCTGCTCGGCCCTATTTGTCTAAGCATGACGTTATAATAGCCTTTATGCCTTCCTCGATAAATGCACATACCAACACAAAAAGATTTTTTGATTTCGAATCGGGAGGCACGGTAGTGCCCCCGCCAAGACGAGCCAAGCGAAGCGCAAGGGCACTACCTACCTTTTCTCGAAGTGTTTCGTCGTTTTTTTTTAATCAATTGTTCCTGAGATTAGCGCATTCAACCAAATAAACTCTTCAGCTTCGTATTATTGAAATAGATTATTTCGGCGAGGGAAAGGTATTAGGGAAAATCAAAGATTAAGGAATATTGAATAAGGAATGGCATAAAAAGGTTTTTTGTGTGTTTACTGTCGAAACGGAAATCCCAGTAAATTAAAACTGACGAAACGAAAAAGCTGAGGAGCTCGGCTAAATAATTTCAGCCGCACAGGCTGATCTTCCGGCATAAGCCGCGTCTAGGTTGATCTGTGGATGGGTGCTCTGTCATAGCGAGTTTCCTCCGTGCCTGGGAAAGCACGTAAAGCCGTTGGTCCCAGCCGTCATTTGTAGATCTTTGATAGTCTTCACTGTTAGTAAGAAGCTCATAAGTGACAACCAGTCTTACCATGGGGTATCGTATATAATTGGGAAAAGACTAGGCAGATGATGATGAAACGAAAATCTGTTCAAACGGTAAGAAAATAACCCTAAAAAATTTGGAGTGGTGAACAGAAGAAACTCCAACCTCAAGCAGGTACAATGGAATAATAAGATGATGACGATATGGGAAAACAGTCTAAGTATATGTACAGTCTGTCTATAAAATCGATGAGGGTGCTGCGGATGTCATCGACTAGATTTTCGACTCGATAACTATTGCATTATTATTCCTTTTTAAGTCTACGGTAAAACGAGTCGCAAAACAAGTCGATGACTACGATGTACCTCGATTTAGTTCGGGCAGCACTAAATCGAGGTACATCGTAGTCATACTTTGAATAATTTTAGTTCCCACAAACATCGTTTACATGATTTTATAGATAGACTGTATGAACATTATTTTTATTTAAAACCCCCCCTTGCCATCACCGATACTACCTACCACGCTACCACCAAGGCACCAATGTACCAGTACCCACATTTCGTATTTTACTTGAAAAATTACTTGTATTTTATAACCATTTGCTTATTTTTTTATCTAAAAGTCTTTTGTATTAAATATTGCTTAAAAACGAATTAATAATCTTAACTAGTTTTTTTATTTAGATTTGAGACTTCACTCAGAGCAATTAAGTACCTACTTACTAGGCTTTATTAAGTTACCTACCAAAAAAACTGAAAATCTTACATACTTATAAATAAAATTTTGTGTCTGTTTGTAATATTGAATTTTTTTACTACATGCATACGAATATATATACGGTACGTTTACACCAAAATACCATTTTTACAATTTTTGTCTGTCTTTCTGTCTGTCCGTCCGTCTGTCTGTTTGTAATGGCTAATCTCTGAAATGGCTGGGCCGATTTTGACGGGAATATGACTGTATATAGTAAGGAGTAACTTAGGCTACTTTTTTTTAGCGCTCTGCAGGCTGTGCGCCAGCACCAACAGCATCCTGGCCGTTATAGCGAATAGGTTTTTTTTTTTTAACCTGGTAAAATCATCAAATGAGTCCTCCCACCCCGGGCAAAGCGGGAGGGACTGTCAGACTTCTACTGACTAAAATCCAAAGGTGTCCTTCAATAGCCCTTTATGTTCCGGGGTCACGGTAAGGAAATAACCCCGCGACCCCGGCAGGCTTTGGCACTCTGAGAGGGGGGCCCCGTCAGTATGCTGACGCTCTTTGAGGCGTGGGACACAACGCGCCGTCGACCCGGGCATGGTCCATAGTCGCGCAGCGAGTTGCCCTATACTCGCTGCCCGCATGCCCGCGCCTACGGTGGCCGGAGATCATCTGCTGACGTCCGACGCCGCGGGCACCTACCACTGCGGTTGGGGCGGAGGGAGGACGCTGTCCTCTCTCTCAAGCGGCCCGCCTCCTCCAACACGAGCATTACTGCTTCGCAGAAGGAGGAGACCGCTTCCCACTCCGTCTCGCCGCAACCACAATGCCGGGCGCGAGAGGTCTCCGCCTATCGCTGCCGTGAGGACACGTCGGTGCTCTGCCCAAGCGGGGCAGTCTTGCACCGTATGCTCTACTGTGTCCTCCGGGCGATCTTCGCAGTGGTGGCACCCGGGCTTTTCCTCCTTCCCCATCAGGCACAGGAACCTCCAGAAACTTCCGTGTCCGGTGAGGACCTGCGTCATCCGATAGGTCAAGACGCCGCCGCCGTGACGTCTCTCCAGCCACTCCTCAAAGAGGGGTCTTACCGCCGCAATTGCGGCGTGCCCGATAGTGGATAGGTTGGACTCGTGTCACGTCCAACACTGGGTTCAGAACCTATATCATTAAATAGTTGTTTTTAAGTATGTTTTCATTGTTAATTCTTTTATTAGTTGTTAGTAACACTATTTTTAAGTTTTTCATGCTGTAATACTAACATTCTATGGACTCTCGTGGGTCTGAAATAAAATTAAATCGTTTTTATTTTATTTATTTTTTTATTTTAATTAAAAAAAAATACATTGTTGAGCTCCGATATCCACGCGAACGAAGTCGCGGGCACAGCTAGTGTCATATAAATATACATGAGTTTGGGCAGTTTTACGTGCCATCTTGTTATGATGTAAAAAGGTCCCTTTTTACAACTCTCAAAAGAGCGTAGGATCCCTTCAAAAAGTCGTCTTTATGCATACTCAACGTCAAACGAAGTACAGCTCAAGTAGGTGACGTTTTATGTAGGTACCATGTGTAAATACTTCATGAATGTTGATGGGTGGAGAGGAAGAGGAAGGCCAAAGAAAAGATGGAGGGATTGTCTAAGGAATGATATGAAAGAAAAAGGAGTAAATGATACTGTGACATCTGATAGGGGAGAATGGAAGAAAAAAACGTGTTGCGCCGACAGGAAGATGATGATGTGTAAATACTTCTTGCTGTACGGAAAAGACTTTACAGCTTGACATAAAAATGTAGAAAACCGGAAGTCGCCACTGTCTTCGCGCTACCAGCACTTTGAATGTTTTTTTTTTTCACTTATTACGTTAGTTTTATGGCACAATAATAAATCTAACAAACCTGCGGTCTTTGTTTACATCAAATATCAAAGATTTTAAAACGCTGTCAGAAATAAAAATTTTAGTTCCGTTTCAATCCGTTCTGGCCAAGCTGTACTATTATTTTTGTGGCGACAACTCTCAAGACTCTCAACAAGCGAGTATTCAGGGAAGGCGCAGCCTACAAAATGTGGCTGTCAGAACATGCAACGTTACAGAGCTGTTGGCTGAATTTCTTGCTCCTCAGTGCTCCGTTTTTTGCCAACTCTGTTGGTTGGGGTCAGCATTCAGTCTTACTGATGTAATAATGATGGCCGTTCTTATTTTTTAGGTCAGTTATGGTTACACAGATACATTACTGGGTCACCTATTTGGAGACTATATATTTATCATCCATTGCATAGATATGGCATAAAACGTGGCCCGAAACGTCACCTTGAGACGTTAGAAACGGATTGAAACCGACGCAGTCGGCATGAACTTCGGTAGGTCAGTTGGAAAGAGCGTCGGATGTAGGTACGGAATCCGGAGGTCGCAGGTTCAAATCCTACTCGCGGTTTGAATTTATCTTTCCAAAGAAAAAGGAAAATTTAATTAGGTCTCTTCCATTTCTATAAGATTTGGGACAGTTCGATGCGAAAATACCGAGTCCAAACCAAATCAAGTTTTGTCCGTAATTCGGAAAATATTTCACGAAAGAAATCTGTCGCCCCAATTTTGTGCCGTAAGTACCAGCCTACACAGTAAATAGATTACTGGAGCAAATTCCTCTGTTCGGTGACAATTTTATTCATATAACGCGATTATTGTGGGACTTTTCCGAGAAAACACGAGAGACTAAACTCTAATCCGTGGTTTTAATTTGACATCACGAATATGAAATTGTCAACACCGTATGTTTAATCCCTACTAATACGTTGGTACCTTCATACCTAAGTATTACATTTTTGTGACAGTATCTCTTTTTTTATCGTGGTAAAATCATCAAATGAGTCCTCCTAGGCTCCTACCCAGGGCCGGACGGGAGGGACTGTCAGACTTGTACAGTCACGAGCAATAACATGTACACACTCAACAAAATTCAAACGCAAATTACTCGTGAAATACCACGACCGTTTCCACTTTGAAATTAGACCTATTTCGTTATAGTATGTCTTCCCAAAATAGAAGTCCAATGAAAAGGCATAAGTTTAATCAATATAGGTAGCAGAAAATCGCTTTTGAATACTGCTTAGTGTAAACATACTATTGCTCGTGACTGTACCTACTGACTAAAATCCACGGTGATCCTTAAATAGCCCTTTACGTTCCAGGTACGGTTTCCTGATGAGACAGTCCCGCGACCCCGGCAGGCTTTGGCCCTCTTAAGAGCCCATTACTCACCGTCGTCCGCATACCCGTGACAGTATCTCTAAAACATGACGGTTGTTATTGTTATACTGTAATGGATGATTCCATGACACTTTGCTCGCAAACATTTTCTGTAGAACTTCAGGTAGTGCGCGTACTAAGCTGGTAACTGTTTAGCCTCTGTATCTACTGGCAATGCTGTGCGTAACTTTTAATCACCTAAAGTGAGTTTTAGGCCCTTCGTACACAAGGCGACTCAAGTTTCCGATACCTTACGACTCCGGTATCCAAGCGGCTATCGCAATACAAACCCATAGAGGTTCGAACACAAGCACGCGTCAATGAATACCAAAAAATTGTAAGGTATCGGAGACTTGCGTCGCCTAGTGTACGAAGGGGCTAATGCTACGCGACCAACGTCAGCGTAAGTGGAATTCAGACTCAGATACTGTTAATAGAACCCAAGTGGAACCAAACCAAAACAATATAATAGATACTAGGCGACACGAAACAAAGGTACGATTTAAATTATCAACAGACTGGCGGTAGAAAAAAAAAGGTTGCACTCCAGGAGTGCCGGTAGAAGTGAAAACTTTTTTGTTACTATGTTTTATTTTAAAACTGGAGTAGTACAGATATGAAATTAACTAATTTGAATGACGTCTTACTCATTTTCGATCAGGGTCACGTGACCCTGACGCGAGTTTTAAATTTTTTACCCATTACAGAAAAAGTGTACAACGCCGCTAAAGAAGTTTTCACTTCAAAAAAAAAGGTTGCACTCCAGGAGTGCCGGTAGAAGTGAAAACTTTTTTGTTACTATGTTTTATTTTAAAACTGGAGTAGTACAGATATGAAATTAACTAATTTGAATGACGTCTTACTCATTTTCGATCAGGGTCACGTGACCCTGACGCGAGTTTTAAATTTTTTACCCATTACAGAAAAAGTGTACAACGCCGCTAAAGAAGTTTTCACTTCAAAAACATCAAAAATTAAATCGGAAACATCAGAACAACATCATCACGCGAAATACACACATCAAAAGTGTCTAGGGATCAAGCATTTTTATGCGGATTTCTTGAGATTGAGATGTGGCTTTGTAATAAATTTATGATTTTATAAATTTATATGGATCCTTTTTGGTGCATTTCATAATTTGAATCAGGAACTGTAAATCAAATTCGAGTAAAAGATGAAAATCAGCTGTCAATATTTTCCCTATAAAAACATACAACGCATTGAAGACATTATTAGTGCTACTGTTTCCCTACTACTGATTAAAACCAACGTTATTATGGAGCGGCGACGTCATTTAAGCAGGGAAGAAATGCTCAGAGCCGTGGGAATGATAGAAGCTGGTTCCCGGCAACGTACTGTGGCTTTAGCTCTGAATACAAGTCAGAGTGTTATCAGTCGACTTTGGACACGTTACCGAAGCACTGGTACCGTGGCTGAGCGCCATGGAGGACAGTATCGCTGCACCACACGGAGACAAGACCGATACATTCAAATCTTAACTCGAAGAGCTCCAACAATAACCGCCATGATGTTAGCCGTGAGGCTTCATCACTCTTCAGGGAACTTAATTAGCGACCAAACAGTCAGAAACCGCTTGCATGAAGTGAACCTTCATTCCCGAAGACCGCTACGGGTACCACCTATAGCAATGCACAATCGTAGGATTCGATATCAATGGGCTCTTGAACACAGAAATTGGGCAGAAGAACAATGGCGTTTCGTGTGCTTTTCTGATGAGTCTCGTTTTGGTATGAGACCGGATACAAGACGTATACGACACTGGAGAACCCCTGGACGCCAACAGCGATTAAAATCCTGCCAGGAAGTCCATCCTTATAGTGGTGGAACCATCATGGTATGGGCGGGTATTTGGATCGGCGGAAGAACTGAGTTGATTTGGATCAGAGGCAACCTCAACGCTCAAATTTATGCTGAGACGATTGTATCAGACGTCATCGTTCCTCTACAAGTGCAAATCGGTCCCTTATTTCAGTTAATGCATGATAATGCACGACCGCACACCGCAAGAGTTGTAAGACAGACTCGCCGCAGCTAACATCAATGTCCTGCCCTGGCCTGCTCAGTCGCCAGACTTGAACCCGATTGAGCATGCATGGGATATGCTACAGAGAAGAGCTCTGCCGAATATGGAGGGTATCCAGTCGCAAGAAGACCTTTTTTTGTTGTTGCAACGAACATGGGCGGCCATTCCACAGCGTGATTTGGATGAACTCATTTTGAGTATGCCAAACCGATGTTCTTGTGTTGTTAGTGTTCGCGGTAGAAACACGGATTATTAATTGCTTAAGTTACCCAATAAAATTTTAAAGAAAACTGTTATTTCAGTCTTTTTTTCGAACTTTAATGTTAGTGGTTCAAATGTCAAAAATCCCTTTATTAGGAAAATGGCAAATTTCTTTATGAATGCAAGGGTGACTTGGTTTATCGTTACTGTGACAAACGATAACACTTTATTTGATGAATCCTTAAAGAACATTTTAATTAATATCAATCAGGAGAAAAGTTATTGCAAAAATATATGTTGATCCCTAGACACTTTTGATGTGTGTAGTATTAACGTCTAACGTTTTCAACATAATTATCGGACTCCATGTATAATATCGATAAATTATCGAGCTTTTCTTGTAACATCTTGTCCTTTTATTCGTTTTTTAATATTTTTAATTTTGAAAAAGAACGTTCCGCTGAGCAATTTGTAATCATTATAATCATCATCTTCCTGCCCTTATCCCTTTTTACTTGTGGTCGGCGCAACACGTTTTTTTCTTCCATTCTCCCCTATCAGACGTCATAGTATCATTTACTCCTTTTTCATTCATATCATTTCGTATACAATCCATCCAGCTTTTCTTTGGCCTTCCTTTTCCTCTCCATCCATCAACATTCATACTCATCACTCTCTTACTCACATGAGTGTCATCCCTCCTCATCACATGTCCATACCAAGATAGACGATTCCCTTTCATTTTTTCTGTAACAGGCGCCACTTTCAAACTTCCCCTTATAAACTCATTCCTTACTTTATCCATTCTTCACTCCACACATCCATCTCAACATCCTCATCTCCGCTACATGCAATCGTTTCTCATCCATCTTTTTCACAGCCCAGCATTCCGATCCATACAATACAACAGGTCTAATCACGGATTTGTATATTTTCCCCTTTAACTTGAGGGGCATCCGTGGGTCGCAAGTTGTTCCGGTGACCTGTCGCCATTTCATCCATCCCACGTTGATCCGGTGTGTTATGTCCCGGTCTACATCGCCATCTCCTTGGACAAGCGAGCCAAGGTACCGGAAGTCGGAACAGACTGGTATGGGCGTTCCGGCAAGGGTAATGGGCACGGGACTGGAGAGACCGCCAAAATCGCAAAACAAATATTCTGTTTTGGTTCTGCTTAATTTCAGGCCAACATTCTCCAGTCTTTGCCACCACACCTCCAATCTGCTCTGGACCTCTAGGCCGCTCTCGGCAATCAGCACAATGTCATCGGCAAACAGCATGCACCAGGGGGCCTCTTCCTGGATGTCCGACGTCAGAGCATCCATTATCATCAGGAAGAGGTACGGGCTGAGAGCCGACCCCTGGTGCAAGCCAACCGCGACATTGAAGCTGCCGGTAGTGCCCGCTGTAGACCGGACTTGGGTACTGCATCGACTATACATTGCACGGATCAACTGTACATACTTCCCAGGCACACTTTTCTCCTTAACACTTTCCCTGCGCCATCACTTTCAAAGAACTTTCAGCTGGTGCGTTGGAGACCTAAAAGATCTCGAAACTAATCTACCTTTTGGTGCCTTTTGGTGGAGACTGATTAGGTCTCAGACCTAATCAGTCTCCTAAAGATACAGTTTTGAAAATAATTTATATCTTCCAAAAAAACAATCAAATACATATATTTTGAAGTTTTTGTGGGTGAAAGATAGCCTATTGCTTTATATTTTGCTAGGTTCGCACGCAGTTATGACATTTGAATAAACTACAAATACCAAAAAAAAATATGATATCGATTGTATCTCGTACCGCAACCGAAGATAGTTCAATATGTGTAGTAAGTAGTGATGGGAATAAAATAATATCTCAGTTGTCGATTGAAAAAGTTTCATTTTCTTTTTAGGTGCGTCAAATATTTCATAATCAGAATTACTGTCATTATTTATTAGCCAATGGGGGGCAAATTTGAACATTTTCCAAAAAAAATATTTTACTGGACGATGCAGCAGTATAATCCGGCGTTGATTTTTTGTTAGAAATCTCACCAAAATAGATTTTTTACACTTTTTTTTACACTCATTGTATAACAAAAATGATAATCAACACGTAGGTTTATACGCGAATGTTATTTCGCAAACGTGCACGCGACATCCCACGTCGATGCTAGGACAACACTAAAACGAGTCACCTTCCCTCTCTTGCGTCTACGAGGCGTACGATTCCACGAGTACCGACATATCTCCTAACGCAAGGAATGAAAATAATTACAGTACTGTGCGTTAGGGACCTAATCCATCTCTAATTTCTTTTTTAATGTCCTTGAATTCAGCTTTAAGTAGGAAGCAAATATGTATATTTGTCCTACTCATACCTAAAGAACTTTACACGTTAGATCCTCCCGCAAGGAGTGAAACAACACGATTATGTTCAACGCACAATACAAAAGTCCTGCAAGAGATCTGATAGATCTCGTAATGCAACGAACGTGTTAAGGGCCCACCACAGAACCTCACGGGGCACCCGGTCATATGCCTTTTCCAGATCGACGAACACCATGTGCAAGTTTTTATGCGCACCTCTGTATTTCTCGCACAGTTGGCGGATAGCGAAAATGGCATCCGTCGTACCCCGACCAGGCGTAAAACCGAATTGGTTCTGTGAAATTTCACTCTCCTCTCTCAGTCGCCTTTCAATAACTTTCTCCCAAACTTTCATACTGTGTGATATTAGCTTTATTCCTCTATAATTATTGCATTCCAGCACATCACCTTTGTTTTTAAAAATGGGCACTAGCGAACTATTGCACCATTCATCAGGTATGGCTTCTTCCAGCAACAGCTTATTGAAGAATAAAGCTAACCACGTCCAACCATCCATCCGCAATATTTTCCACACTTCAACAGGTATTCCGTCCGGTCCTAATGCCTTACCATTCTTCATTCCACTTACCGCATTCCTCACTTCATCCACACTTATTCTTCTTACTAATCCCTTATTTACTGGTTTATTTTCAAGCACACCACTCCAGTCGTTCTCCTCATTCATCAGTCTTTCAAAGTATTCCTTCCACCTAATCTTTATTTTCTCATCTTCCGACAGAATTATTCCAGCATCGTCTTTTACGCACTTTACCTGACAAACATCCTTCGCCTTCCTCTCCCTAGCTCTAGCAAGCCGATAAAGTTGTTTTTGGCCTGCTGGGGTATCCAAGGTGTCATAGAGCTTGTCTTGGGCATTTGCTTTCGCTATAGCCACAACTCTTTTGGCTTTTTTCTTAAGAGCATCATACTCATTCTTTCTTTCAGCTTTCAAACTAGCATGCTCATTACCAATGCTCTGCCATTTCTTGAATTTCTTCTATTTTTCCCTCAGAACATTCTGTATCTCTGTCGACCACCACCATGTATCCCTATCTATCGTGCCCCTTCCTTTCGTCTCTCCCAAAATATCTCTTGCTGCGCTCCTAATACACCGAGCCATCTCATTCCAACATTCGTTAACGCTTTGGTCGTTCATGTCACCCATCTCAATCATTTTATTAACCACTCGCTCTCTTAATTCTCCAGCACAATCATTCTTCTCTAGCATAATTATGCCATTTTATTTTAGGAGGGGGGCGCTCTTTATGTTTTATAAGCCTTATTTTTAAGACTACTTCCATAACCAGGAGTCGATGCTGTAGTCTTAAAAATAAGGCTTATAAATTGTAATCATTAATTATAAGCGATAAAAATAATATACGCAGGGATGTTTCCACATTAGGGAAAGCTGATTCAATTTTATCATCATATTGTATTATTTTATACAATTGTGCGTGAGTTTGATGTAAACTTATGCGAGCCGAATCACTGGGTCTGGAACTTATTTTACTTATGACATATGAATGAAACTGTTGAATTTCTGTTATTAATTCGGTGTTAAGGTCTTCTGGATATGTGTTTACTAGATTTGTACTGTGCTATTACTGTGCTATTACTTGCACACTTTAAAGGTGATTTACATCTCTGACGTCTCTTAAGAGCGTATATTCCGAAAGCTGGCAACGTCGCAAATGGTTGTCAAATATTAACAAGTTTTAATTAATTTAGCATTGTTACTGTATGAAAATAAGAAATATGGCTCTGTAGTGCACTAAAAAATTGATAAGGGAATGCAATAATTAATATCGTAACACCGAATATATAGTTTTAGATGTAGAAAAAGCATTTGGAAGCTTTCCAAATGCCTTTTATACACCGGAAACGGTTACAACATCAAATTCAGTGTTTTAATTGCATTCCTATATCATTTTTTTAGTGCACTACAGAGCGATATTTCTTGTTTTCATACAGAAAATTTGCCAAATTAATTAAAACTTGTAATTATTTGACAGCTTTTTGCGACGTTGCCAACATTCAGAATATGCAGCCTTAAGGCTCAGTTGAAAACCAGCGTCAGACACCCTGTGGCCTGGCTCTTTGCTGAACTGAGCCTATTTGGCACAGCCGTGAGCCGTGAGGCACACGTTACCTTTGTATTCTGCTTTTCCATTGTTTCTTCGTAATTTTTATTGTAATTGTGCATAAAGGCTTGCCAAATAAACTTATTTCCTTTCCTTCTATATAGGGTGACTGGTAATTAGTGTACGATACTTAAACACGTGATTGTGCTCATGATAACCAACAACTTTTACTAAGGGAACAAACCTGAAATCGTGAAAAAAATATCAGCTGTTCAGTACATTAAGCAAACATAAATTACCAGTCACCCTATATAACACGTTCCTCATCACCTATGAATACTTTAAAATAAATAAAGGAAGAAACTAGTTTACCTTGGACATGGGGGGCACCATAGATTGCCTAGGGCATCAAGTAGTCTGAGAGTGAGACGTGATGCCCTAAGGGCGGATTTTTTGGGTGCTTCTTCTGGTGCCCCCCTCAGTCTTGATGCCCTAGGCAATTGCCTAATTTGCCTTAGGGTTAATCCGTCACTGGAGGACGCTAATTGACTGACATCAGAGGAGGTCACAAATTCACAACCTCACACGGAAAAGGAAGAGAAGTAGCCAAGTGGTCTAACGGACACGACTTGTCGTAATACGTGTTTTCTGAAGATACCTACATACCGCTATACGCCATTTTTAATCATAGAATCGGCCGAATCGCGTCCTGGGTAAAGTCTCGTTACATGCTACTTACAACACGACCCCACACAACACGACATTCAAATGTGTCTCACGCCACGACACGTTAAATATGGTAGCAGAATAAGCAGCATTTTGAAAGTGTTTGTTCCTTTTTCTCGATCAAACTTGAAAGTGAGTATTTGGTACCTAAATTATTAAGTTTTCACCAGTGCTTTTTTATTTATAACATTATTAAAAACTTACGTGCCAAACAAATGCTTGCTAACATGATTAAAACTCATCAACATGAATTATTGCAACAGGAAATTCATTGAACTCAGTTATGATTTACCAACGAATTATCGAGTTTTATTGAGTGTGGCATAATAAATAGCAACACGGTACTAATAACCCGTTGATAAAATTAAAAAAGAAACAATTTAAAAAATGGAATAACTGTAGGCATGTAAAAACGGCAATGGACGAGTACCGTAAAACTATAGAAACATGCATTTTATGGACAATAAAATTTTATTGTCCAATAAAGTAGGTAGGTGTTGCCTAAAACTTAGCAGGAGATTATAATAATATGGCCTGATTTCGAGTTTGATGATTCCGATTTTGACTGACTCGAGAAACAATCAACACAAAAAATCGCTCATGGCACTTCAATTAATGAATTTGGATTACAAGATAACTACAAAACTACAATATTGTGGACGTGGTGTGGTCATTGACTTAGGTGCATCATTTAAAATTATTAAACAAACTCACGCATTTTTCCTATCGATAGGAAGAAATTATAGAAAACTATCTACTGAATCTTTTACCTAGCAGAAGCAATCAATAATTTAATCTACAATTTAAATAACTTTTTAATTTCTTTCCGAACTTGAATCAATTAGGATTCAAAACCCTTGCAATGTGAGTTCTGCGTGAATCGAAATAAACATGCCGCCTGTCAGTGTCAAATGTCAATTTGATCTGTCAAAAACAGAAGGTGAATAATTTCATGAAAATTGTTTTTTCGGTTTTTGCGTATCATCATTCATTGTCTCCACAAAAATGGAGAATAATCTTCAGCATGAAGATTTGTTGATTAAACTAAGAGCTAAACTGAACGAGGAAAAGGTGAAATTATGGGAAGCGCCTTTTATCACGGCGGATAATGAAATCACTCAAAATTTCAAGGTATGTAAATATACAAACACAATTTCTTTGTTGATGTCGGCTTTTTTATTATTTTTTAAGCGGTATAAAAACTATAATATTTAAATTTTATCTATGTATTTACTGATATCCAACGAGGCTTTAACATTTTGGTGAGACTCATTCAAAGCAAATTAAATACCTACCTATTATTATTTCGTAATGATTTCATTGTTAAGTAATTTGTTGTTTTCCTGTTTATAAAATAAGTAAGGAATTGCCATTGGATCTGAATGCAGTAAAAATAAAAAGTTGACAAATGTATTATAACAATCAATGGCATAATCTATCTAGATTAAAACTCTCTCTAAATTAATAATTAATAAAGAATAATAAAACTTGACCGATATGAATCATCAGTTCAGTGTAAAAGACTGATTATTGTTGTTCTTCTTGAGATGATTAGAGAAGTACTTACTTCTCTTTTACTTATCATCTCTCAGCAGTTGATCCATTGTTTCATAAGTTTACTGCAACTCTTCATTCACACCTTAAACTCATTTGTCCTTACTCACATTAAATTTATAAAAGTGTTATAAATAATTGCTGCTATCTCGATTATTCCCACAGGATCTCGTTGCAAAATACGCAAAAGACCTTTCACTAGAATATGAAGTGGTTCTCCAAGCATTACGTGAACTACAACTGCACTCCATAGAGAGGTCCAAAGATAATGCGGAGTTCAAGGAAACTGGGTTTGCAACCTTCAGGGTTAAGACTACCATACCCGGGGAGAAGCCGAGGATGTTGAGGATGCAGAAGAGGTTGGAAGCCATGGGGGAGGAGCTGATCACTGCTATTGCTGGGGAGATTGGGGTGTCTGTAAATAGGTGAGTTCTTGTTGAAACAAACTTCTGAACGCTGAGTGTTTTGCTTGGTTGTGATGCATCTTTTTTCTTTTCTACAACCTTTGATCACCCAACTTATTGGTAGGTCTCTTCTAAGTATTTCTACTTTTGGCAGTTGTCATGTACATATTTTCCATCAATTTGTTGTTTTTTTTTTTTCAATTACCTACATACTAATAATTACATAAGTAAAACACAACATGGATAAAACTGATCATGAAAATGAGAATCCTCACTATGCTGCTACATGATTGATAAACTGAAATATAAACTTTATTCCTTACAGGGTAAAGTTAATATTCAATGGCAAAGTGATAAAACCTACCCCAAGTTTAGAGGAGCAGGGCTTGAAGAATGGAGCCACACTGATGGCACTTGTCATGGCAGGTATGTCATATACTTAAGAGCGTATATTCCGAAAGCTGGCAACGTCGCAAATGGTTGTCAAATATTAACAAGTTTTAATTAATTTAGCATTGTTACTGTATGAAAATAAGAAATATGGCTCTGTAGTGCACTAAAAAATTGATAAGGGAATGCAATAATTAATATCGTAACACTGAATACATAGTTTTAGATGTAGAAAAAGCATTTGGAAGCTTTCCAAATGTCTTTTATACACCGGAAACGGTTACAACATCAAATTCAGTGTTTTAATTGCATTCCTATATCATTTTTTTAGTGCACTACAGAGCGATATTTCTTGTTTTCATACAGAAAATTTGCCAAATTAATTAAAACTTCTAATTATTTGACAGCTTTTTGCGACGTTGTCAACTTTCAGAATATGCAGCCTTAAGACATTTCAATAGTAATAAATTGACTTTAAATATAAAATAATTTTAAGTCAAATCATTAACTCCTTTTAGTTGGTCTCTCTTCCTTCAAATTGAAATTGAAAACTCACCACTTTTTCTTTAAGTTTATTTCCTCTCACAAAGACAAGGTCTGTGCCCCAGAATAGGCTGGTAAACTCGATATACCGTCTGAACTGAAAGGAGGATGCCTTTGCCCAGGAGGGAGGCCTTTGCCCAGGAGTAGGACAGAGTAGACCACGAAAAAAAGTTAGCTGTTGCCCAGCAACTTCGCCTTCTACAAGAAGATATACAAGAGAAATTGGGATTAAAATTATCCTATGTATCCAGCTTATTAACTAGCTCATGCCGGGTTCACGGGACCAACAAGTAATGTAAAGGGCTATTGAAAACACCGTGGATTTAAGTCTGACAGTCCCTCCTGCCCTTCCTGGGTAGGACTCATTTGATGATTTTACCACATCAAAAAAAAAAAGAAGTTTGTAAACTATCAGTGTACCAAATTTCATCTAAATCCATTCTGTAGTTTTTGCGTGAAAGTAACAAACATCCATCCATTCATGCCCAGAAACTTTGGTATTTATAATATTACTAAGAAATAAGATAATGAGTCACTTGTCAACAGAAACTCCTGAAGAGGTGAAGAAAGAGGACACTATGTACATGGAGATGAAGACTGTGCGTGATGATGCAATGCTGCTGTCCGAGTATGTAGATGAGCTGGCTGATGATGATGACTACATGAAGGTAGGCATTAGATTACATCACCAAGGTGGAAGGGTTCTAATGAAGATTCTTGCTTTTGCGATTAAAAGAGAGGAAATATTGGCAAAATTAAAAATATTAGTGTAATGTCAGCACTGGAAATATTTTTGACGGTAAATGCTTCTTAGAATCTGCTGGTAGATCTCTCTTTACAAGTGTTATGTCTAGTACTAGAGATACTCTCTCTATACTGAATGATTAGTTAATTAAACGAATGTTATTTTTCGAAGTAGATTTGAAAAAAAAGCTCTTGAATTTAACTACATATTTATTAGGTGCTTGTGACTTTTGCCTTTACCAATTTGAAGTTTTGAGAGTTACATACAATATAAGACAGAGTGTCTGTCGTCACTAACGGCCGACCCATATATTCAATCTATTTCTAATTTTGGCTTACTAGAGGTAGAAATGAAGAATTACTAGAGATGAAGTAGAGGCATTGTATGAGGAGATATCCGAGGCCATACATGCCTCCGAAACATACTTCACCGTTGTTATGGGGGACTTCAACGCGAAGGTGGGCGCACGGAATGGCGATGAGTTGAGAGTGGGGCCATTTGGGTATGGGCAGCGAAACCATAGGGGCCAGCGACTGGTCGACTTCATGGAAAAGGAAGAACTTCATTTAATGAACTCCTATTTCCAGAAGCGGCCATCCAGGAAGTGGACGTGGATGAGCCCCGATGGTACTACCAGAAATGAGATCGACTTCATCATGACGACCAAGAAGCGAATATTCAGTGATGTCTCTGTGATCGCTAAGGTAAAAACCGGTAGCGATCACCGAATTGTCAGAGGCACACTGAATATCAATGTCAAGCTTGAAAGGTCTCGTCTGGTGAAGTCCACGCTCCGACCTGGTCCTGCCCACATCCGGAACCCCGAAGACTTTCAACTCGAACTGCACAATCGCTTCCAGTGCCTAACCGAATGCGAAACTGTGGACGAAATCAACAATGGGTTGGTGGAAACTGTCCAAGCTGTGGGGTCCAAGTTCTTTAAGACCCCGCGCCGGAATAAGCTTCAAAAGCTCTCGAACGGAACCATCAAGTTGATGCAAGACCGGTCCGAGATGAGGCTGCAATCTTCAGCTGATATGTCGGAATATGGCAAACTCAATAGACGAATCTCTAAATCAATGCGACGTGACCTGCGCTCCTTTAGTGCGGCACGGATCAAAGAGGCAATCGAGCGGAACCAGGGCTCAAAAGTCTTCGCAAAGAATTCGTCTATTGGGCAGAGCCAAATGACTAAGCTGAAGATTAACGACGGCAGCATCATTTCGACGAAACCGGAGATCCTAAGAGAGCTTGAGAGGTTTTACGGACAGTTATACACATCAACACGACAACCCAGTGTCGGTACAGCTCGAGACGCAAGAGCTAAACTGACTCGACACTACACTGAGGATATCCCGGACATCAGCCTGTACGAGATTAGAATGGCTCTTAAACAGCTCAAGAATAACAAGGCGCCGGGTGAGGACGGAATCACAACAGAACTTCTGAGAGCGGGTGGAAAACCGGTACTTCTAGTCCTCCAGAAGTTATTTAATTCCGTCATACTCGAAGGTTCTACGCCAGAAGCATGGCACAGGAGTGTGGTTGTTCTTTTCTTCAAAAAGGGTGACAACACCTTGTTGAAGAACTACAGGCCAATCTCACTTCTGAGCCATGTGTACAAGCTGTTCTCAAGAGTCATTACGAACCGTCTCGAACGCAGGTTTGATGACTTCCAGCCTCCCGAACAAGCCGGTTTCCGAAAAGGTTTTAGTACTATAGACCACATACACACGCTCCGCCAGATTATACAGAAGACAGAGGAGTATAATCGGCCATTGTGTTTAGCGTTTGTGGACTATGAAAAAGCCTTCGATTCAATCGAAACCTGGGCAGTATTGCAGTCCCTCCAACGATGTCATATCGACTATAGGTATATCGAAGTGTTGAAGTGTTTGTATAGGAACGCCACCATGTCCATCCGACTTCAGGAAGAGAGCACGAAACCAATCCAATTGCAGAAAGGCGTGAGACAGGGAGACGTTATTTCTCCGAAACTGTTCACGAACGCGTTGGAGGACGTTTTCAAGCTCTTGGAATGGAACGGACTCGGCATCAACATCAATGGCGAATACATCACTCACCTTCGTTTTGCCGATGATATAGTCATCATGGCAGAATCGTTGGAGCACCTCAATGCTATGCTCAGCGACCTCAGTATCGTTTCCCAACGGGTCGGCCTTAAAATGAACATGGACAAGACGAAAGTCATGTCGAATGTCCATGTGGCACCCGTACCGGTTGTTGTTGGGAACGATACTCTCGAAGTTGTAGACCATTATACTTACCTTGGACAGATTGTTCAGTTAGGTAGGTCCAACTTCGAGAAAGAGGTCGCCCGAAGAATCCAACTCGGATGGGCAGCGTTTGGGAAGCTACGTGATATCTTCTCATCGAGAATCCCACAGTGTCTCAAGACAAGGGTGTTTAACCAGTGTGTGTTGCCAGTGATGATTTATGGCTCTGAAACGTGGTCTCTGATTGCTGGCCTTTTAGAGAGACTGAGAGTCACTCAACGAGCAATGGAAAGAGCTATGCTCGGAGTTTCTTTGCGGGATAAAATCCGGAACATGGATATTCGGCGAAGAACCAGAGTCACCGACATAGCTCATAAAATTTGTAAGTTGAAGTGGCAATGGGCAGGCCACATCGCTCGTAGAACTGACAACCGATGGGGAAGAAAAGTTCTCGAGTGGCGACCACGGACCGGAAGGCGCAGCGTAGGCAGGCCTCCCACTAGGTGGACCGACGACATCGTGAGGGTCGCGGGCAACGGATGGATGCAAGTGGCGAATTGTCGTTCGGCGTGGCGGTTTAAGGGGGAGGCCTATGTTCAGCAGTGGACGTCTTCCGGCTGATGATGATGATGATGATGATGAGAGGTAGAAACACTATTTTCTATCCCTAACAAGACAATACCAAAGAAAGAGATAAAATGCTTGTCTAACTCTAGTAAGAGCTAGATTGAATATTAGGAAAGGCTGTAAAAGTCGATGGTTATGAGACACTGACCATGATATCATTCCTCACAGCTAGAGGACCAATCAGGCAAGGCTATAGAGCTACCAGCTGCGGAACGTCGCTCGCTGTTGGTCGGGCTCGCACTACATGAGCGGGGCAGAACTGCTGCCAAGCAGCACGACTACCCGCTGGCTCTTGTACTGCTACTCGAAGCAGACAGGCAGCTCAGGTAAGGATAATTCTACAGCTCAATGTTGACATACACATAACACATTCCACCTTCTGCCAACTCAATAAACATTTGTTCACCATCAACGTGACAGACAGCCCGCTGTGCAGGGGCTGCTTTAACACCCCGGTCACAACCTGTATATAAATGTGTTTTATTTTGATGTTGCAAAATCATCAAATGTGTTCTCCAGCCCAGGGAGAAGTGGAAGGGACAGTCAGTCAGAATGCAATGGTGTTCCTTCAATAGCCTTCTAAGGTGACGGTTACCTGTTTAGACAGACTTCATCCCAACTCTCGTAAATGCTAGGGCGTTGCTGACCAACGAGCACAAATCCTCAGCACGGAGTGCTCCAAGAAGTCTGTGAATGTTGAGACTTCTGAGTTTCTAGAAGGAACTTGGTTGGCTCACGTAGTCAATCGTCTCGCATAACAGACCGCCTTAGAGTCTAGATGCGGAAACGGGAGCCCTCAACAATACAATAGACATAACACGGCTACTCTGGCAAAGGACAGGCGTTGAAAGTTCAACATTTGAAAGTTCGATATTTTGTAATAATTGTCATCTTACTATCACATCATACACATCTTACAATTTATGCGTTTAAAATAAGTTTAGGAAAATGTCGTGTGATCTCTACATTACACTGCAGAAAATCGCGCTATCCACATAGGCTAATTTGAAAATTTTACATTTGATTTAATTGACAAAATGCGCATATCGCTTCGGCACATTCGATCAGGCAGAATTTGTTAAAGTATGAGGCTTACCCAAAGCAATAATTGTCTGACTTTCATCATCTCTCGGCAATTAAATTTCGTCAATATCGAAGTTGTTTTTCTAACCTTAGGAAACGTCAACACATCACAGACACAATAAAGGCTCCTTCTAATATTTTAAAAAGATCACCAACATACCATTATTTCAAACCTCGCAGTGAATGCCGGTCCTCAATTCTAAAGACGGTAGACAACTGGGCAGTGCTCCAGCTGGACATATCCTGGTGCTACCTGTGCCTGCGCAGTCTTCCTCATGCCAATGACGCCGCCAAGCGTCTGGTAGCCGCAGAGGCTGCTTTTAAGGAGTCGTATGGCGAAGACCATCAGAGACTCATCGCGTTAAAAGGCAGTGCGGGTAAGTGGATAGATCCTCTTTTAGGCCTTGAAGTAGAATGTCTTGTTGGAAGTCTTCCCTCTAGATAAAGATGTCGTGATTTGCAAAATTTCGGGATTGTGGATCAACCATGAAATTTGGAAAACGCAAGAGCTGATTTTACGGGGTCCAGTTCCATATTTGGTGGATAATTTCCTCCCAAGATATTTATTTCCTTCAGTAGACTACATGAGATAGTTGTATCATAAACATTAGTGGTCTTCAGCTCCGTTTCAGCGACAAGGCTCCAAACATGAAGAATATGGTCAGGTAAATTTGTCATTGGCTTTCCGGCTATTAGAGCGCATGTAAAGGAAAAAAGTCGGCAGCTAGAATAAACCTTTCTTTTGGTTTCCTTGTAGCGAACGAGCGCGTGCTGCTAATGCGACTGTACCTGCTGCAAGGCATCGTCGCTTACCATCAGAATAAAAGAACTGAAGCCAAAGCATTGCTCACGAAGGCTGAGACAGAACTCAACGCGCTGAGGGTAAAATTAGTTTATTATAGTGACCGACCGAAATTTCGGTTTCGGTTTCGGTTTCGGCCGGTTTCGGCCAAAAAATCTAGTTTCGGCCTTAGTTTCGGTTTCGGCCAAAATATAGCCGAAACTTTCGGCTCGCCGAAACTCAAGTTTCCGTGCATTTCGTCACAGTCGTAGAACAAAGACGGTTCTGTAAATCAGTAACTTTACAGTACGGCGCTTTAAAGTTTTCTAATGGAGTTTAAGGGTATATTTTAGAAACCGCTGATCCGCTAAGCTTGAAATTTGGACATGTTGTCCTGTTCCTGAACTTTTATAATCTGACCAACAAGATAAATTCCTAAAACGGCTAAATTTTATAAAATATCATTGTTTTATGAAAAATTTTGTGTCGTATGTTATCATCCGTCGTTGTTTTGCGGATTTTTCTCGTAATTGCATGACGCAAAGTGGTTTCCGTCGTTTTTCTAGGAAAATCTGCACAAAAAAAATAATATTATGGGACATGCAATATAGCCTAAGAGTTAAATAAAAATAAGTTAACGTATTAATTAGTGCAAAGCGAAGGCCACGCGCAACCTTACTCAGAACATGGGCGGAAGTAACAATCCGACAGTCGCACACGGGCGTAAGCGGGGCGCGGGGGGCAGAGGGCAGCGTAGTACACGGGCGAATAGAATATTACGTCATTTTACTGCGTTAAGAAATCAAATCCGTCAGTATTCCTAGTCAGTATCTCAGTTATTTTACATTATATTTAAAAAAAAGAGTTATTGGCTAATAAAGCACGGCATATAAGCTCATTTTACATAAAAAAGCAAAAATTGAAAATAATCAAAACCGTCGTTGTTCTACGACTACGACGATTTTCGTGCGTCGTTCGGCAAAATTCGTAGCTAACACGTGCTTGCTCGCCGGAAGGCGCCGGCTCAGTTCGCAACCGTCCATTTAATCGTGAGATGAAGTTAATTTTTTAAGTTTACTGTTAAGAGTAAGTCTTGTATATTCATGCCATCAAGGGCGTCGCCAAAGAGGGGCAGAGAAAGTATTGAAATATTCAGAATAATTTCGATATTTTACAATATTCAGAATAATTCAGCCCCATTGTCATAAGCTGGCGACGCCCTTGCATGTCATAATAAAATCTATTTGTTACTTTAATAAGAACTTATCAATTGTCAAGGCAGTGACTGTATTCGAAATTTAAGTTAACGGTTCTTTGAAATATATGTTCATTTTTTTTCAACTCAGTAAATTCGTATTGCTGAATACGAGTAATATATTGCGATTGTCTAGACTGAATTTTTATAATTTAGAATAGATTATGTTTCAGTAGAAGTTGAATAATATAGAAAAATAGCAATTTCTTAAAAAATCTGCTATTTTTATAAGTTTGCCGTATATCATTACTTCCCAGAATTTTATCCTTATTAGCGACACTATCGAATGGTGTAATAAATTACAAAGTGTGATATGTTTTTCCAAAATCAGAGGTTTCGATTCTTGGCCAGGATTACTGATTTTTCTACAATCCAATGATGCAGTTTTAGTTATCGTCAAAATCGGTCTCGAGACTCCATTCAACGTATTTCGATATTCCTCATAGTTAAGGATATACCTAGCTATCCATGCCCAGTTGAAAAAATCACCCTTTATTTCCCATGTGTTAAAAAAAAGTAAATTTGAGAAAATAAATCGAAATTTTAAATGTGTTAAAAAGTTTCGGTTTCGGTTTCGGCCGAAACTGAGAGCACGGCCGAAAGTTCGGTTTCGGTTTCGGATTCGGCTGAAAAATCAGTTTCGGTCGGACACTAGTTTATTATCTTTAGTTCTCTATTTGTGTCGAGATTTATCTTTTTTAGTCTGAATTTTTTCATACCAGGTGGCTTACCATGACGTCTTAAAGCAAAAGTAGGTCCAGTGAGGGAGCGAGATAGCGCTAGACGATTCGAATATCTCTGTCTCTTTCCCTCACTGGAACTACTTAAAGTCCAACTTGTAATGAGGATGTTTAAAGGTGAGTTGTCCTCCCAGGTGGACGAGGACTCAGTGCTGACGCTGATGGAGCTGGGCTGGTCTCGAGCGGCGGCGCGGGCGGGGCTGCGGGCCGCGGCCGGCTGCACGGAGCGCGCGCACCACCAGCTGGCGGAGCGGAAGGCGCAGCGGGAGCGGGCCAGGGAGGCGCACAGAGTGGACAGGTACATGTGACGCTGAAGGAGCTGGGCTGGTCGCGGGCGGGGCTGCGGGCCGCGGCCGGCTGCACGGAGCGCGCGCACCACCAGCTGGCGGAGCGGAAGGCGCAGCGGGAGCGGGCCAGGGAGGCGCACAGAGTGGACAGGTACATGTGACGCTGAAGGAGCTGGGCTGGTCGCGGGCGGGGCTGCGGGCCGCGGCCGGCTGCACGGAGCGCGCGCACCACCAGCTGGCGAAGCGGAAGGCGCAGCGGGAGCGGGCCAGGGAGGCGCACAGAGTGGACAGGTACATGTGACGCTGAAGGAGCTGGGCTGGTCGCGGGCGGGGCTGCGGGCCGCGGCCGGCTGCACGGAGCGCGCGCACCACCAGCTGGCGGAGCGGAAGGCGCAGCGGGAGCGGGCCAGGGAGGCGCACAGAGTGGACAGGTACATGTGACGCTGAAGGAGCTGGGCTGGTCGCGGGCGGGGCTGCGGGCCGCGGCCGGCTGCACGGAGCGCGCGCACCGCCAGCTGGCGGAGCGGAAGGCGCAGCGGGAGCGGGCCAGGGAGGCGCACAGAGTGGACAGGTACATGTGACGCTGAAGGAGCTGGGCTGGTCGCGGGCGGGGCTGCGGGCCGCGGCCGGCTGCACGGAGCGCGCGCACCACCAGCTGGCGGAGCGGAAGGCGCAGCGGGAGCGGGCCAGGGAGGCGCACAGAGTGGACAGGTACATGTGACGCTGAAGGAGCTGGGCTGGTCGCGGGCGGGGCTGCGGGCCGCGGCCGGCTGCACGGAGCGCGCGCACCACCAGCTGGCGAAGCGGAAGGCGCAGCGGGAGCGGGCCAGGGAGGCGCACAGAGTGGACAGGTACATGTGACGCTGAAGGAGCTGGGCTGGTCGCGGGCGGGGCTGCGGGCCGCGGCCGGCTGCACGGAGCGCGCGCACCACCAGCTGGCGGAGCGGAAGGCGCAGCGGGAGCGGGCCAGGGAGGCGCACAGAGTGGACAGGTACATGTGACGCTGAAGGAGCTGGGCTGGTCGCGGGCGGGGCTGCGGGCCGCGGCCGGCTGCACGGAGCGCGCGCACCACCAGCTGGCGGAGCGGAAGGCGCAGCGGGAGCGGGCCAGGGAGGCGCACAGAGTGGACAGGTACATGTGACGCTGAAGGAGCTGGGCTGGTCGCGGGCGGGGCTGCGGGCCGCGGCCGGCTGCACGGAGCGCGCGCACCACCAGCTGGCGAAGCGGAAGGCGCAGCGGGAGCGGGCCAGGGAGGCGCACAGAGTGGACAGGTACATGTGACGCTGAAGGAGCTGGGCTGGTCGCGGGCGGGGCTGCGGGCCGCGGCCGGCTGCACGGAGCGCGCGCACCACCAGCTGGCGGAGCGGAAGGCGCAGCGGGAGCGGGCCAGGGAGGCGCACAGAGTGGACAGGTACATGTGACGCTGAAGGAGCTGGGCTGGTCGCGGGCGGGGCTGCGGGCCGCGGCCGGCTGCACGGAGCGCGCGCACCACCAGCTGGCGGAGCGGAAGGCGCAGCGGGAGCGGGCCAGGGAGGCGCACAGAGTGGACAGGTACATGTGACGCTGAAGGAGCTGGGCTGGTCGCGGGCGGGGCTGCGGGCCGCGGCCGGCTGCACGGAGCGCGCGCACCACCAGCTGGCGGAGCGGAAGGCGCAGCGGGAGCGGGCCAGGGAGGCGCACAGAGTGGACAGGTACATGTGACGCTGAAGGAGCTGGGCTGGTCGCGGGCGGGGCTGCGGGCCGCGGCCGGCTGCACGGAGCGCGCGCACCACCAGCTGGCGGAGCGGAAGGCGCAGCGGGAGCGGGCCAGGGAGGCGCACAGAGTGGACAGGTACATGTGACGCTGAAGGAGCTGGGCTGAAGGAGCGGTCGCGGCCCGCAGTCCGCCCGCGACCGCTCCTTCACGTGGGGTTTTTCAATTAGATGTGGACTCGTGCTTGAACGATAGGTGTTCATTTAATTCTCGATCTTTTTTGAGTAATTAAATATCATGCATAAAATTCAATTTCTTTGCTACAATTTGCGAGGGATGCCAGTGAATGCTACATGTTTGTATTGAAAAATATTTAATTTACGCAGCAATTACATGTAAGGCATGAGCAATTACCTCAAAAAAAAAAACCTTGAAAAAAAAAACGCGTAAACCGTGCTTTTCTGGAGTGAATACCCACTCGCGGGTATTCACGAGAGAGTTTGGGCGTAAGCCTACGTATTATGTGTAAGTTTTTAACCAGTATGTAAATTCCGTTTCCAGACAGCGTCGAGCTATCGGCGTGTGTATGGACGGGTCAGTGGTGAGCAGTACGTTGCTGGAGGCGCTCGTGGGCATGGGGTACTCGCGGAGGCTGGCGGCGCTCGCGCTCAGGAACTCTAACAACCACGCCGCGGAGGCCGTGAGACTTATACAGGAACAGCCTGAGCTGGTGAGACGACTTTTATTTTGGGACAAACCTGCCCAACCACTGAAATTCCAGCACGCCAAAATCAACAATGTCTCGACGAGGTTATATAGCTAGAGGAGTTCTTGTGAAATTATTGTGCTCTTATGTATGAATGGAATGTATCAGAAAAAACAACTATGCCGATGCCTGCTATTTGGATGCTACTGAGGAGCTGTTAAATAAACTTGAGCGCTTGCAAAATTTATGTATTCGATTTGTTTTCGGTCTCCGTAAATATGATCACGTCTTCCACTTTCGCAAGGAACTCAAGTGGCTCCCAATCCGCCTTCGCAGGAACACTCGTATCCTTTGTCTCCTTTTCAACATCCTTCACAACCTTTCCTATCCCTCTTATCTGCGAGAAAGGTTTAGTTACGCTCGTCCTAGCGACGTACCTTGCAGGTCGCACCTCAGATCCCTACTTAAATCCCCTCCTCATAAATCCAGTTACTATTCATATTCCTTCTCCGCACATGCTGTAAAGTTGTGGAACTCACTTCCGCCTAGCATCCGTGACTTAACTACTATTTCACTGTTTAAAATCAGATTAAAAGAGCATTATTTATCATCACAATTGTAATTTATTGATATGTAATATATGTATAATATAATTATATTTATTGCATTAGGTATTTATTTATTATAACTGTACGTTTATGTATTAATATTTATTTATTATTATGTATGCATTCGTATGTTATAGGTTAGGTTAGATTAGGTTAGCATCCACTTCTTGAAGATTTTTATTCCTCCTCTCACACACTATAGTCTACATTACTTTTTCATTTCTCCTTTCGCGGGTCTGCTGGCAGAAATTTCTATAGAAATAAGCAGTACCCTTGTACTGAGTTCTATGTTGTAATTATCCTGTGCTGTATTTTGTGTGTACATAAATAGTTAAATAAATAAATAAATAAAAAACCCTGGATAAATGCGAGTCAGACGGGAACGGTCGCGCACAAAGGGTCTAGTCGAACTCGCGCAGGGTTTCATTATCTGTGCTATACAACGTTGCTTCGTACCAAATTTCAAGATTTTGAGTGCACAGGAGGACCTGTTAAGGCCACCTGGATGCCTTTCTTGAGAATTAGAAGGAAATAGCGCACAATCGAGACCGTTGGAAGGAATGAAGGGAGGCCTTTGCCCAGCAGTGGGACAGTACAGGATAGACACAAAAGGATACCATTAACTATTATGTAAGAAAAATATGTAATTTCGTTCTTACAGCTGGCGGACAGCGATCAGTCTTCAGACGATGAGTCTACCATCAGCTCTGACGACTCAGTCATTGTACCGGACAACAAACTAGTTGCTGAGGTAATATCATGACACTAATCAATATTATATTTAAAAAAAAAAACATAAAAACTTGAGAGGTGTCAAGGGACACCCGGATGGAACGAAGTTACTGTATACACGCAACAAAAATAATCGTCACGACTCCACTCCACTCCGCTCCGCTCCGCTCCACTCCACTCCACTCCACTCCGCTCCGCTTCTTTGAGCTCTAGCACCATTTCGCAACGCGCGATAAGGAACTTCGTTCCATATAATCTGCCTAGTCTCATCTAGTCTAGGCAGACTATTATGAATACTAGTCATAATCTGCCTGCCTTTACTCAACTATATTGAGGTCGGCTTCCAGTCGAACCAGATGCAGCTGGATATCAGTATTTTACATGGAGCGACTGCCTATCGGATCTCCACAACCAAGTAACTAGGCAATACGATACCCCATGGTAAGACTGGTTGTCAGACTTATGAGCTTCTGACTACCCGTTACGAATGTCAAGATACTGAAAGCTTTGCTTTTGTCTGATATATTTTTTCTGCTTATTGTCGTTTAGTTGGAAGCCATGGGTTATGATCCTGAGGAGGCGAAGACAGCGCTGCGCTTGTCCAGGAACCACATCAGCGGCGCCGTGGACAGACTGGTGGCGGGAGGAGGGAAGGTCGTACTCAGTTAGTATTACATTAATTTATAACGTGTGGATAATTACTATCTACCAAACATTAAACAACGGATCCGCTTCGCTTACGAACAAGTAGAGATGGTTCTAGGGCAAAACATTTATGAAAATCACTAGCTGTTGCCAGCGGCTCCGCACGCTACATCTCGCAATTTATCCCACGAGAACATAAAATTGAGATAAAAACTACCCTATGTGTCAATCCAGGTTATAAACTATCTGTGTACCAAATTTCAACCAAATCCGTTATATGGTTTTTGCGTGAAAGAGTAACAAACATCCATCCTTCCAAACAAACTTTCACGTTTATAATATTAGTAGGATGGGCATAAACTTGTATTGCAGGCATAAATGAGTTCACGCGCAAACAAATGCATGTAATAAGCTTAGAAACTTTACTGGGTAAAAAGCATTGAAGAAGTCATCGTCAATTTGTTTTGGGTAGTAAAATCATCAAGTAAGTCCTCCTGCCATAAGTGAAGCGGAAGAAAACTCTCATGGAAAGTTTGTGAGAAAAGAAGCATAGTATGAAAATAACGGCTAAGAAAATAAACCAATTTAAAACAAATCGAAACAAGGATAGCGAGTATCCTACTCATTACCAATTTTGTTGAGTCCACTAAAATATAATTCGACATAAATACACGCCTGCATTATGAACCCGAGAGTGCGATCACACCAAACTCTTTAAACGTTTCATGACCGCAACTACAACCAATTTTGGCGTTTAGTGGCTTTAGTTTACCCTTGGTAACAATTTTGTGCTAAAAGTATGACACCTTGTAACTATTTGTTTCATGCTAGAGCCCCGCAAGCAACCGCGATCTAGTGAGTATAACTGTAGAGGAACATGGCCGGCCATTGATGTGGTACATCCAGGTTTTAATGCTAAGGCCACACTAACAGGAAAATGGTCGCGATGATGGATGTTTATACGAACATGAATATTAAAAAGTCGATTATATTGAAGATAAACGGTATTTCCCATTAATGTGGCCCCCGCAAAAGAGATCCAGTCAAAAATACGTTATCTATTCCTCCGAAATTGTTTTAATAATTAATTTCTTTGCGGGATGCTTTAAATTAAATATCCATGTTCGTCAAGCTTCATTGAAATTTCACATTTGTGATGGTCGCAACTGTTCCTGCTACACTATACTAGCAGGATTGTCCCAAATTAAAAAACAGTACAAAGTTATGTGTAAAACAATTGATGCTCTACAAAGCAGAAGTCTTTTTAATACTAGATGTACCATGTAGGCCTTTGGCAGACGCATGATACCCCATGTTCAAAGTTGCATGGTTGTTGAGATTTAATGTTTGATATCCAATTGGAACAATGTAAGCATGATTTACATAAGAATTTATGCTAATTACTGTAGTTTTTTGAGTTGTGTGAAAGCAGGTCATCAAGCCGTAACGCATTTCAACCCAATATTGTCTGAAATTTTCAGTATATCCACGTGAACCATCTTTCAAACAGTTTTCATAAGATGTTTTGTGATGCTATGTGACTTACCCAATTGTGTCTGCCTGGAAGTTTGATTTTGTGACTATAGCTATGGTTTCAAAATGAATTGTGTTACTTATACTTTATTTGTACTACAGGAGATGATGACCCAGAGGATCCGTCGACCAGTGCCGGCGTGGCCGACAAGAGGAAATCCAAGAAAGATAATAGGTATGTGTATCGTGGGTGCGTTTACAAAAATACACAAACACCCAGAACCGGAACAAAAAAATAAATAAATTATTATTATAGTTATGCGCTGTCAAACATGTACAAATAGCTACTTTTACATGTTTGACAGCTCATAACTCGGAAACGTGACGCTTTACGAGGTTTTGCCTCTCACATTTTATGTTTGTATTGATATGATCTATCGATCTATGAATGTTTCAGACGTGACCGCCAAAAAATTAAAATTACGGATGACACCTGGTACAAAAGGCACAAAGCCGTTTTTGTTCTGCCCGGGGATCGAACCTCAGCCACAGCTAGGATTTCACCCGCTGTTCAGCTCCTATTGGCCATAGCGTGATATTAAAATAAATAGACCATACACGGGTTCCGCAACCCTGGCAGGATTTTGGCTTCACACGCAGAGAAATGTCTCGCTACCTGTACGAGAACTTCTGGTTGCAACCGTGACAGCAAGACTCACTAGTTGACTTTACAACATTTCTAGTAATAAATATTAACCTCTTAGGTCCCGATATACCGTAAGTGGTTCGAAAACGTCAGTTGCCGTTGAGCCCCGTAATACCGTATGTAGTATCGCGCGTACAAGCCAACTTCAACCTTATTTATATAATACACTATGGCTCAGAATCGCTTGAAAAAATTCATCCATAGAGCTAGATTTTATTCGATTATTATGGTACCAAATTCTTACTGAAATCAACTGGGTGTCATTATAAAAAAAAAAAAGAATCGCATTTTTGTCGATGTCAAAATGTCAAGTTGTCAACCACTTGAAATGTTGTTTATGTCTTATTTTTTCCATGATATGACTATAAGTGTACTGAAATTGATAAAGTGTCGTGTTTATGTTAGATTTCAACTAAAATTTTAATTGGAAAACGTAAATTATCGAGTAGAAATAGGTTTTTGTCCCTCCTATAGGCCAATTCGGTTGTCAACAATGTATTTCTAATACCATGGAATTTCCGTTGTTTATTTTTTCGATTCAAGGTTAGTAATCAGTTGAAGAAGGTTTATGTAGTATCCTAAAAAACATTTTATAGTGATACCTGTTCATAATAACACGGATGATCGTTTACAAAGTCGTGCATTGAACTGCGCATGGAAAAATTACAGCTCCTCCTAAATAAATGAATTTTAGAGTTGGAATCTTATAGGAATAGTGTATGTGAGATTTTTTTTATTAGAATACTTATGTATTCGTTATATTAGTTCTAAAGTTTCGTGTAAATTGATTCAGTAGTTTTATCAAAAATAAATAAGGTACGTCAACAGGTCTAGTTACGGCTGTGGTTACGGCGAGATCTCTTATCTACAGGATATTTTAATTCCGAAGTACTTATACAAGAGGTGTTTATATTGAAATACAAAGTCTCGTTACTAAGGAACACGAAACTTTTTACCGTTTGAGATAAGAGTCATTGTATCTCGAGTGATTACAATTATTGTGAGCGTCGGCCAGTGTTGACAGTCGCGCAATATTGACAAATAATAGCTCCATGTAAGTTGAATTTTGAGTTGGAATCTTATAACATTATATGTTGGAATTTTCTTATTAGATTACTTATATATTCGTTATATTAGTTCTAAAGTTTCGTGTAAATTGATTCAGTAGTTTTATCAAAAATAAATAAGATACGTCAACGGGTCTAGTTACGGCGAGATCTCTCCTATCTATGGGATATTTATAATACCAAAGTAGTCATACAAGAATTGTTTATGTTGTAATACAAAGACTCTTTATCAACGAATACGAAACTGTTTATAGTTTGCAATTTGAGTCATTCTAACTGGAGCGATAACGGCTAATGTAAGCGGCCGCCACTTGACGCGCGCGATGACGTAAGCGCTCGTAAATGTCAAGGACGGGACGGAGTTTACGATACGCGAGCGCGGTACCTGAGAGGTTAAGTAAGTAGTAGAGATAACAAGGACTTAGTATTTATTACTAGAAATGTTGTAAAGTCAACTAGTGAGTCTTGCTGTAACGGTTGCAACCAGAAGTTCTCGTATGCATTTCTCTGCGTGCATCAGAATGCTGACTGGTCTTTGAGACGCGCGTAGAACACGACACTCCGTCCATTATGTGTCGCCACCATGATCAGAATCCGCATGCCCGTGAAGAAGTAAAATTTTAAACTTGAAATGTCTTGAGTGTACTCTGCTGTAGTCGTTTTTTTTAACCGACGAAAAAAACAGGAGGAGATTCTCAATAATTCGACACGTATATTTTTTGTGTTTGCATTTGTGGGTCAATACAATTATGGGCAACACTGTGGACGCCAGTGTCTCACAATATTCTGAACACTTCCAGACGAAAAGATCGCGAGCTGGCGCTACGTCGACTCAACGCGAGCATCCGGACGGAGGAGGACGATTACCTCGACACGTCGCTCACTGATGAGGAGGAGTTCCTTGCGCAGTACAAGTCTCTGCTGTAGGGTATACAACAAGCCTGGTAACGCGGTATGTACAGACGAAACGCTCTGTAGTCTTCAATAGATTTTCAACTTTACACCCTAGCGTATAAAGTTGAAAATCTATTAAAGACTGCTGAGCTATGGCGAACGTAACAAACGAAAACTCTATGTAATCTTTAATGGATTTTCAACTTTATAGCCTAGCACATAAAGTTGAAAATGTATTACAGAACGTTTACGTTAATCGTTTGCTCCTTGTCTACAGGACATCATGGCAGTAGTTTTGTTTGTGTCGTCCGCACAATGTATTTTCAGCCTTAACATAGAGTTTGTTCCACACATATATTATCGTTGTAGTCAAAATAACCTAAATATTTGAAGATCTCTTCTAAACGACCTCTCTACGACGTACAGACGCCAGCACATGAACCTATTCCGATGTCTTTCTTTTGATTGTCAACTTTATTACAACTGCAATCAAACATAAACCTTCTTTCATGTTTGATTGAGAACATTTGACAGATTGGGGTAGGCTGATGTGTTAGTGTGTATACTTTTAATAAATGTACAGAGGCCTTACCACGAGCTCTTAACGCGATCCAGTTTAGGCAGTGCGAAAGAGACGGAGCAAGTCGTCTAGCGCCATCTCTTTCCCACAGCATAAAGACTCACGCTTTAAGAGTTCATGGTAAGCCACCAATTCGCAAGATAGGTTCTTGCAATTTCTTTAAAATTAGACAACTTTGGCACCTGTTTCCAGATTCGACTGCTAAGTGAGCAAGAAAAAAAAATAGATTCAATAATAGTTGTTTTAATCTGTATACGTGCCTGTTCTGTTGACTGTAAATATTTATGGTAATCTATGAAAATTGATGTTTAAAATCATGACAGTATGAACTATTGTGTAACTTCGATATGTATTGAAAATTCTATCGAGCTTGTATCTCGTGATAAATTGACTAGTAGTAGGATCTGTCTATAAACCCTACGCCTCGTTGCAAGCGGGCTACGTCCACATGATGTAAGGACAATGTCACACTGAAAGAGTGGCGGAGCGAAGTTTTTACGCGCTCGTATTATGTATTTGCATTTATTTACAACTAGCTGTGCCCGCGACTTCGTTCGCGTGGATGTCGGAATTTAACAATGTATTTTTTAGTGCGAAGCGCTTAATTCTCGCCACGTTTTTTTATAAATCATATCGTTTTCATATAATCCCTGTATTTAGAATTTATTTTTCAAGAATATTTGAGGTGATTATAATAAACGCCCTCTGTCGTTCAGATTCAGAAGAATTGCTACTGGATTAGAGCACCCATTCTATCTCATTCCATCCCACTCCATCCCCCTCCATCCCACTCCATCCTACTCCATCCCACTCCATCCCACTCCATCCGACTCCATCCCATTCCATCCCACTCAGTCCCACTCCATCCCACTCAATTCCACTCCATCTCACTCCATCCCACTCAGTCCCACTCCAACCCACTCCATTCCACTACATCCCACTCCATCCCACTCCATCCCACTCCATCCCACTCCATCCCACTCCATCCCAGTCCATCCCAGTCCATCCCACTACATCCCACTCCATCCCACTCCATCCCACTCCATTCCACTCCATCCCACTCCATCCCTCTCCATCCCACTCCATCCCTCTCCATCCCACTCCATCCCACTGCATCCCACTCCATCCCACTCCATCCCACTCCAACCCACTCCATCCCACTCCAATCCACTCCATCTCACTACATCCCACTCTATCCTAATTCATCCCACTCCATCCGATTCCATCCCACTCCATCCTACTCCATCCCACTCCATCCCACTCCATCCCACTCCATTCCACTCCATCCCACTCCATCCCACTCCATCCCACTCCATCCCACTCCATCTCACTACATCGCACTCCATTCTGATCCATCCCACTCCATCTGATTCTATCCCACTCCATCCCACTCCTTCCCACTCCATCCCACTCCATCCTACTCCATCCCACTCCATCCCAATCATTCCCATTCTAGTGTGAGTCTAATAAAAACCTTTTCTTTCTTTCCATTCCATCCCAATCATTCCATTCTATTCCATTACACTCTACTTAACTCTACTCTACTCCACTCCAAACCACTCCACTCCAGTCCACAACATTATTTGAATAGGTATTCGTTTTTCTATTCCAAGCTAGATCGCGCTACTGAACTGCGCGTCTCGGTGTCAACTGACCGTAATTTTACTTTTGGGTCTGGAACACTTTAAATTCAAATATCTTTTGATAGACTTAACCGATTGCAATGAAACAAAAACTAAATTAGTCCTCAAGTTACGCTCGATTGTTGTGTATAAAGGTTATCTACATTGCCTTCGTACATTTTACGTGATGGAGCCACAAATAAACAGACAAACCGACAAACCGACAAACAGACAAAAATTCTAAAAATGCTGGAAATGGGTTCTGTTGGTTGTCCTTCAACACCCTAGCTATTTTTTTTGGATTTTATTTTGATGTACAAAAACGATTTTTCTACAGTTTTATTATATGTATAGATGAACACACCTAACCGTTGAGTTTATCATCATTTTGTGATCACAATATAAAATAATAGTCTCGACTCAATTATATCAAATAGAAATAAATAGACTTACAATTTTAGACCAGGGTGCTTGCATAAACTATTTCTAACAGGTGTGTGTAGTGACGTAAACGCTCAGTAGTCTTTAATAGATTTTCAACTTTAAAACATTAGGTATAAAAAAAAACTACTGAGCGTTTCCTTTTATCGCTTGCCAGTTATCTTAAATTGCAGAGCCGCCCGGCATGTCGACAATACGCAATTTTACTGGAAAAAGTATTTTTCTTTTTGAAATATCACAAAAGGCGTTATGACGTCACAATCCCCCAGTCTCGAATTACGAAGCGTTTTACCTTTGTCAATATTTCATAATTTAAAAAAATGTGTCTAATATTTTAATAGTCAACTGATGGATAACAGATTTATTTTCAATCTATTTCCGCTGTAAAATACCTACTCTATTCTACATAACCCACGTCTATGTCATGTAGGCTTAATTATGCAAGCACCCATACTCTCGAAACATTAAAAAAGTAGTCACTTGTTTATCAATATTAATATATTCAAATATCTTGATGTCTGTACAATCATGCCATAACGGCTGAACAATTTATAATAAAATTCATGAAACATAGAGAAATGTATTCAATAGCTTGTAAGGTCGGTTTTTGATTCTAGATAACTAAGGACTTTGATGAATTTATAAATACAGCAGTCGTAATATACGACTGACTGAAACGTAGTGCCATTTCAAAATTATAATAATTAGGTTTAAAGATGAAAATGTCCGCGTCTTACGTAGTTCGCGAAATTATAGTTTTCTTACAACTTTACTCACAACCTTTTTAAGGTTCCGTACCCAAAGGGTAAAACGAAACTCTGACAAGTACAAGGGCTGGGTACAAGCTGCTAATTAAAATACAATGAAATCTTTTCAATCATCTATCATGGTCGTGCGCTTAGCGTTATGAAAAACTCCCGAATCATTTAACAACGTCATTCACTAGAATCTAGTTATCTTTTCAATATTCAAAATCTCATTTGAGCGATACGATTCAGCCAATATTATATTTACATCGGCCTGAGTCTTTACTGTTACCCTTAGGAATAATAGGATTTTGAAGTAGTAGCTCATAGAAGAACAAGTATTTTATTTATTGAATCCCGTCGCTCAAATATCTACCCTATACCCGTCGAAATGCCTACCCTAAGAGAGGATATACATAAGGTATATAGTTGCTCGTTATAAAAACGTATGAAAATGTATTTCGCGGGCCACCTAAGCGCACTCCCCTTAATAATGTGTTATTTATACTCGTTAATATATAATTAATTATTAGAAACACGTCCTGGAAATGTTATAATTTTTCAAAAATATTTTTTATTGTTTTATCTATAGATTCTATGTAATAAGTATAAAATACTACGATTGTATTAAATAAAAATATGTATACAGTAAAATATAGTTTTATTTTTAATTATAATATAATTTCGTTGTACAATTTAGAGAGAATTAGTTTTATAATATAGTCTTGTTTTCAAGGTGGAAGGGATTTTTTATCTAGACAGTTTAGCGGGCCAAGGATTGATAAACACAATTATTTGGTTCAGCATGATTTATCAAAGACTACGAAGTGTAGTAATCTCAAGTCAAATGTCGGAACCGAACATTGGCTAACAACGTAAAATCGACCCAAATCTTAATCACTTACTCGCTTTACCACATGCGCTAAACTTGTCTGATGTATAATAGAAAATTAATTAATCAAAAAATACTAACTTATTTATTTACATTATTATTTATGACTAATCTACATTTAAATACTATGCGGTGCGTAAAATTCTAATATTGTATTAATTTGGTTTCTGCAACTACACACGTTTTAATATTCCGACATAATTTGCTCGACATTGGCTGTCAAAAGCTGGTGACATACAGGGTGTAATGGGACAGCTCCCTATAATCATAGTTTCAAACCATCACCCTGAACAATATTCAAAAAGAATTTTTCTAAACAAAAATAATGAATTTCCATACCTACAAAAAATTATTCGATCCCCATACAAAATTGGAAATTGATCCGAGATGCCAGTTTTGTATGGGGAGTCGAATTATTTTTTTCAATACAGGAAAAAAAATATTCATGAGTGTAGTAAGGGGTGATGGTCTAAGTCTTTAACACATGATTTCCGTATTTTACTTATTACACTTGAACCATTTTCAGAGTTTATTGTATGGAATATGAAAAAGCGCTGCTAATGAGCGAATCTAAGTTTTTTTTTCATCAAAAGTCGAAGTTCCTAGACGGCCCGGTTGCCGCATTGGCTTAGTGATAGACAGCGTGTCGCTGGTTCGATCCCAGCACGGAACAAATATTTGTATGATCTGAAGATTCTATGTTTGTAAACGCACCCACGATACAGGAAAAGATTCCAAATTTTGAGCAAAATTAAAAAAAATACTCAATACTCAATACTTTATTGCATTCCATAATGTAAATAGAACAGTTGGTATGGTTGGTTGGTAAGACATAGAATCAATTATGGACCCTGTCGGGCACAGCAAAGTTAGTTGGTGATAGGAGAGAGGATGAAAGCGCTGTTTTGTTTAAATAATAATAATAATTCTAAGTGAAGGTAAAATAGTAAAATGGCTCTTTGGTTTTAACAATATAGATCATAATTATATTTAATTGCGTACTAATGCATTTGTTGAATTTATTTTTTATTTAATGTACAGAATATTTATTATTATTAATACACAGAATATTTTATAAAATATTGGATTAAATTAGTATAGTTATTTTAAATAAGACATATTTCCGCGTTATCAAGTTAGTAATTAAATTAAATTAATTAGTTCATATGTAAAAAATTTAAAGTGAAATGTCGGTATTATGTCAAAAAGAATTATGTCAGAATAGTTTTTTATTATTGTTTAAATTTGTCGTCAAAATATTCGTTAATTGTGTAGTAGCATTTATTGATTAATAATCGTTTCAATTTATTGATAAATATATTATTATTATTAGTATTTTTAATGTCTTCCGGTAGCTTGTTGTATATTTTTATAGACATGACAAATGAGCTAGAAGAGTGCATTTTTAATCGTGAAGTGGGTATGTTAAGTCTATTTCCATGTCTTAGTGTAATTTTATTTTGGATGTCTTCTCTTTTGGTATAGAATTGGGGATATTTTCGTACAAATTTACAAATTTCAAGTATGTAGAGGGAAGGCAGGGTTAATATTTGAAGCTCTTTAAAGTGGGGCTTACAGGAGTCTGTTTCTTTGATATTTGTTAGGATTCTAATCAGTTTTTTCTGAAGGGTGAACAATTGTGGCGCGTCTGTACTGTTTCCCCATAGTATAACTCCATATTTGAGCCATGCGAATGCGTACGCGTAGTACATCACCATAGATGTTTTTAGGTCAGTTGTTTTCTTGATTTCTCTGAGTGCGTATGAAAACTTACTTAATTTCGTTTTAACTTTTTGAATGTGTGATTTCCAATCTGTGTGTGAATCTATATCGAGACCTAAAAGTGTGAATTTATTTACTGTTTCTAATTGTAATCCGTTGTATTTGAAATTTATAGTTAAAGGGTTTTTTTGTCGTGGGTAGAAAGATATTATTTTAGTCGTATAAAACAACCACAAAAACGTATAAAATCATGCTAGGGCTCTGAAACCATGATAAAAATACGGGAAGCTGTCCTCTACATCCTGTAAAGTTACCTGTCACTGATTAACAATAAACTCGATGAACATAACATCGTTCTTGACATACTCGAACTTGTCCAGGCTGGTGTGCGGTATGAAGATGTACTGCCTCTTCAGCTGCGTCACCGACTTGTCCAGGTTCTCTGTGGACCTGTTCTTGTCGTCATCTCCGTCGTCGTAGTCGTGGCGTTTTGATGAGGACTTGCGCCGGAGTGGGAGGGACTTTACTATGTCCATTGCCTGTGGAAGGAAGTACTTCATCAGTGGTGACATCTGGATGGTGGAAGGGAAGTCGGTCTCTGTCGCCATTTTTTTTTACGTGGTAACATCTTCGAATGAGTCCTCCCACCCAGGGTAGGGCGTGAGGGACTGTCAGACTCATACTGACTAAAATATACGGTGTCCTTCAATAGCCCTTTACATTCCGGGGTTACTCGTTAATCCCGCGACACCAGCAGGCTTTACGCCTCTAAGGAGGCCCCGTCATACTGCTGACACTCTTTAAAGCGCGCGTGGAACACAACACGTCGTCAACCCGGGCATGGTTCATGATCGGACAGCAAGTCGCCCACGCCTACGCTACGGTGGCCGGAGATCGTCTGCCGACGTCCGACGCCGTGAGCGTCTACCACTGCGGCTGGGGTGTAGGGTGGACGCTGTCCTCTCCCTCACGTGTCCCGCCTCGTTCTTCCGCCGGGTCGCCCATTACTCGCCGCCCGCGACCCAATAGCCTCACCTGGTTCTTATTATTGGGCTGGTCCTTGAGCACGATGTTGATGTTGAGGTCGCAGGGCCAGTCCAGCAGCGCGTCGTACGGGCCCGCCACCAGGCGGACTGTGGACGTTATGTGACGACCCTTCCACTTGCCGATGCCGTTTAGGTTCAGTTCCGCCTGGAGGAACATACAGAGGGTAGTAAGATTCTCGTATAAGAAAAGAGTAGCTCGTGGCTAAATAATTACAGCCGCACAGAGGTCTTATCATGAGTTTTCAGTTATTCTGACGTAAAGTAAACTGGAACTTTGACATTTTCAAATTGACTTTTTTTTCTCAGCGTTTCTTGTATGGAAAAATGGAAACAGCGCCTCTGGTGTGCGAAAACAGCGCCTCTGGTGCCGAGGTTTGTCTGTGGATAGGTGACCATCTGTCACAGCGAGTTTCCTCTCAAAACGGTAAAGGAAAATCATCGTGAGGAAACTGGCATGTCCTAAAACCAACAATTCGAAGACATGTGACATCGATTTATTCCCTAATGTCGAGTCCCGTTACGTCGAGTCTGGAAGTCTATTGTTCTCCAAAGTATTGATATTTTACGCTTTCTATTACCTTTATGTCGAGTTTGGTGAACAAGTACAGTCAGGAATGTAAATTAAAAGCCAATGGCATAAAAACATAATAATATTAATACAAGTAAAGGTGAAGATTACCTCAACGGAGCCCCGCTCCGCGGGGCTCCTATTTCTGCGTGCATGGTTTAAAGTAACCTAACACGAAGGGGATGGCGGGGTCTTTCAGACCCCGCCATCCCCTTCGAACATAACCTGTCCGTGTCGGGGTGCCAACAAGTCCCGAGCTCGCTTCGCTCGCTCTTGGATCCCAATTTCTCCTAATAACTAAACTGTCCTTGTCGGCCCGGGGTACCTTTTTTGTGTAAAAATTGATTCTAAATTATGTGCATGTATTCATTTCATTGGACGTGACTGTACTTCTAAAATATGATATAATTAAACTCGACATAAAGGTAATAGAAGCGTGGTAAATAAAGGGAATAGAAACGGGACAAAAAACTAAACTCGACATAGGGGTAATAGAAGCGAGACAAGGTTTTCGGCTCTACGTAACGGGACTCGACATAAAGGGAATCAACCGTGACATCCACCACCACCCACACTGGGCCTGCGTAGTGGATTATGGCCCACTCCCTCTCACAGAGAGGAGGCCTGTGTCCCAGCAGTGGGAAATTTATATATTATATATGATAATGATGACGAGCCATGGAGTAAAAAAAAAAGATTAAAACACAATCAGATACTTGCCAGACACCAGTATCTAATTTGAACTCCCAACCTCGCGCATGAGAATTGAGAGGTGATTATTCCCACGTTTTTATACACTCACTTTTCTTGTTTGTTTGTTTGTCGTTCCGGTTGGACTTTTGCAACTCAATTTTGAGGCACTTCCCGATAAGCTTTGGCCCTCTGAGAGGGGGCCCCGTCATACGTCATGATTCTAACCACAATTATGTCAGATTTCTTTAAAGGATTTTCGACATTATCACAATAGTAGAAGGTTCTTGTTCGATTGGGAAATTGGATTTGACAGGTTGGAGTAAATTTAACCAAAGCTTACCTTCAAAGTGTATCCATATTTGCTGGTTCTGAACATGGGACTGCTCAGTACTGTGTCGTTTTCTTTAGCATCCTTCATCCGCGCTAGGAAGTGGTCTATCCTCCAAATAAAGTGACCTGAAACGAAAAACATTGACAAAGGCCTTTCAGTCACAGGAACAATTAATCAAACGCGAAGGTTTAAAAAAGCCGATTTATTAAAAAAAAATAAATGGAAAACTCACACTCGACCAAAAAAAAAAATGCGATGAAGTTTCTTAAGAAATTTTTACGTACCTATTTCATATGGATTTGTATTTCTGCCTGCCAACTTACGACTTCGTAGAGAAAACCAAACTCATTCATACCTAGGGTGAGTGGGGGTAAGTTGGAATGAAAAATTGATGAGATGAACAGTGTTGATTTGAAACTGTTGTCACACAAAGGGATTCAATGCAAATCCAAAAAAAAATGTTTTGGGTAAAAAAGCATGGTCAAGTTATTTCTATAATGTTGAAAGAAATCTTTGTGAAACAATTATTTATGAAAAAACTGTAATTAAAATTGGTCTTAATGAAGAATAGATGTAGGGGTAAGACGAAATGCCCAAGGGGTAAGACTGAAATAGTGACTAAAATAGTCCTTATGGTTATGACCATAAGTACGTTTTTATTCTTACCCCGCTTGATGGAAGACTAAAATTTCAATTTTACGCGGATAATGTGTCCGTACGGAAAATGTCAAAAAACACACAAATGCTCTCACTTAGCGACTGACGCAGACTGCGGTGTGGGGCAAGATAAAACGGTGTCTACAATTATGTTGCCAGCATTAAAAGATTTCCTTTATATTCGGCGTTATTGTATCTTTTTTATCTTTCCCCGTTTTTCATCTTACCCCCACTCACCCTACTGAAAACTTTCCTCAGCACTTTGTCTTCTAACGATTGCAACATAATAATATATGTAATAACATATCGATAGGTTTATCTTTCTTCCTACCTATCTCTACTTTTACCTTTGTCAATTTATCATCACCATTTCACGAAAAATCCACTGCTGGACATAGGCCTTCCCTAAGCATCGCCATGACGCCAATCATCAACAGAAAATTCTCAAAAATCGTCATGACCTTCACAAGGTCATCGGTCTACTTAGTCGCCATCTTGACTTACCATCATCGGTGCCCATCTCGCTCCTGTCGAAGGTGGCCCTCGCCTGGAAGTCAGCGAGCTCGTTCCGAAGCTTGTGGTAGGACTTAGTGAGCGCGCGCAGGTCGCGCAGCACCGCGTCCACTTTAGTGGAGTGCTCTGATAGCTCCGCTCTAGATTCCGCTGTGGCTACTTCCAGAACTGCTACGCGGTCTAGCGTCTAAAAATACGCAGAAAAATTGAAAACAAGTACATTATTGGTCTAGTAATCGCAAAGGCGACTCGGGCGTCAGTGTTATCAGTGGCGTAGGCGTAGCGATACCGAATCAAAGAGGGGGCAAGACGCATGTGCAAGGCCCTTTTTTATGGGCGAAAAATATCACTTGCCTCCGCTGCTCGCGCGGCGCCCCCTTTTTGTAAGATGAGTTGGTTACCCTAAGTCATCTATACCAAATGTGATTGCCATGTGACAGCGAAATCAGGTTTGCGAGGCCTCTTGGACTGTTTCAGTTCCCAGTAACAAATAAAACGTTACCAAGTTATTTTGCAACATGGAGCTTCGGTGGTGGCGCTTGACCTAAACGGTTCGTCGGCGGCATCAGCATTGCGATGCCTCTCGCGAAGACTGGTAATCGCCGTTGTCAAGATTTTTCTTTTTTTGTCTGAGCGCGAGGCCCTTTCAGGTGCGAAGTCGGGACTAAGGTCCTCTTCGCCCCCGCCTATAGCTACGCCACTGGTGTTATTAGGTTTTCCAGGCGAGATTCCTCAGTCACAGCCCCGAAGTATTTTTTTAGGAGGATCCTAGCCTTTCCCTCACGTGTACCACTACCACCTCCTACTCCAATATCATTACTGCTTCGCAAAAGGAGGTACGCCCCGCTTCGCAAAAGGAGGTATCTAAGCTCCCATATCCCCTGAACAAGTGCTAGACGTAAAATGTCGACGTCGCCTATCGCCTCCATGAGACATAACCGTGCCGTAGCAGATCTCCACCGTATGTTCCACCGTGTCCTCTGGGTGGTCCATACAGTGCTGACACTCGGGCGTATCCTCCCTGCAGAAATGGAAACGGGAACCGGCCGGAACCACCACGAGGCCGTGCGTCAAGAGCTGGGGATATTGTGCCGTCTTGCTAGCCGGAGGGCGGGTTCAAGGAAGAAACTTAAAACGCCGTCTACTCACCGGTCTTTCTCCAGACGTGGATTGCAACTGAGCCCTCAACGCTGTCAAGTTGGCCAGCTGTTCTGAAGACCTCCTGGCTTCCATCAGCTCTGCTTCGAACGCCGCGCGGTTTTCCGCGTTCCTCTCCCGTTCTTCTTCCACGGTTTGTTTTATGTACTCTATCACTTCCTCTGAAAAATTACTTGTGTTTATCAGATTTCCTTTTTACACGCGATCGGTACGAAGACGGCACGTATTGTTTTGTAAAGGTGTCTAAACAGGAAATATGTGGCTCCGACATTTCGAGCCAGTTCAGCCGACCTTCAAAAACATTTCAACATTGTATCTCGGCAAATTATGTTGCCGAAGTTGGTCTTTGGATAGATGACCATTTATCATAGCGAGTTTCCTACATGCCTCTGAAAGCACGTAAAGCCGTTGATTCCGGCTGTCATTTATAGATCTTTGACAGCAGAAGCTCGAAAGTCTGAAAACTAACTATGACAGATTGACACCCATCCACAGACCAACCTCGGCAAGACCGGCTTAACCTGGAAGATCCGCCTATGCGGCTGTAATTATTTAGACATACCCATTTGATGACTGCACCAAGCTAAAAAAAAGGGGGTTGAGATGATGAAGTGTCCTCACCTAACTTATTGACAGCCCGGATCCTGTTGTCGTGCTGCGTGAGCGCCTGCTCCAGCAGCTCCCGCTCGTGCTGCTCGTGCACCAGGCTGCTCACCGCGCTCTCCAGCCGCATCACCGTCGTCAGCTGCTGGCTCTGCAGCTCCTGCAGAACAATGTCCACATGTAACGGATCGTTAACGACCTGGTCTTTGTGAGCTGTGACTTAGCGTGGGGTGATGAGAGGCAAGAGGTAAGGTATGGAAATGTTTGAAGCACGCCACGAGACGCTCTCGTAGCGAAAACGCGCGTCGTGTTATTCGGTACAGCGGCGCGTGGTGTTCGGAGCGGCAGAAGCAAAAGAACGTGCCAACGAGTGCGACACCACAGAACGGTAATGGCAAAAAACATTTCGTCTGTTCCCATTTGTCACCACTGGCGACAATCGGGAAAAAAATCCCATATGTCCCCCCTGGTGACAAACGAGCAAATAATTTCCCATTTGTGGTCACCGTTATAGTGCTACTCGTACGATGAAACTCTCCTTCCAAACAATTCAAGTGTTTGGTGTTTCAAGTTACGTGAAATGGTTTTGTTCATTACTAATCAAAAACTACGTACTAGGCAAGCATAAGTTCAAATTGGTATGTATTTAAATTTTTATGGGTCGATTATCTGACATTATAATAGCAATTTATGAAATACCTGTAAAGCCAACTGCACATTGGACAGGTCATGTTTGAACTGCGCGGCCCAGTTGGCGGAGCGCTCGGCCTCGTCGTCCACGGCCGCCCGCAGCGACACCAGCGTCGACAGGAAGTGCTGGCTGCGCTCCTCCACCAGCACCAACTTGGAGCGAATCGTCTCTATTTCTGTTGTTTGGACGTCGCGACGGCCGGACTCTTCTGTTAGGGATAGTCTGGAAAGCAGATGAAGTTCTTGTTTAAGTTAATATGAGAAATATCTAGCTATTCCCGTTAGCCTCGCCTCGTTTCAGTTATATATATATACTAGTATTTGCGCGTTGCGCGAGCTGCAAGCAGCTCGCGGGGTCGTGTTTTGGAGAAGTATTCCTTACCTTGATAAAATTTTGAGAATCCATATGAATCTTTAAATGAATTGGAAAATCCATAGTCCTTAAAAGATTTTGTAAATTGTAAATATGTAAAATATTTTTAATATTCTGAAAACCCTTGTATCTAATTCAATAAAAAAAAGAAACAAAATTAAAAAAATACAAACTAAATTGAGAATTCCTTAGGATAGTCAAAAGAATTTTAAAATCCGTTAGAGCACTTTAAAAAATTTGATACCCCTTAAGAACCCCCTAATCCAATCTAAAACCTTATTAAAAACTCAGAAGGGTGGCATAAGGGGCAACTTTGAAAAATGGTTTTTACTTTTCCGAGCCTCCTCTATACGAATCCGTAAAAAAAAGAACACGGGTCTCTTAGTGTCTGAGATACGATTGGGAGGGGGGGGGAGCCAAAAAGGAGAGGCTTAGTACTTTTGCCCTACTCATGAGAGTTACTTGTTAGTTTGCTTGTCGTCACCCCTGAGTTACGCTTCATCCACTCAACCTTCGTTACGTCCCATGATGAAATTGATGAACATTTCGAAAATTATCGAAGCCGCCATCTTGGATTTTGATTTTGACCTCACTATCGCCTTTAGCATCCTCGAAAACCATGAAAACGACTCCCATTATGAAATTGATGAACGATTCGAAAATTATAGCAGCCGCCATCTTGGATTCTCATTTTGACCTCGCCATTGATTTCAGCACCCTCGAATACCATGAAAATGACTCCCATGATGAACAATTCGAAAATTATCGCAGAGGCCATTTTGGATTCTCATTTTGACCTCGCCATCGGTTTTAGCAACCTCGAAAACTATGAAAACGACATCCATCATTAAAACTTTGTAATTTTTTGCAGTCACCATCTTGGATTTTGATTTTGACCTCACTATCAGCTTTGTCATCCTGGAAAACCTTGAAAACGACTCCCATGATGAACAATTCGAAAATTATCGCAGCCGCCATCTTGGATTTGGATTTTATCCCCACTATCGGCTTTAGCATCCTCGAAAACCATGAAAACGACTCTCATGATGAACAATTCGAAAATTATCGCAGCCGCCATCTTGGATTCTCATTTTGACCTCGCCATCGGTTTCAGCACCCTCGAAAACCATGAAAACGACATCCATGATGAAAACTTTGAATTTTTTGCAGTCTGCATCTTGGATTTTGATTTTGACCTCACAATCGGTCATACTTACGCTACAGAGGTCACCGGCTCGCTTCGCTCGCCACCTCGCAGGTTCGCTCAACTCAGGACCTATACCTTCCACCGGAAAGCTATCGTGACCTTATCCCTACGCTACGCTACGCTTCGCTTTACCGCTACCAAGTTTCCGAGATACGATGAGGGGAGGGGTGAAGGCGGGGAGAGGGGTGAGTTTTGAAAAATGATTTTGACATACTTTGGGCCCCTTTATAAGAATCTGAAAAAAAATGATGAGTCTCTTCTGAGATCCGTCTAAAGGGGGGAGAAGGGGGTCAAGAGGGGGAACTTTGAAAAAATGGTTTTTTCTTTTCCGAGCCACCTCTATACGAATCCGTAAAAAAACAGAACATCGGCCTCTTAGTTTCTGAGATACGATTTGGAGGGGGGAGGCCACAAACGAGTGGCTAAGTACTTTTGCCCTACTCATGAGAGTTACTTGTTAGTTTGCTTGTCGTCACCCCTGAGTTACGCTTCACCCACTCAACCTTCGTTACGTCCCATGATGAAATTGATGAACATATCGAAAATTATCGAAGCCGCCATCTTGGATTTTATTTTGACCTCACTATCGGCTTTAGCATCCTCGAAAACCTTGAAAACAACTCCCACGATGAACAATTCGAAAATTATGGCTGCCGCCATCATGGATTTGTATTTAAACCTCACTATTGGCTTTAGCATCCTCGAAAACCATGAAAACGACACCCATGATGAAATTGATGAACAATTCGAAAATTATCGCAGCCGCCATCTTGGGTTTTGATTTTGACCTCACAATCGGCTGTAGTATCTTCGAAAACCATGAAAACGACTCCCATGATAAACAATTCGAAAATTATCGCAGCCGCCATCTTGGATTTGGATTTTGACCTCACTATCGGCTGAAGCATCCTCGAAAACCATGAAAACGACTCCCATGATGAACATTTCGAAAATTATCGCAGCCGCCATCTTGAATTTTGATTTTAACCTCACTATCGGCTTTAGCATCCTCCAAAACTATGAAAACGACATCCATGATGAAAACTTTCAATTTTTTGCAGTCGCCATCTTGGATACTGAGTTTGACCTCACTATCGGCTTTAGCATCCTCGAAAACCATGGTAACAACTCCGTAAATGAACATTTCGAAAATTATTGCAGCCGCCATCTTGGATTCTCATTTTGACCTCGCCATCGGTTTTAGCACCCTCGAAAACCATGAAAACGACCCCCATGTTGAACATTTCAAAAATTATCGAAGCCGCCATCCTGGATTTTGATTTTGACCTCACTATCGGCTTTAGCATCCTCGAAAACCATGAAAACGATTTCCATGGTGAAATTGATGAATAATTCGAAAATTATCGCAGCCGCCATCTTGGATTCTCAATTTGACTTTGCCATCGGTTTTAGCACCCTCGAAAACCATGGAAACGACTCCCATGATGAACATTTAAAAAATAATCGCAGCTGCCATCTTAAATTTGGATTTTAACCTCAGAATCGGCTTTAGCATCCTCGAAAACCATGAAAACGTCAGCTCCCATGATGAACAATTCGAAAATTATCGCAGCCGCCATATTGGATTTTGATTTTGACCCCACTATCGGCTTTAGCATCTTCGAAAACCATGAAAACGACTCCCATGATGAACAATTCAAAAATTGTCGCAGCCGCCATCTTGGATTTTAATCTTGACCTCAGTATCGGCTTTAGCATCCTCGGAAACCATGAAAACGACTCCCATGATGAACATTTCAAAAATTATCGAAGCCGCCATCTTTGATTTTGATTTTGACCTCACTATCGGCTTTAGCATCCTCGAAAACAATGAAAACGACTCCCATGATGAAATTGATGAACAATTCGAAAATTATAGCAGCCGCCATCTTGGATTCTCATTTTGACCTCGCCATCGGTTTTAGCACCCTCGAAAACCATGGAAACGACTACCATGATGAACATTTAAAAATATCGCAGCCGCCATATTGGATTTTGATTTTGACCTCTCTATCGGCTGTAGCATCCTCGAAAACTGAACACGGGTCTCTTAGTTTCTGAGATACGATTGGGAGAGGGGGGGGGAGGCCAAAAAGGGGAGGCTTGGTACTTTTGCCCTTCTCTTGAGAGTTACTTGTAAGTTTGCTTGTCGTCACCCCTCAGTTACGCTTCACCCACTCCACTTTCGTTACGCTACGGAGGTCGCCGGCTCGCTTCGCTCGCCACCTCACCCCTTCGCTACGCTCGGTCTCGCAGGTTCGCTCCACTCAGGACCTACCTACCACCGGAAAGCTACCGTGACCTTATCCTTATGCAACGCTTCGCTTTACCGCTACCTAGTTTCGGAGATACGATGGGGGTAGGGGTGAAGAGGAGGAGAAGGGGGAGTTTTGAAAAATGATTTTGACCAACTCTGGGCCCCTTGATATGAATCTGAAAAAAAAAATGTTAAAAGTCTGTTTACTTCCGAGATCCGCCTAAAGGGGTAGAAGGTGGGCAAGGGGGGGGGGGGGGACTTTGAATAATGGTTTTTACTTTTCCGAGCCTCCTCTATACGAATCCGTAAAAAACAGAACACGGGTCTCTTAGTTTCTGAGATACGATTGGGAGGGGGGGGGAGGCCAAAAACGGGAGTCTTGGTACTTTTGCCCTACTCATGAGAGTTACTTGTAAGTTTGCTTGTCGTCGCCCCCGAGTTAAGCTTTACCCACTCAACCTTCGTTACGCTACGGAGGTCGCCGGCTCGCTTCGCTCGCCACCTCCCCCCTTCGCTCCACTCGGTCTCGCAGGTTCGCTCCACTCAGCACCTACCTACCACCGGAAATCTATCGTGACCTTATCCCTACGCTACGCTACGCTTCGCTTTTCCGCTACCTAGTTTCTGAGATACTATGGGGGGAGGGGTGAAGGGGGGGGAGAGGTGTGAGTTTTGAAAAATGATTTTGAGCAACTCTGGGCCCCTTGATATGAATCTGAAAAAAAAAGTGTGAAAAGTCTGTTATCTTCCGAAATCCGTCTAAAGGGGGGAGAAGGGGTTCAAAGGGGCAACTTTGAAAAATGCTTTTTACTTTTCCGAGCCTCCTCTATACGAATCCGTAATAAAACAAAACACGGGTCTCTTAGTTTCTGAGATACGATTGGGAGGGGGGGGGGGAGGCCAAAAACGGGAGTCTTGGTACTTTTGCCCAACTCATGAGAGTTACTTGTAAGTTTGCTTGTCGTCGCCCCCGAGTTAAGCTTTACCCACTCAACCTTCGTTACGCTACGGAGGTCGCCGGCTCGCTTCGCTCGCCACCTCCCCCCTTCGCTCCACTCGGTCTCGCAGGTTCGCTCCACTCAGCACCTACCTACCACCGGAAATCTATCGTGACCTTATCCCTACGCTACGCTACGCTTCGCTTTTCCGCTACCTAGTTTCTGAGATACTATGGGGGGAGGGGTGAAGGGGGGGGAGAGGTGTGAGTTTTGAAAAATGATTTTGAGCAACTCTGGGCCCCTTGATATGAATCATGGTCAAAGGGGCAACTTGGAAAAATGCTTTTTACTTTTCTGAGCCTCCTCTATATGAATCCGTAATAAAACAAAACACGGGTCTCTTAGTTTCTGAGATACGATTGGGAGGGGGGGGGAAGGCCAAAAAGGGGAGGCTTGGTTATTTTGCCTTACTCATAAGAGTTACTTGTAAGTTTGCATGTCGTCACCCCCGAGTTGCGCTTCACCCACTCAACCTTCGTTACGCTACGGGGGTCGCCGGCTCGCTTCGCTCGCCACCTCCCCCCTTCGCTCCACTCGGTCTCGCAGGTTCGCTCCACTCGGGACCTACCTACCACCGGAAAGCTAATCATGACCTTATCCCTACGCTACGCTGCGCTTCGCTTTACCGCTATGGGGGGAGGGGTGAAGAGGGGGAGAGGGGAGAGTTTTGAAAAATGATTGTGACATACTCTGGGCCCCATGATATGAATCTGAAAAAAAAAATGTTGCAAGTCTGTTAACTTCCGAGATCCGCCTAAAGGGGGGAGAAGGGGGGCAAGGGGGGAGGAACTTTGAAAATGGTTTTTACTTTTCCGAGCCTCCTCTATACGAATCCGTAAAAAAACAAAACACGGGTCTCTTAGTTTCCGAGATACGATGGGGGGAGGGGTGAAGAGGGGGAGAGGGGGGAGTTTTGAGAAATGATTTTGACCAACTCTGGGCCCCTTGATATGAATCTGAAAAAAGAAACGTTGCAAGTCTGTTAACTTCCGAGATCCGCCTAAAGGGGGGAGAAGGGGGGCAAGGGGGGGGAACTTTGAAAAATGGTTTTTACTTTTCCGAGCATCCTCTATACGAATCCGTAAAAAAAAACAAAATACGGGTCTCTTAGTTTCCGAGATACGATGGGGAGGGGGGGGAGGGGGGGCGAAAAGGGGAGGTTTGGGATTTTTCCCATACTCACCAGAGTTACTTGTTTACGAATCTGTCAAAATATACCCACCTCCCCCTTCACCATCTGGGAGAACAATGATGTCAATCAGTCAGTGAGTGAGTGAGTGAGTGAGTGGTAATCGAGCTTTATATAGTATAATATAAAATCGAGCTTTATATAGTATAATATATATATTTTTTTTTTTTTTTTTAATTCTTTATTTAACTTTAGTTATATTATTGTCAAAAAAGCCTGACCTGTAAACTCGACTATTTCAATCCTTTCCTAACATCTTAGGGCTATTTTCCTTAGAGAATAGAACTGTAGTTCTGGTTGATAGATGTCAACAACCAGCTAAGCATTGTCTCTGCCTAATTTGGCTATCTTCTGATGTTACGGTGATGTTACCACATAAAAAGCTTTACGATGTAGGCGTTAAGAGGAAACACCACGGTCGTTTTTCCATACAAACGTAGTCCCCTGTTTTCTCCCTGGATAATGCCAGTAGAGCAATATTTTTTTACAAGAAATCTATGACCACTATTGGCATGTCTCTATCTTTTCCTTTTTTCCATAAATTAATTATTAAAAGAGATATGAACATTCAAAATCCTAAAAAAATGGCCAGATTTTCCGCTGTATTCAAATATCCAGAAAACAAATTTGACGAAATTATATAAAAAAAAGGAAAACATAGGAACACGGCCAATGCCTTTCTTTATTTTTTAAAGAAAAAAGTAGTGAAATCGGTTAAGTTTTGGAGGAGTAATCAGGGGACTACGAATCGTTGATTTTGTGCCATTTAATACTATTGCGCTCTGTAACTCTGTTGTGGGCACTGCGCGACAGCAATAGATTTTACAAATACCTATTTTTCAATTCTCCAGCCCTTGGTGTTTCCTCTTAACGCATAAATATTCAAACATTAGTTACTTCTCTAAGGCCCGTATTACTGAACGCACTTCAAAACTCATGTGTTACTTAAAACTAATTTCAACCAATCAAATGCCTTAAATCTAGTTTTAAGTAATGTTTGAAGTAATGCTTGAGTATTGAGTGACGTTCTGTAATACGGCCTAAGTGCTTTTCATGTTGTGTGTATTTCTGGCAATGTGTCAAACTGCCAATTCCAGTTTATTTCTAGTTCTTAAGATGACATGCTTTTGATGTTATCTGCTTTGTAGTTATGTATCTTACTTGATAGCAGTGACCTCCTTCTCCAGATAGGACACGCAGTCATCCATGGAAGCTCGCTGAGGAGACCAGGTGTGGTTGGAAACCGGCACGGGGGGCGGCGGCGGGTCTGGTGCCGGTACACTTACGTGGCTTGAAGATGTTCGCGTCTGAGGGTAAAAGATCATGAAATACAGAAGTCAATAATGCATCAGATATCAAAATATTTTGAAGAAAGAAAAATTCTGCTGCGAGAGGGATTCGAACCTGCGTCTTCTGGATAGGTACTCAAGACGCCATACCAATTAGATCATCGCAACCACCAATTTCGAAGCTGAATTTTTCAAAACATTTTTTCATTTTACTTTCTTTTCTCAAATGTTATAATTCAAACCCTCAACTTCTCCATGATGCATGTCAGTAATTTAAATATTTGAACGACTTGTAAGTCGAATATAGTGAGACTTTAATCTTAATTTACCATGAAACTGTACACCTATATTCTAGCAATTAAATCATTCATTCAACATACAACGGATGTAAGACTCCTATGAGTTAAAAGCGGACCATGGGTTGACACTATAATTCTATAAACATAGTGCTAATTCTAATTCGAATTCTAGTGCGAATTCTACTTCGAATCTATTATCTATTATTATTACATATAATAAAACTGTAGAAAAATAATTTTTGTACATTAAAAAAAAACTCAAAAAACATAGCCAGCGTGTTTAAGGGCAACCAATAGAACTCATTTCTAGCATTTTAAGAATTTTTGTCTGTTTGTCTGTATGTCTGTTTGTATGTTTATTTGTTCGGGCATCACGTAAAATGTACGAAAGCTATGTACATAACTTTAATACATAACGACTGACCGTAACTTGAAGTAACATTTAGTTTTTGTTTCATTGAAATCGGATCAGTCTATCAAAAGATATTTGAATTTAAAGTGTTCCAGAAGTAAAATTACGGTCAGTTTACACCGAGACACGCAGCTCGCAGTTCAGTAGCGCGATCTAGCTTGGAATAGAAAAACAACATACCTATTCAAATATGGTGTGGACTGGTTTGGAGTGGAGTGGAGTAGAGTAGAGTGGAATGGAATAGAATGGATGGAATGGAAAGAAAGAACGAAAGAAAAGGTTTTTATTTGACTCGCACTATAAAGGGATGGAATGGGATGGAAGCGGATGGAGTGGGATGGAGTGGGTTGAAGTGGGATGGAGTGGGATGGAGTGGGATGGAGTAGGATGGAGTGGGATGAAGTGGGATGGAGTAGGATGGAGTGGGATGGAGTGGTATGGAGTAGGATGGAGCGGGATGGAGTAGGATGGAGTGGGATGGAGTGGGATGGAGTGGGGTGGAGTGGGATGGAGTGGGTTGGAGTGAGATGGAGTGGGATGGAGAGGGATGAAGTGGGATGGAGTGGTATGGAGTAGAATGGAGTGGGATGGAGTGGTATGGAATGGGATGGAGAGGGATGGAGAGGGATGAAGTGGGATGGAGTGGTATGGAGTCGGATGGAGTGGGATGGAGTGGGATGGAATGGGATGGAATGAGATGGAATGGGTGCTCTAATCCAATAGCAATTGAATAGTACTGCCTTTGAACGACAGAGGGCGCTTATTACAAACACGTCAAATATTCTTGAAAAATCTAAATAAATTCTAAATATAGGGTTTATATGAAAACGATATGATTTGTAAAAAACCTGGCGAGAATTAAGCGCTTCGCACAAAAAAATACATTGTTAAATTCCGACATCCACGCGAACGAAGTCGCGGGCACAGCTAGTTAGAAATAAATTTAAAATTAAATTATTTTTTTAAAGAAATTGAATTTCCTTTACTCAGAAGCAACTTCTGAGTAGTTTGTTTAGTGACAACAAATCGGCTCCTTGACTCATAAACAATAATTGTAATTGGTTAGTTGGTCTGGGTGTTTGTGCACGTGAATTTCTATGTTTGTAAACGCACCCACGGCACGGGAGAATTTCCAAGTGTGTGGCAACGTTTTTATTAAGAAAAAAAATGTTGGTCAGTTTAGCTCCTTATTCTCGAAAAAAAAGACACTTTTTGTCCTTTTCTAACGTTGATTTGACTTACCTTCTCCATCTTAGGGCACTCCTTGACATGTTTCTCCTTATGTTTCCTCTGGATCCATGCACCGCAGCGCAGTGGACACTGTTCCAGAATGCTGCCACATATCTTTAAGTGAGACTGTTGGAAAATAACCAGTTTAGGAATCTTTATTTTTTTGGTCCTTCGAGCCGGATTATTGGATTTTATGTGTAAATTATAAGTTATATTTTCTTTTTCGAGTCCTAGCATTTCATGTGCGGGTTTTATTCCTCATAAGAGATTTAACAGCAAGTCAAGCATTAATAATATAGATAATCTGCTGAGATATTTCCCGCGGTTTTGATGATATCGTTGGCTATCATAAGCATTAACTCATTGATGGGCCAATGAGTTAATGCTGGAGTATTAATAATTAGGGCTTCATAACTATAATACAAATATTATACAATGTAACAATTATCTGGGGATATTAATGCAATTGATTGAACATCACAGCATCCAACATACAGATACAATATTTTTGCCAAAAAAATAGTTAAATAACATCGCGAAACGCTTCTTTTATTAACTATCGTCTATATAATATCTTTGTTAAATCAAGACAAGGTGGCCGGCTGGCCACTCCCGGTTTCACAACATTGATAGTTTAATCATCATAGGTATGTGATAACAGAAATACCTTACGGAGATCTTATCTCTAGAATGTAGGTACAGCAAAAATGCAATCGGATCACATTCATATCCCGTAAGATGCGTTCAAAAATATGTGAATAAAATAATGTCTCAATTTAACATTTCATTTTAACTAATGCCAAAGTTTGGACGTTGGATGGATGGATTTTTGTTAATCGATCGTAGGTCGTAAGGCTCGTGGGAAAATTACCGCCATGGGAAGCCGTTGGCAATAGCTGGTAGTAGTACCATTTCCATATAATTGTCAATTGGAGTAGGTCTGTGACAGTTAAATGAAATGATTCGACCATTGTAATAGCTGGGCCACATTAACGGCATTCCCCATTGATTGACGCGATAACAATCTTGGTCTAAACCTGTGGCATAAGACTATGTGGCGTCACTTTTGGATGGAAATAAAGACGTGGTGTCATAAGTAATGAATACTAAGTGCACCACGACTCTGGGGGCAACGTAAAGAAAATCGAAAAACCATTTGAAACACGACTGGCTGTTTGAAATTGACTAGCAAAGAACTTCGTTTGTGGACGCAAAAGACTAGCTTAATCCCGTTCCAAGTGCAGAAAACAGTACAGTAAACAGGTTACGGCACTTAGGACTGGTGGACATGGATTCAACATTCAACTGTGCTATAGATGCTTGCTATGGATGCCTGCTATGGATCGTCTTCTCTACTGTCGATACGTCGCATAGCTCAATCTGCGCATCTTCCTAGCGCAGCTACTATGCGGCGGCGATCTTCATAGCACATCTTACTCGCACCGCTACAATACAGCTTAGCATCAGTGGAAACGGTCACATAGTTTCGTAGCTCAGCTTTTACATTCTCGCAGCGTAGCTGCATAGCACAGCTCTGGTGGAAAGCCTTATGCTTGGATTGCTTATAGAGCATCAAGTAGTCTAATCCGTCACTGTAGCTTAATCTGTGGTCATTAAAACTGTTTAAGCTTCTCAAAGCTTCTCTAATAATATTTATGCTTCTGTATAAAAATGAAGAATTGAATAAAAATGAAGAGTTCGGCTCAGGGTCATCAATCTTCTAACTAAAAGCCTGGCACGACTTAGATCATTATACTAAAAAATTGTGGAGTACCAAATGTAACTTATACATCTTCTTAGAGATGTATTTTTTAATTTAGTAGTATTATAATACGAGAGTTTCGATCTGTTCTATAGAGATGTCGCTATACCAAAAATACTATTATTTATCATGTATTTTATTACGTTCCTAGTTTAATGTTTAATTGTGTCGTTTTTCAATATTTATATAATATGTTTTTCTATTTCGATATTTTCCCAAATTATTAATAGAATTCTATAATTATTTGGGCTACCTACTGGTAACTTTAATTTTCACACATTCGCACCTTTGGTGCAACAAAGACGTAACAGCTCATTTTGAAATTTTACAGGAGAAGACTTTTAATTTTTTTTTGCATGTTTTTCCTCGGTTCTGGATAACTATCTAAAGAAGGTTTGAAATCTTTACATTTAATTAATTGTTTTTTAGTTGGCTATAGTTATACGTAAAAATCTTGTATTTAATTGCCAAAGAAATCATAATAAAAGACATAACAAAAAAAAAATGTCCTGAACTGTGTCTTTGTTGCACCAGAAGTTATTTAGTTTTATGACTTAATCCACATCACAATACACACTAAACACTCCAACTCACACCTCACACCCCATACATACCTCACCACACACCCCACATATCACCCATCTCATCACATCACGCACATTACACCGCATTCCATGTATGTAGTTTATAATGTAACAATAATAATTGTATGAAAGAGCGGAGTCCTCTAATACAGGAATTGTTTGCCTAAAGGTGGGCTCCAAACACGACTCATGTAAAATTATCTTATTGAGACAATAAACTATTTTGTATTTTTTTTTTTTGTATGACTGTTATGTTTTATGCCTTTGTTGCTCCAAGATTTTGAGCGAAAAAAGACCTCAATATAAGGTCGCGGGCGAGGGGGCACTCACTACTTACAATGAAACGGTGTCGGCCCAAAACGCATGGAAAAACCGCCAATAACCACAAAGGCACTTCTGCCATCTAGTGTAGTTTCGAGATACTTTCGCGGATGTCTTTGTTGCCCCAAGTAAAGGCATGATTTAGAAACAATTTGGCATACTTAGGTCGATTTTGCAGTTTTGGCTATTAGTGACTTTGTTGCACCGAAGGTGCGATGTCTTTTCAATACGTCAATAAAATGTCAGTGTCACATTGCACTTTGCTGAAAAAATTTGATTCTCGTTTGGTGCGGTTCGTTATTTTCCTGCATTTTCTGCTTTTGGTGCTATTCTAAAGTAGTGTATCCGTGTGTTATTTCCATGCTAATAAAATTCTTACTGGAAAGCAAGATACTATCAGTGACACCGATAAATATCAAGTAATGGCTAGAAATTACTGTAAAAACACTGTAAAAGGCCTCATAGTTGATGAAATACATATAATTACTTAACAAATTTGTTTTATTTTTTACTAATGTAGGCATATAGTTATTAATAGTCAATCAAAACACTAAAAGGAATGAGCAAGCTTTGTATATACCTATATTTATATAACTATATACAGAAAAGTTTTCGTCGGTGAACACTAGATGTCGCTGTTGTCCATTGCTCGAAAAACCCGTGAAGTTAGATCTCTATGCCCTATTAATAAAAGTACTCTGTGGTTCGGCTGTCAAACTGTTGTCAGAAGCACAAGTGCTCTCCAAGTATTTTATAAAAAACTGTGTAAAACCGTAAAAAAGACCATAGAAGTGCTATCAAAGTGAAGATAAAGTGTTCCCTCCGTTGTGAAAGTGTTATCTCGAAACCATATATATGATAAAGCATCTAAAATCAAAGATTGAAAAATCCCAAAAACACCTGAGAAAAAACTTCTACCCTCACATATTTTTTGTTTTCTTTATACGAAGAGAATTGACGTTAAGCATCCGTCAGACCGTCACTGTCAAGTGTGACACTTAACAACTGTCACTCACGAGATAAGTGTTGCCAGAACTCTGAAGAATTACTCCCCTTATTTAACGTTCGGAAACAAGATTAAAAACGTTTATTAAAAAACATGGAAGAACAATTTAAAATATTTATGGCACAAATAAAAGCTCAAATGGACGAGCAAACTAAACTACTACTATCAGGCATTGATGAGAAACTAGAAGGACTTATAGGCGAAACCAAGAAATTGAAAATCGAAAATGGGCTACTAAAAGAAAAAGTTAATAAACTTGAACATCTGCAACGTAAGAATAATATAATTGTGTTTGGGCTTGAGGAAACAGAAAAAAGCAACATGGAGCTACTGAACAATATAACAAAAACATTGCAACAGAACTCTGAAGAATTAACAGTTTATAAAAGCGACATTAACGCTACTTATCGATTAGGGAAAAAACTTGATAATATCGGGAAACCAAGGCCTGTTAAAATATCATTTCTCAATTATTGGAAAAAACAACAAATTATGAACAACAAAAAACAATACGAGAAGATCTATATAACTGACGACTATCCAAAAGAGGTAGTTGATAAAAGAAAATCTCTCCAACAACAAATGGAAGAAGAAAGGAAAAAAGGCAACTATGCCATTATCAAATATGATCAACTCATAATAAAAACTGGAGGAAAAAGCGAAAAAAGAAAACGAGATCTTCTTACAACACCAGAGGAGAATGTCCAACCACGGAAACAATATTTACCGAACTCTGTTAAAGTAGGCCGAATGAATGCATTTGACATGATGAGAACAAGAAGTAACTCAATCAGCAACATACCAACAACCTCGGAGACGCAATAGGAATTAGGTGCCAGCCGAAACAGAACAAAAAACATAAAAGAACAACCAAAAACAATCCCCAACCCGGCTGGTCACCGTGGGGTATTAGACCAAAGCCCTCCAGGCCGAGAAATAAGTAATAATAACACAACTAAAAACAACTCAATAATAATAAACAAAAATCTGAACAAGGCAACCAAAGATAAAATAATACAGAAAAATAATGAAACTGGAATACAAAATAACAATGTAATCTATATCTCAACTCTGAATACTAGAACACTGCGAACTGAAGAGAAACTTACAGAACTAGAGGAAGCACTAAGTTCTTTGAAATGGGATATACTCGGTTTGAGCGAAGTCAGACGCATTGGAGAAGAAATTAGGGAATACCAAAAGTATGTATTCTATTATAAAGGAGAAAAGAAAGGAATGTACGGTGTCGGATTTATGATAAAGAAATACCTTAAACAACAAATCCTAGAATTCATAGGCATATCCGATAGAATAGCAATGCTAAACATTCTTATCCCTGGTTTCGATGACCCATGCTCGATCATACAAGTATATGCTCCAACTGAACAGGCCTCAGAAGTGGAAAAGGAAGAATTCTACTCGCTCCTATCTGCCACTATGGATAATACCTATAAGTATTTGATAGTGATGGGAGATTTTAACAGCCAAATAGGATCGCGTCAAGTAGGTGAAGAACGTACGATGGGGCAATACGCCAAAGGAAAAAGGAACGCAAATGGCCAATATCTAATAAACTTTGCACAACAATACAACCTACGAATAATGAACACCCTATATAAGAAAAAACCATCTAGGAAATGGACTTGGATTTCACCAGATGGGAAACATAGAAATGAAATAGATTTTATATTATCTAACATTCGCACCTATTTTAAGGATGTCGAAGTTATAAATAATCTAAACTTCAGCACAAACCACAGAATGGTAAGAGGAACTATCAAAACTCTTAACAAGAAATCTAGAAATATCAAGAAAAATGAACTTGTATGCATGATACCGCCACTCTCAGTAGAAGCAATACGCAAACTAAGCGCTAAACTCCCTGAAATGGAAAAGTTTGAGTCTACCCAAGAGAAATACGACGAATTAGAAAACTATCTGAAGAAAATATATAAAGAACTTGGACTAAAAGGTATGAAGAAAGATAAAATTGGGGATGAAGCCCGAAAATTAATTGACGAGAGGAAAAATCTACTTTATGATAGAATAAAGAACAGAAAATACATAGAGCAAATAAGTAAGAAAATCAATTTGAGTATTAGAAAACATAAAAAACTAAAACGTATGAACATAATAAAGAATGAAATAGAAAGAACAGGCGGGATCAAAAAAGCACTAAAACATCTCAAAGACCACTCTACTTGGATGCCTGAAATAAAAATTAAAAAACGGCAAGGGAAAGATAAAACCACGGCAAATAGGTTGGAAATAGGAAAGGAAGCAACAAATTTCTATAGAAAATTATATAGTAATCCAAACAATCAATCTGAGCCACCATGCCATGACCATGCAGAAGACGGTAGTGTTCCAGAAATAATGCAAAGTGAAGTAAGAAAGGCAATAAACACTCAGAAAAACTTTAAAGCACCAGGAGATGACAAAATAACCAACGAACTGTTAAAAGAGCTAGTAGAGGTTATCCTGCAGACAATAACAAAACTATTCAATGATATACTAAAAAATGAACATATTCCAATACAGTGGACCAAATCCACCATCGTTCTCATACACAAAAAAGGAGAAAAAAATAAAATAGATAACTATCGACCAATAAGTATGATGACCAACCTCTATAAGATATTCTCCAAGATAATACTGGGAAGGATCACGAAACACTTGGACGAACAACAACCAATAGAGCAAGCTGGTTTCAGAAGCGACTTCTCTACAGTCGATCACATACATGTCTTGAAACAGGTCATGGAAAAGTATAACGAATACGGAAAGCCCTACTACATCCTATTCATAGACTATAACAAAGCCTTCGACTCCCTTTACCACAGCTATATATATAGTGCACTAGAGAAACAAGGGGTTCACGCCAAGTATATAAACATCATCAGGCAAATATATAAAAGAAGCACGGCCCGAATACAGCTAGAAACCATAGGAGACGAATTTAAAATTGAGAAAGGGGTGCGACAAGGGGACCCACTATCGCCCAAACTATTTGCTGCAGTCCTGGAGGACGTCTTTAGGGAACTGGAATGGGATAACCTCGGACTAAATATCAATGGCAAAAGGCTTAACCATCTCAGATTTGCTGATGACATTGTGCTATTTGCAGAAGAACCACAGATACTACAAAAAATGCTGAAACAACTCTCCCATGCTAGTGCAACAGTGGGTCTCACTATAAACTTTTCTAAAACGAAAGTAATTACCAACAGCACAAGAGAAACAATAGCAATAGAAGAACAAAGAGTCGAATATGTAGATGAATACATATACCTGGGACACCTCATATCTCACGAAAACCTAATGCCTAAAGAAATACAAAGAAGAGTAAACAACACCTGGTCCCTCAAGGAAGTCGTGAAGAGCAAGTCCATACCAATACGGGAAAAGAAAAAGGTCTATGACAGTTGTATTCTGCCAGTACTCACATATGGATGCCAAACATGGTCCTTAACGAAAGCAAGCATACAGAAACTTAAAGTCTGTCAACAAGGAATGGAGAGGAGCATGCTAGGCATCCGCCTTAGAGACAAATGTCGACTCGTAGACATAAGAAAGATAACGGGGGTGGCGGATGTAGTCAATAGAATTAAGAGACTGAAGTGGAGATGGACGGGTCACACAATGCGAAATAGGACAGAAAAGTGGACGAAAAGCGTGATTGAGTGGTACCCACGCGACGGGAAAAGGCGTAGAGGCAGGCAACACAAGAGGTGGGAGGACGATCTCACACCGGGGTGGAGGAGATTTGCAGGCCACCGTAAAAAGTGGCACGACCTGGAGGAGGCCTATGTCAAAGGACAACCTGACCATTAAAATATGCTAATTAAAGATAAATTGTAAAAGAATATGTAAAAGTGTAAAAGTCAGTGAATAAAGGCTATTTTTATTTTATTTTTATTTATTATAAAAATGAAGATATCTAAGCTATGTATTTCATTTATGTTTACCAACCTGTAACTGTCCCATTTCGAACATTTCATTGCAGAAGTAACAGGGGCTGTCCTTGGGCTTGGCTGCCAGTCCATCCGCGTTCTGGCTGTATCTGTTCAGGCTCATTTTGACGCTAATCTGTTTACACCTTTACTTATAAAATGTATGATGTCATGATGATTGCCACATAATTCTAAATCTGGAAAAAAATTATTTCAGTTGAAACATTTTGAACTTTTGTAGTTAAAAACTTAATCAACATAGGTAGTACAGGTATCTTATTTCGGGAGTAGATGAGGAAAATAAAATATTATTATGTAGATATTCGATGCTACCATTTGTTGGAATTGACTGAAGAAAAACTGACCAAGTGCGAATCGGACTCGAGCATGAAGGGATGGTTAGGAAGTGGAATGGAAGTTAGGTAGTTTTGTAGGGTGGTAGTTTGGTTCGACTTTGACTGTCGATAAAAAAGTCATATCCTCTTATTTTAGAAGTTACAGGGGGGGGGACATTCTACCACTTTGGAACTGTCTCTCGCACAAACTATTCAGTTTAGAAAAAAATGATTTATGAAGCCTCAATATCAATTTTGAAGACCTATCTAGGTATAGATAAAGCGTATAGGTTTGATAAAAAAATAAGTTTTTCTTCTAAGTATGGGGAATCCCGCCGATCACCGGGCAGGGGGCAAGTCCTGCGCCCCGCCCGCCAAGACCAAGAGCAGAGGGCCTACCTCTGCTCTTGGTCTTGGCGCCGCCGTCGCCGCCGCCGCCGCCGTGGCCACGCCCTCGCAGAGGGCCCTGGAGGAGGCCGCAATGGATTCAGATTAATGTCTCCATTGCGCTTCCTCCAGGCGAACATCAACCACTGCGCCGCTGCTCAGGATCTTTTGCTCCAGAGCATGGTGCAGTGGTTGATAAACGTCGCCGTGGTCGCCGAGCCGTATTATGTCCCGCCCAGGAATGACTGGGTAGCGGACCTGGACGGCTTGGTGACCATTATTTCGTCGGCCGCCGCCTCTACCCCGCCCCTCGATCGCGTACAGAGAGGGCGCGGGATCGTCGCAGCCCGGTTCGGGGAGATCGCCGTGGTAGGCGTTTATTTCTCCCCGAACCGATCTCTCGCCGAGTTCCAAGACTCCCTAGTTGAGCTGGGAGACGTCGTCGTCGCCCTCGGTTCCCTCCCCGCGCTCGTCCTCGGGGACTTCAATGCCAAGAATGTGGCTTGGGGTTCCCGGTACACGGATTACACGCGGGGCAGGATGCTCGAGCACTGGGCCCTGGCACATGGCCTGGTCATCGAGAACCAGGGTTCTGTCCCCACGTGCGTGCGGATGCGGGGCGAGTCGGTGGTGGACATTACGTTCGCCACCTCCGACCTGTCGCCGCGCGTCACCGACTGGCACGTTGTGGAGGAGGTGGAGACCTATTCCGACCACCGGTATATCCGGTTCGACGTCTCCGCCCAGACCTCAGACGCGCCGGTCCCAAGTGGACGGAACCCAAGTGGTCCGCGATGGGCGCTGAAGCAGCTGGACCGGGAGCTATTCCTGGAAGCCTCGATCGTGCAGGCCTGGGTGTCACCACCGGACAGGCCTGCCGACATAAACGACGAGGCCGAGTGGTTCCGGGAGGCCATGTCGGAGATCTGCGACGTGGCCATGCCCCGGGTCCGGCAAGGACGCGCCCGGCGTCAGCTGTACTGGTGGTCAAGCGAGTTGGCAGCGCTGCGCGAAGCGTGCGTTGCCGCGCGCCGCCGGTACACCAGATTCCGCAGGCGCCGCACCCGACCTCCGGACGCGGCGGCTGTGGAGGCGGAGCTGTACGAGGGCTACAGGGCAGCGAAGACCGTCCTCCGCGACGAGATCTGGCGGGCCAAGGAATTGGCCCGCAAGGAGATGCTGGAGTCTCTGGACGTGGACCCATGGGGCCGCCCCTACAAGTGGGTGCGAGAAAAGCTCCGCCCCTGGGCTCCCCCGTTGACGCAGAGTCTCCAGCCTCAGTTCGTGGAGGACGTGGTGAGCGCCCTGTTCCCATCGCGAGGGGAGCATACTCCCCCGCCTATGGCTCCGTCTCCGACGGAATCTGACAGTGAAGCTGGCGCAAACGCGGACCACAGCGACGACGACGTCTACGACGCTCCAGAGGTGACCGAGGTAGACCTGAGAGTGGCGGTACAGCGGCTCAAAGCCAAAAATACCGCCCCGGGACCCGACGGCCTGCCAGGGAAAGCCTGGGTCCTGGCCTCGCGGACTCTCGGGCCTCGACTGGGGGGGCTCTTTAGCGCATGCTTGGAGAGGGGCCAGTTCCCGCTTCGTTGGAAGACGGGGAAACTGGTCCTGATCCAGAAACCCGGGCGCCCTGCGGACTCTCCGTCCGCATTCCGGCCCATCGTGCTGCTCGACGAGGTGGGCAAGCTCTTGGAGAGAGTAATTGCAGACCGCCTCGTCGGGCACCTGAACCGGGTGGGCCCGAACCTGTCGGAGAGCCAGTTCGGCTTCCGCAGGGGGCGCTCGACGGTGGACGCCATCATGCGCGTGAGAGCCCTCACGACGGGGGATGCAGTGGCCCGGGGCAGGGTCGTCTTGGCGGTGTCTTTGGACATCTCCAATGCCTTTAACATCCTGCCCTGGAGTTGCATCAGGGAGGCACTCCGGTATCACCGGGTGCCGACCTACCTCCGCCGCATAGTCGAGGACTACCTGACGGACAGAGCCGTCATCTACCCCGGTCACCGGGGAGAGTGGAACCGGCGAGAGATGTCGTGCGGTGTTCCGCAGGGTTCGGTCCTGGGGCCGCCCCTGTGGAACATCGGATACGACTGGGTGCTGCGCAGCGACCTCCCTGACGGCGTCAGCGTAATATGTTACGCTGACGACACGCTCGTCCTGGCACAGGGAGAGTCGCACCAGGCGGCGACCGACGTGGCGACGGAAGCGGTTGCGACAGTCGTCGATAGGATCCGGCAGTTGGGACTCGAAGTGGCGCTGCACAAGTCAGAGGCCATGTGTTTTCATGGCCGTCTGAATGCGCCGCGGTCAGAGTCCCACATAACGGTGGGAGGAGTTCGCATCGGCGTCAAGAGGACGATGAAGTACCTGGGACTCGTCCTCGACAGCCGGTGGAACTTCAGGGAGCATTCCCTGAGTTTGGCCCCAAGGCTGAACCGGGCGTAGGGCGCCCTCAGGCGTCTGCTGCCCAATGTCGGCGGGCCAAACGCTTCCTGCCGTAGGCTGTACGCCGGCGTCGTGCGGTCCATGGCCCTCTACGGGGCCCCTGTGTGGGCCCTAAGCATCCGGACGCGACCACTGAAGTTGGTCGCATGCCAGAGGGTCATGGCTATCCGGATGATCCGGGGATACCGCACGATTGCCGGCGAAGCGGCCAACCTCCTTGCCGGATTACTGCCCTGGGATCTGGAGGCGACTGCCCTCCAGCGCGTCTATGAGTGGCGCGTGGAGGCGCAGCGCCGGGGCGTGACCCCGCTGCCTCGTGAAGTCGAGGCGCGGCGGGAAGAGCTCCGGCGCGATCTCAGGGCAGTATGGAGGGGACGACTGTCGCGACCGAAGGCCGGGCACGCCGCAATTGCGGCGGTAAGACCCCTCTTTGAGGAGTGGCTGGAGAGACGTCACGGCGTCCTGACCTATCGGATGACGCAGGTCCTCACCGGACACGGAAGTTTCGGGAGGTACCTGTGCCTGATAGGGAAGGAGGAAACGCCCGGGTGCCACCACTGCGAAGATCGCCCGGAGGACACAGTAGAGCATACGGTGCAAGACTGCCCAGCTTGGGCGGTGCACCGACGTGTCCTCACGGCGGCCATAGGCGGAGACCTCTCGCGCCCGGCATTGGTTGCGGCCATGCTGCGGGGCGAGACGGAGTGGGAAGCGGTCTGCTCCTTCTGCGAGGCAGTAATGCTCGTGAAGGAGGAGGCGGGCCGCGAGCGAGAGAGGACAGCGTCCTCCCTCCGCCCCAACCGCAGTGGTAGGCGCCCGCGGCGTCGGACGTCAGCAGATGATCTCCGGCCACCGTATAAGGCGCGGGCATGCGGGCAGCGAGTAAAGGGCAACTCGCTGCCCGACCAAGGACCATGCCCGCCGCGGGTCGACGGCGCGTTGTGTCCCACGCGCGCCTCAAAGAGCGTCGGCATAATGACGGGGCCCCCCTCTCAGAGGGCCAAAGCCTGCCGGGGTCGCGGGATTATTTCCTTACCGTGACCCCGGAACGTAACAGGCTATTGAAGGACACCGTGGATTTTAGTCAGTAGAAGTCTGACAGTCCCTCCCGCCCTGCCCGGGGTTGGAGGACTCATTTGATGATTTTACCACGCTAAAAAAAAAAAAAAAAAAAAAAAGTATGGGGAATCCCCAGAATTTATTGTTTTTTTTTTCTATTTTGGTGTGAAAATCTTATTGCTTAGTTTCGCATAAAAGTGACTGACATACGGACAAACAAATTGCCAATTGGAATGGGATGGAATGGAATGGGATGGAATGGGATGGGATGGAATGGGATGGATGGGAGTTTTAACTCTTTTTTTCGCTTTACGTTCACGCGCGCTGGAATAGGATTAAGAGTAGGTTCCATCAATTTTTTTTTCCATACCAGCATTCATTTAATTCATTAAACAATATCGAAAATTCAAAACGATAAACAAACTACTTTATTCCAGTAGCAATTGAATGGTACTGCCTTTGAACGACAGAGGGGGTTTATTACAAACACGTCAAATATTCTTGAAAAACCTAAGTAAACAGCTCTAAATATAGGGTTTATACGTGGCGAGAATTAAGCGCTTCGCACTAAAAAATGCATTATTAAATTCCGACATCCACGCGAACGAAGTTGCGGGCACAGCTAGTTAGTCGAATAAAAACATAAGTGTACTTTATCTATCACCTGCAGTATCGTTGAATGGAAATATTTGACATTGTTTATATCTATCCAACTACGTCTTGAATATGTAATAGGTATTCACAATAATATAAAATACCTACCTATCTCTTATTCACATGTAAGAAAATAATTATCTAATAACTAAATTATTATAATTAACAGCAACTAAACTAAATGACTCACTATAATGTCCAAAATGGAATCAAACTCATGACCATAAAAACCACTGATGCCCAAAAACCAGTCACTGCACTGATAAAGTAATTATTTTTTTTAATTCACAGGCACTTTCACAAAATAATTTATATTGTAGTCCTCTTTGAATAACACTTGGGGAAACGTAATTATTTCACGCTGTTGTTGGCTGAATTTCAGTTCTTTGCGCTGTAATCCGCGTTAAAAATATACCTTTTTTAGGGTTCCGTAGTCAACAAGGAACCCTTATAGTTTCGCTATGTCCGTCCGTCCGTCCGTCCGTCCGTCTGTCCGCAGTTTAGCTCAGAGACGCACAGTACTAGAGAGCTGTAATTTGGTGTATACGGATTTGTTGTGCCGAAAAATGGTAAAATAAAATCTCGAAAAATATTTTTTTTTAGGGTACCTCCTGTACACGTAAAGTGGGGATGTTTTTTTTCTTTCTCGCGTACCCCTTAGTGTGGGGTATCAATAAATAGGTCTTTAAAAAATAATGTGAGTTTCTATTAACAATTTTTTGATAAAAAAAATTCGTTTGTGAAATATTAAACTTTAAAGTGCTAAATTTTGCTCGACTCGAGTGTCCCCCCCCTCTACCAGCTAAACGGTTATGTTTGGGGGTGTGAAAAAATTCACAATAGTAGTATATATAACGAAATTTAAAAGAAAATTATCATGACTGAGTAGGCTTTACAACTTTACGAGTAATAGTCCACCAACTTATAAAATGTACTTGGATATCATATTTTCTTAAACAAAATGTATCGGAGAACATGCTTTTCAACTGCAAATGTAAGTTTGTCAACTTTATTTTTACAGCTTTTTATAGGTATGTTTTTTTGGGATAGGTAGGTTTTTATCGTCAACTATTTTTAAATAACTTCAAAAAAAGGAGGTTCTAAATTCGTCGTAATCTTTTTTAGGGTTCCGTAGTCAACAAGGAACCCTTATAGTTTCGTCATGTCCGTCCGTCCGTCCGTCCGTCCGTCTGTCCGCAGTTTAGCTCAGAGGCGCACAGTACTAGAGAGCTGTAATTTGGTGTAAATATACGGATTTGTTGTGCCGAAAAAGTGGTAAAATAAAATCTCGAAAAATATTTTTTTTTAGGGTACCTCCTGTACACGTAAAGAGGGGATGTTTTTTTTTTTTTCTCGCGTACCCCTTAGTGTGGGGTATCATTAAATAGGTCTTTAAAAAATATTGATAGTTTCCATAAACAATTTTTTGATAAAAAAATTCGTTTGTGAAATATTAAGCTTTAAAGTGCTAAATTTTGCTCGACTCGAGTGTCCCCCCCCTCTACCAGCTAAACGGTTATGTTTGGGGGTGTAAAAAAATTCACAATAGTAGTATATATAACGAAGTTTAAAAGAAAATTATCATGACTAAGTAGGCTTTACAACTTTACGAGTAATAGTCGACCAACTTATAAAATGTACTTAGATAACATATTTTCCTAAACAAAATGTATCGGAGAACATGCTCTTCAACTGCAAATGTAAGTTTGTCAATTTTATTTTTACAGCTGTAATAGGTATGTTTTTACGGTATGTTTTTTGGGGATAGGTAGGTTTTTATCGTTAACTATTTTTAACTTACTTCAAAAAAAGGGGGAGGTTCTAAATTCGTCGTAATCTTTTTTTTTATGTATTTTCCCCGATTTCTCAAAGACTCCTGGACCGATTTTGAAAATTCTTCTCTTTAAAATTAAATTCAGCGAATCAGTTTAGTTAATTCGCATAAGTATTTTGATGGGCAACTACGGAACCCTACACTGTGCGTGGCCCGACACGCACTTGGCTGGTTTTTTTCATGTTAAAATCATCAAATAAGTCTTCGGAGCCCTGAGTGGGGCGGAAGGGACTAGTGTCAGACTCGTACTGCCTAAAATTCGCGATGTTCCTTCAATAGCCCTTTATGTTCCAGGGCTACGGTAACCTGATAAGACGGTCTTGCGACCCAAAATCTACATTATGTATAACATTTTAGATACTCGTAATACAGGGAGACGTAAATAATACCCATTATTTAGGCATTCAAAAATCAAATCAAATCAAATCAAATTCGTTTATTTTATAATAAGGAACACATTTACAACAAAAATATCTTAATACTTAGAAGAGAGCACAGTTGCACATTTGCCTGAACTAGGTTAAACCTGTGTCTCAGGCTAGATTCATTTAGATGTTGCCTAGTCTAAGTAAAAACAGGCATGTATTCTATTACCGTAACCCTGGAACGTAAATGGCAACTGAACAGAGTAGATTTTTAGCTCGTAAGAATATGACGGTCCCTTTCAATCCACTCTGGGTTAGAGGACTCGATTTGATGATGTCACGAAATAAAAAAAAAACTACTAAAACATTCACAAACTCACGTCTGTTATTAGTCACTTATATATACCTACAAACAATCTAAATATTGTAGAAGTATGCTGACAGGAATTTCACTTTTAGTTTGTTGTATCCAATCCATTTTGTGCGTGCGCTATTTTGCTGAATTATCAATTCTCTCTTGTTTAAGAAGCCAGGATTATTGCATGCGAAGTATAAATAATATTATGCACGTTTCATCTCTTTACGTAAACATATACCTACTTTACTGTCTAGCCTTTTCCCAAGTAGGTATATTGGGGTCGGCTTCCAGTCGAACCAGATTCAGCTGAATATTAGAACATTACATGGAGCACTACCTATCGGACCTCAACAACCCAGTAACTGGGCATGGCCCATGGTAAGAATGGTTGTCAGACCTTAGAGCTTCTGACCTCTTCTGACTAACAGTAATGATTGTCAAAGATCTACAAATAATAGCCGGGACCAACGGCTTTACGTGCTGTCCGAGATGCGGAGGATGTAAACAAATCATATGAAAATCCTCAATCCTTCCATGAAATGCAGACCGCTTCAAGCCATTCTTCAAATAAATAATTATGATTGAAAATTAATCTACACGAGGTACTTTTTTTTAAGTCCCATGTTGTTGTTATTTGTTGCTGCTGACAAATTCCTGACGAGAAACTCAATAAAACTCCGACCAATTTGGGAGTCGAACCTCAAACCACCAATTCGACTGTCGTGCTTGCAACGGTCATTCGTATTATTTATAGATCTGACATCATTAACATTATTAAATATGAGATTGTAAACTAATGTCAGCTCTTAGTATATAGGTTAAATGTTAAAGAGCATAGTCAGTTGAACAATGCAATTTCCAAATTAACATAATACTAGATACGTAATCATTTGATCAAGGTCATTAAGCAACATAAGGCTGAATTGTAACTGCAGTAATTCGTTTTTAGTGACTTCGTTTATGTGGCTTAATTTATAATATTTTTTATAATATTTTTATAATATTTATAGTGGCTTAATTTATAATAATTAAGTGACTTCGTTTAAGTGGAATTCTGTTATATTAAATTCACCTAAATACAGGTACCTACAGGGAGCAGACTGAAACAGTTTGTGTGGGCGCACAACGAGAAAGTTGGCAACGTCGCTAATAGCTGTCAAATATTTTAGTACAAGTTTATAATTATATACCGACAGATAAATAATTGTGCAATGTTTTTTTTTTATTGAAAAAATAGAAGTGTTCTTGTTTTATTATAATATTGATCCTAATCAATCATCCATTGAGTAACCCACTTATTTTTCAAAGCACAGCTAGTCTATCGGTGTAGGAAATTACATTAGTTTTACACAAGAATAATGTATTTTGTTTCATAGGCTTAATTTGTCTGAAAAGTAGGATAAATAAATATCACATACATACAAACTTTCGACTTTTTATAGTAGTGTAATCTCAGGACCCTATTTTAATCAGCTCTTTGCTATTTTTGCCAACTCTAGACAACATGGTAAGCGCCTTTATAAATGTAATCTCTTATCTTTAAATCCGTGCATTGTTTTCCGTATCTTATATAGGGTAAAACACCCAATTACTGACCCTTTAAGCAGTTTTCCTTGCTTCTTTCTCAAAATAAAGCAATGTACGAGTTGCAAGTGGAAATGAATGTTTTTGGTAGATAAAATAAACATTGGAGAATGTAACTAAAACATTATAAACAGTCATCCAAAGGTAAAAAGTGTTTTTTTTCTCGAGTTTAGCAAGAACAGGCCATTTGACCAGTTACTGTCATGCTTGTACCAATTACCCTCATGCAAGTGACCAGTTTTTTGACCTCCTGTATTACAAGAATAAATTTAAAAATAATTTATTTTGAATGTCATAGGTGGTTTTATACGATGAAAAACAAATAAAGCTAATCTTATTGTCCTCATTAGCCTTCTTTTTTCAGACTATTTAGATCTCCAGTCTCCAAACGCGGCGAATAATATTCTTGCAACAATTTTTGAAGTTTTCTGGTTGTTTTTGTATCTTTTTGACCCATTTTTCCTCTTGATTAGTGTTTATCTCATTGTTCTGTATCATACTGCATATATTAAAACGCTCGCCGGCAAAATAATTTGAATGGATACGGCTTTAAATATAGAAAGAGAGTTTAAAAAAGATTAAATTACTAAAAAAACTGGTTTCCCATTTACAAAAGACGTTTCTAACTTATTAAATTTATGTGGAAGACCTCACAAGTGAAGAGAACATAGATACAATTCAAAAACTAGCTCACACTTTGCCTCGGATATGATAGAATAGGTCATTTTATACAAACATGCAGGTTAGAGTAACTTTTGCTAGACTGTTATGTATTAAACCAACTTATGACCGCTTACCGCGGCATTGTTCGCGTTATGTTCAGTAGTAGCACTAGTAGCCCCACGGGAACAATATTCAAGCATAAAAAGTATCCTATGCCCAGGTTTATCTACTTATCCAGGTTATAAAACTATCTGCAAGCCATTTTTTTTCATTATCCACTCAGTTGTTCACGTTTCCTATAAATTTAGAAGTTTATAAATATTCAGGAGGATCCAGATATTATAGAATCTAACAGTAGACCGAAAATGTAAGCCCCTCGCTCAAGTTATGTTAGGTTCTCAGGTTACTACGTAAGGCATTTTTTTATGTTTGTGATTATGCAGATACACAGCTTTAGGGGAGCCAAAGCCCATGGGTAATATACAGATGCATTAAAGTAAAGATATCTCACCATTAAAAATGAACTTTACATACAAATAGTGGTATAAATTACTGGTATATTGGTACATTTGGTTAACTACCAACTATTAACATCTCATGTCAATTAAATGGTTTTTCATACTTTGAGTGTACCAGATTTTGACCCCATCATTTTAACAAATTAAGGCTCACTAAAACTTGAGAAACATGTAGAAAAGCATTACATCTGTCTTAAATAACGAAAATAATACCAAACTCTAAGGAATCTATCATGTAAAACTGAAATAAAATTACATTAAAAACAACCCTCAGCTTAGCAAATTGTTAAATTTCGTACTGATTTTGGCAGGGTATTTATCATCATAGGTTTACGGACGCAACATTGCTTTATTTAAAATTTCTATGAGACTAATCTATTATAAGATTAATTATGCTTCATTTTGTGTACTTTTTATGCAACACTGCAAGAAGATTTAATATTATTTTTGATAAAAACTGTTAAGCGGTCAGTAGTTGGTGGGAGATTGGGGATTGTCTTAATTTTTCAAACATTTGATTTTATTTTATTTTCTGCAAATTTAGAGCATTTTGAGAAACTAATTTGAATATTTTTATGATTGGCTCAATAGTTTTTTTATTTTTAATATTTTAATTTTTGAGGTAGCTGACGTCACCATTGACCAAAAAGTTGTGCCGTTGCCTCACCAGTGAATAATTTAAAAAAACTGCCTGACAACACAACGTCACTTTCTCCTGATACTAGACGTCAGTTAACATCCTTAGTCGGGGAGCCCAGGGAGGGAATTTTAATGTGACTCCAGCGCATCAGATTATCATAAAGGAGAAATCTTGCACCCTTTAATGTACCTGTACCAAGTATCAACCCTTCATATGGTCCCCACCATTGGTTGTGTGGGAGAACCCGCCAGATTAGTAAAAAAAAATCGATCCACAGAAATACTTGAGCGAGTCAGATTACGAAAAGGTAGATTAATTACGTTCAAAAAATTGTATATGATTATGTACATTGAAGATGGCGGATATTAAATCACGACCGATACTTGCGAACTAACAGGTAGTTCACCTTTTCTCCGCGAGTCTACCGACTTCGCCCCATGGAAAACGTCAGATTATTAGTGAGTATGATTTTTACAGTGTTAGTTTCAATTAAAAAAAAAATGGAACGCGCTCGAGTATTTCAAGATTACGTTTTTTTTACCAATAGAAATATGAATTATTACTTTGTGCCACATCCAAATCGTCAGACATTTTAATACGACACTTTTTAAGGTCTACTTTACATACACTTTTAATATCTGACGCGCTTGATTAACTTTTTTTTTGGATTTTCAACCGCTTGCCACGGACAGCCCCCTCGAGTTAATCGTCCGATTAATATGTATTGGTTATCAGAAATAGAAAAGCGCGTTTACACTGTAAATAGCTGACGCGCTCGAGTACTTCTGTACAACTGTTTTTTTTACAGTTTTAAAACTGTTTACACGCCCTTCCCCCCACTAAAATAGAAAACTTGTCAGAAACTTTTTTCTTTTTAGAACATATTCTTTCAAATCCAATAGGTCGCCATGATGCTCGAGTAACTGCAAATTAGAATCCTCGCCTCCCCTACTATAAAAATACAATAAATTTTTGAAATCGGTTTTTATTTTTGTTTTTTAAAACGGAAAGTCGTCGACGAGGTGACATTATTGTTCGTTTTTCTGAGCAATACTTTAGCATTAACTTAATGAATATACAAAGGTATCTAAAGCTTTGATATCTTACTTACATCAAAATGATCTTCGCAACAGTAGGTACATTTTATAAACCTTGCAATATTACACGCCTACATCACGGCATCACTTTTCTCGCAAATCTTATAAAGAGATTATGAGGCATGTTGCAGAAATAATCATAAAATACATAAAAAACTAAACATTATTATTTGTTTACATTTTTGACATTTTTAATTTGACACTTGACAGATTGTTGAAAATACTTGCCACTTACTTTTTATTGTCTGAGGCAACGATACAAAACGGTACAGCCAATAATAACGTCACTTGAAGGGTAAGGAAGGTCAAGCGTATTTTATCAAAAATATCAATCAAATATGAACATTTTTCATTTTTGATTGGTTACTAATGATTAGTAACGCTATTCCTAGAAATGGTTTTTCAATTACAACATATTGAAAAAAATGAACAATGCCCATTGGGTACTTTACCCTAGTTATATTATATTGAGCTGAGGCACAGATTACCCTTTTCCGTGTAGGTATCTATAAATATTCTCCAAGCGATATAATATGAGGGGTGCTATGACAGGAAACCTCCACGTGCGCCCGTGGACTGGAGTTCCCTCTCGGATACATCCGGGGGGAAGACCAGTTTTTCGGGCCGGTGCACCCTGGGATGCGGGCAAAAACTCTTCCTTAGGCACTGTGTGCCTAAGGGGTCTCGTACACGTGTGCGAATAGCCTGTCGTGTGGACGCTCCAACGCGTGTCCCTCTGATTAGCAGAGGGCACAGCGGCGGAGCGGGCTTGCGGACGGTGAGTAATGGGTAACTCGCCGTCCGACCAATGACCAAGCCCGGGTCGGTGGCGCGTCGTGTTTCGCGCCAAATGCCTGCTGGAGTCGCGGGTTTTTTCTTAACCCAGGATACCGTGGCCCCGGAACGTAAAGGGCATAGGAAGGAACACGGGTGGATTTTAGTCAGTAAGAGTCTGACAGTCCCTTCCGCCCCACCCAGGGCGGGAGGACTCATTTGATGATTGTACCACCTAAAAAAAAAAAGAGCTATAAGTATAATATTATGAAAAAAATCAAATGGATTTTGTCAAAGTCGATATCCAAAGTTCCCATTGATTATTAGGGTTAATTCTAAAATGCAATAATACTAAATTATCGATACATGTGAAAACAGGCATCAAGAATACTTACTAATCATGAAGATTGAGAACCCTAATAATTACTTATGAATGTAATTCTTACCTTTTTGCTAATTTATCAATTCCACTCCATAAATTACACTAAAACCACTGAAGTAATCTTAGAAACTTTCTGGATATTTCTAAAACCAGCACTTCTCTTCACACCCACATACAACATCAACCAAAAAGATAAAAACATGCCAATTGATAAAACAATAAGTTATATTAATCAATCACTAATAATCAATCACTAATAAAGTTTAACGTAAAAATTGAACAAAAAAACAAGAAAAATCCGCGCCAAATGGATTCAAATATAGAACGACACTTCTGTCAATATCTTTCTTTTTTTAATTCACTTTTTTTCTAAGCAGTTCTTTACAAAAAAGGTTTTAACAGAAACAGTTTCAAAGTATTGTAGTGATGTTAGTCTCTTTGTCACTGAAGTGAATCATGATATCTTTCTTATCACTGATACCTGATACGGGGCGTTGTTTGCTGATAAACGCTCGCAAATACTATAAATGATCAAAAATATAATGTTGTTTTGTAGGTCAAGGTGGATCGATCCGTGTCGAAATGTATTGGGAAAAAGTTTTTTTTTTTATTATTTAGAAAAAGGATTTCGAATGACAAGGACGAGTTTGCCTAGCTGTTGTGTTAAGTTAGGTTTTTCACAATCAATTTGCTAATTGTCGTCTACGTGAGTATAATGTTCAATACCCGGTTTCTTAAACACTAACATCCTTACTGCAAAAACTTAAACATCTGTTGAACACTTGTGTAAAAAAATTGTGACTGCGTATCGGACCTTATTTCAACGTCATAATCTGACATTTTTTTAGACAACTGTTCAACAGACGTTTAAAAGTTTTTGTGGTACCACGGTAAGTGATACCTACCTAATACAGTGCAATAAGCAGTGAAATAAATGATACTTTAATATACCTACATTATAGGTGTTTATTTAGATATTGATAGTCAGGCTTTTTTTAAGCAAAAAAAAAAAATACAATTTCTGTTAATGTTCTTACTTTTTTTTTTAACGTTGCCCCACACTAAGAATTTCTCCTGTATCGTGGGTGCGTTTACAAACATAGAAATACACATAGGTACACAAACACCCAGACCCAGAACAAATACTTGTGGGTCATACAAATATTTGTTCCGTGCGGGAATTGAACCCGCGACAGGCTACGCAGCAGTCCAATCGCTCAGCCACTACGCTAACCGTGCCGTTGAAAGAATTAAAAGTTATAACATTTGGATAAATAAACATCAGGTAATTTAATTATGTACTTAGTTGTCTGTTGTCTACATACTTTACATAAATAGCCTTAATGTACGTCATTTTATCTTGTACAAGTATTTTGTACAATGTCATGTTTGTATAATGACTAAAATTACTCATTGCTGTCGTGGGTATATTTTTATCAGCACTTTAACCTAAGCTAATTAGTGGATCGAGAGTCCATGGATATGGATAATTGGATATTCTTTTTAATAAAAACAAGAACTTCCTGAATCTTTTTCCCGCAGTACCTGAGTGCTTATTAAAAAGAAAAAAACCGGTCAAGTGTCCCTTTTTTTTCGTACTTAGTTAAATTATCAAATGAAGGACTCATTTGAAGGACTCCTGGGCGGGGCGGGACGGACTGCCAGACTTGTACTGACTCAAATCCAGGTTGATCCTTCAATAAACTCGGGCGTGGTCCATGATCGGACGGCGAGTCACCCTTTACGAAGCCCCCTAAAATACTTATTTAATTCAGATTTTTAATATTTTAATTATAGCGGTAACAGATATACATAATAAGGTATATACGATACAGAATATACTCGTAACATCTGTGTGAATTTCAACAGTCTATCATGGTTCATGAGATACAGCCTGGTGACAGACGGACAGACAGACAGAGCGACGGACAGTGGAGTCTTCGTAATAGGGTTCCGCACCCTTTTGCAAAGCTTACTTAGGCTCTATTGCCTTGTAATAAGGGTTATAACAGTACGAAACCGTAAAACAGCAACCGCTAGTCACTATCGGCCCAATGAACCGAAACAGTCAACTCTATTAACATTTAATAACCTAATAAAACTACACTTTTTGCATATTAAGAGGATCGTCTACCGAGCGCTCGTCCATACTAAAAGAGAAAACGTTTTCCTGCCCCTAAATGTTATCCTATGTCAATGATTTCTTAGAATGCTTCTGACACAGTAAAAAACTAGGTTTATAGGTTTTCTTTTTTTTCAAAAGTAACTCTTAGGCGCCTGTAACTTTCAAACTATTATAAATTTTGAAAAAAAGAAAACCTGTAAACCTAGTTTTTTACTGTGTAGGAAGCATTCTAAAAAATCATTGAGATAGGATAACATTTAGGGGTAGGAAAACGTTTTCTCTTTTAGTATGGACGAGCGCTCGGTAGACGATCCTCTTTATCAACTCATTGTTATAAGCGGTTTTTTCGAGCTCGGCCCTAAGTCCCATGGTTCAGCCGTGAAAGTATGCGGCCAGCGGCCCATGGTCGACCAGTTCGATGCCGTGCAGTATTACCTAACTGCCGAAGAGCTTATTGTTCTAACAGATCCCTTACGTAATAGCGTGAAGATAATATGTGCCGATTCGATTGTCTATTAAACAGATGTGAATAAACCGGTTTTGATAAAAAAAATGGGTGTTGCATTTCCTTTTTTTACAATTTAGGATCCATATAAATATAGGGGTCGCGGGACTGTCTCATTAGGTAACCGTGAGCCTGGAACGTAAAGGGTTTTTGAAGGATCACCGTGTCTTTTACTCAGTACAAATCTGAGAGTCGTTCCCGCCCCGCCCTGGGTGGGAGGACTCATTTGATGAAATGATCACGATAAAAAAGGAGCCAGTTAGTGGTGCTAGGCAACTGGGCTTCTCCCAGTTGTAATGTTCCTTTGGGCCTATTGGCCTTGTTTTTTTCTCTCTCCTGCTTGCATGGAGGAAAGTGGAAACATATTTTTCCTACAGTAAGGTATACAGCTGCTAAATATGCATCCAAGTAAACTCCCTATGATAGATGGTCACCCATCCACAGACCAACCTCGGCAAGCACGGCTTAACCCTGGAGATCGGCCTATGCGGCTGTAATTATTTAGCCACGAGCTCTTCAACTTTTACTACTAACCACAAATATTTTTTTGCTATCGTATTTGACGCACTAACAATTTGGAAACGTTAGTACTACGAGTAGGTACACAGTGGCAGCGATGCACCATTACCACAGTATAAATTAGATATTATTACCGTGCCATTACCCTTCGAATTTGTATTTAGGTAGGTAGGTACAGATTCATAAATATTATAATCGTAAGATTTTGTACCCTAATGACTAACTATGATAACAATCATGCTTGAGCAATCCGGTAAGTATATCATAATGTTCTTACTCAAGTTCGCAATACTTCAATCGCAGGTAGGTACATCACCGGTCGGAGGTCGCGTCGCTGGCCGCACTCATTGGAGATGTCCTAATGTTTGCTGAGATCGTATTGTGCTCTGACGGGCCGTTATGCAAGCACACAGCGGGTACAACGGCCACTTGAAGGGATACTAATGGCACTTCGGCCATTTCCAGCAATGTCATTTACGGCTATTCATTCTCGAAGTGAATCATTAGGAGTGTTGCTAACTGGCCGTTTTAGCCTCGCAGATATTTTATTCTATGTAATACTCGTACATCTGTGGCTGCGGGAATAACGAATTACCGTGACCCCGGAACGTAAGGGCTATTGAAGGACACCGTGGTTTTTAGTCAGTACGAGTCTGACAGTCCCTCTCGCTTTGCCCTGGGTAGGAGGACTCACTTGATGAAAATCCCACGATAAAAACAAAAATGTTTCGTGTTGGTAGGTTCTAAATTAAGGTGAAGGCGCTATGTATGACTAGTTTTCTTAGGAATTCGAGATCTTTTGCTTTTATTCTTCGAAATTGAAACGAAATTCGTTCAAAAACGAAAGAAGGTCGGGTGATCGATTTGTGCAGCGTGACGCTGGTTCTATCCTCGCACGTAATTAACAGAGTAGTGGTGTCCCAGTGGTATCGGTCCCGACTGACGAGTTGTAGTTGTTGCACTTCCTTTCGTGCAACCGCACAGTGTAGAAGTGATTTGTTTCGCTGCCGATAATAATTAATTTTTACGTGTTTCATCGTCGATTCCCGGCTCGTGAATTGATCCTAGCTGTGTGCTTTTGTGCTTAGTGGTGGTATTGTTAAGTTTTTTAAGTGTTTTACGCGCATTTTGTTGGTAAATATAGTTTTAATTCAGTTCATGCTCAGCGCTCGGTGAGTACTTTTATTTTTTGGGTGTGGGGGTACCGCGCTAAAATTTTTCTTCGTTATTTTTTCTTTTTTACGTTTGTTTTTTAAATCCATTTGTTGTTTTTAATTTAATATGTTGTCCAGTGATGAACCACCTGATCCGATACCAGGAGAAACATCGCGTCGAATAAATAAACCACACAGGTCACCGACCTCCGCTTACTCTAAACGTTTGTTTACTGAAATGTCTCCGTCATACTTAACACCCGAAGAAAGACCAAAGAGACAACATTTAACCGATTCTGTCGAAAAATCTCCGCCGGTAACAGTGAATATCAGTAACTCGAATGAAGAGTACTACGATTTAGTTAATCAGGCGTCTGCATACTTATCGAAAATAAACGACCTTGTGAATGATCAGGGTTCTCGTATTAATGTAGCCAATAAATCCGCGATTATGGACATGACACAGCGGATTACGTCCATTGTTTCTTTGTTAGCCATACGGTCGTCTTCCAATGAAACTAAGTTAGCCAATATGGAGCGAGAATTGGATAAAGTCAAATTAAATAATAATGTCAGTATTGTTAAGACAGACAGTACCAACAAACTTTCTTATTCAGATTCTCTGAAACTTCGTCTGCCGAAGGTCGCTCCAGTGATGGAGTCGAGACCACCGCTGCCGTGTTTAATAGCATACCCCTCGAACGAAAGATCAGCTGAATTCGCGACTTCGTCAGCCACTAAAGAAGCGCTTAAAAAAGCGATTAACCCAACTGACGACGGTTTTCAAATAGTAGGCATGAAAAAAATCGCGAAATCGGGCGTTGTATTACGTGTCGCTAACGACAGTCAAATAAGTAAACTTCAATCGGTTGATGCTATTAAGACCGCCGGTTTAAGGCTTGAAAAACCGAAAGGCCGCAGGCCACGTTTATTAATTAAAGACGTCCCATCCTCAATGGAAGACAAACCTTTTTTGCATGCGTTGTACCGTCAAAATATAAAAAACGAATTGGCAATTAGTGAGGAAGAATTTATTAAGTCGACAAATATTATACGTAGACGTGCATTAGATAATGGTCGGAAGTGGGTAGGCATTGAAATCGACAACGCCATACGAAAGCATTTAATTAGTACCAAAGAGAAGCTTTTTATTGACTTCGCGACTTGCCGATTTTTTGATGATATCGATGTAGTTCGCTGTTTACATTGCCAGCAGTTCGGTCACGTGAAAAAATACTGCGTTAATAAATCGCCTACCTGTGCTAACTGCTCAGAAGCACATGAAACAAAAGAATGCCCGCATAAGGATGATTTAAATTTTACACCGGTATGTGTGGCGTGCAAACGTATTAAAAAACCGTTCGACCATCGGTGCGGGTCCCAACAGTGTACCACCTATAAAGTTAGGCTCGAACAGTTAATACGCAACACTAATTATTAATAAAATGGATAGTTTAATAATAGGACAACTAAACCTTCACAATGATAGGGTGGCGACTTCTGAATTGGACAAATTAATTATCGATTACAAATTAGACATTGTACTGGTTCAAGAACAATACCAAAACACGCGCTTACGCCACAAAGTAGTTCAGTTGGATAACAAGGCACGAGCCGGAATCTACGTGTCGCGTTCTTCTAACTTTACAGTAACGTCTTTGCGTAACCTCATGACGCCCCACTGTGCAGTTGCGGAAGTCTCATCCGCTACTTTTAAAGTTTACGTTGTGAGCTGCTACTTTCAATATTCAGACCCTGTTGCTCCTCACATACATAACCTCCGTCACGTCTTGCGGTCACTCGCGGGCTGCAAAGTCATCGTTGGCGCTGATGTAAATGCGTCATCGTCACTGTGGTATGGCAAAGTTCGGTCCACGGATTACGAACGCCGCTGCGCTGTTGAAGATTTCATTGCTGAGATGAACCTAACTATCCATAACACCCCCGAAGCACCACCTACTTTTTGCAGCCAAATGGGCGAGTCTTGTATTGACGTCACACTTTCTAGTGCAGACGTACACTTGGATAGGTGGCGTGTCCTACCGGACGCGTCTTGTAGTGATCATCGCTTGATCGTGTACGAATTTGTTCCGGTTTTTATTCAGGGTTCCTCACATGTCAGTGGTAACTTTAGGTACAAAAGTAAAGGTGCTAATTGGGAATTCTTTAGATCACTTTTTGCGTGTCACGCCAAAGAGTTCACTCGTGATGGGCTGTCAGCTGAAGAAAGTGCTGAAATTATGTCAGACACCTTCACTTACTGTGCTGACATTGCTATTGGTCGCGGACCTATGACCAATGTACGTAGATGTGATTGGTGGTGTGACTACCTAACCGAACAGCGTAAAACTTATCGTCGAGCGCGTAAACATCTTAATAAGCTTAAAAAACGTCAAGTCACCGGAGACTCACTAACCTCTGCTTTAAATACATTTAGAGTTGCCAGGTCCCGTTACAGAGCATCGGTTGAAAAGTCTAAGGGTAAATTGTTGCGCAAAGTAGTGGATAAATTAGAAAAGGAAGGTCCGTGGTCTCCTTTATATCATGAGTTTAAAGCCAATCGATCGGTCGACCTCGCGTATGTTCAGAATATTAAAGTAAATAATAAACACACCACCGGTATTGAAGAAACAACGGAAGTTTTATTAAATACTCTTATCCCTGATGATTCACCTGTTAATGATACTGACTACCACCAACAGATTAGAGCATGGGCTACAGTCCCGCCTGAATCACCAGCGTCAGACCTTCCAACTACTGACGAATTCATGAATGTTGTCAGGAGGCTGCCCCTTAACAAATCATCAGGTGAAGATAAAATATCCAATCGTATGATAAAAGAAGCGTGTAAAACAGCGGCCGACGCGATATTAACTGTTTACAACCGGTGTATTGCTGAAGGTGTTTTTCCTCGTATATGGAGACATGGCTTTATACGAATAATACCTAAAAGCGGCGACAAGCCACCAGATGACCCTAAGTCTTACCGGCCCATAACATTATTACCATCTTTGGGAAAGCTCTTGGAGCGTCTTATCGTCCCACGATTGTTACCGGACGGACCCAAATTCCATAAAAATCAATTCGGTTTTACTGTCGGCAAATCAACCGTTGACGCGGCACTTTCTGTTAGAAAAATGGTTAATACCTCGGAGCACAAGTACGTAGTAGGAATCTTTCTAGACATTTCCGGGGCTTTTGATAACGCATGGTGGCCAATGCTACTACTTAAGATAAAAGCTCGTGGTTGCTATAAAAATATATTTAATCTTCTTTATTCGTACTTTTCTAATGGATCCGCTAAACTTAAACTCGGACATCATTCCGTATCGAAAGCTCTTACCATGGGCTGTCCTCAAGGTTCGGTTATCGGTCCTCATTTATGGAATCTAGGCTTCGATGATTTCCTCGCGATTCCTCTTCCAAGTGGTTGTTCTTTAACTGGTTATGCGGACGATGGCCTTCTGCTCATTCAGTCGAGTACTCGTGCTGGACTCGAGAATTTGGCTGACACTTGCCTACGATTAATATCTCAGTGGGGCGATCGAAACCGCCTGACCTTTGCACCACAAAAAACCTATCAACTCATTTTAAAGGGTGACCTTAAATCGTGGCCTAGTATTAAATTTAATAATGTTCCCGTTAAGAGAAAACAATCGGTGTGCTATCTTGGTTTGGTCTTAGAGAGGAATTTCACATTCATAGAACATATAAAAACGGTTGGTGAAAAAGCTAAAAATAACTTTTATGCCCTAACGAGAATATCTAAATCTACTTGGGGTTTGTCATTTTTAACCTTAAAAACTATTTATGGGGCTACTTACTTGGGCTGTGTGTGCTACGGGGCACCTGTTTGGGCCGATAGAGCTACCATAGGTGCGGCGCGACGTAAATTGCTTCAAAGTCAGCGCTTGGCTTTGTTATTCTTAAGTAAAGCGTATAGGACCGTCAGTACTGAAGCTTTACCGGTGCTTGCTGGTGTTCTACCAGTAGATCTTGAAGTGCAACGACGCGCTGCAATGTACTTTTCCGCACGGGAGACCACTGACGCTGATTTTCTACCGCAACGTGACCGTGATAAGATATCTCGATTATTCAAACCCCAGAGCGACGTCTGGGAGGATCTTTTATCCGAATGGCAAAATAGGTGGGATAATTCTATCAAGGGACGGCACCTCTACCAGTTCTTTCCATCCGTTCGTGAGCGGCTGGCTAGGACGTGGCTGGAGGTGGATCACTGTGTTGCCCAATTTCTCACCGGACATGGTAACTTTAAAAGTAAATTGTTTTCCTTCAAGCTTGTTCCCTCGCCTTTTTGTCAATGTTCGACACCTGACTGTGAATATGAACAATCAGCACATCATATTCTTTGGGAGTGTATTCTTTGGCAAAACGAACGCAATATTATGTTGGATGCTGTTCAGACTACATCTGGAGTCATTTATTATACGGACCTTGTCGAAACTCGAACAAACTTCCGTGCGTTCAAGCGTTTTTGCCATACCTATTATTGGAATCAAATATAGCAGCTCACAATTTAGGACCCATTAATATTAGTAGTCATTTTTACCCGTGGTGCTAGGCAACTGGGCTTCTCCCAGTTGTAATGTCCCTTTGTGCCTATTGGCCTTGTTTTGTTCTGTCTCCTGCTTGCATGGAGGGAAGTGGAAACATATTTTTCCTACTCCTCCACTATTCTTTTCTGATTAATTTCGTGCAGGATCCAAGACAGGTAAATTCATTCTCCGGGACACGTCGAGACTTCATTGTCTCGGCGCTTTTCTGGTGGTTGCCACTGTTGATTCTGGCTTTCAGGAGTTGCAGTGGTTTGGGAATAGTGTGGTGGGTTTTGACGAGTTGTAGGTCGTGGGTTCGAACCCCGCCAGGCGCATTACTTTGTGTAATTTATTTCATCACCACTGCTCTCAATACGGTGAAGGAAAACATCGTGAGGAAACCGGCATGTCCTAGAACCAAAAATTCGAAGACATGTGACATCTGCCAACCCGCACTGGGCCCGCGTGGTGGATTATGGCCCACTCCCTCTCACAAGAGAGGAGGCCCGTGTCCCAGCAGTGGGAACATTATAGGCTGATGATGATGATGACGTAAAAAATATTAATTGTATGTTCTGCAAATAGTTATTCCTGGTCTGGGTGTTAGTTGTAACGTGAATTTCTGTTTATATACGTAAACGCTTCCACGTGCTCCCACGATACAGGAGAAATTCCTAGAGTGGGGCATAGTTAGCATAAGCATAGCATAAGAGATAGCGTAAAAAATAGTGAAGGAAGGAACACATCAGTAGTAACAGAATTATTTACTAAGTACCTGGCTTTTTATTCCCCACGCTCAGCTATGCCAGATATGCCATTCGTCGACGTATTAATCGATAACCTTGTCGTAGATTTTCAACTTTAGATTGTAGTGCATAAAGCTGAAAATCTAAGACAAACTTCAGCGCTGCCGCGACGCTGAGTTTTTAGAGAATACCTACTGTCAAAAGTGAAGCCAGAAACGTGTAATAATAATTGATCGTACAACAGTGTTGACAATAAAAAAGCATTAAATACCTATTTAAGATAAATGTCATCATCATCATCATCATCAGCCGGAAGACGTCCACTGCTGAACATAGACCTCCCCCTTAGACCGCCACGCCGAACGACAATTCGCCACTTGCATCCATCGGTTGCCTGCGACCCTCACGATGTCGTCGGTCCACCTAGTGGGAGGCCTGCCTACGCTGCGCCTTCCGGTCCGTGGTCGCCACTCGAGAACTTTTCTTCCCAGATAAATGTCAGACTAATTTAAATAATAAATACAAGTATCAGTCAAATGTCAATATGAAACACTTTCAGGTACAGGTTTACTGTGACAAGTGAACGTAAATGTCGTTTTTCTTTGTGTAAAGGTGCTTTACAATAATGTAGGTACGTTATTGTTTAAATAATATAAGGAGTACGGGAAAATCAACGAAATGATGAATACTTAGACTCCGTGAATGATGATACGGCTTAAAGGGAAGCTGATAAAATGATGAGGATGTATCCGCCTCTGGAAACACCACAAGCCTCTGACATTGCTTTGTGTGATCTCTGGAAAACATAATAATTATGTAAACTTACTACTTATTGCATTTGAAGAAACTCTGACTTTGACCTTAAATACTGAAAAATCAAAATCCAAATATATTTTTACTCAAAAAATAATTAGCCCGTAAGATAGATTATCAAAAAATATTTAATCCGTATTTTTTCTTTTCTCACGTTAACCAAAATTTACGAAGATACAACACTTCTAAAAATCACAAAACGTCACTCGGTCGGGATAATTTTATAGGCGTTATGACGTCACAGGACGTCATAGACGTCACTCCCGAATTTGTCGTTTTATCTTTGTCAATATTCATTGATTAAAAAAATAAAAAAATACGTGTCCATTATTGTCCAATCATCATCATCATCAGCCTATAATGTTCCCACTGCTGGGACACAGGCCTCTTATCTGTGAGATATGAGTGGGTTATAATCCACCACGCGGGCCCAGTGCGGGTTGGTCAAGGTTGGTAGATGCCACATGTCTTCGAATTTTTGGTTCTAGGACATGCCGGTTTCCTAACGATGTTTTTCCTTCACCGTTTTGAGAGCAGTGGTGATGAAATAAATTACACAAAGTTAATGCGCCTGGCGGGGTTCGAACCCACGATCTACAACTCGTAAGTCGGGACCAATATCACTGAGCCACCACTCAAATAGTTTTTCAATTTATTTTTGCAGTAAACTATTCTATTTTCTACAGAATCATTCCTGTTATGATAAAAACTGAGTGCCAATACGATTCTGCAATGCAAACCTGTTGATTGCTCATTATAATCTAAACAATAGTAGTTTCATCTGCAGTTGATGTGGTAATTCAAGCAAGTTTTTAATGTATTCAAATTCATCAGTCTGTGAAATGTGGGTCTGTATCTTTACAACGCCCTCTATACCTACATTTCGTAACGCGCTTTCTTACTGAGCACAGGGGAACATGGCAGATGTGTAGTTAAGTTCTGTGGCTCTAGTGAAAAAGGGTCTAAGTCTAAAAATGCAACTTTACAGGAGACGCAAAAAACGCCCCGCGTGCATCAAAATACATGTTTAAGTACGTGTGGCATTTAAACAGCTGTCAAATTAAATATATGTGATATGTTACATAGGTAAAAAATTTATGTTCTTTCTTATTCTAGTATTATTTTTTACATAAACTGAATAGTTTTCAAAATAGCGACTTATACTTAACACAAAATGAACTACACAAGGGTATAAAAGAAGTTAGATCCCTTTTCACATACATAAAAAGTTAATTCACAAAAGTGAAAAAGGATACGCATTTGGAGTTATTTGTATGATAACTAAGAAATTAAATCAGATAATTAGTATTGGAATAGCCAAAATAAATGAATTGAATGTGTACTTTTCATCGACATGAAAACATTTTGAAAAATAGCAAAAAGAAATAACTTGTATCTTTTTTCACATAGTTACTAGACGTGCCATAAGGCGCATGTTGACTTACGTGAACCTTTTGTGTAAGTTATATCTATTTTTAAACCAAAATATAACCAAAAAATATGTAGTTTTGTGGTGTTTATTTTTTTATTAAAGTAAAGAAAAGTATTTTAAGAAGTACCTATGATAGTTATTTTTAAATCATAAAAACAATTAAAAAACAAATGAAAAGTACAAATCAAGTCCCACAGAACCTTGAAAGCGATTCAAATCTTATTCGATATCAAGAAATGTCTATAGCACAGTTTTTTGAAAAGTCAGGAAATTTTTTTGACAAATCAAGTGCAATTAAAACCTGGGAAAGTGATCCAGAAAACCTTATTTTAATTTCATTCTACCGATAATAAACTTCAGTTTTAAAATAAATCCTTCCTACTAATATTATAAAGGCGAAAGTTTGTAAGTATGGATGTATGGATGTATGGATGTATGGATGTATGGATGTATGGATGTATGGATGTTTGTTACTCTTTCACGCAAAAACCACTGAACGGATTTGGCTAAAATTTGGTATACAGATAGTTTATAACCTGGATTAACACATAGGATAGTTTTTATCCCGATTTTATGTTCCCGTGGGATAATTTTCGAGTTGCAGCGGGTGAAACCGCTGGCAACAGCTAGTATATCATGTAATGTGGACCATTTGGAATTGGTTCAAAAAACCGGTTTTAAACGCCCAAATGGTCGGTTCAACGTTGCGCGGGCAGTTAGTAAAAAAGTATTAAAGAAGTTAATTAAGTATTATGACGCAGTTTTTTTACTCAGGAAAACAACTCAAAAATAAAAAAATAATCGAATAAATCAAGTCTAACAGAAACCTTAAAAATGATCCAGAAAACCTTATTCGATGTCGTCGTCGAAGAAGAAGATGTTGATCTTTTATATTATCATCGTCAATGAGAAGGTTGTTATAAAAAGATCGAACACTGGGGTTTATTAGCGGAAGAAGAGAAATCAAATTTCTCTTTTTCTCATTTGAATTAGCTAGGCCCATCGTATGACCTAGGAATACATTACCGTTTCAAACAGAGGGAGTGGTGATTTTCCTCTTTCCCTCTGCAAATTAACAATGTTCCATTCTTCCTCATCACACAACTTACAATGAAATTCTCCTTTTTTATATTTCTTTTGTCTTTAACTCGTCTGTCGTAGACTTCTAAGCTCCAGTAATAATTAAAAATCATATATCTTAATTCTTCAGAAATTCTTTTGGCACGTTTTATTCTACAAGGTCCTAGTCTTTTAACTTTAAATTTCTCTTCTTTTTTCTAGTTTCTGTATCTCTTCTTTCCTTGTTACTTTTCCTAGGATTACGTTTCCGGCCTTGTTTAGTACCTTTTTATATCCCAAAATGACTTATTATTGCTCGTATCTGAATCTGACTGTGGAATAATGACATTACTATTTCGCCTTTTACGTTTTTGTAAAAGTGAACAATCTGAGTTACTTGTGTCAGATTATTTGGAATGAAATCGTCACTACTTTCTGTGGGATAATGCAAATTGGGTTATGATAGCGTATCAGTGAACATAGAAATAATATCAAGATATAAGACAAAAGTTTCATCAGAATCAGTGAATGATCGACATCATTATCAGGCTCTGCGAAAAGGTTTTTGAAACTTCCAGGTATTGGAGAAAATATTTAAGAGTTTCTCTGCACTGGTGAGTTATTTTTTAAACATTCAAGCCTTGGAGAATAACTGTTTGAACATCCTGATCTTGGAGAATGATCCCTAGAATGTGTAGCCTTTGGAGAATAGTTTCGGAAGATATAAGCGCAGGTATAGATTCGTCATCAATCCAATCTACTTCATCCATAATTGCCATATCTTTGGAAACAAGACCCATCAAACAATTAATGCGACCACGACCAGCCATTCTAAAACAATAGATATATTTTATTGGCCTGTTGGTCTAGTGGTAAGTGACCCCGACTGCTTTGCGGAGGTCGTGAATTGGATTCAAACTCAGGACAAATGTTTGTGTGATGAGCGCGATCATTTGTTCTGTGTTTGGGTGTAATTTATCTATAATATGTATGTATTTAGAAATATAATATCTGGTTGACCGAGCTTCGCTCGGTTTTTAAAATGTCTATATTTTGGGAACCGAGCTTTTCTCGAACCTGGGACCTTGATAAATCGATTCCTTGAGCCGAAAAACCCCTAATCTGTAACTTTCATGAAAATCCTTGGAGCCGTTTCCGAGATCCTGATTATATATAAATAAATATACAAGAATTACTCGTTTAAAGATATTAGATAAGTATGTTTATCAGTTGTCTAGTACCCATAACACAAGCTCTGCTTAGCTTGGGACTAGATGGCGTTGTGTGATAGTTGTGGAATATTATTATATATTATATTATTTATTAAAACATTACATCAGGGAATCGCGATATGAAAGTTAAGTAGGTAAGTCGAAATAGAAGTATAAAATATGCTAATTTGACAATTTTATGTATCTATTTAATTATACTATAAAGTGTAGTTAAATATATAATATGTGAGGTTGATATCTGTTGGTTGTTTACTATAACCACTGTTATTGTAGTGTTTTTGTGTGAAGAATTAACTAACATACGTACAGAAACACAAAAAAAAAACAATGTCTCCTCTTCATAATAAGTTACGCAATGGAGTTTTAAAATAAAAACTCGGTGTAATTGGGTACATTTAGACAAAAATCTAAATAACAATACGTACACTCAAAAATAATTTACTAAAATATGTGAAAAAGGGTACAACTTACCAGCGCAATTACTGATTTTCTGCAGTGCGTCGACACAAGTTCCCTTCAATAGAGTGCTTGGACGACCGAAAGAGTGCGGGCGCTACGCACTTTCCACCCACCAGCACCGTAACCCGTATCGGCCAGTTGTATCTTTTCTCACGAAAAATAGCAGCGAAATATTGGTATTATTTTAGTTATGTCAAATTGCATTTTTTTATATAAATATTTCATACGTGAAAACTGATACCAAAAAACTTATTCTGGATTTTTGGCTTTTATTTTGGTGAAAACGGATTTATGTCAAGTGATATCGTTACTCACTAAACAATTTTTAAGGAATTAATGTACTTGTGCCGCTATTCACTAAACAAATTGAAGCTCTGACAATACATGTTTATTTAGATCAAAAGACACAAAATAAAAATAAACATAGTTTTGTGTAAAGAAATTAAAGTGCACTTATACCCCGCTTTTGTAATATTTTTAGTGTTAGTTAACCCCCTTTGCACATTGCTAACTTCCTTATTTTTAAAGATAGGCAAGATCTGTTTTCACGAATGGATAGATCATTTTTTTCTGAACACTTTGGTGTACTTAACTCATTTTCGACAAAATCGGACTTATACCCTTTTTCACTAGAGGCACAGAGTTAGGTACCTACTCTATTTATTAGTTGGATCTTCACCCAGAACACCTCTGGTGGCCCAATAAGACATCTTAAGCCTGCTCTACACTACTCGCGAAGTTGCCTCGACGAAATACTCGTCGATAGTTGATCGAAGTACCGAAGTATGTGACTATACACTCGTGCAACTTCACGAGGAGCTTATTGAGCCCTTTGACTTGGTCGCAAACACCGACAACAAATGGAAGTCGCCCGAAGCAAAGCGAAGTGCCCTTCTACACTATCGTATTCGGTCAACTTCGACTCACTTCGCGAGTAGTGTAGAGCAGGCTTTATAGCCCGAGTAGTATGGGAACGAGATGGCGATAGACGACTTGTATAGCTCTGTCTCTTTCTCACAGTGGAACTACTCACGCGTTAAGACGTCATGGTTAGCCCCCAGGTTCGTAAAAGGTTTTAGGAATTTAAGACTTTTTTGAGTCAAAATGTTCTTTTTTTAAATGGGATGTTTTGCATCTGCAGTCTTCAGAGGCCTTATCATGAGTTTTCAGTTATTCTTACGTAAAGTAAACTGGAACTTTGACATTTTCAAATTGACAAACAAGGAAAAAACTAGTTCCTTCTTCGCACGCCAGAGGCGCTGTTCCATTTTTCATACAAGAAACGCTGTAAATACTGGAAAGACGCTGTAAAGTAAAAGAGTGAAAACTCGTGATAAGGGTACTCAAGACCATCAAAGTCAAAGTTTCAATTAAATGCAAAAGCATTCTTGTTCCGTCTTCGAAGAATTGTAGTTTTCGTATAGTTGAAAATTCTCAAACAATCGTTCCAATTTCAGTCCTTTCTATTGTGAAACTTTCCACACATGGAATAGGTAACATATTCTTTATTTTCAAAAAGTAAAAAAAAAACACTTTTGACCCAAACAGGGCAAGCTAAATGAAACAAAATTATAAATAGAAAGAATCTACTTTAAAACAAGCACAACCTTAATTGGAAAAATAATAAATATATGGTAATGTTTCAAAAAAATACTTATAAGTAGATAAAAAAAGCTTATCCTTCTTCAATCCAGTATCTATAAAGATGCACAACACAACTGTGACGCGTACCTTTTAATTACCACATTATATGACGTCTATATTAACCTTTATCAACAGCTTATTAGAGCCTTCGCTGCGTGTACGCAGGCCAACACTGCCGGCGATATTTCCCAATACAAAAGTCAGTTTTCGCTCGCACCTCGCGCGAGGCGCATGTCACTCACTCGCGCAAACGACCGAATAAAACCGCGAGTGTTTTTGACACATAATTACAAAATTAATTATTTCACAATTAAACAACAGTGCTGTTTTGTGAAGTGTGACAAAAAGGGAGATTTTTCACAAGGAGGATTGTGTGTGTAAGTACTTTTTTTATTAAGTCGACATTGTTTTTTTTTTGTTTTGTGTCTTGTGGGTAGTTTGTACTCCGAAGACAGTGGAATTATTTGTTGAGATAACAATCGGAAAATGAATGCTTCTGTCTGAGATTTGCCTTGAATTAAAAGATCGTGATTTCGTGATCAGTAATTACAGTTTACACCATGTCGACAGATACCCCTCGTCGACGTTTAACTTACAATTTAACTGGCAATTTGGACTCGCAGTTAAGTGTATGTTTGTATGCACAGTCAAGCACGCTTCCTTGGACGGATACAGAGAAGTTAATACTGAGTTTAATGTCATTTGAACTCAAGCATAACATTGCTTTGGATGCAATTTGTTGATGCAACTATGTGAGCACTTAGCGCTAGTCAAGGTGGTTCACACAAAGCAAACAATTAGGACTCATTGACACCTCAAATCACAAAACATTACATTTTTTTTAATACTACATTCACTTGTACAGGCGCCAGCACATCAACCTACCTCAATCTGTCAAATTTAATGAACGGTCGATTTTGACAGATTGGGGAAGATTGACCTACTAGACTAGCGTTATTACTTTGAGTATGTCTAAAGAGACACAACAATTATATAATTCAATCATTAAGAATAAATTAAAAACAAAGTAACAAACAATGTTCGGACTTAAATACAAACAACATTAAAAAAACAACTGAAAAAAATTAAGCATCAGATGACTCTGACTATTCCAGGCAATCAAACCATCCAACAATATAATTTTTTTTTTTTTTAAACACATAGCTATTACAGTTGATAATATAGCCATTGAAGATGAAACACTAAATAAACTTCTAGAAGAAATAAGACAAAATACTAAATCAATTAACATTGGTTTAATGAGTTCGACATCCAGTAGATACTGCAACAAAACTATTAAGTACTAAGAAACTAGTTCATATATGTATTACATTATGCATTCGGCAAATATCTAGCCGGTTTCGCAAGGTCCAAATGTCAAGATTTTTTGTATGAATATGTATGTTAGATTGAACCTTCGCAAAATTTAACCATCGACTAAGTTAGTTAATTTAATCGAGTTCACCTAGATTCGAAACTGACTTGGGCACAGACTTGATATAGACTTAAACCTCATTTATACGACGTACGAACTCGCACGCGAGTTGCGTTACATTGCGGACTATATGTATAGCTACAACAAATTCAGTTGATCAAACAAATACCGCAATGTAGTGAAACTCGCATGCGAGTTCTTGCTCCCGTCTAAATAAGGCTTTATGTAAGGCTGCGTTCAAAACATTGGCAATTAAGTGTCAAAAACGTTCTTATACTTTACTTACATAACGCTTACGACTAATCCCGCATATCATATTTTTATAAATCTCTCGGAAAGGAATGATTTCGTAACACATTGTTTTATATAAGCCTATTGATTTACAAAGCACACGCCAGGAAAACCTCCAGTCAGCATGGACTTTCCTACATTTTCAACAATGATTAGATTACAGTATTTCAGAAAAACACTCAAATAGTTATTATTAAAAAAAATACGCTTATAGATTCCTCAAGAATAATTCCTCTCATTCGTGGAAAACAAATGAAAACCCGTCCAGTCGTTTTCGAGTTTATCGCTTTCAGACAAATTAAAAGAATCCGCGGGAAGATTTTTTTATCGATTTTATTGAATGAAATATCCCTCCGTTATACTCCTCTGGTATACGAAAATATTGTAACGTGAACATGGAATTGGTGTCATCATCAAGTTTAGACGTAGGTAGTAATGAAGGGTTTTGAAATAATAAACATCTAAAAGTATTCTGATTTACGCTATTAATAATGTCATAAACATTATTTTTACTCGCAACTTTGCCAACCGTCAAAACGAGCCTTAAAACATGAATATAAGAGACTTGGTTCAAGTAAATTATGTAAGACTAAACTGAGATCCTTTTACGGCAAAATTGTAATTGGATATCTGGTCGCTTGCTCTAGAAACCGCCAAATGTATTTCAGTTTTAACTAACTTTAATTATTAAAGAGAATTTGATAAATTATATTACGCGAGAAGTAAATACGAGTATTCCAAAATGTTTAAAACATTTAAATAATTATGTATTTATTTCATATGCAAAAACGCAAGTGTCGCGAACCGTAATGATTTTTTCATTTACTACTTTTTTTTTGAAGCTATTGCAGCCCTTTTTTTTTTTGTAGGTGGTAAAATCATCAAATGAGTCCTCCCGCCCTGGATGGGGCGGAAGGGACTGTCAGACTCTTACTGACTAAAATCCACCCGTGTTCCTTCGGATGCCCTTTACGTTCTGGGGCCACGGTATCCTGGGTTAAGAAAAAACCCGCGACCCCAGCAGGCATTTGGCGCGAAATACGACGCGCCACCGACCCGGGCTTGGTCCTTGGTCGGACGGCGAGCTACCCATTACTCACCGTCCGCAAGCCCGCTCCGCCGCTGTGCCCTCTGCTATTCAGAGGGACACGCGTTGGAGCGTCCACCTGACAGGCTATTCGCATACGGGCAAAGAGACCCCTTAGGCACACAGTGCCTAAGAAAGAGTTTTTGCCCGCATCCCAGGGTGCACCGGCCCGCAAAACTGGTCTTCCCCCCGGACGTATCCGAGAGGGAACTCCAGTCCACGGGCGCACGTGGAGGTTTCCTGTCTTAGCACCCCAAGCTATTGCAGCCCTAGCGAATCTTCTGCACTTATTCGCCATGCCACATTCGATTCGTCAGTAGTTGTTGAATAACAAAGACATTCTGAAGCAATTACTATAAATATCCGACTTCGATTCGGGTAACGCCGATCGGAAACTTCATTCGGATCTTGGGTCGCTGAAGCATGTTCTAATCTGCTCGGCACAATTCCAGTTTTTCCAAATTTTTAAGACGGTACAAATTTTTATTAAAATGTTTTAGCTTTTGGTATCGTCTCTCAACGAAAGGAACCGAGGAAAATAAAAACAGCCAGATGATTTTATATATTATTATTACTACGCAGGCTTTACCGAAACTGCCAAATCTCAGCGAACCGGACGAACGATGCACCATACCAACATTATAAATATTTTGACTTTGGATGTGTCGCCCTATTGTGATCAATCATTACATCAGTACTACAGTAGCACCTTCCCGTCTGTCTGTTGTTGACAACCTGTATTCACCACAAACAATCATCTGGTAGCATTGTATATATTTTTACTTGACTCTAGAACCGCAAATAGCGAACCGTGAATAACAGCATAATATACATATATTTAGGTAGGCTATACAACGTGTAACGTTAATAGCGCAAAACCTCTCGTGGGGTAACTCAGCCCATGTTACTGAACAAACATTGTTGAACAAACATTGTATATAATTCATCACGCTACGACCATTAGGAGCTGAGCAGTGGGTGGGGTTGAAACCACGGGGAATAGTTACCTAGTCTTTTTTTTATCGTGGTAAAATCATCAAATGAGTCCTCCCACCCAGGGCAGGGCGGGAGGGACTGTTAGATTCGTACTGACTAAAATCCACGGTGTCCTTCAATAACCCTTTACGTTCCAGGGTCACGGTAATTGAATAAGTCCCACGACCCCGGCAGGCTTTGGCCCTCTAAAGGGGGCGGGCGACATTATGCTGAGACTCTTTGAGGCGCGCGTGGAACACAACGCGCCGTCGTCGTCGACTCGGGCATGGTCCATAGTCTTAGATATAATTATTTTAATGTTTTTCTTAAAATAATTAACAAGATGAGCGTGAGAACTGATTACAATATAATGTAATCTCTGTTTTTGTCGTTACATAATTCCATATGTTTTGTTTTTTCCTTCCATTGTTCTTTAACGAAAAAAAAAAAAAAATGTAGAAAACCAAAATTTGTTTTTATTAAATGTATACTGGTATACAACATCCAAATAATTTAAACTTATGAAATCTGACTAGTTGTTCACGGTATCATCCCTGTGTCTCTTGTTCGGTCGTGGCTTAATGTTATAAAGCTCATTTGCTTCCTCGATAAATGGACTACCTATCCGACACAAAAATATTGTTAGTACGAACCAGTCGTTCCTGAGATTAGCGCGTACAGACAAACAAACTCTTCAGCTTTATAATATAGATTGGAGGTCCGGTTCTGCCGTTGTAGGTCAATTAACTAATTAATAAAAACATTGAACATCAAACACAGGTTGTGCTCTGTTACAAGGTGACGAAACTGAAGTGGACTCAGCTTATATAATACATAAGTATCTAATCAAATTAACATAGACACACAAATGATTGATTCGAGTTTATTTAATTTTATACGATTAAACTTTCTGAGATTTGGTCTTAACCCCATATTGCTGGTCTAAATGTAAATAAGTACTTAGTATTTATTATGTGTATAACAGCTCCCAACACCTCATGAAAGATATCAAATAGGTCATATATTATTACGTATATGTTTTAAAATATAAGTGTTAAAGAACTAATATTTATTTTTATTTTTTTGTGTCTTTTGTTAGAAAACACATAGGTACCTACATAATTAAAGTAGTTTTAAAGTGATCAGCGAGAAATGAACGATTGCAATTTTAGTTCTAAACGTATTTTTCTCCATATCCAAATAATAATGTACTTATGTCGATGTCCCTAAATGTACAAAATACACGATAATTTAAAAGTTTGACGTCCCAAGTTTAAAAATAACTTTATAACTCTCATCTCATTCGGGGGTAAACCCGGGTTTTTACTTATATTCGTTACAAGCTTCACAACATCACATCAGCGGGGTTATTCTTAGATATTTGATTTTTGATGACTCAGTGTAAATAAAAATAATAATTTGTTTCTTGTTTTAATTACTTCGTTCAGCAATCAGACGGTTATCAAATAAACGGTTGGCATTTAAAAACCTGAAATTTATTTTATTTCTTTTAAGAATATTACTTATAATTTTATTGAATAATTATGAGAACTAACTTGCTAACAATGTAATATTTATTAAATCTATATGACTCACACAAATAAAATTCAAATAAAAACAGATTAGTGACTACTACTCATAAACACAGCTGGCAAATAATAAAGTTGAATAATAAAACAAAAACTAAATAAAAACAAGTATAAAAAATAAATTAGAAGGTCGTATCTTCCAAGAGTACGTTTTGTATCTCAGTATTTTTTTAAATGTTCTTAGTAACAGCTACAAAATCACAGACAATGAAATGTATGCTTACAAAGCCCTTGCGCACCTAAACATAATGCTATTTCAGTTAAAAATAAGAAAAAAAAAACAATTCAAATGGATTTTCCAAAAAAATAAAAAAAACCGTTCTAAAAATTACAATCCCCACTCCAAAACCAGCCCAATCGAGCCATACAGGTGGCAATTTATACTTAGCATTATTACAAGCAGAAAATAATGTGGAATAACCCCAAAGCTTGAATCGCCAATAACAAAAAAAGTAAATGATGTACGTTGCCGTTGGGATTTTAGTGCCATTGAGAGCCATCAAACGGAAGTTTTAACGTTTGTGAATGCACCCACGAAACAGACGAAATTCCTCATCATCAGCCTATATTCGTCCACTGGTGGACATAATATGCCTCTTCTAATATGCGCAACTAAGCCCTGTCTTGAGCTTTCCTCTTCCAATTCCTGCCGGCTGCCTTTCGCAGGTCGTTGCTCCAACCGCAGAAGAAATTCTTAGTGTGTGGCTAAGTTAAGTATTTACTGGCAATAAAAAAAAGTTTTTTTGTCCGGGCAGTTAGGCAGGAACATTTTTATCGAAACGAACTACAATTCGAAGACAGATAGGTCCGATAGGCAGTCGCTTCATGTAAAATACTGATATCCTGCTGCATCTGGTTCGAATGGAAGCTGACCCCAATATGTTGGGAAAAGGCTAGGCAGGTGATGAAAGTGCTTCATCAGAGGCCCTAGCATGAATTCTACGTATTACGACCTAGAGATTGAATGGAAAATAAAAATGCACCTCTGGTGTATGTACGAGAAACCAAAAAAAATAATTGCAACTTACGATACATAGGGTACAGAAAACCTATGAATATTGACCATTCATAATCAAAATCAAAGCATTTATTTCAAGTAGGCCAGTTACAGGTACTTTTGAATTGTAAAAAGACAAAAAAAAAAAAAAAAACAGTTCAAAAATAGTTATGGTGCTACAGTCATTACATAATTATCATCAATAGGTAATTATTTAATATTTTTTTTGTTTTTTTTTTAATATTTATTTAGGGTGTAATAAATATCTAACCTTGGCTAAAAATAGACCCTAAACAAATTTGATTACTTTGGAGCTAAAGTTCTTTGGAATAACAGTGTATACAAATAAATGACTTGCTAACTTGCAAATAACTTTTTATTCATTGCAAATCATGTAGACAACTTATCATGAAATAATTATAGGAGGTGATATAACAGTTTGTGTTTCATAGTTATTCATACTTAATGCCTGCCGGGGTCGCGGGACTAACGGGTAACCGTGGCCCCGGAATGAAAGGGAGTGGATTTTAGTGAGTACAAGTCTGACAGTGCCACCCATCCTGCCCTGGGCGGGAGAACTCATTTGAAAAAAAATACTTAATAACAAATGAAATACTTATATAGGTACTTACATAGTGTGAAATACGTAATCATTGCACTTGCAAGCGCGACGCGGCGTGAGATTCACTTCACCACCCGACCGCGGAACAAACGGTGGAAGGCGATGGAACTTATAAATACATAAGCATTTGGACATATTATATTCCTCGATAAATGGACTACAAAAAGATTTTTTTAATTAAAAGCAGGAGTTCAAGATATTAGCGCGTTCAACCGAACAAAATATTTTCAGCAAAGGTTTTTAGGAAAACTTCAACTGCGATTGGGTCTCGAACCTGCGTCTTCTGGATAAATTATGTACTCTAGACGCCTTTTTAATTAGACCATCGCAACACACTCTTTTGAAGCTGAAACATTAATTCCCTTGTTTGAACGTTTTACGGTAATATTATAAAATGACTAGCTGACCCCGCAAACGTTGTTTTGCCATATAAATTAAAAAAAAATAGATAGTAGCCGATTCTCAGACCTACTGATTACGCATATAAAATTTGGTAAAAAACGGTAGAGTCGTTTCGGAGGAGTAGGTACGGTAACTAACATTGTGACACGGAAATTTTATATATAAGAAGATTACCTACACATTGAGTATTTAATTGTTTAACTTATTAATTTATTAATAGGTTAAACAATTAAATTTTTGATTCACATTGCGTTATAATTATTTGCTTTGCACACACTTCTTTGTTTTTACTGCGTACGCAATCTTTGTTTAAATTTTCTTTACTTAATTGTTTGTTTCAATAAAATTAATTGATTATATACAATTTAATGTGAAATTAATTACATACTTACTAACAGTTATAGTTTGAATACAGTATTAGCTATAAAATAATTATTGTTTGGATGATTGATGACACCTATAAATGATTGAATAGAATAATTACTGGTACGTACGTATCGGAGAAAGATATAACAAGGTATTTGCAAAAGATGCTGAAAAATTTGTACCTCTATCAATCTTGGCCTTAATTAATTGACATTCTTCTAGGAGGACCTTAGGTATTGATTGAGGTTCTCCAGAAAGTTAGTGCAACAGTACAAATAGGGGTCATCAATCTTAATAGCAGTTCTCAATCAAAATCCTAGACTTTGACAATTGACACCTAATACTTATATAGAGTACAAAAACATCACCAAATCTTTCCAATTCCGTCGCCTTATGTCCTAACTTCTTAGTTACCTAAGACGAGGTCAAGGTCCCACTAACTCGTCAGTTTTCTATAACTAATTCACTAGGCAAGTAGGCATTGCAAACTGAGACACCTCTTGAATAGCAAGGTTTTTTAACTTCTTAATTAAAGTTGTAAAAGTTTCGTCACCACCAATTTGTTTGATGCTAATTATAGAATTATATTACCGTTATTGACGGAATTATTTGCATTTTTGCTAATGATAACCTTGAACGGAGTTATCAATAAAACATTTAAGTACCGATGTGATATTGATTGAAATTCTATCGAGGTTTTTGAATATCTCAGTAGATACGTGAATATCATAAAATTAGTCCTCAGGCTCTAGGTGGAGCAGAAGGGACTACTAGACTCGTACTGACTCATAAAGTTACTTTTACTGTTAGCCTGATAGCGATTCTATTGATCCGGACTATCCAACGTAAGCCTCTGATCCTTTGTCCAAGCCTTATAACTAATTTAATCAGACTGGTCATAATATTATTGGGATTCACTTCCGAAGTATAAATAGACCAGAAATCACATAAACTCAAGGTCTGATTCAGACCATGCAGTTTTATCCAGTCATGTGTAATCGGCAAATTCAGCATAACCCCAATTGATAAATCCCCACGTTTATTAAACCCCCCAACATAAAAAATTGCCGATCACTATCATCTCAACATGACAAACTGCCGATCGGCATAATCATTTGCATATTTGATTACAACAAATCACTTCTCTCTTCGACATTCATTCTTGTGGCTGGCGCGGTTAGATTTCCCAACGTTTGCGTCTCTGGTTGCAAACTTTAATAAAAATCGTGTGGTTTCCCATCATTAGCGTAATCATGTGTATAGACAATAGCTCGGTTATTGAATACAGTATCAGTTACGGCTGTTATGTTTGTGTCTCCTTCGTAAAAGCGTTTTCTAGGAGTACTGGTGACAGCAGATAGACTATTAACTGTCTTCTTAGTACTGTGTTTATACCTTATACCTCGGTCCTGTGCCTATAGGACAGACATGTCATTTTTTACAGTAGGCTTATCGGTTCGATAATCAATAATCGTCTTTGATTTTGGCCTTACGTTGTAAGACTACCTCGTTAGTATATTGGTAGTAAGCACGATTGCTAGGCAAGAAATGCCATGTTTTATTTCCGGGTTGGATAATGTTTTATTAAATTTTCCATCAGAGATTTTTAAAAACCAGTCTGGAGTTAGGAGTTTATCCCGATTAAGCAAAGCAATAGAATCGCTTCCTTACTTGAAACATCGTCGTTGCTTGAAACATACATCTAGCAAAATGTGTGTCACCTCTGCGCAATTTTTTTGGAAAAAATAACTAATTACGAAGTTACACAATTTTAACACTTTCATCTGATAACTTTAATTTTTTGAAATATGTGCTCCCGTCCTTAGGTGGAGTGGAAGAAACTGTCTGAATCTTACTGACTAAACCCACCCTGTTCCTTTTATTCCTCTTTACATTCCAGCGGTATCCTCCGTAGACAATTCCGTAATATTTGAACTTGACTTTGACTTTCAAATTCTAACTCCAAGAAGTTTTCCGAAGCTTTTATGGCAGGATACCTATGCAAGTGCGACTTGTCAATGTCCAACAATAGACTTCTTATTTAAATAATAAACTCATGTGTATGCACTCACCATCTTCTTAATGACTGTTCAAGCGCCTGTACTGAATCGGGAACGACTATTTATTTGCTTTTGTGATTGTACCGCATTGTAATTAGAGTTGTTCTGTTAGCAACTTGTGATTGGATGGAGTATTTTCGGTTTCAGTATCTTTTTTTAAAGGACCGTTTTTTACCCACTGCTGGGCAAAGGCTTCCACCATATCCTTCCAAGTGCTCTATTCTCGTGCCACTTCTGACCAGCCATAAAGGCTCGTCTAGATGTTCCTACCACCTCTTTATGGGCCGAACTCTGCTTCTTACGAAATGTTATATTTAAAGACTCCCGCGAATTCTTCTGCGAGCTTTTCTGCTGCGTTATCTCGAACCAGCATTTGCAACGAACGTCTGAATTCAAAATTCTTACCTTCGTTGACAAGGCGAGGCAGCGGGGTGGATGAATCCAACCCTTATTGCAGTGGTAGGCTGGTACGTGACCACCTGCATCCTGTCGGAGTCCGACACCAAACAGTAAGTTTTTACTAAGTTACGGCAGTGCCCCACCAACGTGTCCCCACGTTGTCGTCGTGGTTGGGCTTGCGTGTCTCAATGATCTCTGGGCCCTTGCCGGTAGAGGCACTCGTGCACTCATGCCGGACAGGCTCAGAGGGAGAGACCAGACTAAGAGGGACACACCGGGGAAAAGCGCGCCGCCTGGAGGATCGAGCAGTCAGCTCGAGCTTTCAGGCGGCGCGGGCCCAGTCGTCTGAGATTGGGTCAGGGGCGGGAAATGTTCACTTCCGGTACGCGTCTAGTCTATAGACGTAACCGTGAAGTGAACCGGGGAGGGAAATTCGGGGATAGGTATAGAGGAACTCACCTCTTTAAAAAAGTGAAAAATCATCATGAATAAAAAGGTTTTTGAAAATGCTACCCAGGCGGGTCCCAGCTGCTCCGCAGCTGGGGAATCCCGCACCGGATCCGCCCGGTCAGCCCCACCGTACTCTGGGGGGGGCAACAAACACCATTTTTATCCGATATTTGCTCCGGCAGTCGCCGTACAGAGCCAGGGAGGCTCACGTGCCCGTGGGGAGGAGTCACTGGACTTGTCCAGTACGTCCGACTCACCGGCACCAAACATCGAGCGGGCACAGAGTGCCGCTCCGAGTGGGGGGACGGCGCTGACGTCCGGGTCGGAGTCCGACTCGGCATCAGAAGCCGTGAGCTTCCGGAGCATAGCCTCTGGAAGCGTAGCGAGGAGCGACGAGGGGGGCGCAAACAGGAGGTCTGAGTTCCTGAAGCGCCCCCGGGAGGACATCTCGTCGTCAGAGGAAGGGCTTGTCTCGGCCCGTAAGATCCCCACGAGCGTGCGGGGTAAAGGCCGAGGCAAGACCTCGGGAAGGGGGCCCTCTTCTGGAGAGCCCAACACCGGTCTGGCCTCGAACGAGGCCAAACTGGCAGAGGCTGTGGCAGCCGCCATCCGCACAGTCGCCCTGAAGCGGAAACAAAGTACCAAGGAGGGTGCGATCGGAAAAGCCACAGACTTAATCATGGCGGCCGCGCGGATTCACGGCGGGGCTCCGGCTGCAAGGGACGATATGTCCGAACTGCGGTCGGAGGTCACCCGTTTGACTGCCGCCATGACGGATCTCCAGAAGGAGAACGCCGCCCTCAGGTCAGACCTGGCTAGCCTTCGGGCGGCTGGCGGTCGGAAGGCGCCGACGGGGGGTAAGGAGAAAGGCCGGCCCGCACCAGAGGAGAATGCAGTGCTGACTCTGGTGCGGCAGGAGCTGGCGGCATTTAACCAGCGGTTCTCCGTATTGGAGAGCCGCGTGCTGAGACCCCCGCTGGCGGCGTCCTCGTACGCGGCGGTGGCCGCGTCGAAGCCGCCCCCAACCAAGGCATCCCCGGCGAAGACGGCTGCGGCGAAGACGGCCCCTTCAAAGACGGCCTCGGCAAAGCCTAGCCAGGCGACGCCGGGTCCGTCCAAGCCGACCTCGACCCCGACACCTGCGGGGCCGGCACGGTCGGCTTCTAAAAAGAAGGGCGCCCAGGCCCAGCCCAACCCAGCCCAGCCTCCTCCTAAAACTCCTCCAGCCGGCGCCGATTGGCAAGTGGCTGGAGAGAAGAGGAAGGCTGCCAGTGCGGCCAGGTCTAAGAGAAGGAGGGAGAGACGGCAGCGGCGCAAAGAGCGCGACGTTGCGGCGCGACTACGCGCCCCGAAGACCGCGGCTGTGGTGATCACACTGCAGCCGGACGCGGTCAAGAGGGGCGTGTCGTACCGCGACGTGCTTGGCAAGGCGCGGGAGGCGGTGAACCTCGCGGAGCTCGGCATCGCCGGGGGCCTCCGACTACGGGTCACCGCAACGGGGGCTCGGATGCTGGAGCTCCCGGGCGCGGCCAGCGGCCCTACCGCTGACGCTCTAGCCGAACGGCTTAGGGCGTCCTTAAACGCGGAGGAGGCCCGAGTGTCCAGACCCACCAAGCGCGCAGACGTGCGCATATTGGGTCTGGACGACTCCGTGACGGCGGAGGACGTGGCGGCTGCCGTTGCCAGGACTGGGGGGTGCCCTACCGATCAGGTGAGGGTGGGCGCTCTCCGTCCTGGCTTCGCGGGGTTGCAAACCGTTACGGTTAGCTGCCCCGTGTCGGCGGCCAAAAAGCTGCAGGAGGGCCGAAGGCTCCTGGTTGGTTGGGTGTCGGCCCAGGTGAAGGTCCTGGAGCCCAGACCCCTGAGGTGCTTCCGTTGCCAAGTGGGCAACCACGCGGCGTGCGTGTGCACCTCGGAGGTAGACCGCAGCGATAGGTGCTTCCGCTGCGGCCAGCCCGGTCACAAGGCCGGCTCGTGCAACGCCCCGCCGCACTGCTTCGCATGTGCGGCGGCTGGCAAGCCGGCCGATCACCGGGCTGGGGGCAGGTCCTGTGCCCCACCCACCAAGGCCAGGAGCAGAGGTAGGCCCTCTGCCGCCGCCGTCACCGCCACTCCCGCCGCCGCTGCCGCCGCTCCCGCTGCCGCCGCCGCCGCCGTGGCCGTACCCCCGCGAGGGGCCCTGGAGGAGGCTGCAATGGATTCCAATTAATGGCCCCATTGCGCTTCCTCCAGGCGAACATCAACCACTGCGCCGCTGCTCAGGATCTTTTGCTCCAGAGCATGGCGCAGTGGTTGATCAACGTCGCCGTGGTCGCCGAGCCGTACTTTGTCCTGCCCAGGAATGACTGGGTAGCGGACCTGGACGGCTCGGTGACCCTAATTTCGTCGGCCGCCGCCGGTACCCCGCCCCTCGATCGTGTCGAGAGAGGGCACGGGATTGTCGCAGCCCGGTTCGGGGAGATCGCCGTGGTAGGCGTTTACTTCTCCCCGAACCGATCTATCGCCGAGTTCCAAGACTCCCTAGAGGAGCTGGGAGACGTCGTCGTCGCCCTCGGTTCCCTCCCCGCGCTCGTCCTGGGGGACTTCAATGCCAAAAGTCCGGCTTGGGGTTCCCGGAGCACGGACTATTCGCGGGGCAGGAGGCTCGAGCGCTGGGCCCGTGCGCATGGCCTGGTGATCGAGAACCGGGGTTCCGTCCCCACGTGCGTGCGGTACACGGGCGAGTCGGTGGTGGACCTTACGTTCGCCACCCCCGGCCTGTCACCGCGCGTCACTGGCTGGCGCGTTGTGGAGGAGGTGGAGACCTATTCCGACCACCGGTATATCCGGTTCGACGTCTCCACCCAGACCTCAGACGCGCCGGTCTCAAGTGGACGGAACCTAAGTGGTCCGCGATGGGCGCTGAAGCAGCTGGACCGGGAGCTATTCCTGGAAGCCTCGATCGTGCAGGCCTGGGTGTCACCACCGGACAGGCCTGCCGACATAGACGACGAGGCTGAGTGGTTCCGGGAGGCCATGTCGGAGATCTGTGACGTGGCCATGCCCCGGGTCCGGCAAGGACGCGCCCGGCGTCAGCTGTACTGGTGGACAAGCGAGTTGGCAGCGCTGCGCGAAGCGTGCGTTGCCGCGCGCCGCCGGTACACCAGATTCCGCAGGCGCCGCACCCGACCTCCGGATGCGGCGGCTGTAGAGGCGGAGCTGTACGAGGGCTACAGGGCAGCGAAGACCGCCCTCCGCGACGCGATCTGGCGGGCCAAGGAATTGGCCCGCGAGGAGATGCTGGGGACTCTGGACGGGGACCCTTGGGGCCGCCCCTACAAGTGGGTGCGAGATAAGCTCCGCCCCTGGGCTCCCCCATTGACGCAGAGTCTCCGGCCTCAGTTCGTGGAGGACGTGGTGAGCGCCCTGTTCCCTTCGCGAGGGGAGGAGTATGCTCCCCCGCCCATGGCTCCGTCTCCGACGGAATCTGAGGAGGAAGCTGACGCAAACGCGGACCACAGCGACGACGACGTCTACGACGCTCCAGAGGTGACCGAGGTAGACCTGAGAGTGGCGGTACAACGGCTCAAAGCCAAAAATACCGCCCCAGGACCCGACGGCCAGCCAGGAAAAGCCTGGGTCCTGGCCTTCGGGACTCTCGGGCCTCGACTGGGGGGGCTCTTAAGCGCGTGCCTGGAGAGGGGCCGGTTCCCGCTTCGTTGGAAGACGGGGAAACTGGTCCTCATCCAGAAGCCCGGGCGCCCTGCGGACTCTCCGTCCGCATTCCGGCCCATCGTGCTGCTCGACGAGGTGGGCAAGCTCTTTGAGAGAGTAATTGCAGACCGCCTCGTCGGGCACCTGAATCGGGTGGGCCCGGACCTGTCGGAGAGCCAGTTTGGCTTCCGCAGGGGGCGCTCGACGGTGGACGCCATCATGCGCTTGAGAGCCCTCACGACGGGGGATGCAGTGGCCCGGGGCAGGGTCGTCTTGGCGGTGTCTCTGGACATCACCAATGCCTTCAACACCCTGCCCTGGAGTTGCATCAGGGAGGCACTCCGGTATCACCGGGTGCCGACCTACCTCCGTCGAATAGTCGAGGACTACCTGACGGACAGAGCCGTCATCTACCCCGGTCACCGGGGAGAGTGGAACCGGCGAGAGATGTCGTGCGGTGTTCCACAGGGTTCGGTCCTGGGACCGCCCCTGTGGAACATCGGATACGACTGGGTGCTGCGCAGCGACCTCCCTGACGGCGTCAGCGTAATTTGTTACGCTGACGACACGCTCGTCCTGGCACAGGGAGAGTCGCACCAGGCGGCGGCCGACGTGGCGACGGAAGCGGTCGCGACAGTCGTCGACAGGATCCGGCGGTTGGGACTCGACGTGGCGCTGCACAAGACGGAGGCCATGTGTTTTTATGGCCGCCGTAACGCGCCACAGTCGAGTTACAGCATTACGGTGGAAGGAGTTCCTATCGGCGTCGAGAGGACGATGAAGTACCTGGGACTCGTCCTCGACAGCCGGTGGAACTTCAGGGAGCATTTCCTGAGTTTGGCCCCAAAGCTGAACCGTGCAGCGGGCGCCCTCAGGCGACTCCTGCCCAATCTCAGCGGGCCAAACGCTTCCTGCCGTAGGCTGTACGCCGGCGTCGTGCGGTCCATGGCCCTCTACGGGGCCCCTGTGTGGGCCCTGAGCATCCGGACGCGACCACAGAAGCTGGTCGCATGCCAGAGGGTCATGGCTATCCGGATGATCCGGGGATACCGCACGATTGCCGGCGAATCGGCCAACCTCCTTGCCGGATTGCTGCCCTGGGATCTGGAGGCGACTGCCCTCCAGCGCGTCTATGAGTGGCGCGTGGAGGCGCAGCGCCGGGGCGTGACCCCGCTGCCTCGTGAAGTCGAGGCGCGGCGGGAAGAGCTCCGGCGCGATCTCAGGGCAGTATGGAAGGAACGACTGTCGCGACCGAAGGCCGGGCACGCCGCAATTGCGGCGGTAAGACCCCTCTTTGAGGAGTGGCTGGAGAGAAGTCATGGCGTCCTGACCTACCGCTTGACGCAGGTCCTCACCGGACACGGAAGTTTCGGGAGGTACCTGTGTCTGATGCGAAAGGAGGAGACGCCTGGGTGTCACCACTGCGAAGATCGCCCGGAGGACACGGTGGAGCATACGGTGCAAGACTGCCCAGCTTGGGCGGAGCACCGACGTGTCCTCACGGCTGCGATAGGCGGAGACCTCTCGCGCCCAGCATTGGTCGCGGCCATGCTGCGGGGCGAGACGGAGTGGGAAGCGGTCGCCTCCTTCTGCGAGGCAGTAATGCTCGTGAAGGAGGAGGCGGGCCGCGAGCGAGAGAGGACAGAGTCCTCCCTCCGCCCCATCCGCGGTAGTAGACGCCCACGGCGACGGACGTCGCTAGATGATCTCCGGCCACCGTAGGCGCGGGCATGCGGGCAGCGAGTAAAGGGCAACTCGCTGCCCGACCAAGGACCATGCCCGGGTCGACGGCGCGTTGTGTCCCACGCGCGCCTCAAAGAGCGTCAGCATAATGACGGGGCCCCCCTCTCAGAGGGCCAAAGCCTGCCGGGGTCGCGGGATTATTTCCTTACCGTGACCCTGGAACAGAAAGGGCTATTGAAGGACACCGTGGATTTTAGTCAGTAGAAGTCTGACAGTCCCTCCCGCCCTGCCCGGGGTTGGAGGACTCATTTGATGATTTTACCACGCTAAAAAAAAAAAAAAAAAGTTACGGCAGTGCGCAGGAGTTCCAATTATCGTAGGTCTCATCTTTGCCTCTGTGCTAGATTGAGGCCAAGAAGTGCAAACCCATTTTAATAAGGATCATAGTCCAACAAGAAAATAACTCTATTGAAATGTAGAGTAAGCCGTGACTTATGACCGAAGCTTAAGTTCTTTACATCTTTAGTTGTAATTAAGTAATTATTGTAATAGCACCGGCCCCTTCCGTTCATACCCACTGACTGTTTGCTTGGCATTGTTTTACATAATTCAACCAGTGCATAATTATTTAAATAGGACTTTAGTGACTAGACAAGTGACTATCGCTTTTCAAGTGTAACATATTTATGTGGAATAGAATAGATGCCACGAATATTCGGTATTCGGCCGGATATTATAATTCTCAATATTATATTACCGAATACTAAAAATAAAACAAATTTCTACATTGACTCAACAGGTTTGACAAAAGCTTTTCGAAATCTTATATCACTGTGTTATTTTATTTTTTTATCGCCAATAAGATTTTATTTGGTACCTAGATCAAATAAATTCTTGGATTATATGGTCTTTCGCCCGATTAGAGCCTGTTAACACATTAATAAAATGCAGATTTTGCAGATAGTATTCAACTAAATCCAAAAGTTACATCCTTTTTAGATAATTTTATAATAATAATAATAATAATATTCCACAACTCTCACACAACGCCATCTAGTCCCAAGCTAAGCAGAGCTTGTGTTATGGGTACTAGACAACTGATAAACATAGGTACATATATATTTCTAAATACATACATATTATAGATAATTACACCCAGACACAGAACAAATTTAATGATCGTGCTCATCACACAAACATTTGTCCTGGGTGGGAATCGAACCCACGACCTCCGGCATAGCAGTCAGGATCACTAACCACTAGACCAACAGGCCAGTCAATTTTCTGGAATCAATACTAAAACGCAACATTTCGTTAGGTATCTTCGGCGCGATTCTCACGGAGATCTTAGATTTTTTCGGATAGTCATCTAACTAAAGAATTAGGAACAAAGTTTCTTAGTAAAGTACCTATACTTAGCTGAACACATAGAAGACATATGAAAAAATAAAGATTGAGAAGACCCCTGTAACCATGATATCAATATTCAGCAATTCTGACACAAGAAATAAGAAAAAAATTCAGAAGAATTCAGCCCCCGAAATAATGTAAATTAACCGGTGGAAGTACTGCCACTGATGCAAAGCTGATGTTTATAAAAGAGAACGAATAAATATAAGAGGCATTCGGTCGTACTGTACGAAGAACGGCGTGTCAACATGTCACTGTTTTCACAACAGATCCAATGACTGCCGATTGTGAGAAAATCGACTGCAGTTTTTGGACAGGTGAATGCGTAGAGTGTACTGATAAACTAACACGTTAAGTAAATGTAAGGTGAAGCTCTTTCTAAACATCAAGAACTATTATGAACTTAACTTTTAAGAATATGGGACATATTTTTACCACTCTTTTTACTAGTGATGTGAATGAAAGTGATGAGTTATAGAAAGGTGAGGCGCATAATTACTCGTAACCGACTTGCGGGTATGTGTAAATCTATATTGTGGATGAAGTGAAAGGTCTTCTTCAATAATAATTGGGATCCCGGGACCGTCTAACAGATGGTCCCGACCTAACCCGAGATAACCCGTCCGTGACCCTGGAACGCTAAAGGCAATTGATTGATTTTAAGTCAGTAAGAGTCTGACAGTCCGAGGAGCTCGTGGCTAAATAATTACAGCCGCACAGGCCGAACTTCCGGGTTAAGCCGTGCTTGCCGAGGTTGGTCTGTGGATGGGTGACCATCTGTCATAGCGAGTTTCCTCCGTGCCTCGGAAAGCACGTAAAGCCGTTGGTACCGCCTGTCATTTGTAGATCTTTGACAGTCGTTACTGTTAGTCAGAAGCTGTAAAGTCTGACAACCAGTCTTACCATGGGGTATGGTATTGCCCGGTTACTGGGTTGTGGAGGTCCGATAGGCAATCGATCCATGTAAAATACTGATATCCAGCTGCAACTGGTTCGTTTGGAAGCCGACCCCAATAAAGTTGGGATAAGGCTAGGCAGATGACAAAGAGTCTGACAGTACGTTCCGCTCCACCCTGCTATGCTTAGTGCAGCGTGAGCGGAGGACGTTATTGTCGCTTTCTGTAGCTTAGGAAGCAAACTATGGCCCCAGGGTGAAACTACGGCCTCACGCCACGCTGTCACAAGACTGTGTTTATACACACAGCAGGGTGGCAGGGTTCAATTGATTGATGATTTTAACACCCAAAACAAAATAGGTAACTACCTAATTGTACTAACCAATTTTGTCGTTTTATAAACTTGTATACTACTATAAACAATAAACAGAAATGACACTTATTACGTAAGTGTCTGAGTAAATATTACCTGGCACATAAGTTACCAGCGTCATTGGAAAATACGTGTAAGTAATCCGATCGTTTGTATTTCATATTAGATACCTGCATGTCACTGTCAACTTAAACACCTGTTATTGCAACTTGCATGGAAATAAACAGAAATATGATTATCCTACTTATCATCGTGAGATATGCAACTACAATAAAATAAAATTGGCCGAATGGTTGATGATGTTGATATACCATCTAGCGCATTTGATGCGGTGATTACTGGGAGCTTCGATATGCTACCCTTTCGTATTCTCTCAAGTGACGAGCATATCCAACTTTGCCCAAGCAAAAAGAAAATATGGAATCTCTTCTCTATTCCCATAATCACAAACCACTTTATTGTTTAAAGTCGGCCATAGGAATTTTCACAAGGGAGCAAAATGCCAAGAGTGAAAACGATAATGATGTATGAAGTGAGTCTCTATTGTGCGGTGATAGGCATTGTTATTCATGATGGTCTCGTGGTATTTTTAGCAACAGTTGAGTCTGATGCTCTTGGTTATAACTCTGGGCTGGACAGAGAATTAGTGCCGTTAGTAGCCTTTTGTGTGTCCAGTGCAAGCTTCTTTAACTGCGCCCTGGTCTGGCCATTTGTGGTTCTGGTCTGGCCATTTCTACGCCCTGATCTGGGCACCGTTCGCACACTCCTATTACTGCAACTCCTCGGCACTGCAAAGAAGAGCAACGTATTACTGGATTTTGAGATTACACAATGTTACCTACTTAAATATTGGGTTCGGGGGACTGTATTATCAGGTAACCCGGAAGCCTATTTCCAAAGCCACTATTTCAGACTATTTCAGTCACGAGTCAGACTATAATCGATGAGCTTTTGTTTGTGCATATTTCTCAACAATACCTAATCTATCTCAGTAAAAAACTTGACTCAAATAGATTAGCTTTTGTTTTGATATTTTCAAAGAAAATGCACGGACGAAGTCTAGTTCTCTATATAATTCATATCACTCGAATAGCTAAACTTTTGGCGTGTTATTTTTAAACATTACGTACGAACAAAACCTTGTCGAGTAGAGGCTCACTAGCTACCTATATGAGTAAATTTAGCTCGGAATTTAACTTTTCTTAAATTTTATAGTACTTGAATATCGTAAATACGACTGTGAGCACCCCGACTCGGACAGGTTAGGTTAGAAGGGCTCCGTCGACGTTTTCTGACATTTTACTTAGTTTAGTGAAATGACATGATCTCTGACTTTATATTAGTATTTTTTGTCATAATTATCACTAGATACTTTTCTTGATACGTCCGTGCATTTTCTTTGAAAATATCAAAACAAAAGCTAATCTATTTGAGTCAAGTTGTTTACTGAGATAGATTGGGTATTGTTGAGAAATATGCACAAACAAAACCTCATCGATTAGAGTCCGACTCGTGACTGAAATAGTATAGGCTTTGGAAATACGCAACCCGGAACGTAAAAGGCTATTGAAGGACACCGTAGATTTTAGTCAGTACAAGTTTGACTGTCCCTCCCGTCCTGCCCTGGGTGGGAGGACTTTTTCTTGTCGGCTCGATGACAATCTATATTGACTCGGCCCAGAATTGGGCCACGAGTTACAGGACTCATTTGATGACATTATACCACGTTAAAAAAACCTGCTTAAATGCTGAGCATTGTGAGTCTTCAGTGAGAATTAAAAACAGAATTGAAAATGGTAAATAGCTAAATTCTTGCGTAAATTATATTACCTATAAGATAATCTCAGCCTTTTATCGCCATGCGCCATTTTTATTCATGACAGATGCATCTGTTTCATCACAAGCACTTCCAGTTCGTCACTCACGAGATAAAACGTCTCTGCTTATTAAATATCTTTTAAAGATACATATCGCAGAACCTCGGAACTCAAAGGTCGTTGTTTTTATTTCAATTATTATATGTAATGATACATCTATTTACAATATAATGGTATTCACGTTAAGAACAGGATATTTATTCGCAAATCTATTGTTTTTTTTTCACTTCCCTGGAAAAGTCCTTCAAGATTGTACTTTAGAATGTAAGGTTTTTTCAGGAAGTGGTTTTAGCACAGAAGTTTTGTCATAAACAATTACCAGTTAGTTTTCGTAAGCTCGTCATCATTTATTCTGTATATTGTTACTGAGACAGTATATTTATTCATCACAATCCATCTGAGAGACTATCTAGTTTCCAGAAACCAGCTAACTACTAAACCGTAGCGTCAACAATTTAGTACTGAGTTGGTTTGTGTTTGATAAAACTAGTTTTCAGACATTCCGGCTTCATCTACCTAGTAAAGACTGTCAAATATCTACAAATAGCAGCTCGGGAGCAACTGCGACGGCTTAACAATCTTTCCTTTGTCAACATAGGGTTTAAACCTAGAAGCTGTTGTTAGATAAATGGTTAAATAAAGTAGTTGAGTGTGACAAGGACAAGGTTGATAGATTACATATTTACGACTAACAAAATAATATCTTGTTTTGACCCTGTAAGTAAATATTGTCAAGACAGAATAAAGATTTGTGTGCACAGTATAGATATACATAATACACATGCTTTCGTGATAAAAATCAGTAACAAGTAGGTTATATGGGCTGGTCATATCTATTATAATCATGTCATGCATACCGAAGGAGCTATGGGTTAAAATAGCCACACAATGATCCCCTAACGACAAGGCGGCAGGCCTGGGAAGAGATGATAGGATAAACTTGACTCTAACTTTCGCAAATATCACCTATGGATAGGATTAAGTGGAAGGAAGGAAGGCAAGTCTTTGCACCAAGTGATTACCAAAAAATTGGTTCTTTTTTCGGGAGTGTCCAAATGAATGAACAGGGCAAAGTCTTCTAATAAAAGCCACAATTTTGTATAGTTGCTCGAACTTGCATTATTTTCCTGTACAACATGACATTGTGACGCTAATGTTTGTCTTTGTAGCGGAAGTAATTTTCAAATACACTCTGTATGCTGGTAAACCGTTTGCTTACAATAGTTGTCTAATAAGTAGTGCAATTTGGTTGATTATTCGACTCAGTTCGTCACAGGTGTGAATAAAGAATTGTTCTTTGTTATCAATGAATATACTATGTTAAGTAGGTGTACCTACTCTGAGCTAACAATGGTTACTATGGTGGTAGGTCAGGAAAGTATTAAACACCATTGTTATAAAAATAAATGATGCTTATATCGGCTTTAACATTGGAGGGTTTCTTAAAAACGGGATTTCTCTTCTGGACTACAACCAATTCAAGCCATGAACAAACCGCACCGAAACCGAATACAAGCCACACATGCGGGCAGCGAGTAAAGGGCAACTCGCTGCCCGACCATGGACCATGCCCATTGCCCGGGTCGACGGCGCGTTGTGTCCCACGCGCGCCTCAAAGAGCGTCATCATAATGACGGGGCCCCCCTCTCAGAGGGCCAAAGCCTGGCGGGGTCGCGGGATTATTTCCTTACCGTGACCCCGGAACATAACAGGCTACTGAAGGACACCGATTTTAGTCAGTAGAAGTCTGACAGTCCCTCCCGCCCTGCCCGGGGCTGGAGGACTCATTTGATGATTTTGCCACGTAAAAAAAAAACAAAAAAAAGAGGATCGTCTACCGAGCGCTCGTCCGTACTAAAAGAGAAAACGTTTTCCTACCCCTAAATGTTATCTATGTGATAAGCTATCTCAATGATTTTTAGAATGCTTCTGACACAGTAAAAAACTAGGTATAAAGGTTTTCTTTTTTTTTCAAAAGTAACTCTCAGGCGCCTGTAACTTTCAAAATATTATAAATTTTGAAAAAAAGAAAACCTATAAACCTAGTTTTTTACTGTGTAAGAAGCATTCTAAAAAATCATTGAGATAGGATAACATTTATGGGTAGTAGTATGGACGAGCGCTCGGTAGACGATCCTCTTAAGTCGTAGCTATATAAAATTATATTTTTATACGCAATAACGCCTGCGTCGCGTTCAAAAAACAAGGGAAATTCAGCTTTGTGAGTAGTGGTTGCGATGGCCTAATTGGTTAAGGCGTCTGGAGTACCTATCCAGAAAAAGCAGGTTCGAACCCTGCTCGCAGCTGAATTTTTCGCTACTTAAAAATATCTTTGCGTAGCTATATAATTTAAATGCTTGCCGGAGTTACTTACTGTCTAACGCGTGACCCTGGGACGTAAAGGGCAATTGAAAGAACAGTGCGGATTTTAGTGAAAACAAGTCTGACAGGACAGGAGGACTAATTTTTAATGATTTAACCTTGTACACTATTTTTTTAGTTTAATACTAGCTGACCCGTGCCCACTTCGTTGGGCAGTATTTCGGCTAATATGTATGATATCTTTATAATTTATAGCCTATAGCACTCACGGATAATGTAGCTTTCTACCAGTGAAACAATTTTTAAAATCGGTTCATTACTTCCGGAGATTACCCCCTACATACAAACTTACAAACAAATGTTACCTCTTTATAATATTAGTATAGATAGTCATATATAACCGTCGTACAGTCATAAAAATAGATAATTACGAATGAATCACGAAGCCTATTAATATTAATAAATACAAATTATACATGCATATAATAATCAATAACAAGTAAATAGTCTATCTAGACCAAGATTCTCATTTTTGTATTGACCATAATATTTCGTAGATGAATTATTATTATGTTTCAAGCACGCGTGGAGAAAACAATGGATACAGTCACGCACGTGAGTCGTGAGTATTTAGAAATAATGCTAAATATAAAAACTACAGGAATAATACCCATAGCTCCGTACCAAGGACGACGACTGAGCCTGAAGTCCCGGATTCAATTCCCAAGGCAAGCAAATGTGTAAAGTGTAAATGGGATTTTTCAAGGATTTTCATTAGCAGCCACATTGCCGAAATTTGAGCCCAGTTGATCATCCCTGACAGGATCCAAGGCATGGCTAGCAGTAGGTGTACTGTACCAACCTTTCCTAACACTACGTGTATCACAAACGTGATGTTATTTTATACCTATTGTGTTCTTGACTGTACTGGCTACCGATTATCGTTTACAAAACACGACGCTGATTTCGCATTTATAAACAAGTGCGTTGACAAATTCTTTAATTTTTTCCTCAAAGGTTTGAGTTCATTACCATAGCTGTGGTTTGTTGAATAGAAAATGGGCTATTTAAGTTACTATTTTAGAATATAACACGGGAAACACATTTGTTTCATTTACATAACGCACTACCGGTTGATAAACTTGTTCTAATAAAAATATATTTGATGGAGTTGTCTCCTGGTTTTCATCAAGTTCCTGTGTCATAGTATTGTACATAGCTAAGGGGCAACACTAGTGGTTGTGGTACAACCCTAGCATAAGGCATGCATTGGTAACATGGCGGCCGACAGACATTGTACTCGTGTAACGATTTCACAATTATATTTCTACTTTTACAAGTGAGTTTTATTGTTGAACCACAAGTAAAACATGGTGGCAGCGGTGTAAAAAAGAACCACAATATGGATATGGAAAAACTCGCCGAAATAGTGCGCCAACAGGGCGATATAATAAAAGCGCTCCAGGAACAGCAAACTCGCAATATAACCGTGCCGTGGCCTACTCCTATGAATGTGCACAATGATCCGGAGCAGTCCTTCAAAACGTTTATTGCATCATGGAATAATTACTGCAGGGCGTCACAAATCGACCTATGGCCACCCGAACAAACGTCGAGAAAAATAAGTATACTGCTAAGCGCCATTGGCGAAGACGCTTTGAAAAAGTATAATAACTTTGGGCTCGACCTAAACAAGCTAGAAGGAAATTATGATGAAATCATAGCAATGATATCGACTAAAATGATTCCTCAAAAAAATGTAATCTACAATAGATATATCTTCAACTCAAAAAACCAACTTGCAGGCGAGGCATTCGAAACTTTTTATTCTGACCTGATGAAGCTAATCGAAGATTGTGAGTATAAAGAATGGAGAGATGACATGCTACGAGACAGAATAGTACTCGGAATTCAAGATGTAAAGGTCAGAAGGGAACTTCTCAGAAAAGAAAAATTAACCCTCCTAGAAGCTGTTAATATTTGTAGAGCTGCGGAAATAACAAACAAACAAATGCAGACGTTAACCAGCACATCAGAAACAGTAAAGAAAATTGAGAACAAACCAAAAGAGAAAAGAAAGTGTAAATTCTGCGATGGTATACATGAGTTTATTAAAGGAAAGTGTCCGGCTTATGGAAAAATATGTGAATTTTGCAAAGGAAAAAATCATAACGCTAAAGCATGTAAGAAAAAACTGAACAGTAAAATTAAGAATATTGAATCAAAAGTGGACCACAACAGCGATGGATCGTCTGAAGGAGATGAAGAATACAATCTGGTCATAAACAAACTCTCTCAGAAAGACCACTCCGACAGTGAAAATGGAGCTGAGTGCACTATAAAATATAAAATGTTTAAAATATGGCAAAATATTAAATGTCTCATAGATACAGGGGCTGATGAGTGTCTTGTAGGTTTGGATAATCTAATAAATATGTACGACTCCAACCATGTCAATCAGAAACTAAAGCCATCTAACAAAAATTTGTATGACTTCGGTGGGCATAAAATAACTATAGAGGGAGAATTTGATATAAAACTAAAACACAAAAATTCAACACACAATGTGACTTTCCAGGTAGTTCAGACAAACCACAAACCCCTATTATCTTACAAAATATCAAAACAAATGGGTCTTATAAAAATTTGTAAAAAACTTGTAAACTCCAATGTTGACACTGACACTCAAAATATTATCAATAAATATGACTCAGTTTTTCAAGGACTAGGCAAGTTTTCAGGTGAAATAAATTTAGAAATTGACACTGAAGTTAAACCTATAATTCAAAAAGCTAGAAGAGTTCCTCTAGCTCTCCGGGAGCCCTTGAAAGAAGAACTACACAGACTGGAACAACAAGGAATAATACAAAAGGAAGAAAATCACACAGATTGGGTAAGCAACATATTAATTGTTCAAAAAAATACGAATTTTAGGATTTGCCTCGATCCCATACCTCTAAATAGAGCTATCAAAAGGCCTAACTACCAATTTACTACTATGGATGAAGTATTACCGGAGTTAGGTAAGGCCAAGATATTTTCTACTTTTGATGTAAAAAAAGGGTTCTGGCATGTACAACTATCTGAGGAAAGCAGTAAACTCACAACTTTCTGGACTCCATTTGGTAAATATCGTTGGAAAGTTCTTCCCTTTGGTATTGCCTCTGCTTCGGACTACTTTCAAATGAGAATGTATGAAATAGTTCATGATCTCCCTGGAGTTGAAATACTGGTTGATGACATTCTTATTTATGGTGTTGGAGACTCACAGTTTGAAGCCATATCTGACCATAACAGAAAATTAGAAAGTTTACTTCAAAGACTTTCACACTACAACTGCAAGTTAAATAAAGATAAAATGAAATTGCTTCAAACATCTGTAACCTATTATGGTCATATATTCACCACTGAAGGTCTAAAACCTGACTCTGAAAAAGTGCAAGCCATTAAATCTATGCCTATACCCAAAGACAAAAAAGAGTTACAGAGATTTCTTGGTATGGTCACCTATCTTAGTAGATTTATTCCGAATCTTAGCACAGCAGCAACCCATTTACGGCAGCTAACACATGATAAGTCTGTATGGTTATGGGATAAAAATGCCAAAAAAGAGTTTGAAGCAATAAAATCCTTGATTAGTGACATAAAACATTTAAAATACTATGATAGGACTCAACCATTAATAATTGAATGTGATTCTAGTGGTGCAGCCCTGGGCGTGGCAGTCCTTCAAGACAATCAACCAGTTGCCTATGCGTCTCGCACCCTGACACAGACTGAAAGGAAATACGCACAAATTGAAAAGGAACTACTGGCTGTTGTGTTCGCCTGTACCAGGTTTGATCAACTCATTGTTGGAAATTCTAAAACTATTATTAGGACGGATCACAAGCCACTCCTAAACATCTTCAGAAAGCCATTATTGAGTGCACCAAAACGCTTACAATCCATGCTCCTAGTTCTGCAGAGGTATCAAATAGAACTAGAATTCATTACAGGAAAGGACAATGTTTTGGCTGATACTTTGTCAAGATTATATGTTGGTTGCAATGACATAGAAAAGTCAACTGAAAAGAAAATATTTAAAATTATTGAACAAATAAACCCTCTTCACAACATATCTCTTTCTGATAAGAGTCTAATGAAGGTAGCAGAAGCCACAACCAAAGACAGTGAATTTACATTACTTTCAGAATATATTAATAAAGGCTGGCCTAAATACATTAGCGACATACCAGATTCGCTCAAACAATACTATAGCTTCAAGGATGAACTAACAACCCATAGAGGACTAATACTGAAAAATCAGACAATAATAATACCTCAAAGCTTAAGAAAGCAAGTTCTGATTAACTTGCACAAGGCTCATAGTGGTATAGAGAATACTCTGAAACTTGCTAGAGACTCAATATTTTGGCCTTCAATGTCAACAGATATTAAACATGTGGTCAAATCCTGCTCTGTGTGTACAAAGTATTTACCTAATCAACAAAAATTTTCAATGCAAAGCCATCAGATTCCAGAATACCCTTTTCAAAGAATATCAATGGATGTATTTTTTATTACAAAAAATGGTAGGCAATGCAAATATTTAATAACAGTTGATCACTACTCTGACTTCTTTGAAATAGACAAACTAAGGGATTTATCTGCAAACTCAGTCATAGACAATTGCAAAAAGAATTTTGCCCGTCATGGTATTCCTGAGGTGGTATGTACTGATGGAGGAACCAACTTTGTGAATCATGATTTCTCAAAATTTTCTCAGAACTGGAATTTTACACATGTTACATCATCACCAAATCATCAGCAGGGCAACGGTAAGGCAGAGGCTACTGTAAAAATAGCAAAAAAGTTATTATTAAAATCAGTAGATTCTATGGAGGACTTTTGGCTCAGTTTATTAAACCATAGGAACACTCCTAATAAAATAAATTCTAGTCCAGTACAAAGACTTTTTTCAAGAAGAACACGTGGGTCCTTACCCATATTACAAAACCTTTTGAAACCTCAGGTAATTCCTGATGTATCTCAGACCATAACAAAAAAAAGAGAAGTGGACAAATATTATTATGACAGAAAATCTACCAAAGCAACTAAACTTGAAATTGGGCAACCTGTAGTAGTCCAACTTCATCCATCCATCAACAAATATTGGTCCCCAGGGTACATAGAAGACATTTTGTCTGACAGGTCATATCTGGTTAATGTTAATGATTCTATCTATAGAAGGGATCTATTACATATACGCCCATGTCGTGCAGAACAAGAGTCAACAAATGAGTCTGTTAACAATAGCCAAACTCAACTGAATAGCTCTGACAGTCCGGACACACATGACACATCAGTGCCAAATAATTTCAACATGACACCCAATTCACCCCCTATTTTAGATGCAAATGTAACCAATCCTTCTCATACAAATGAAACAAACTCCCAAGCTAATAGTGAAAAAGACATCTCACCTACCCCGCCAACTAATTTGTTGGGAAAAGATGATTGTAGTAACTTGTTTACTAGACCAAAGCGAGACTTAAGAAAGCCTAGCTATTTAAAAGATTATGTAACCTAGTTTGTGTTAAATTATAGGCTGGCATTTGTGATTCTATCCGAATTTTGATTTATATTATGTTTGATTGAAATGTATGTTTATATTTAATTTAGTTTTAATTGTTTAATTTAGTTATGCAAGTTCTTGGATAATTACTATTAAACACTTAATTGTTTCTGTAAGGATTCTTAATTCTGTAAAAGAGAACGTGTCATAGTATTGTACATAGCTAAGGGGCAACACTAGTGGTTGTGGTACAACCCTAGCATAAGGCATGCATTGGTAACATGGCGGCCGACAGACATTGTACTCGTGTAACGATTTCACAATTATATTTCTACTTTTACAAGTGAGTTTTATTGTTGAACCACAAGTAAAACATCCTGTATTATAATTACATAGTTACTAATTTTTTTTAGAAGTAATAGTACAACCCTTTACTACCCTTAATTTAAATACTATTCATTCATATAAAACCAATAAACATTTGATTTACGAAACAGTATTATTTTCTTCTCGCACAAAATATTTTTATCTTTATACCTAGATGACATGATAATCTTACGAACTAGGAAGTGGATAAATGCAGTCGTGTGCGTAATCTAATATCCTTTCGATCTGGATTTGACCGGCGCTTGCGCACGTGGCAGACTGGCAACCGTGACTAAGGAATATGAACGATCAGATTAATGAGACTGACAAAGGAAATTATATTTACAAGGACAAGCACGACGTTGGAAGTTTTCCTGTAGAAGATAGGTTATGAATTTGTGTTCTGTTGATGGTTAGGATAAGTTGAAGCTAGAGTGATAAGCTACATTTTTGACTAGTCTTGTGTAGTTCGCGAACGAACTAGTTCGAAAGAACTGCTCCCACAGATGAACTAGTGAACTAGCTCCCACATTTTCCGCTCCGTAGTTCAGTAGTTCGGACAGAATGAAAGAGATCGACTGAACTAAGATCGTTGCACGGGAGCGGGACAGCACTACACTATAATACTCCCGTTCGCTCACCGATCATGCACGCATCCCATTTCGTACACTTCGCACAAATTGTTGCATGCAGCAGGAACCGTATTAAAACGAGCGAACAAAGACAAACTAAATCTGAAATCTCTTTGCGAGCGAACGATTTGATCGCTCTTGATCGGTCGGTCTCTATTACGAGCTAGGAACTAAGACTAACGAACTAGAAGAACGAACTAGTTCGTTTAAGAGCGGAGAACTAAATTGAGCGCTCTCAGTAGTGAACTAGAATGCCCAAGACTATTTTTGACTAGCTGTTACCTTTATCCTGTTAATCACTCGCGTCAGCCCGGTTCTTGATAAAATTACCCAGGGCAGGGCAGGAGAGACTGTCAGACTTGTCTGACTAAAATCCATGGTGTCCTTCCATAGCCCTAAATTACGTTCTGGGGTCACGGTAGATTGTTAGTCCCGCGACCCGTTGTTTAGAATCTACGTAATAAAATGAGCCTATTTTCATCACCTAGTTTTTTATTGAAAACCACTTGACCTGAGGTTCGAAACCAAATCGCAATAAAGTGTAATTGACCAATGACTGGTTCGTAAACTTCTTGTAGTTGTGTCTTAAAATGTCGTTAAAACAGACATTGTAACGTTAATTACTGTCAAATGAGCATTTAACTTTTATGTCACTGTCAATAAATATGTCATATGCAGTGTTTAATTGTTCTTAAGCTGTGTGGCATTTCAATAAGACTTGCAAGTGTAATTGATTACTTTGTAAATGAGGTATCTGAAGAAACTAGCTGTTCATTAAAATAATGGTATACAATCCGTACCCTTCTGCATGTCTGTTATTTTTAACACCTAAACGGCTGAATGGTACAGGTACATTTTGGCACAGAATAATTTATTATGGTTTTACGATTTTAGTTATTATTAGGATACGATAAACTTCGAACTACTTTATCCTGGTAGGACCCGATGCATAATTTTCGGGGGAGCGACGCGACGCCTCATATGCAAATAAATTAGAGAACAGTATTAAATAAATAAATAAAGAAAATTATATTATAAAAAAACCAAAACCGTTTTTTTCTTCATAAAAGTAATTTACTTTTTTGAAAAAATTACAACGAAATTAAACAAAATAAATACCTACATAATTGTATTGCAAGCACTATTACCATACTATTTTTTATATTAGGTATGTTACGGACATTAATTCAAGTGTACTGGTTGCATATTATATTATGTCCGTATTCGTAATACGGTGAGCAATAATAAAACCGCTTGAGAAACCGGTCCTCACTAACGCTTATAAATTCGTCAATTAAAAAACAAACCAGAATTGTGAGAAATTTTAAAAAAAACACATCAACACAAACTAAAGGCTTCTAAATTATAATGGGCCGAATCAAACATATTTTCTTTTAATTATTAATCAACAACACTTTAAAACAACAATTTTTAGAGCAGCAGTGGCTATACATGGCTATTCATAAACGTCTTTTATTTAAACTCGACCATTCTATTCCTCAGTCTATTGTCATTTCCTTTCAAAGTCAAAGCAGGGGGGGTATTAAGGGGGATGCTCCAACCAGCCCGCGAAATGGGGATGGCAACTCAAAGCTAATCGTAGATGGCGCTGCGATAGTTGGTCCCCACGTCTACCTTGTACAAAAAAACAAACAAGATTATTTGTTATAAAAATTGAGTATAAATACAAAACAAATATGGAAAATTATTCGTCCATGCAAGTACTATATACTAAAAGAAGAATTAAGACGCCGCGGCGCATCTACAAGAGAAAAAAAGTGATTTAATTGAGTGGTTATACATTTGATTTTACCGTAATAAATCCACAATTACTTGTAGTTGAGGTTTCAATTTTTGAGTTTAGGTATGTTTTACCTGTCCTCTCCTTTATCAAGAATATAATGCTGCTTTTGACTTTCTATTTTGATAAAATATCATAATGTTTTAAGTCAGTAATTTTAACCTTTTTTTCTATTTAGATTCGAGAAATATCACAATATATTTAATTTCTTAACACCACAACTATTACAAAACTCGTTCCAGGTGATAATTCTTCGATTTTCGAGCGATGCAATACTGGTACATAACCTCCAAAAGAAAAGTAGATATTATTTTGAAAAGTGTATTCCATCATTTTTACAGCTTATTACACAACATCTAGTCATTTTACATCAATAAATGTTTTTTTTTTCTGAAAATTCCTTTGATTTTACAGTTCTTTGGGGACCAAACTGTCATTTTCACTTTGACACTTGCCTTCCCCATTAATTTTTTTTTACGTCTTTTGCAATTTGCAGGCCAGTGACATGTTGTAGCTTTATAAATATATGAGTTGCGGTAATAACAAGTATAATTTTAAATATAAAAATTATCAAAAAACTCGCTCCATCAGCTCTCACATAGAAAAGGTGCATCATGTTAAAATCTCCGAAATCTAACTACGATGCACCTTTTCTATGTGAGAGCTGATGGAGCGAATTTTTTGATAATTTTTATATTTAAAATTATGCTTGTTATTACCGCAACACATATATTTATAAAGTTACAACATGTCACTGGCCTGCAAATTGCAAAAAACGTCAAAAAATTTGAATTTCGCGGGCTACATCGAAGCAATCACCTTAAAACGTTTTAAAATCAGGCTTATTCCAGTGAGTGAAGGAGATGGCGCTAGACGACTTGTATAGCTCCGTCACTTTCTCTCGAAGTATAAAGCGTAAATAAATAAGCGTTTCTGGTCTAATCGTGCTTGTCACAAACTTCTGTTTAACTTGCAATTTAGTTAGTAAATTATGGATCCATTTAAATAATAAAACTGAGTTTTCATTGCCTTGGTATAGTATTGTAACCGCAAGGTGTCATTTTCACTATGAGGTGGCAATAAATATAACCATTGTACTCTTCTACAATTTATGTCTTCCGTCATTAGATTGTACATAAATGTAACATAAAATCATTCATCATCAGCATCCACAGCCCGTCTTCGCCCACTGCTGGGTAAAGTCCTCTTTTTACTTGTGCCAAGCTCCACGGTCACACAACAAATCATTACCAAAACAAAATACCCAGCAATATCTACATTCTACATAATATAATCTAACTTTAGTGTGGTCATATATTACTTAATAGCAAATGATGTTACTAATATCAACATCCACTGATCTGTGATATAATCCCTACGACCAACGGCTCTTACACCATCCAATAATGACATACTTATGAATTGGAACCATTCGTTGGAACTGTATTTTTATAGAAATTATTCAGAGTACTTATTTCGTTTAAAATCGTTGTCTATTTACTAAGTGCATCAATTAGAGACCCAGTATTGAATCCTATAATATTATTACCTCCACATTTAGTTTTTGCATTATGCTCATAAAGAACAGTGTTCGTCTATATCGATTTCAACACTTCTCTCAATCCTGTCATATCATTTACTAGTGAATCAAAATTAGGAGAAAGTATTGCATCCTATAATATTATCACCTCCACATTTAGTTTTTGTATTATGCTCATTATTATCAGTAGTTCTTCTATATAGATTTCAACTAACTTCTGTCAATCCAAATATAACATTGACATTCGCTGATGAAATAGTTATGACTTCGTCTCAGCCCTCATCATTCCCATGCTTCATGCTTCTGTTTCCTTTTTTAACGTTCGTCGTTCGTTTGACGTGCAAAGGTAACTTTTAAATGCTTAATTAATAATTAAATAAATCGTTTGACATTGACTCCTCTACTACTCGTCACTTTAGACACGGTAATGCATTATTCTTTCACACCAAATACAAACAGATTATTTTTCTCATTTCAGCATTGCCACAACATGGTGAAACACAAGTGCTGTGTATCTTTCTCTTAATAAATCTCCGATCATAAAATAACTATTGATATGAGACACAAAAAGCAAAGTAGGTATTATAGTATCGTGCGACAGTTCTCATAGTGTGTCGTAAGCTGCGCAAGCGTCAGCCTCTTGGCCAATCCGTTACGTCATCAGTCTCGTGGCCAATAGCACACGTGGGAATCCGCGGATTTATAAATTGTGAATTATGATCAGTATTTGTTGTACATTAACCTCCTTGGGAAGAAAAGTGAATTATGATCTGTTTATCAACAGTTTTTGGAAAAAGAAAGTTCTCAGTAAGATCAGAGATTATCTGTAACAATAACAAACTGCAATCATTTTTCCTATTGAAACTAGGTACTAAGAAAAATGTTAAGGTTATCAATTTATCATAGACTACTGAGAATAGACATCGTTTAATTCTATTATTAATAACGATAATGATAAAATAAAAAATGTATAGGATTGATAAAAAAATGTTTTACTAGTTTAAATATGGTAGATATAGAAAATGATTTGAAAATGATTGCGACTAGGCTGTCTTGAAGAAGGACGTACGGAGTCGAGAACTAAGGGTGGCTGTAGAACACAAAGGGCAATTGGTTAGGTCTGGCAGTCCCTTCGAGTCTGACAGTGTGTCCCGCTCCACCCAGACTCGTTTGATGATTTCCCATTCAAAAAGGAGGTCTTAGAAGTAGATGTGATTGCAAAAAACTTCCCCTTGTGTCAGGTTTCTGAGTTAGTTCCACAGTTAAAAAAGGGCTGCCTACTACTCAAGTCAACTACGTAAACGATTTGTTAACCGGATATACAATTTTTTACAATCACATTTTCTTGAATAAGCATCCAAAATTATTTGTTACCTTAATGTAGCTACGATGGACAATCTGACGTCTCTATTATTATTCTCTAGTAGATCAGTTACTGAAAAACGGTGTTATTATAACAGCTTATGTTATAATTTACTGTGGTATCATAAACTAGTTGTTTTTTTACATAAGTAGTTTGTTATTCTTAGCTAATTTGAGTTACATTATTAATTCAATTGTTTCAGTACCGTCATACTGTTATTCACTAGCAACAGTTGACCTATAGTTTATAATTATATTTATGTTTTTAATCGCTTTGACTTCTTCACTTTTCTGCACTTTGTTGTTTTGTTCTATTTACAGGGTGTTGCAATAAGAACTTATTGACATTTCATAATGTCAGTTCTTTGAAGAATGGTCGAAAGACGAACGTCTATTCAGAGGAATTATGTGACCCTTTTTCAATATTTTTGTATCTCTTAATGGAGCCGTTATCAAACACATTGCATTGGAATAATTTGACTCATAACCGCAGTCTCAATTTTTCTTGTAAGCTGCAACTTATGTCATTGATAAAAAAAGCATTTTCAATTGAAGGCTTTTTTAATTTTTTCACCATCTTATTCATCAGTTTTTGTCTCAATCAAGTCAATCTCTGTACCTCTTTTCGGGTCCACCGTGTCGCTATCAACTCTCACATACATTCCAGGCATTCGTCACTAACTTGGAATTGGAATCCCAGTTCTTCATAATTATCAGCCTATAATTTTCCCACTGCTAGAACATAGGCCTCCTCTCTTTAAAATCCGAACTACAATATTGTTATCCACACCGCGGACCACGTGCGATTTGGCAGTTGTTATACATCTTCGAATTTTTGGTTACAAAAACATGCTGGTTTCCTCACGATGTTTGCCTTCACTGTTTTGAAAGCAGTGCCGGATGTTTTCGAACCCACAACCTTCAACTCCTAAGGAACGCCACCGCGTTCCTTTTGGGCCACTACTGCTCTTGGTCCATTTTAATCCCAACAATTGATTAAATAGTTTAAAAACTCCGTGTCGTCCTTGTCAACAGCTTAGCATCTAATAACAACCTGTCTGACTGCATCGAATGTTCTCAAGCGAACAATAGCGGCACAATTAGTGGGAGCACAGTCCACTTGATGGTGATTACAATAATCATTGCAACTAGGTGCAACTAGGTGTCATACAACGTTGTAATTTCATTTTTTAATGAAGACCGGCGCTGTATGACTTCTTCCATATTTCTCGCAATCAGCAGCAATCACCTTCTTTCTAGCCATCGTATTAAAAGTAAAAAAAGTTAAATCGTATTTAAAGTACAGTTGACCTTTGACGACAATATAATGCCATGTCTTCTGTTCGGTCGAGCGTTGTTAATACTAGGGCTTATATTTCCAACATGACGTTTTATAATGACATAATAATAGAAGACCTCCAAGATATCAAGCTTAAGAAGGTATTATTTTTAAATATATTTAAATCAATCTGTGCTTTGTCAATCAGATGATGTACAGGTGGCTGGCTATTATTATCAATGGACCATGCCAATGAGGTTTTTTTATTTAGCGACAGCTGCACCCTGCGGTTTCTAATCCGCTGCTCGGCTCATATTAATCGTAGCGTGATATGTTATAGCATATAGCCTTCCTGGACAAAATGGACCACCTAACACATAAATATTTATTAAATTTGAACCAGTAGCTCCTGAGATTAGCGCGTTAAACCAATTTACAATAATAATAACAATAAAGGTTGTCCTTGGGTATACTGGCATAGTGCATAGGGTTGTCCTTGGGTATACTGGTATAGTGCATACAGGGATAACCGCCGGTTAGAGCCTCATTTCATTTAAAGATGCGTAATGGGCTTCTGCAAGATGGTGGCTCCTGGCACGCCCTTCAAAAGTCCGGGATCCTAGTCTAGTCCAAGCTAGTCCCAAGCTAAGCAGAGCTTGTGTTATTGGTACTAGACAACTGATAAACATACTTACGCCGGCTCCACACGTTGGCCGTGTTGGCCGAACAGAGGGAGACGGCGCTAAACTAAGAAACGAGATAGAATTATTTGCGTCTTGCTTTCTGGTATAGCGCCGTCTCCTTCTGTTCGGCAAACACGGCCAACGTGTGGAGCCGGCGTTATATATTTCTAAATACATACATATTAGCAGATACATAGGCTCCCGTTTCACCACTATCTCGCCTAATGGTAAGCGAATGTTTGGTTGACGGTGAAGCACGCTTGCCTAGAAGTAACCTATTTACTCTTAAATTGAAGACTCGTTTCAATAGAGACGAATCTCTGTGGGCGTTTGTCGCTGGTTCTATGTTGTTGGTGAAGCCAAAACTAGCCAATCATCTCATAAGTGAATGTGCAATATTCAACGGTACCAGTATCTTATGTTGCTGTTCTCTATGAACTCTTCTTTGACAGTCATCATCATCAACAATCTCGTTACACCCACTGTCGATAGCAGGACTCCACCCTTACCTGCATTCTTCTAGGTCTGCGCGAGTCTTAAGAAGGCCTGCGATTTTCAGATGCCACCATTAATATGCTTCACCTGAAAGTCTGTTAAATGTGTCGTATTACCCAGTTGAAACGTTCATCTGTTCGGTGTGATGATCTAAGGGAGGCTTTTTTCAGCAGTGGACGTCTTTTGGATGATGATGATGTTGACCCAGGAACTGTGTTCTGTAAGTTGTATAGACAGTCGCTCCATGCTCTGCACTGATATCCATCTGCATCTGATTTCGGCTGGAGGCTGACACCATAGTTATTAATAAGGAAAAGGCTCACAGATGATGAACAGACGAACCAGATAATAAGAAAACGACAGACGTCACCATTACTCAGCGGCTTGGCGGTCGACTATAACTGCACTACATGTAGGCAAACACTTGTCCTTTGATCTACTAGTAACTACGTGAATCATATCGCATCCACCAAACAGGAGAACTTTCAAGAATGAGCAAAGTTTTAAGACAAAGCTCGGATTATCTAGAGCCAAAATTTATGTTCTCAGTGATTCAAGTCAGGCTGAGCTTGTTTATCAGTATAGCATCTTTTACACGTGATAACTTCATGTCATTTGCTATGTAAGTATTGCGTTCGTTACAACATAAGTTTAGGTAGGTATCTAGTATCTACGTAATTCACTTAATGATTACTTTTTATATCTGGTTCTGAGAACTGGATTGTATCAATACTGCACGGATTTAACACAAAGTAGAATTAAAATAAACTGGTTTTATGACCTGATAAAACAACTTGCAGCAGGTATGTTAAAAAAGGAAGAAAACACTCTATGAGCTGACCTCGTGCTAGGTAATCAAAAATAGTACAATGAACGTCAAAAAAAACTACTAGTAACCGATAAAGTATCCACTGCCTTTGTGCGTAAGACTGACATGCTTCTTTATTTTCCAAAATTTTGAAAGTAGAGGCGGTGAGGGTGAGTTACATTAGATAAAGCTCCTAATATTGAACTCGGTATCAATAATGCTCCAAAAAGTAATGAAACAAACAAACTAGGTAGATAATATTAAAGTAAATTACTAAAGTAGTTAGGTATAGAATGTTTAAGGATTTCAATAGGATTTTGTCCTGTATCGCTTTTGCAAACACCCGAAAGTCACATATTCAAGAGAGAATACGCGAGACTCAGAACAACTGGCTGTAGGCCATCCAAATATCTATTCCGTGCGGTAATTGATCCTGTAACGGCTGTAATACGTATCACGGCAACCAATCTAAAAGATTAAAAAGCATCTTATAAAGCATCTGATAAACGACAATGGTTCCCAGTAACAACTGAAGCAGTCTCGAGATTGTCGCCAACTCGCCACCAAAGTTTACATAAGCAAGTTTTGCAATCGTTCGTACTACCACACGATAACCACTTGTAAACACTGGTTTTTGTGTTCAAATTATGATGAATTCTAACTTAAGATGTTGGTGTAAAAAATACGGCAAGAACTTTGGAATGATTGGTACGTGAATAAATTATTGTGTGCTGTAAAAACTGTGCTTAACTGACCATAGTTCTTCCTGTTTTTATTTTATTTCTGTACATCTATTTCTTTCTCCCTGGCTGGTGATTATTTTATTGGTTCGTTGTCAGTATTGAATTCGAATGATTCGATGCCAATAAAGTGCCTCCAACTTCTTGGAACTCAAATTGGAACTACAGCCACTAATTTAAAAACGTCACCAAATTACCCAAATTACCTTTAACTTTGCTTTAGTTTTTTTTTTTTCATGCATAGCTTTTTTATACTGACATAAAACAAAATTGTAAGTGATTTTATTAGTTCTGGTTTTCCAACAAAAAAGGAAAAGCGTTATCACAGTAATATGGCGTTAGTTTCAAAATTTATAAGTGCAACAGTTAATTTAAGTAAGAATTATATTGTTTTCAATTTTTTAATTAATTTGTTGTATCTTTGGTCAGGGTTGCTGATACAGGCTTTTTATTTCCGGGACAATTCTAGGGTTACAAAATCTGTCGGTAGAAAAATGTACGAAAATAATTATAATTATTTTTGTACTAGCTTCTGCCCGCGACTTCGTACGCGGATCCTGTTGCTTATGCCAGCGACGACGGGGTCGGCAAAATCGAAGATCTGAAACGTCGAATTCTAAGAGCCTGGGGACGGGAAAACAACGGGATGCGCGAGACGATTCCAGACGTTCCAGATCTTTCATTTTTATAAGTCAACAGGAAATGACCATCAGACAAGAGATTTGTTAGAAATCTTGCTAAGACGTCATTCCTATGTATGTATATTAAGTATAGTGTAGCTGGGCTCTTGGAGTTCCACATCAGGTGTTCCAGATCTTCAATTTTCATACGTCAACAGAGAGTGCTCATTAGGCTGGACAACTCTTGTAAGACGTCATTCCTATACATATATGTTATAAAGTAGCTGGGCTGTTGGAGTTCCACATCAGGTGTACCAGATCTTCAATTTTTTTACGACAGCAGAGGTTGCTCATCAGGGCTCAACAACTCTTGCTAAGACGTCTTTACTGTAAGTATAATTATGTTATAGTGTAGCTAGGCACTTGGAGTTCCACATCAGGTGTTCCAGTTCTTTAATTTTAATACGACAACAGAGAGTGCTCATCAGGCTGAACAACTCTTGCTAAGACGTCTTTACTGTATATGTTATAGTGTAGCTGGACTCTTGAAGTTCCACATCAGGTGTTCCAGATCTTCAATTTTTATACGTTGACAGAAAGTACTCATCAGGCTGAATAACTCTTGCTACGACGTCATTCACTTATATGTTATAGTGTAGCTGGGCTCTTGGAGTTCCACATCAGGTGTTCCAGATCATCAAATTTTTATACATCAATAGAGAGTGCTTATCAGAACGAACAACTCTTGCTAAGACGTCGTTCCTGTATATGTCATAGTGTAGCTGGGCTCTTGGTGTTCCACATCAGGTGTCCAGGATCTTCAAATTTATTCTCTCAGCTGAAAATGCTCATCACGTGGAACAATTTTTGCTATGGCACCATTTCTGTATCTTTTATAGTTAAGCAGGTCTGTTGCGGTTCTGCATCAGGTGTTCAAGTTTCCAAGATAAATTATAGCCTATATGTTAACCGGACTTAATACCTATACAACAACAAAAAAGAAAATCAAATCCGTCCAGTAGTTCCGAAGATTAGCGTGCACAAACACACAGACAAACAGACAAACCGACAAACAGACAAACAGACAAAAAAAATTTTAACTACATTTTCGGGTTCGGCATCGATAAAATAACAACCCCTGCTACTTTTTTTTTGTATATTTCCATTGTACAGACACCACTTTTCTACAAATTTATTATATGTATAGATAATATTTTGCCAACATTATTATATCTACGATACAATTAATAATGAAAGAATCTGATTGCTGATAAAATAAGGTCGCACAAAACGATTCGCATCACCTGTTTTTTTTTGCCTAGCTATGAATATCTAATAAACACCTGATTGAGTCAACTGCATGGCATTATCGACATTATGGATAAACCGTTAAAGGGTTTTATTTATGTTGAACATAATTATGCCTAATGATAAAACAAGTTTGGTTAAAAAACTAAAAACACTATGTCGGTTTTGTTGTAAAGTTATAAGGTCAACTCTGGTCAGTTACGTGATGAAACAGTCCCGCGACCCCGGCAGGATACAGCATTCAGTTGAGTATAAATTAAAGACAAATGAAGTTAGTAAATCTACGAGTATCTCGGCTGCCACCTTCGTTTGAATCTTCGTCTGTGACCAATCAACAGCTGAATTTGCGAGAGTCTTTAAGATGGCCAATCAGAAGCAGCCGTCAAAACAAAGGATTGTAGGATAGAGATATAATATTAATTTCGGGCATTAGAAAACAGCACTGTAGTGGTTAAAAGGTAATAAGCGTAAAAACCAAATTGGTCAGGAGAGCAGATTAAAGTTTAAAATTACAGAAAAACGAAAAAAAAGTTGCAGTTTTCTCAACAAAATTATATATGATTATATATTATATTTGTGTCGAACAGTGGTTATACCAGGTTATACAGTGATTGATCATAAAAGCAGCACAAAATTTTTAATAAACATATCCAGTACAAAAAGAAAGAACACTACGATGCCTTCCGGCCAAAAGGGGATAACCGCCACTTTACAAACTTTACAGGAGAGTAGTTTAAAGTGCAAAAAAAGTGAAAAAAAATCATATAAAATTTTCTGTAAGTTCCAAAAGTTTCAAAATTTACCCATTTAGCTTTTGATTAGGTCTCTACGAAATGGCATTGTTAATTACAATAAATCACACTCCTAACACAATTTAGTGTCGCTTACCCTCAAATAGACCCAATTTCACTAACAGGAAAAAACGTATTAAATGAAAACAACTCGATGATTGTGTTCCAACCTAAATGATTTAAGTGCACCATTAGTTTTATTTCTATTGAAGAAAAAGAGCATACCTGTGACTTTTCTGTTCATCAAGTGCAGCCAATATGATATAACCGGCTATTGGTTAATGAGAAACGAACAAGGGAATTATAATAAGTTACTCATCAATAAGAAATATAATTAGCACTTTTATAAACAACGCGAAAGCACATCTATACCATACACACTTAAATACGTAGATAAGACCTTTTTAAGTTTTTAAACTGACATTTACTAAGATGCGGATATGAAAAAAAGATATTATGCTCAATCTCTCTTTTTCTTTGTCTTTATTTTAAAGATTAACACAAAACAATAGTTATTCATTGTAAGTTAGTCTTAATAGTTATACATCTATGCTGCAATTCATACTTATGGACTACTCTTAGTTATGACAAAACGTAAGACCCCTCTTTGAGGAGTTGCTGGATAGGCAACACGGCGTCCTCACCTTCTGCCTGACACAGGTCCTCAACGGAAATGGAAGTTTCGGGAGTTTCCTGTGTCTGATTGGGAAGAATAAAAGCCTGGGTGTCACCACTGCGGGGACCGCACGGGGGACACAGAGGAGCATTCGGTGCAGGACTGCCCAGCTTGGGCATACTGCACTGCTGTGTCCTCACGGAGGCGACATACCTCTAGCGCCCGGCATTGGTCGAGGCCATGCTGCGGAGCGAAACGGAATGGGAAGCGGTCGCCTCCTTCTACGAATCTGTCATGTTAGCAAAGAAGGTTTCGGGTACCGTGAGTGAGAGAACAGCTTCCACCTCACAACCTAACCGCTGCGGGAGATGCCCATGGCATCGGACGTCGCGAGGTGATTTCCGGTCGGTCACTGTAGGGGCATAACGCTTCGTGTTCCACGCGCGCCTCAAAGAGTTGCCGTCAATTTGAAGGGGGCCCCTTTTAATTTTTTTAGCGTGGTATATTCATAAAATGAGTCCTCCCACCCCGAGCAGGGCAGGAGGGACTGTCAGACTTGTACTGACTTAAATCCAGTGTGTGTCCTTCACTACCTGTTTACGTTTTCGGGTCATGGTGTTCGTTAGTCCCGCGATCAAGGCCTTAGAGACCCAAAGCCTGCCGGGGTCGCGGGATAGTCTAATCAGGTAACCGTGACCCTGGAGCGTAACGGGCTATTGAAGGATCACTGTTGATTTTAATTAGTACAAGTCTGACAGTCCTTCCAGTAGGTACCGCCCTGGGACAACTCCTTCGATGATTTAACCATGATAAAGAAGGGTCAGATCAGGCACAGGATTAACTCTTGGCTGTTGCAGAGAATTCATCACAAAACCTAATAACTCCTTGCTGGCCCAATCTTGGATTCGAACCCTTGATCATGTTTATACTTATACTACTACTAAACTTCCCGTTTTATTTTCCTTACAAAACTTTGGGCCAAAATGACTCACGAGCACGGTGGTGCTTACGCCGTGGTCGTATACAGACTGTATGATCGCTGCGAAACGCTAATGACATTTTGTTCGAACGAAAGAGAGAGATAACCGATGCTGTTTGTCATTCTTGTGTAAGCTAACCGCCAAACCTTTGATTTATCTTCTTATCTAATCACGATACCAGATTTTTATTTTGGGAGGGAAAAAAAGGGTAAGCGACAATTGAACAGGCGACATTCGTTTGGCTGATTTATCCAAAGCGCCTTCGATGATTGATTTGGTGACTAGGGAAAATAAAAATAAGCGCCAAATAAAGTCACGGAAATGAGGCCTAAATGTAATAAATGACATATATTTTATCCAAAGAAACTGCCCTAATATCCTAACCGAAAGTTCGGTAAACAAAGATTCAAGCAGAATTTGATTAATGTATTTTTTACAAAAAAGTATTTACAGCCCAAACTACTTAACGTTCAAGTAAAGAAAAAAACATTCAAAGCCAAAATTGCTTATCTCACAGTTTTGAAATATTATTTTGATCCAACCACCATAATACAAAATACACCAAAAATAACTGTCGTTTATGACGAAAAACTTAGTGTCAGAACCTCAATTCCTTTACCGCCTAAGCGACAAAAAGTTTGTCCTAGAGCCACGAAACTTAGACCATTAGACGCAGAAAAAAAAGCCGATTCTAACCATATATATAAGTCGATTTCGCAAAAAATGTCGCTTATCCCCTTTTGGCCGGAAGGCATCGACTACAATTATTGACATTGGTCCTAATAACATAAAACATAGTCAGACAAATTCTTAATATTAATTATAATCATTTAGCTTAATTGTAAGTGACAAAAGAAACAATTGTATATTTTTGTTAATTTATATGCTACAGCCATTGAAAAAGCTGAAAAAGATGAGTAAGATGGTATCTACACGATAGCGTCTATTTCCTAATGTAAATTAGGTATTTTTCTAAGTTTTAGCTCTTAATGACGACTGGCAAAATGAGAGATAAAAATCCCAAAAGACAGGTTATTGACTTCATAAAAAGGCATTTGCATTTAGTAATGCGAACGTGAATAAAAAACTTTGGGAAAAGATCAATGATACCTGACGTCATTCTTCTTAACCTTTCCCAAACTAAGTTAGGGTCGGTTTCGGCTCCAACTGCAAATATAAATAGTGTGATAACATGGATTACATGATTTACTAAAACAGTGGTAGCCCATTGGTACCGACCCTGACTTACGAGTTGTAGGTCAAGAGTTTGTACACAGCCAGGCGCATTACTTTGTGTAATTTATTGCATGACTACTTCTCTCAAAACGGTGATGGAAAACATCATCGTCAGGAAACCGGCATGTCCTAGAAAATTCGAAGCCATGTGACATCTACCAACCCGCACTGAGCCCGCGTGTTGGATTATGGCCCACTGCCTCTCACAGAGAGGAGGCCTTAGTCCTAGCAGTGGGAACATTATAGGCTGATGATGATGAATACGATTCCCCGTAATAAGACAGTAGGCCTGATATTCAGGACTGACCACAAGTAGTAGCGATTGTCATAAGTTTACAATTGACAGCCTATACTATTAACATGCTGTCTAAAGCATGGTGGAAGTGGAAAATGGATCTGTGTTAGATGGTCACCCATCAACGGTCCTGACTTGGTAAGCGCGGCTTAACCTTAAAAAATTGTCCAGGTAGCTATTATTATTTGGCCACACAAGCTCCTGAGGTAAAGGTCAGTAAATATAATAAAATAAGGATGAACACACATAACATGTTACATAAAACCGTCTGTGTCTATCCGAACTGCGCAAGCGCCGAGAAATGAGATATCATGTTATGTAACTCGGTATTTTGTTTTATTTTATGATTGCTTGACTGACTTTGAGTTTGTGCTCGTTAAGTGAATGTGTGACTGCATTTAAGATGGCAATGGTGATTGTCTTATCCAAATATGTTTATTAAAATTTTAACCATTCTTATCGAAGGTACTATAAAACATAGGTTGACCGTGATCCTGGAATTCCAAGGGGTATTGTAGCACCGTCGATTTTAGGCAGTACGAGCATGATAGTCCCTTCCGCCCCATGCCCGGTGCGAGGACTCATTTGAAGAGGTTACCACGCAAAAAAAGGTTCCATAAAACATCACAACTGTAGTTCCCATCATCATCTGCCTGCCTTTTCCCAACTATATTGTGGTCGGCTTCCAGTCGAACCAGATGCAGCTGAATTTCAGTATTTTACATGGAGCGATTGTCTACCGGATCTCGACAAACTAGTAACTGGGTAATACAATACCTGTAGTTCCCGAAGGCTGTGCCGAAGTTTAGGAAAAAGGCAGATGTGCCAACGCCAAAGACATATTAATCTTTTAAATCTCTTTGGCCTACGTAATTAACTGAAATATTTGTGATTTTTAACTACAAGTTAGATAGTTTTTGTTATGATCCTCCTTTGACGTAAAAATCCCGCATCGCCCGAAAAAAATCAACGTAGGCCTACTCCCCGATTTCTTGGGTTAAGTTTCATGAAAGGATCTGAAAGCCTGACAAAAATCCGGAATTTGGCTATATTGAAACACAATAATCGAATTCACGAACTCATATTCATCATTGGAAGTTTGGAACCACTAGACAGAAGAAACTTTAGATCAACAACCATTACTAAATACGGTACTAGATAAGTACCGTTACATTATTACATCACCGTTACCGAAGGATATTTTGGCGTTTCTGAAAAAAAAAGATCGGGCGAGTCTATTAATTCTGATGTTGGTCACGTGTCAAAAGATATTTTTTTACAAAGTTTGTTACTTTAGTTAGTTGAACACGCTATTCTCTGAAACTACAGATTCGAACTGATTTTTTTTAAATTGAATAGTCTATTCCTCGGCTCGCTTGTCCAAAGCAATGGCAATGTGGACCGGGTCATAACGCACCGGATCAACTCGGGATGGATGAAATGGCGACAGGTCACCGGAACAACTTGCGACCCACGGATGCCTCTCAAGTTAAAGGGGAAAATATACAAGTCCATAATTAGACCTGTCGTATTGTAATGATTGGAATACTGAAAAAGATGGATGAGAAACGATTGCATGTAGCAGAGATGAATGTGTGGATGTGAGGATGTTGAGATGGATGTGTGGAGTGACAAGAATGGATAAAGTAAGGAATGAGTTTATAACGGGAAGTTTGAAAGTGGCACCTGTTACAGAAAAAATGAAAGGGAATCGTCTGTCTTGGTATGGACATGTGATGTGGAGGAATGAAACTCATGTGACTAAGAGAGTGATAAGTATGAATGTTGATCGATGGAGAGGAAGAGGAAGGCCAAAGAAAAGATGGATGGATTGTCTAAGGAATGATATGAATGAAAAAGAAGTGAATGATGCTGTGACGTCTGATAGGGGAGAATTGAAGAAGAAAACGTGTTGCGACGACCACAAGGGCAGAAAGATGATGAGTCTAATCATCGAGAAAAGCTTTAGGCTATATAAAATCACGCTACGACTAACAGGAGTCGAGCAACGACGGTGAAACCAGGGCGAATAGTTAGTTTGTGAAAAGCCTGCTCTACACTACTTGCGAAGTTGGTCGAAGTTGACCGAATACGATAGTGTAGAAGGACACTTCGCTTCGCTTCGTGCAACATCGGCTCGCTTCGGGCGACTTCCATTTGTTGTCGGTTTTTGCGACCGAGTCAAAGGGCACAATGATGACACAGACAACTTCGCGAGTAGTGTAGTCACATACTTCGGGACTTCGATCAACTTCGACGAGTACTTCGTCGAGTCAACTTCGCTAGTAGTGTAGAACAGGCTATAAACCTTTTTTATCTCTAGTTGTCATGTATACTTGTCATGTTTTCAGTTCAGTCATCGGCATTTACTTACTAAATAATAATTAATTGACCTTTTTGAACCTGTTTACTACATTAATGTCATTATAGCCACAAGGAAATCGTATTAAACATTCTGGTATGAAAGGTGAAACCAGGGTAATTTGGTGCTAAATACTCGTATGATGCCATTTCTGGCCCTAATTGGGCCAATGCTACTGCCCCATGTTGGCCATGACCGAGACTAAGAACCTTGCAGCTAATTTGCCAAATTCTAAACCAGTAAAATTGAGGAATTTGCATAATGTATGTATCGATACGCCGTTAAAAATATGTTAAATAGTTGTTTTCACTGCTTGATTTAAATAATATATGTAGGTTAGTATTGATAAATATTTACATGTCCATTGATGTTAACTTTTTCTCGCTTTATAGAGAAAAGTTACCCTAAGGCCTGAAACTGCGTTAAGCGGGCGATGCGCGGTCCACGCGCGTGATAACGAGCGTAGCCACGCGCGGTGTCCCGTGCGTGGCCACGCGGCTGGGCTCCGTGGGTATGCGACGGTCCCCGTCGCGGAGATCGATTTACGCAGTATCGCTAGTTCAATTTGATGCTTTTTATTAGGGTTCCGTAGTCAACAAGGATCCCTTATTGACTGTAAAAGCCCGCGCGTGACACCGCGCGGGGACCCGTGCGGGCGTCCGTCGCACGGATGCGGGCGCGACGGACGCCCGCGCGGGACCCCGCGCGGGTCCCCGCGACGGAGCACTTTTGTATAGAACCGCGCGGGCATCCGCTGCCCTATGATTTAAGGTGAAATTCTTTTTCTAATTTATCTTACTTCTTACTATAAATGCGGAAGTTTATAAGGTTGTATGGATGGATTTCTGTTACTCTTCCACACAAACACTTCTGAATGGATTTTTGTACATGATACCTTATAATAAACTCTTTTAATTAATACTTTTTATGTAGTAAGAACTAGCTGTTACTCGCGACTTTGCTCATCCACCCTCGTTCAACGATTATATACAAAATTCATAAAAATTGGTTTACCTAGCTCTTTTGACGTGAAAATTTAACATAGTATAAAACATTTAAACACGTTCGCATTTACAATATTTTAGTAAAAAGCAGGTTCATTAACACTATGAAAAAGACCAAAGAGTTTAGCTACACTATGGCACTATCGTTGAACACGCCACGACCTACAAGTCAGTCACTTGCATTTTGTCAAGTCGGTCGCTTCGTTCAGAAACAGGTTTAAGCAGAGCAGGTACAAGCTCACATTACATAAGATATTTTGATCACTCTCCTTGACCCCCATAGTTAAACGTATATATTAATTGACGGCACGATTTTCTTGTGGCTGGCTATGTGACACGGGTTCGATTCCCGCAGGAAGCAAATATTTAAGCCTACCAAATTTTGAATGAGACTCTTTAAATTATTTCTACTTTTGGTGACATCATGTTTCTTTCTGTTTCTTCTGGTCACTAATTTATTGAGATCATTCTGTTGTTGAGTATAAAGTTCTTACTTCGATTCCCAGGAGTTTGGGGTTATTATTAAGAATTTTAAAGTGTCAGAAGAGTTTTTTTTTAATAATAATTTGACCCTCTTATTTTTTTTGTCGTGGATCGTGATTGTGTTTACAAACATTTTAACTCACATACACATACAGCCGGACCTGGAACAACCTGTAGATCAGAAAAATGTAGTACCGTGCGGTAATCGAACCTGCGTCGCGCTACGCGGCAGTCGATCGTTCAGCTACTGTGCCAATCATACCGTCGCTGCATAATTTCAATTTTCCCACTGTTCTCTATTTTATTTTTAAAATACGTCTCTAGACAAGCGTCCAAGTCTATAAAAGCATTGTGTTTCATGGCGCACTGTCCCAGGTTCATTGTCCGAACGATACTTCCCTACCACGACTTTGGTTCGCTATTTATATTCGATGCTCGTACTTCCATAAAACAAAGCTTTCTCAATATAAATATAAACACATAAAGGTGTTTTAGAGAATTTTATATGCCACTGTACTTATAATATTTAAAACAATTTATTTATATTAATATTTTTTATACATACTCTTATAGAAGAAGTTTAAAATTAAAATCCAACAGATTGATTTAAAATAGACATTTATATAAGTACCACACAGTGTTCTTAAAAATGGGAAAAAATATATGCCATAAATAATTGTCGGTGCGAGTATATTAGCTTAAGAAATAATTAATTGCGAACACTTGTTTCATTACTGGGAAGGATATAGCTAATTAACATAATGATATTGTAATTATTTACAAATAATATATTATTTAAAGAAGAATGCAGGAAGACATTATTTGTCTACATACTTTTTGTAACAATATTTAAAAATGTAGACTGATTTAAATGCACATGCCTTTTGCTTCTGTAGATTTCGTAAATACATAGCCCACAAGTAAAGTCTACTGTTAAAATGAAAAGAGGTTTTTACACTCGAATTTCATTTTTTAAATATTATACGCATGGACTCCTGCTTGGCAAGTAAAAGAAATATTTCCTATGGAAAAAAAAATTATCGCGAGCTCAGGCCTTAACACAGGATTTCTGTATTTCTTAGTTACAGCGTAAAAGGTAAGATTTTACACAACACAATTAACACAAATACACGCAATATAAAACTTTATACTTAGCACATGAAGCTAGAAAGTCGCAAAAAAAAAATTGTGATTTTGCATTATCTCGGTTCTATTTTTAAATGCTGTACAATAAGCTTGTCACTTTGTCAGTCATAAACTTTGACCTCGTAGCTGTATAATATAAAATTTCCTCCTAAAATTAAAAAAAAAAAAAACGTAAAATAATACAAAAACTTATGCAAGCCAAACTTTTTACATATTATTATATTGTAGATAAAATCATTCCTTAAAAACCTATCAAATAGACATTAAAAAAGCCATAACAACACAATTCTTAAACTTTTGGCAATTTTCTCACAATTTGCATAGATTTTTGTCTAATTATCTAACTTCCTAAAATTCACAAGGTTTAACGTCATACAAAAGAGCTATTCAGCTTTCAAAGAGCTTCGAAATGTGTTAATTAATTGCCAGTATGAGTGCGTACGGACAAACCGACAGTCATTTCCTATTGTTTGGAGATTAGGATGAATGCACGAACGTTTGACAGGCGTGTGACGGTTTAGGAACTGTCCTGACATTAGGTACAGTCGAATGCAAATGTGTTATAGCGAGGTTTGTGGAGGTTATGATGAGATTAAAAATGAAATGAACACTTTGATTTGTTGCTTGCATGTCAGTAATTTACGTAAGTAGTATTATAAAGGTAGGTAGTTTTTTTGTTTGCTACGGGTTTTTGTGAAAAAAAATTTAGTGTGCGTATTTTGTTAAGAAGATGTTTTTAATTATTTTTGTAGTAAAACCAGTCTGCTCGAAACTCAGAGAAGGATATCTTTTTTTGAAGTAGGTACATAATCCAAAAATATAGACGATTCTAGAATAAATTAATAAAATCACTGAACTTACCCAATTAAAATAAATTCAGGACATTATATTAAATTCAAAAAATCAAAAATGTTTCCACCGTGTACTTGACCTTGACATGTCAGATCACACAGCCCAAATCTTAAAGATCCCTGTTAAAAAGACTTGTACTATAGACAGTTGGAATATTACAGCACGTGATTACAGTTACGGTAACCTTATCAAATTTAGATCATGTTTATGTCCTTTATCGTTTTGCGATGTTTATCAAGCTGATGATCCTAATGTGGCTTACGACAATTTCATGGAAATATTCCGGCTGTTTTATGATTTATGCTTCCCATTAGTCAATAAAAAAATAAAGTCCAAAAGGAATCCGAATTGGTTAACCCCCCAACTAGCAAACTAGTCATATAACATGAAATATATATAACTAACAGACATATTATGGTTTTATAACAATTTTCTACTAACCAAACAGTTGTAAAGTAATATTCAATAAGATGCTTTAGTTATATATACTTTAAATCATATAAGTGTGTCCTATAAACGTCATCTCAATGAATTTAAATAACGATATAAAACCGTCTCTGCTGCGACGTCCACACGACAAGGATTTCAGTCCAGTTAACGTTTCAGTCCGGTAATAGTCATGAACCGCTATTTTCCTATAATTTCAAAAACTTTTATATAACAAATATATAATGAACTGTTTTATAGTGTTCGTTTTATGAACTACTATAAAACATTCGTATATCATTCCAATATCAAATCTTTATACAACTTTAGGCCAAAACTTTATTCTAATATGACTTACATATGTCACTTGATTATTGAAACGATATGAAAATAACTTTAATATAACTCAGCCGCCATTTTTCACTACATTTCTAACTATGGATCCCGGAAAGTGGAAAAGAATTAAACGAAGTGGTGGTTTTAAAAGAAAAGTAAATAAAACTGTTCAACTGTTAAAGTTAACAAACATACCAAAATTTCATCAGGAATATGCCAGGCCCAGCCAAGAAAAAAATGGCAAAAATGACAGTGGTTCCGTACACATTACAACAGTTAATTTGGCAAAGACCGAGCTCGATGTGAATTCTGCAGACCAAAGTGGTTCCGCTCATCTTCTTATATCAAGAGGTACAATAGATAGAAATACTAAGTGTTTAAAAAAAAAACTCGTGTTTATAACATCAGTTTTATGTTTACCCTAAAGCCGGTCAGTTATGGTAAAACTTAAATAAATAGTTTTAATCCGCTTAAGGGGTCATTGTACTTATAATAACGAACAACTTTTACCATGGGACCAACCCTGAAATTGCGAAAAAAACCGCTGTTCAGTACATTTTGACGAGTTATGCGAATATAAATGTAATGAACAGCTGATTTTTTTCCTGATCTCAGGGTTGTTCTCATAGTAAAAGTTGTTCGTTATAATGAGTACAATGACCCTTTAAGCGGATTAAAACGACTTAAATTTAACAATGTATGTCTATCACTGTGTCTTCTTGCACAATTGTTTTTCTATGTCCAAAAATATAACCATGATAAGATCCCTGAAAAATAAATATAGTGGTATTGCATAAAGGTTTTTTATTTTCCAACTGAACTCTAATTGAAACCGTCATGGTGGACGACATGAATCGATTTTGAAACATGTATAAAACCAATAGTTATCTAACCGTCGTAAAGCAGTCGTCCAATGCTTTGATGGCAATATGGCGGAAATTTAATGACAATTTATAGTATTTTATTATAATACACAATATTAAAATACCAATATTATGAAGGCCCATTAAAATATAAACAAAGATCACTACAGATTTATCGAAAAAGTTAAATGCCCAAGTAAAATCACCGCTAACAACTTCCACAACAATAAAGGCTTTCCATTACGTTAGATAAATAATAAGCAAAACTTTGACTTAAGGTTTTTATGAAATTTTCCAAGACAAAAAAAAAATATTGTACGAGTTTCATGTATATTGCCATTCGTGTAACAAAATGAATATAGACGTCATCGTTTAACCATAACATGACGCTTTTGTTTGTTTTTTTACGTCTATGCAACGTTATAGTTATATAGTAGTATTAATACTTAGTATTACAAAACGTATTAGTTATTCTTGCAACGTTTATGTGATTTTTACCCAATGTAATAGACGTTGATGCGATCACAAAACGACCTTTACACAATTGAATAGTTATGTAATCTGCGCCCAAACCCGCGTTATATATACGTATAAATAACTTTTATAAAACCTTTGATAAGACTGAAAGTTAAATCGAAAACGTTATTTAACCTTTTATAAGACATTATTTTGCTAGTTGGGCCCCGGCATAAGACGCTGTAGCAAAAATAAAAGAAATCTTCTTATGCAATTACGAGCAAAACCTAATAACAATAATTTGACTAAACTTAAAAATTACTCACGAAGACTAAAGAAAATAATAAAACTAACACAAAAGGCAAAAAATAACCATAAAATAATGACATCAACAAATAAATCAAAAGATACATGGAAGATCATAAATGAAAGTAAATATTGCCCTCCTTATGAACAGATAACAGAAATACAAAACAACGGGGTTTTAATAACAAATCCTAGTGACATAGCGAACGCATTTAACAACCACTTTGTGAATCAAGCAGAATTACTTTCGAATGCTTCAAGATCTGTAATCTATGAGACCCCGAATGCATGTTGTGAATCAATTTTTTTAACCCCAACTACACCTACTGAAATATTTCGAATAATACAGGATTTAAAAAATAAAGGTAGCGTAGGGTATGATGATATCTCAACAAGAGTATTAAAATTTGTTTCCGATGTCATATCTGGCCCCATTTGCCACATAATTAATGTTAGTTTTTACTCTGGAACTTATCCTGATAAACTAAAGCCAACTGTAATTAAACCCCTATTTAAAAAACAAGACAAAACCGATATTAACAACTATAGACCCATAGCCCTAATACCAGTAACATCAAAAATATTTGAGAAAGCTATTTACCACCGTATTAATTCGTTTTTCACTAAACACAACATCTTGGTAAAGGAACAGAAGGGTTTCAGAAAGAATAAGTCCATAAATATGGCTATCTATGATTTTCTTAATATTGTAATGACAGATATTGATAAAAAAAATCCTATTAGCGCTATATTTATGGACATGACAAAGGCGTTCGATCTCGTTGATCACAATATTCTCCTTCAAAAACTTAATGCATGTGGAATAAGAGGAAATGCAAATTCTCTCGTACAGTCCTACCTAGATAATAGAACGCAATGTACGGAAATAAGACGGATTTCTAAAAAAGATAAAGCAGAAGTTAAATACATTTCAGGAATACGTAAAATCAATTATGGCGTACCGCAGGGCAGCGTATTGGGTCCGCCATTTTTTTTGGTTTACATCAATGACTTTCCAAAACACATCACTTTTCCTATGGTTCTTTTTGCTGATGACAGCACGATAATTGTAAGAAAAAATAAAGATAGAAACTATGAACATGACATCAGAGACGCATTGCAACAATCAATTAACTGGCTTGAACACAATAACTTGAAATTAAATTTAAATAAAACTAAAATTATGCAGTTTAGACAAAGATCGACCACTCCTGACATAAATATAACTTTTAATAATAACAGAATTGAAGAAGTAGAGTACATAAAATTTTTAGGATTAACAATCGACTCTAAACTGACATGGAAACAACATGCATCAACTCTTATCACAAAATTAAGTAAATTCGCATTTGCTCTTTATAAACTTAACAAAATAGTTAATCAGGCAGCTGTTGTAGCTGCGTATTATGGCTACGTAGATTCCATATTACGTTACGGAGTAATTTTTTGGGGAAACTCTTGTGAAAAAACCACAATTTTTAAAGCACAGAAGAGGTGTATTAGGTCAATATGTAGTCTTAAACCAACAGAAAGCTGTAAACCGCATTTCAAATCTTTAAGAATTTTAACATTGCCTTGTCTTTACATATACGAGACCGCATTGTTCGTCAAGAAGCATAGTGAACTGTTTAAAAAAGCATCAGGGCAACGCTATAGATCCACAAGACAAGAATATCGTCATGAATTATGTCTGAGAGCCTCAAAGACGTCTCTGATGCACAAAAGCGTCCTCTGCATGGCTCCTAAGATTTTCAATAAAATACCAAATGACATTAAAGATTTAAACTTGACACAATTTAAAAGGAGACTAAATATTTTCCTGACTGAAAAATGTTACTACTCCATTGACGAATTCCTTTTTGACAAGTTATAATAAACTAATGAACATTATTGTATTTATGTTTAAAAATTTTGACTAATTATTGTGTGAATATTCATATGAATCGTAATTTATTGCATAGTTATTAATTGTATCATCTATTATTAAAATTATTGTTTTTGTATCCTAATATCAAATATTGCTTCTACTTTCATATTATTATTATTTTATATAAGTTTATTAATTTTGGTTGTTTGCATTTTTAATTGTAAAATAGTGTATGCCCTAAAGGGTAGTTTTCTGAGCACTATTGCCTAACTATAAGACCTACTGTATCACCAGAAAGCACACTAATAAATACTTTGACTTTGACTTTGACTTTCAACCAATTAAAAAAAATTGTTCATCAAAATAAAACGACGCATATGAATGTAATGATTTTTTATTGTAAAGATAATGTAACACCATTGAATTATTAAAAATACTATGCAATACTCATGAATGTTATCATCAAAAATATAAATCTTCGTGATCGTCATAAATAACAGGCATTTAAAGGATGATGTCATCAGTTCTGAGATGCGCATTCAACTTTACATAAGTTCTCAGTCCCTATTATTTTTTCTCTGTCATATTTTATCCACCTTTTTCGCAGAAGGTAAATGGTTATATTTATTTCATTTATGTCTGCTCTTCAATATTATTATTTGTCGTTGGTACCTAGTGTACCTAATAGAGATGTAACGAATATTCGCATTCGCATCATGCGGATATTCGCATATTTTTGGACATTCGCATTCGCATTCGCATTCGCAAAATTCATGCGAATATTTTGCGAATACGAACGACTGGAAAAATACCAATATTTGGTACTCCTTCTTCCACACACTCCATTCATTCTTATCTTTTGTCGTCCTCTCTGTTCATCTTTTGTTGAATCTGCCTTTATCTCGCCATTCATCAATATTATATTATTTTCATCAAATCAATCACAATAATTAATCATAAATATGACTATGCTAAGATAAACGTGTTTCAGTCTGTTTTTCTTTTACTGACGCCACTCTTAGAGCTACTCTTATACAGGATGGATTTTTCAACGAGGTGTGGATGACTATATCCGAAACTATGAGGAATATCGAAAAACATTGAAAGGAGTCTCGACGCCGATTTTGACGGAAACTAAAACTACATCATTAGATTTTAGTAGAATCAGTCATCCTGGCCAGGAATCGAACTAGCTGCAGCAAGGATCAAATTTTGGTGAAGTAAATGCAGTTTTAGTTTTCGTCAAAATCGCCCTCGAGACTCCTTTCATAGTTTTTCGACATTCCTCTTAGTTTCATAAGGCCATTCTCGCCCAGTTAAAAAAATCACCTTGCATACTTTTTCCATTCTCGTTACTGACAGGAAGTAAAAAAATTAAAAATAAGTTATAATGTTACATTAAAAAGGTTTTCTTTTTGGTATTTATTAAATTATCAAACGTAATTGTTTTTAAAATGAATATTCGCATTCGCATTCGCGAATATTGGAATTGAATATTCGCATCCGCATTCGCATTCGCGAATGTCAAAAATCAGATATTCGCAACATCATTAGTACCTAATAGAGTTACTGGCTTTTGTTTATCTGTTTAAAGTTGATAAAACTTAAGGAAAAACAGATATTTTAGAGCGTAAAACATTTTCATTTCATACATAGGTAACTTCGACCCTTACTTTTTTTAATCAAGTCACAGATGATATAATACTAGCGTCAAGTTAAACATAATTAAAGTGATGAGTCTTGTATCAAACTTTCATTTTATAAAAAGGACTCATTGAGACACGAAGGGTGACTTTATTTTATAATCTGCGTAGGAGATTTTTCACGTTTAAATCTCATTCAATCTCATAAAATTTGTTTTTCTGTTGGTTTAAATTCAGTACTTCTGTAAAAACCAAAAATGGTGCAAGCAATTTAATTCACAGGCAGTTGTAACTCGAAAGTAGAACGCCTTGCCTGAAACACTTGCAAAGATTTTCATAGTTTAGTTGTTTTCTACAATAACAAAACATAGCGTGTAGCATTTGTTTGAAAAACAACAGAAAAACCTTTAAAAGAATGATTAGTCCATTCACAGTCGCGGGTACAATGTTGCTTCAGTCTCGCTCAGCGTGCGAATCGTGCCGCGAAACAAACATTAATTGATCGTTGATCAATTTCTGAGAAGTCTCCGAAACATTCCTCTACGGAATTTACATTCTAAGATTCTAAGTAGGATTTAAATCCGTCCAAAGTTCTTTAGAAACGAATAGCGTTTTGGAATCTGTGGTATCGGCCCTCTGATTAGGTACTTGTCATTTTCGCGGAATTTTCCAATCACCAATTTGGAATAAGTAATTAAAATAACATCTATAAAACACATCTTAAACCTACCAAATCCATATTGCTTTGGTAAAACAATAATTGGATTTTATCTGGATTCCAAATGAAATAACAAAATATAATCTCTACGATATGAAATAACATTTACTTTTAATTTTGCAATCATGCATAAAAGTAAACTAACTATATAATTGTTATTTTAAACGAAATATAACTCGCAGTGAATTAAATCATCATCTCGTATTATAATGTTCTACTTTCATTTGCAAACTAGGTCATTTCTGACTTAAATTGTCGTTCGTTGGTTAAGATGCTTTTAAGTTAACGTAGATTTTAATCCATAGAACATAACGTTATTAGTAAGCAATAATTTTACTACTGTTGTAATTTGACAGCTATTAAAATTACTTTTTATAGATAGATATTAATCTAGTAAAAAGTTTAAAAAAATTGTTTACTGACTACTGTTTAACATTTTCAACATGCTAAATAAATATATGTAAATGAACTAAACGTATTTTAACTTATTTTCTTACTGACATAATCATCTTAGAAAAATAGTCTTCCAAAACCCCTTTTGTCGTTGCCTGTGCCCGCTTAAAATGCAGATTATCTAGAATAATTACGAGCGATTACGCGTAGTGACAATGTCGTTCCGTTTCTCGTAAAAAAAAACTTATGACGTCACACACAGATCTCGTGGAGTTGATGGAATATTTTTCCTACCTACCTACTATAATTATCGTTTTTTAATAACTACTTAATTTTTTTTTTCTACTTGTTCTAAGATATGTAAAGTCTAATTAGGGCGTTTCTTTTTCGCACTTTTTTTTTTAGACAAACTGTAGTATTCAATATAATTGCATGATACAATTCTATAGTCATTTTAAAACGTAATAGTTATGTTATTATCGTCGCAGTAAGTAGCTATCTCTTATAAAAGTTATTATTGTTTACAAAACAGCTGTGCACATACCAAGAATTTCCACTGACGCTGCGTTTTACGTGCGATTCGCGTTGGTGATGCGCCAATAATGCATTCCTTACAATAGCGTCAGTATCGAACTATAATAAACTACTCGTAGTTGTGTCCAGCGACTTCACCTGCTGCAACTCGAATATTAATCCGCGGGAACATAAAATCGGGATAAAAAGTTTTTGCGTAAACGAGTAACAATTAAACATCCATCCATCCATCTATCTATCTATTCTGGACTGGCCTGTTGGTCTAGTGGTTAGTGAACCTGACTGCTATGCCGGAGGTCGTGGGTTCGATTCCCACCCAGGACAAATCGACACCTCCTACGTATAATATCGTAACCAACAAATTAACGAAAATGACATTTTTAGATTTACAACTACTTTGTAACATAGACTATCGTTTGGTCTAATTAAAAAAAATATATTTACCATAGAACCAAAGATACTGAGACTGCATATTATCGCATGTTCATCTTTAGCGAAGTAAAATATTGTATAGTGCAGTTAGTGCATCGTACGCGGGGCGCGGGGGCCCGCTGCGCCGCGCGTCCCAATAGTAAGTATTAGTACCGATTGAATACGCGGGAGTTGTGCATATTCGTTGTCGACCGCTGTGCTCGTCGCAGTTTTTTTAAATTTGTTGTGATTGATACACTTAGTAAGATACTACAGCTTTTAACCATGTCATCTAATGAAATGTCGTAAGTATAACTTACGACACTATACATCGAATCCAGATACGTCACAAATATCGTAAGTATATAGTTACTATTGAAAAAATGTATAATTGTGTTCTGTATTTATACTTACGATAGTTTTCGTTGGAATTTCTTTCTCTTTTTATATCCTATGTTGCACTTGAGATATTTTACTTCGATATGAAACTTAATTTACCATAGTATTCTTTTGAAAAAAACTCAATTAAAAGATATTCTTGTTTTTATTTTACATAATCGCCGCTGCCTTTTGACGCAAGTAGTATATTATTGGGCATTCTGTCCCACCTGTCGCGCAGTCGAACTAGTTCGACTACGCTCCGTTGGGACAGAATGCCCAATAGAATTCGGGATCTGATAAGTTTAAGCATTCTAAATCCACCTATCGTTCGGCGAAGTAAACAGTGGTTTAGAGCGCTCTCGACCGATGATCGTTCGAGTTGTTTCTAATTTCGGATTTAAAAAAAAAGCGAAATCTGTTACTGTTTCAGTTTATAAATAATGTTGTAATAAACACATGCACTCATTGTTAATCAGTTTGTTGACAACAGTAATCATGAAATTTGTAAAACAACCACAATCGCTGCATGTAAGCACTATTTGCGATGATTTTTGTAAAACTAGATCTCGTCATGGAGAATTGTTACCTAATTCAGTACGATGTATCATTTGCGGACCATCGAATTGTGGAAAAACAAATTTACTTATTGGACTTCTTATACATGAAAATGGTTTACGGTTTCAAAATGTTTATGTCTACTCAAAAACCCTCCACCAACCAAAGTACATTTTTTTAGAAAGAGTTTTACAACGGGTACCAATTATCTCATTCCAGAAATATCAAGGGAATGAGGAAGTTATAAGCGTTCAGGACGCTAAACCCAACTCTGTGATTATATTTGATGACGTTGCTTGCGAGAATCAAACTAACATGCGTGATTATTTTGCAATGGGAAGGCACAAACACATCGACTGTTTTTATCTCAATCAAACATATAGCAAAATCCCTAAACAGTTAGTAAGAGATAATGCTAACTTAATTATATTATTCAAACAAGATGATATTAACTTGAGGCATGTTTATGAAGAACATGTTAACACTGATATGACATGGCTTGAATTTCGTCAAATGTGTTCTAAAATATGGAGTGAGCCCTTTAATTATGTTGTAATTAATAAAGATTGCAACAAAAATAATGGATGCTATAGAAATAAATTTGACACTTTCGTAGTCTTTGATTAGAAATAGATTATTTAAGATATGGTACCTACGTGATATCATTATTCCTTGGTCAACTCTTCATCGATAACTATTATAGTCCGCAAATTCGTAGTAATGGAAAAATCACTGAAAAGACAAATTGTTGATGCTGCAGAAGCTGTAAAGAAAAAAGTACGAAAGATGCGAGATTTGGAGACTGAAAATAAGCAAGCATTGGAATCGGTTTTTAGACCTGTAACAGAGTCTCTTAATTTTTTAGCTGACACCAATAAGCAAACTGACCTCTTGCGATCTAAAGAGGTTGACGAAACAGAAGTTCCGTTTAGAAACAATACTTTACAGAAAGACAGTTCTAATACCGAAGAAGATAGTAATGTAGAAGAAAATGAATGTGATTCCGACAGTGATGAGTCGTATCAATCATTAGGAGATAATAATCAAGAGCGTAATACATCATCCTGGTCAGTATCTACAGAAGCACTAACAGATATTCCGTTTGGTATTCGAGCGGAGCGAGGACAATTGATGTTAGGTTCTGCTGTCATAACGATCAGCGATGATTACATCACCGTTAGTGGACGGAAATATCGAAGTACTCCAGGACTGAAACAATTATTATTGAAAAAGGACGTAGATTTAAGCACAGTTACAGAGTCTGATATGCAGAATTATAAACTGATGTTGATTGCTACAAACGCACATCGTCGAGACTTTGATTCAAACAAACCAATAAAAAGTAATAAGGGACAAAAATATTTGCAAGTTATAAAACCTCTTTTCAAACTGCCGAATACTATTCAAAGCAGTCAAGCAAAGGGGAAAGGGCTACCCTTGACAAAAATGTGGAAAAAAAATATAGATTTTGTATATTGGGATGATCCTAATGAACTTGTGGATAGGTTAAAATTATTAATTGCATCTCGAGACGCTGGTAACACTGGATTAGACAACGAAATTATATCTATTATTGAAGAACTGCGTGAAAGTAAAATTATTAAGTAATAAATAATTGGTATAAATTTTTCATCGTTCATTTAATTATCAACCTTTAAATATAATACACCTTAAATATGAATGTAGATAAATTTGGACACCATATTCATAAGAGAATGCGTTTCTCTGAATTATTAGAGTTCAATGAAAATGCATTGCTAAAATCTGAAAGAGGTGATTTTGATTTGAAACAATCTAGATTAAGAGGAATTAGATCTCCTTTAGACATAGATGATGCTGTAAACAAGGATTACGTCGATCGATTGCACGATCAGATAATAAAGGAACAGAATAGAATGATTGGATTGTTGCGTGCTCAAATCATAAAAGATGTACAAATAACAGTCCAAGCCACTTTAAAAGCGAAGATACCTGAAGTTTTAGTTCAGTTGGAAGATAAGTTTCATAACAAAGCAGAAGTCCAAAAATTACTTGAAAAAACTTCATGATGGCGAAGCAACAAATTGTTAATGAACTTCACAAAGCAGCACGAAGAAACTTTGTTAGACGTTCAGTTATTTTAAAAGGCATTGATGACTTATGGCAAGCTGATCTGATAGATATGCAAAATCTCAAAAAGTTTAATAAAGGATATAATTATATTTTAGTGGTAATTGATTGTTTCTCAAAGTATACCTGGACAGAACCACTAAAATCCAAATGTAAACTTGATGTTACTCGTGCATTTGAGCGAATACTAACTACGAGTAATCGAAAACCTGATCATTTACAAACAGATTCTGGGACAGAATTCTATAACGTAACATTCCAAAAGCTTATGAAGAGCTATAATATTAACCACTACTCTTCCTATTCTACCAAGAAAGCTTCGATTGTAGAACGGGTTATTAAAACGATTAAAAATAAATTGTATAAGTACTTTAGTTTCATTGGGAATTACAAATGGTTAGGTTTACCATTAGAAGTTGTTCTGAAAACCTATAATAGTACAAAACATCGAACAATCAAATTTAAACCATTCGAGGTCAATAAGTTGAACGAGTCAAAGATAAGAGAAAATATTCAAAAAACTCAGAAACTTATATCACGCCGATGTGCACCTAAGTTTAAAGTAGGTGAAAATGTTCGGATTAGTAAATACAAACATATTTTTGATAAAGGTTACACTCCTAATTGGTCAACTGAAATATTTACTGTAAAAAAGATTAATAAAACCATACCAGTAACATATCATTTAGAAGATCATCGAAAGCAATCCATTAGAGGTTGTTTCTACGAACAAGAACTTCAAAAAACTAGCTATCCAGGTACCTATTTGATAGAAAAAGTTCTTAGAAGGAAAGGAAATAAAGTTTACGTGAAATGGCTTGGCTTATGCAACGAAGAAAATAGTTGGATTGATAAAGATGCAATTATGGATTAGGATTATGAATATAAAACCGTGTTTGTAAGGATTTTTTCATTCATTACACTTTTCACTATGCAAGGCGGTGGACTAGTTAATAGTGTGATTAATAATCTACCGTTCGAACTTCATTTGCCTGGTTATAACTATTGCGGACCGGGAACAAAACTTGAGAAGCGATTGTTGCGAGGCGATCGAGGTGTGAATAAACTAGACGAAGCTTGTATGCATCACGACATTGCATATGCAAATCACACAGACTTATCTAATCGTCACAAAGCGGATTTACAACTTTTAAACATGGCTAAACAAAGACTAAAATCAAAAGATGCAGGGAAAGGTGAAAAACTTAGTTCATGGATAGTGAGTAAAGTAATGAAAGCCAAACTAAAGTCGGGTGCTGGAATTAAAACATTCAATGCTTTTGTGTCAAAAATTAAGTCAAAAATTAAGAAAATAAAACCTAAAAATAGTAAAACATTAATCAACATTGCTTACTCAGCTGCGAAAAAGATATTTCCAGACATTCAGAAGATTCGCATACCACGAGTTATACCCATACCAAAGACAGGAGGAGTCTTACCTTTAATTCCAATTTTCGCTGGATTATCGGCTTTAGGAAGTTTAGCAGGCGGTGCAGCTGGTATTGCAAAAACCGTAAACGAATACAAGGCAGCTCAAAAAAGCTTGCAAGAATCAGAACGACATAATAAGACCATGGAAGCTTTAGCGTTGGGCAAAGGGTTGTATATCAAGCCTCATAAAAACGGTAAAGGGCTGTTTATAAAATGTTCAAAAAACTAATTAAAAAGCTGCCTAATCGTCCTTTAACTAATATCGATATCAGTGAGCATGCACGTGACATCCCATACTTTCGAGGAGTCTATATGAAGGATCGGTTACCAAGAACACCAAAACGCATTGAATGTTCTATCGTCAACTTAGACGATTCACGAAATGAAGGAACGCATTGGGTAGCTTATGCTAAAATAAACAATTATTGTGAATACTTTGATAGCTTTGGGGATTTGAAACCTCCAATGGAATTAATGCAGTACTTTAAAAATTGTAATGTTTTTTATAACTATACTAGATTTCAACAATTTAATACAGTGAACTGTGGACACTTATGTTTAGAATATCTACGCAAATTTTGGAATAAATACGTATAAATATTATGTATTTCTTTTATTTCAATCATTTTCATCATGTCACTCACCTTGTCGATAACTGCAAACTCGTCCGATTTATGTACATATTATCCTAATACATTACAACTTTATGGATCTTATGAGTGTGCCTTACTGCATTTCTCAACATTTAATTCAATTCCAAACATTGACGAAACGAATAATAAGTTATATTACGGCTCTAACGAAGTTCTTGAAATACCTGAAGGCACTTATGAATTACAAGATATCAGCGATTATTTAAAATCGGAAATAAAAGATTGTTCAATAAAAGTACAGTGTAATAACAATACCCTAAAAACTTTGATATACTGTACTAAAGATATAAATTTTACTAAAGAAGGAACTTTTAGGAGATTATTAGGGTTTAATAAACAGATTTTAAAAGCCAATAAATGGCATGTGTCTGAGTTACCAGTCAACATTTTGCCTACGACTGTGATCAGGATAGAATGTGATATTGTAAGTGGTTCGTACATAAACGGAAAACCCAGTCACATTGTACACGAATTCGCACTCAATGTGCCACCTGGATATAGAATTATAGAAATTCCGAAAAACGCCATATACTTTCCGATCAACCAAAACAACATAAGCTGTATACATATCAGGCTATTAGATATAAACAATCGATTAATAAACTTACGTGGTGAAGAAGTACAGCTATATTTACATCTTAGAAGAAAAAATGATTGACTACAATAAATATGTACATCAACAAATTGGGAACGCCAGTTCAACTAAAGTGATCAAGCAAATAAGACCTCGGTCTAAGAAAAAAATAAAATTAACAACAGACAATAAGGAATTTCTTAAAGCAATTGGTTTGCTAAAATGAATATCTTAGACGTTTTATCTGCTCCAACTTACGACAGCACTGTTGAGGGAATTGAATTTCATTCTTACAAACCCTACGTAACAAGCTTCAACAGGAACGATGAAATCCGTATACCTATTAATCAACAGGATCTGTATATATTACCGTCAGCAAGCACTTTGTATTTGGAAGGAACTATAATCGTTAGCAAAAAAGACTCAAAAGATAAAGCGAGTAGTGTTTCTTTAACAAATAATTTTCTACTCTACTTGTTTCAAGATATAAGATACGAATTAAATGGAGTGGAAATTGACAAAATAAAAAACGCGGGTGTGACTACTACGATGAAATCATTAGTGTCTATGAATGAGAGTGAATCGAAGATATCTTATGCATGGGGTTGGAATATCGATGGGATAAAAAATATTAATGGAGGTAATTTTTCTGCTTCCATACCACTTTGTAACATTCTCGGATTTGCAGAAGATTTCAAGAAAGTAGTGATAAATAGTAGACACGAATTGATATTGTTACGAAGCAATACTAACCTCAACGCTGTAAAACTGAATACCGGTGAAGTCGTAGATGATGTTCAGATAAATAAAATTGTTTGGCGTGTACCGCATGTTAAAGTGTCAGATAAAGAGAAAATAAGTTTGTTAAAACTATTAGAGAAAGACCGACCGCTTCAGATGATTTTTAGAAATTGGGATCTGTACGAATATCCCACTTTACCTAAAACAACGAAACATACTTGGTCGATTAAAACTTCATCGCAAATAGAGAAACCGAGATATGTCATTATCGGTTTACAGACAAACAGAAAAAACAATGCAAACTCAGATATGTCTCTGTTCGATCACTGTCATATTCGTGATGTTAAAGTATACCTAAATTCAAACTACTTCCCATATGAAAATCTTAATGTGAATTTTGCTGATAACAGAATTGCTTTATTATACGAGCAATATACTAGATTTCAACAGTCATATTACGGACGCCGCGCGGAGCCTTTGTTAAGCGAAAAACAATTTAAGGACTTGGCTCCGCTCTTCGTTATTGACTGCTCCAGGCAAGCAGATAACTTGAAAGCAGGCCCTGTTGTGGATGTAAGAGTGGAAATCGAAACTGATTCGGTTATACCTGATCAAACTTCGGCATACTGCCTTATATTAAACGACTGCATAATTGAGTATAAACCGTTAAGCAATACCGTAAGGAAAATATCATGAATCCTGAAACTGTAATAGTAGACGTTCAAGGCTTTAAGGTCCTCTTCAACACTTTTATAGTAAAAGAAATAGCTTTGGCCACTCGTGATTACACCCAAACCTTCTTAGTTAAGCCTCCATACTTGTTCAGATACTTAACAAGCAATGAACAGAAACAAGTCAAATGGTTAGAAAGAAACAGAGGCATTTATTGGAATGAGGGAAATGTCGACTATAGGGAATTCCATCGCATAATCGTTCCATACTTACAAAATAAAGAAATTATTGTCAAAGGCTTGGAGAAGGCGCAGTGGATAAAGGAGCTATGTGAAAATTGTAAAGTAACAGAACTTGATGAGAGTCTATGTCCTAATTTATCTATTTTGCATAAAAATTACTGTAATATAGATTCGAATTTAAATTGTAATAATCATTTAAAGCAATGTGCACTTAAAAATGTATTATGTTTAAAAAAATATTTAGAGTGGTAATGGTAATTAATATGTAACTAACATAAAAAAGTTGTTGATGGTTTTTGAATTAAAAAATGTTACCTGTGCTGTATAACAAGTACTGTGAAGGAAAAATATATAAATTGTAGTAACCTTTTTAAAGCATTGTGTTCTAAAAATGTGTGTTGTGTATTTCAAAAATGGATTTGTAATGATAATGTATTTTAGGTTCATTAAATAAAAAAATATTAAATCTTATATATGTGTTTATTTCATTAGTTAACCTGTCTAATTACATTGTTCCAAAATAAAATAGAAACATGAAAAGAGTTTATCAAAAATAACTTGAATTACATAACCATAAAGATTCAGCATAAATTTATACACATAGAATTAAAAAATACTTATAACAATCAATAAACCCAAAAAATATAAAATTAAAAATCACTATCTATCAAAGTTTTTGAAATTTTTTTAACTAACGATTCCGTATCGTCCATAACACTATCCATAGCATCTTTAACAATGTATTGTGCATTTATTATCACGTTCTCACTCTCACTATCACTGTCACTAGTATTGTTATTGCAAAGATCAACAACTGATATTTTTATCAGTTTTATCCCGCGTCGATGCAGTTTACTCATCACGAAAGATTTTGTAGGCTGTTTCTTATGGGAAGGCTTTTCACGACGTTGTCGCCGGGACTTCTTTTCTTTTGTTATTTGACTGCAGTGAGGGGGTTCATTGCAAATCATCTCAGAAAGTCCTTCGTAAGGATCCTGAGCGTACTGGCTGAACTGAACTTCTGAGTCGCAAATCTGAAACAAAATGATTAACATCTTAATCAGTGAAACAATATTCAGCACCTACATTCAGATTTTATATTACTTTTAACATTTATTTTACTTACCGATGCCATGATTATGACGTACACTGATCGACCAAAAAAACTATAATATTGTACACAAGTACTCGGTGTGAGTAAGATTTTGTAAATAACCTAAATAATTATGTATTCTGATGCTTTTAATTATAATATTGTATATGTAGCACATTATGATCGTAGCAATGATTATTGTTGAAAGTAAATCTTATCTACATATCAATAAAGGTGAAGCTCTGTGGAAGCATGTATAAACTTGAACCTCAACAAATAGCAAGCTTGCATTTATATTAACATGCAATTTATCATATTTCGCTTTAGTAAACTAGCATCGCCCTGCGACGTTACCTATGAATTATTGATATGAGCCTAATTCGCTCATAATTTTAAGGGTTAGCAATAATTAATTAAATATTATGATTAGAAATAAAACAATAAAAATATTTTACAATGTTTAATAAACATTAATTACACTTATGTACCTACTTATATAATCTACAGAACTATACAAAATATACTATATCTAATAAAACATCATTAACAAATTCATAGTTGAGTGCCATGTTCTTATTGCTATTTTAATTTATATTATTCTAGTTATTAAGCCCTTAAATTCACATACAATATAATTAAGCCTAACAGTAACATAACTTATTAATAACAATATAACTTATTTAAAAATAGAGCAATGACCCCATGCTTGGGTTGCGATCTTACAACTAGATATCGCGCGTTTATCATCGTTACTAGATAATGCAATTTTGTTTACACTTTGAGTAAATATTTCATGTTTAATAGATTTAAACACAATATTTTTTCTACGAATGACTTCACTATTAAATAAAACGTTTTCGTAATCTGTGATACTTAGATCACGAACTACAGAAGATTTAACTCCTTTTGCTTTTTTAATTATTTTGTCCTCTGTTTTTATTGAATAAAGTTTAGACCTTAAACCAATGAAATCTGTTATAACTTTTCCACCCATTTCATCTTTAAAAAGACCAGGAATTTTCTTATTCATCTGAGGTAACATAAATTCATTTTCTATATCATAATTACTGGTGTCAAAGTATTGCAAAAAACTATGTTTAATGTCGCGATAAAAATCATTCGTATTTATTTCGTAAATAAAAGAATCCGTGTCTGTATAACATAATTTTACTCTTTCCTTATAAAAAGGTTTGATTATATTATAGTGAAACCAGTACATGTGTGATTTGGACAGTTCTAAAACAGTAAAACCAATATAAATAGGCTTGTCTAAAATGATCTGATCTGGTTTCATTTGTATCGCTACTAAGTTCTCGGATAGAACTGATGCGCTATGAAAATAAGGGTTGTTCACGAGTCTCTCAGCGTAGATGGACTTTTTGGTTTTATTATTTATATGGTTCCACTGATTAACCAAATGAACAGACACTCTTTTTTCAGTGTTTTCCAAAGTTTTTCCAAAAACGCTATTATTTAACAACTTGAAGAAATCTTGTTCAAATGTGCTGATTGCTTTTTGACGTAGTTGTGTATTTAATTCAATATATTGCTTTAAATAAGGACTTTGTCTAAACGTGATAACTCTATGAATTTTACGCAGTAACAAACCGTGTTCCAAACATTTTTTTAAATGCACGTAATGAATGACATAGTTATACTTATTATATAAATTTGAAACAAGTTTTTTAGTTTTTCCTCCAGGCGGTATGCACTTTTCAGAACAAAAAGGTAAGTCATTATGATCGCTGTGTAAGGATTCAGGGTAAAATAGATCGACTTCTAGTATGAAACCCCATGTCGCATTATCCTCAATACATTCAACTTGTAATTGGTTTATTTCATTTTCATTTAAAAATCTAAAATCTGAATAGGGTAAATATTGACACATACTGTAACCGTAAAGGTTATTACAATCCAAATAAACTATGAAACATTGAGGTTTTGATGCATCGCAATTTGATAAATACTTATTATTAGCTTTTGCATAGCGATGAGAGCACATACACAAACCACCTCTAATACCTTTTTGAATCATTCGTACAATGGCTAAGTCTGAAACGAGTTCAAGTTGGACGCCTGTTTTTAATAGCATTGCATCAAATGATAAACTAGGTGCGGTTAGGTAAAATGCAGGGTCTAGTTTATAATGCTGTTTACAAGTTTTTCTAAAATTCTGGAATATGTCAGTTAGTAAAAGGACATCTGTTTTCAAATATAAATCAGTATAATCACCTAAATCTTTTATATTGAATTCATTCCAAACCAAACAAGCATGTCTATAATCTTCATCTGAAATAGCTTGGTTAGTTAGAACGCTGACAAAGTTTTGTCTCGATGGTAACCTTGTTTGTTTATAACATTTCCAGTTAGTCATGTAATCATAAGGATAAACTCCCTTCCTTGTAAGCAAATTAAATTGGTTCTTGTTGGGAAAATGAGAACGTAGAGCAATGAAATCATCATTATGCATAGTTTTCGCAAGTTTGTCTAAGCTAGCTCCTAAAAAATTAAATGAATCTAAAAATCTTACTTGAACGTATTCATTATCATCTACCTGTATGAATTTGGAAAATGAAATATACCTTTCTTTTGTCTTGGGAATAATTCTCAACTTTCCTGGCATTTCACCTAATTTTTTTATAAATAAATGGCAATCGTATCCTGATAAATTGTGGAAAAATAATGGTATGAATTTAGGTATTTTATACTGTAGATTACAATGTCTATGGGCAGCACCACGGTATCGTCCAGTTATATGACAATGATCTCTAACTTTATTAGTCCAAAGTAGGTTTCCACATATGTAACATTTATAGGCTTGTTGAAAATCTCGTGCATCGTCTTTTGTAAAAGTCATGACTCGGGTTTCGGTTAATATTTTGTAAATTTTTTTAACATCACTAGAAAGAAAGTCTATAAATTTTGAAACACAGTCAACACCGCGATAAGTTTTAAATGTATCATCATCAAAAGTACAATTTACCGAAGAAACAATATTATAGGCGAATGCTGCAGGCACGTGTCGTTGTAAAAATGATGTGTTAGCAGTGTCGGGTTCACTAGCGGATGTTGGTTCCAGCAATGTTTCGAAATCGGCGTATATGACGAATGGAATGTTTTGTTTTCTATCAAAATTTTTAAACTGTAATATAGACCCCCTTTCAGGTAAAATAGTGACGGTTCCCTCACACAGATGATCTTCGAATTGTTTAGGAGTAGGAAAAAACAATAAGCAACTATCGCAAAAATATAATTTACTATGATGTTTCGTGATTTGAGTTTTAACAAGACGAGGTAAATCTTTGATGAGACACAGAGACAATAATGGGATGAACTATCAGTTTCTAAGAACAGTAGATGTATACTCTTAGTTTTACCCTTACACGAGTCAGGCCTGTATAAGGGACCTGTTATTTGCTTATTGTTTTTTAAACCGTAAACGAATATATTTAGAAAAGAATTATTTCTTTCAAAAATTGCTATATCTGAAAAAGACATGGGAAAAGAAATGTCCTTAACATTTAAAACATCGCGAAAGTGAGGATAAGAGTTTACTCGCTCTGGGTGTCGATTTGCAGGGTACAAGGCAGCTACAATGCACCACATAAAACAATAATTATCATTATTGTGAATATTCAAACATGCTTTTTTGTTTTTTATAATCTTAGGTAAATCTATAAAATGAGATCCACTAAGTGGCTGATACTTATTAACATTGACTTCTAAATGTAAATTACTCAAGAATGTCCATCCGCTGTCTCTCTCTTCAAATTCCTCAATTTTTTTCAACAACGACGTGACAACTGTGTCATAAATAGTATTAAAATTATAATTCAAATGTATAACAAAATTTTTGGTGGCAAAAGATTTGATTTCTTGTAAATCGTTTTTATACAATAGAAATAAAGAAAAAAGTTCAAAATTAACTTTTACTGCGATATGTCTTTTAAGTGAGTCATCGACTAAAGATTTGACCTGTTCGCGAATATTGCTAAAAAATGTTTCCGGAAGATTATTTGCTTCATCTTTGGATGCAATAACTCGGTAACTAATAATACGTCCTTTAAAAGATGAACGTATGATTTCAACGTTTTCAAGAATAGGCATTGTACTATTATTTTTGTGTTTATTAGTTCGTAAGTGACTGGTCCAGCAACGACTAACTACATAAATATCGCAAACCGAGCAATGAGGCATTTTGATGAAATTATAAATTTACAAACATAAAAGTACGAATATTAAATGAATTTGGTATGAAATTACTGAAAGGTTTAAAAAACTAAACGTTCCATGTACCTACAAGTCAAGTCTAAAAATCAAAAATAGCACGGTTCCTTTAGATTTTCAACACTTTCAATTGGTACAGAAGAATAAATACCTTAAATATCAATATATTACAAGTTATAGTATTTGTGTTCAATTTTCCAGCATAGCTCGTTGGGTTGTACTGTACCTACTTGTCTGATCTCAGGTAAAAATCATAACCGAAGTCAATCCGACGCCTCCTGAAAAAAAAGTGTAGTTTATTAAGTCTGTCCTGGTATCATACTATTTTCCTCAGCTTAGCTCTTGTGAAAAAAGTGCTAAGTATTTATATTTACCTTTTTTCATATATTTTGTTTTTCTAAATTATTGACACTGATTTCAAAGCCAAACTTGTCAACGCATTATTGTACGATAATTATCCTTGTATGGAATTCAATTTCGTAAGGTTGGTTCCAAAAGTTTTAACGTTTTCTGAAAATAACAAACACAATGTACGATTAAACTAACTATAAAACATAATATTATTATCACTCGTGATTAGTAAGTACTTTTACCTTTTATTTTTCTTTAAATTATGTGATAATAATTTCGCTTGATCATCTAGTGCAGAACAAATTTCAAACCATAGTTTTCCACATAATTCCAATACCTATGTAAATAACGCTTCCTGAAAGAAAATATACATAGTTATAATTAAAGTAAATAGGTACTTAAGAATATATCGCCTAACGCGCGTGATAAAATATTAAAATATTTACCTTTATTTTCCAAATTATTGACGTCTATTTCGCGTGAATAATGAAAACGTACCTAAATGTTTAAGAATAACAAGCAATTAAATATTTTTCGGTTTCAAACTTATATGTTTTATTGGACTTTGATCATACTTATTATTTTTTTTCAGTCAGCAAAGTCACATTCGCATTAAATCAGCTATCTTAGGTAAGGATGGCACGCATACACATATTTACCGTACGGATGTTCGTTCATTACCCGACTACGGCGCAGAAAAAAAGATGGTTGTGATTTTATTGATGATAGATTTATTAATAATATTTATGCTGAAGACACACCGCCGACACGCCGCCGACCGGTCGGCGGCATGTATTGTGGTGCGAATGCGTAGTGTTGTCCCACACCGTACCTCTCGCGTCCCTGCGTTCGCGCGTGAACAGCTATCTTGGTTCAAGATGGCATGCATGCACAATTAACTTATAGATGTTTGTTCATCATCCGACTACGGAAAAGCAAAAAAGAGGGTTATGATACCTATTTAACCGAATGTATGTATGTATATTTGTATGAATCCTAAATCCTAAAAGTAAAAGCGGCTCTGCAAATACTTTATTATAAAACGATAACTTCAAAATAGTCTAAAATTAGTCCAAGAAAGCAACACTCTACTTAGAACGTATCATTTTACTATCATAAACCAGTTTGTCATCACTTTTTTAAATCTGGAAATCATCCAATGAGATCTGGGATCCTTAAGAAAAACAGTTGATTTATTTATTATAACTTTAACAGTTTGCGATCATTTTATAATATAGCGGATTATCACACGATTTTGACTTAAAACATAATGCTATAGGAGAACTAAACACAGTTGAATTTTATTGTGGAGACAGTCTTCAAGAAGTATATTGTGAACGCAGAAGTTATTAGTACCAGTTATTGTTGCTTTTGGTGTTGATTGCCTGCTGACATCTTAACCTGCGCCTGCTGTCGTCGCTTCTCGTGGAAACAATCGCCAATTTAAACAATGTAAGTATTATTAAGAAATGTAAGTGTAATTATGTTTTTAAACTTTGTGCTATCCTTCTTTTACTTGTCTATAATATTTTGTTGTCCATGTTAAGGTTGTCTGAAAGAAATCGTCTTGACTAATCATTGTTCATAATTATAATATGCATTTAAAGAAATCATAATTTTATGCATTTTTTCATGTAAAACAGTGTACCTAAGTGTATGTTATATTTTGTATCGTGTATAGGATAAAAAAACATTTGGAGAATGATCGTGTAGGTATGAAATATTTTTAATAAAATATTATTATGTCTTTTATTTCAGGTCTGAATCTGAGTGCGAGGCCTATCACCCAACTGCGGTCATTGAAAAGAAAGCTAGGCCCACACACAAACAGCCCGCCAACAACAGCAGCAGGAAGCGCAAGTCAGGCTCATTAACGAACTCATCACATCCAAGGTACCCAATTAAAATTTAATGTGTCTTCAATCTTGAGTAAAATACTCCATCGTAATATTTTGATAACTCAGTGCGAGTGTTAAATTAATTTTAAATTTAGAGTCGAGCATGCTATATTCAGCATCAGCGACTGTTGATCATGTTTTACTAAATTGCTGCGGTCGATCGCTTCAACGCTGCATCGCGTTTGTCGACTGTTTTCCATTCCAGGGTTCAGACACTAATTCTGAATAGATAGATAATGTGATTATACCACTTTGTTTTCTATGTTGTTTCAGTAACAAAAAATCAAGTGGTTCCATCGATGTATTCGGTATCAGTCGGAATAATGAAACTGATCCAGAAGTCAATTATGGGTCATCGAGCAATCGATCGGTTTTATCATCATTCTTCGTAAACCGGGTGGCAAATGGCAGCGAGCGACGAAATGCGGACACCGATGGTGAATATTATGTTGACTGTAAAGTTTACAAAACAGGTGATGCGCGTGATACCGATTCCATGGCGTTGTGGAAGAAGGCACTTGTCCGTATCAAGTTCCAAACCAATACGGATACATCGCAGTGGCGTAAATTACAAGATTTCGTGAGTTCGGTTGACAAATTGTTTGAAGAAGATCCAAGGTTTTTTATTGATAAATAAAAATAATGTGACTTTAGTATTGTTTTACTTGTTTGGTTGATACCGTGTTTCCTATTCCCATCCCTCTCCTGCACATACCCAACACATTCGTTCGAGCGCGAAGAAGACAATGTAGAAAAATATGGTTGACAACGTGTGCTCGAGTGCATTCCGTGCTCCAGACAAAACAAAAATCGATATCAATTTGATGTATTTTCGTGGTGCTGACTGCCCACATCGCTCCTGAAGACCATGACGAGAATCTCAAGGTATTGTGCAGCCTTCCGATTATTTCGCTTTTCCCGCTCCACCATATTCAAACGGTGTAAATGTACTTGGTTACTCTTTGTATAGCGAATTTACTTCGCCGAACGATGGGCGGATTTAGAATGCTTAAACTTATCAGATCCCGAATTCTATTGGGCATTCTGTCCCAACGGAGCGTAGTCGAACTAGTTCGACTGCGCGACAGGTGGGACAGAATGCCCAATAATATACTACTGACGCAGATAGTGATGGGATAAACCAGTTAATAGCCCAGTCAACGAAAGCTCAAAAAAAGGTAGGTATAGAGGGAAAGTCTTGGAACACAATTTTGACAACGTAACTTTGTTTGGACCATGCGTACTAGTGGCGTAGCATGTATGAACGAAATAAAAGCAGAATAAATTTTCCGTAAGGTTTATTCAGCCAGCATTTCGATATTTTGTAAAGTTTTCGAGGTATCTGCTCTTAAATGTCTGTAATTTAGGAAAAAAAAACATTTTTACCTTTTCACATTTGGAAAGTTGTTGTATTTGATGTCGCCAAAGATCCAGAAAGCAGCAGCAGTATTTTCGGACCCCCCACCCCCAAAACTCAAAGGGCTAGGAGCGGGGACTGTTGATATGTTTACCTCCTAATTACTCCAAACAAAGTTGCATAGTCAAAAATTGTGTTCCAAGACTTTCCCTCCATAATTGTACGTTGACTGGGCTATAATTGATTTGTTAACCGAGTCAGATGAAATACGTCATAGTATTTCACTCACGGAACAAAGTGACAGTTTATTGATACAATAATAGCTTGTCTTACATTTATACCTAGTTTAAAAGTCCTAATTAACTTACGAGTAGTAATTTTATGTTAGTTTTACTATATTTTTGTTTGAGTTTGATTCAATCGATACTAATATTATAAATAAGGTAATGCGAAAGCTAATTGTGTCTGTCTGTTACGCTTTCATGGCTCAACGCTTAAAATAATTTTGATATTTTATATTGAGGTATCTTGAACCCTGACGGTCAAAGCTGCTAGTAGAAGTTAGTATTATTGTAAAACTTTTTATTCTTTATTTAATTTTAAGACCCCGATGAAGAATCTCCATCAGCTGTTGAGAATATAACACGACATCCATCTCCGGACTGCACAACAATAAATCATCTTGATTGTGAAAACCACTTTTGACCCTGGTTTGTTGAAAAAGATATTTCGCCATTACATTCTGTTGATTCAACTTTCACAGATTTAGTTTATACTCCGCAAGCGAAGACCCTTGTGGTGTCGCTTCTGACATCGAAGATAGAGTCTTCGATATCAGAAGCGCTTGTGGTGTCGCTTCTGATATCGAAGACTCTATCTTCGATGTCAGAAGCGACACAACAAGCTTCCAGAAAACGGAAGACCAAACCGAGAAAGGACAAGGGAAATATCAGAAGTCGCCATGTTGCCGAATGGAAAGAGAACAAAAGGAAAATGTTAAGTAACTTGGGCAAGGAGTATATAAGTCGTGATGGTACCATAAGACATGGTAAAACTTTGGGTCCTATGTGTCCTATGAACTGTAGGCTAAAATGTACAACAAAAATAAGTGATGATGAAAGAATATTGCTTTTCAATAGGTTTTTGGGATTTAGGGAACCATGAAAAGCAATGGGCTTTTATTGAAAACTTGGTTGTCAAACAAAACAAACGAATGGTTTTATCTGACATGGAATCTAGGCGTAAGTTTAATTTATAGACTGCCAAGGGCTTTCTGAGAAGAACAGGTAAACTATTTAAATGTGTGCAGAAAGGTGTTTTTAAACACATTTTCATTAAGTGAATAGTTTGTCTATAAATCTTTAGAAAAAAAAGATAACATAAGTGGCTTGATACAAGCGGATCTGCGAGGGCGTCATTCTAATCATCGCAAAGTAATAACTGAGGATGGTACTACAAGTGATTTTGTTTGTTCATTTTATAACATTTTTTTTTAATGCGGGTATTGTTTTGACAAAATTCTATTTACTTTGAATTATAAGCATTTGGATGATAAATATCATCAGAATCATCAGAATGGTACTATAAGAAAAGACTAATTAAGTGAAAATACCATTGATAAATATTTTAAATTTTTGTTTTTATAACAGAGATTGTTTATTACGAAATACAGTATGTTTCAGAATATATTTTATTTCAATTCTACCCGTTAATAGCACTTTCGTTACGAATTCTCATTTTTGTTCCATTGTATATAATAGTAACTGTAACCTAAGCCACATTTTCACTTTATTAGTTCCAAAGTAAGTTATCGTAAGTGTAACATACGCTACTTAATCCTACGCAAATATCGACGTAAAGTATAGTAAGTACTACATACAACCAAATACCACTGATGTTTTCCATAGTAGAAATCCGTAAGTGACTTTTAAGAAATTCTAATAACAATTTCAATAATCGTTTTTGAAGGTAACATTCCTTTCCTAAAAATATATCTGTATGCCAAATTTGGTTTCTAAATGAGCTTATTTGACTTCACTACCATCAATAAACTGTTTGCAAACCTTTGAATTGCGATACTGTAAAGTTGATTAAATACAGTTACGATATTATACGTAGGTGTCGAAATGTTTGTGTGATGAGCACGATCATTTGTTCTGTGTCTGGGTGTAATTTATCTATAATATGTATGTATTTAGAAATATATAAGTATGTTTATCAGTTGTCTAGTACCCATAACACAAGCTCTGCTTAGCTTGGGACTAGATGGCGTTGTGTGATAGTTGTTGAATATTATTATTATTATTATTCATCCATCCTCACAAACCTTCCTATTTATAATATGAGTAAGAAATAAGATAAGTAAGTGGTCCAGGTCCGGTACCAACGTAGTTGTCTTTGTTTTACTTCACCGTTTTAAGAGCAGAGGTGATTAAGCAAATGTAGTACACAAAGTAACGCCTGCCTGGATGCAAACCTGGGACCTACAACTCGTAATTCAGACAAAAATGAAAAGAAATGATGAAATTATATTTATTTTTGCAAACCTGAAAAAGAAAAAAAAAAAAGTAGGTTATGTATTATAATAAACTTTTACACGTCGCTCGTCCTTTTAAAACCGGCCAAGAGCGTGTCGGGCCACGCACAGTGTAGGGTTCCGTAGTTGCCCATCAAAATACTTATGCGAACTAACTAAACTGATTCGCTGAATTTAATTTTAAAAAGAAGAATTTTCAAAAACGGTTCAGGCGTCTGAGAAATCGGGGAAAATACATTTAAAAAAAAGATTACGACGAATTGAGAACCTCCTCCTTTTTTTGAAGTTAGTTAAAAATAGTTGACAATAAAAACCTACCTATCCCCAAAACATACCCACCTATTATAGCTATAAAAATAAAGTTGACAAACTTACATTTGCAGTTGAAGTACATGTTCTCCGATACATTTTGTTTAGGAAAATAAGTTATCCAAGTACGTTTTATAAGTTGGTCGACTATTACTCGTAAACTTGTAAAGCCTTCTTAGTCATGATAATTTTCTTTTAAACTTCGTTATATATGCTACTATTGTGAATTTTTTCACACCCTCAAACATAACCGTTTAGCTGGTAGAGGGGGGGGACATTCGAGTCGAGCAAAAATTTGCACTATAAAGCTTAATATTTCACAAACGAATCTTTTTATCAAAAAACTGTTAATGGAAACTATCAATATTTTTTAAAGACCTATTTAACGATACCCCACACTAAGGGGTACGCGAGAAAAAAAAAAACATCCCCACTTTACGTGTACAGGAGGTACCCTAAAAAAAAATATTTTACGAGATTTTATTTTACCACTTTTTCGGCACAACAAATCCGTATATTTACGCCAAATTACACCTTTCTAGTACTGGGCGTCTCTGAGCTAAGCTGCGGACAGACGGACGGACGGACGGACGGACGGACGGACGGACGGACATGGCGAAACTATAAGGGTTCCTTGTTGACTACGGAACCCTAAAAACTAGATGAGGCCGTTGTTTCGTACCTGACTACTCTGAGAAGAAACAGCCGAAACGAATTTAAGGGTCACTGTCTCTTTTTTAAAGATAAGGTAACTATTACTTAAACCTTTAATAAAAACATAAGCTGAAGTGAGGAAGAAAAATAGGTGTTCAAGGTTACTTACAAATTTAATTACTCTTCTTTACATAGTATAAAACAAAGTCGCAGTATGTCTGTACGAGCATAGCAAACTTCTGAACGACTGATATGTTTTTTTGTGTGTTTTTAAATAGTGTTTGCCCCACCGAGCAAAACAACGATTTGAACACGTTTCTGTTTCGTAGATGATTAAATAAAATATTAATTGTAGGTTCTATAGATAGTTTCATACGGAAGTTGCTAGAATGTAAAAACGTTGAGTATACATTTCCCGATTTAGATTTTTTAACACGTGTAGGTACTATAGTAATTAGTAAATACTTAAAAACTAATAAATATACATTACAAAAAAAAAACATTTTGCTTGGTTTTTGTATCGTATCTCGTGAGTCAAGTACGAAAAATTCCCTGGGTACCGTAAATCACCAGATAAGAGCATAAAAATTGATAAAAACAATGTGATTATACGCCAAAGAGGGATGTGGGTATACACGGCAAAACCAGGTTATCGTGGTCTCGCTTGTATGATCTTTCCGCATATTCAACGATCAGCTTATACTGGTTTTGTATAGCTTGTGTACGAACTTCGGTTAAGGGCGTCAATAGGTTCCCTCATTCATCGAAGACAGCAATGAAATGAATTTATGAAAAAATAAAACGATGAAATGTAAAAAAAGTGATACCTATTTATATTTTTATGCAAATACGTGTTTGATTTATTTAATGGGTAAGTTGGATCAGAACAAAAACTCTTGTTGATTCATCCACGATCCTACATTTTACTTATCATTCCAGACGCAGCTGTACTGGTACTACGCCCACCTGACTTTTCTGCTTAATAAAACTTAAACTTCTAATAAAGAACTTATAATAATTACAAATTATCTCATTAATAATAATTGATGGCAGTATGAGCTAATAACCGCCATGACCCACCAAGACATCGCGTGCAAGATCAACCTTAATAGTTTTTGTTACTTGGTTGACAATAGCAACCTTTGAATCACGAGATTCTTTAAAACTAAAGTCCGTTCGTCTCGCGACATCCGTTGCCGTGGGCGTCTCCCGCGGCTGCTGGGTCGTGAGGTGGACGCTGTCCTCTCCCTCACGCGTACCGCCTCCTCCTTTGCTAGCATGACTGCTTTGCAGAAGGAGGCGACCGCTTCCCATTCCGTCTCGCCCCGCAGCAGTTTCCGCCTATCGTCTCCGTGAGGTCACGGGGGTGCTGCCCAAGCAGGGCTCAGGGCAGTCTTGCACCGTATGCTCCACCGTGTTAAACAACCACACTTCAGGCAGAGAGACAACGGGCACGTCGCACTCGCGGCGGTAAGCAAGACCCCTCTTTGAGGGCTGGAGTGGAGAGACGCCATGGCATATTTACTTAGTCGGAAGGAGTCCGACAGCCCTTTAAATTCCGCTCCACCCAGGGCGAGATGACTCATTTGATGATTTTAGTTTTATCAATTACACAATTTTCCTTCGACGGCGATCTTACTTACTATGATTAATGTATTTTATGACACGTGACTATTTTTTTTATATTCCTGAAAGCAAACCCTTTCATTTGATACCCATATCATGGGGGTGCATTTCAAATAGCCCGTCCGCCATCTTGGCGAGGCCGCCATATTGGATTTGTTATGACGTTTCTTAGCTAGTCATTTATTGTCATCAGAACTCAGAGCGTGTGCAAAATTTCAGCCTGCTAGCTTATCGGGAAGTGCCTCAAAATTGAGTTGCAAAAGTCCAACCGGAACGACAAACAAACAAATAAACAAACAAGAAAAGTGAGTTTATAAAAACGTGGGAAAAATCAAAGTCTTTTTATTTCCTTATCACAAAAAATAATTTTATAACAGCTGGTGGCGTCTCCCTTTAGGCAAATAGATGCCTGTGCCAGGAGGCGCCGCTCTTTCATATCGTACAGTAGTTATTTTTTTAATAATTTGTGCAATAAATTAATGTTACTAAACGAAAGCGTAACGAAAATAAATAAATTAATATTACATAGGTAGTTTTTTTTTTCTAATTTTAGTCTGTTGGTATGTATGTATGTTTACATTCGTGTCAGTGTGTATGTGTGTGTGTGTGCGTACTGGTACTCGTATGTGTGTCGAGAGCGTCCTTTTTTTTCTTTTTTTTTTATCGGTGGCAGTATGTGTAATTAGCTTCAAACAATTTACTCTGTGCTCAATAATAACACATTACTACATTCAATAATATTATGTCTGTATGGAGGTACTTCACGTATTACTTAACTGGATAAAAAAACAAGTTATTGTTACAATAATGTTTGAGACCAGTTTTACCTGTTTAGCTAACTTAAAACTTGAATTAAATATTAAACTTTTTCGAAATGTTATTTTGGCGTAGTACCTACCTAAAATGTTCCAGTTGCTTTGTACAAACCTAAAAAATATTAGTTCTTGGAAAGATATGGACAAGGTTGGAAAAAAAACAGTTTTTTTTTTCAAATTTTTAAAACAAACAGTTCAAATTGTTTTAAACAAGTGTTTTTTTGTTTTTTTTTTTTTTAGTTTCTGGTTTTTTTTTCGAATTAATTCCACCTTATTTGTTGATGTCTAAACATATAAATCAATTATGTTTCATTTCTAGACTACATCTTTTCAAATTCGCCCTTTGTAATGAAATTTTTACGAAAAATTATCAATGAAAAAAAAAACGTAATTATTTCATTACAATGCCAATAAAAGTTAAAAATATGACATAGCAATGACATTAGACTCAAATGGTTTTATGTCAAAATAATTAGACTCCTGAATATTAATTTATTTTCATTTTATATGCATTCATCCGCCTTGAAAAGTAGTTGAAACGTTTAATAAAAAACACTGTTTAATTTCAAACTGTTTTAAACACTGTTTTAAACAGGTGTTTTAAAAAACAACTTGTTTTAATCATGCCAACTCTCAACGACTATATATTACTAGACTACGCATTGCACGATCTAACGAACAAAACTATTCTGCCAACTCGCTGAGGTACTACGTAAGCGAGGGGGACGGGGTACTGCGTTGTGATTGGCTAACTCAAGGTCTGTTCTGTCTCAACGTATGTTTACGGCTCACAGGATTGGTCGAAATGAGACGGAAATAAGACTTTTTTGCCTAATGTGTTGGCAGACATCGGTCGCCTGTTATTAGGAGTCTAGTATTATATCGTCGTTGCCAACTCTGGATATGGAGAAGGCTAGAGCCTAATAAGCATAGGGTTATACCGTTAGAGTAAATAATGTAGGCCACATAAGTTACTTGCAAAACGCGTTTTCTATGTATAGGGGTAACGTCCCCGGGGTTGCGAGACTGTCGAAACAGGTAACCCTGACCCTGGAACGTAAAGGCCTATTGAAGAAACACCGTGGGTTTTAGTCAGCACGAGTCTGACAGCTCCTTCCGCTCCACCCAAGGCTGGGAGGACACAAATTTTGATAAATTTAAAAAAAAATCGTGGGCAGAAGCTAGTTGTGGTCTAAATTTAACCCTGAGCTATCTTTTGGACGCCAGGAAACGTACAATTTAAAAACTTGTAATCTTAATTAAAATAAATCAATGCCACTTTTCGTTGTAATTTTATAACTCAAGAACGGGCTCACCTATCCAAACCAAATGTTTGGCTGTGTTCGGATTATTTAGTAGATGGTTTATGTGAAGTTTGAACAAAATCGGTCGAGCGGTTCTTTATTTATCACATTTTTTGTAACAAATGAATTCAATGAATGGCGGATCATTTTGTTAATGGGGATTTTGCTGTCATATTGACACTTCGTAGCGAAGCACGTACCGGCCTACCGGGCCACTATTTATTTATAGATAAACTATCACTTTAGCTATTCAAATTATCATATTATTATCAATTCTTCAAATATTCTTCAAAACACTAATTACGTGCGATACAAGAAAAACTTGGGTTTCCTGTGGAAAATAAAAATCATCGTTCACACAGCAATCATTCTGCTTATCCATTTGTAAAATTACTGGTCGTAATGATAGCTTGTGATGGTCTGTGATCTCTGGTCAAAAGCACGCTCATTTGTGATGTGAAGCTTATTTTAATTTAATGTTGATATAATAGTGTACCTGGTCTCAATTTGTAATAATTAGATTAGATGATAAATTGAGCAATTGAATTCTTCGCTGCGTGTCGCTTCGTTTCCTGTACGGATCAAATATATATATTAATTATTTTAAACGCATTGTACGCATGCGACACGCATCGTAAAGATGATTTTTTGAGGAAAGAAAAATTTTTAGATTGCAAGTGGGGATCCCACTTGCAATCTAAGGATCAAATATGTATATTCATCATCATCATCATCAGCAGCCTATAATGTTCCCACTGTTAGGACACAGGCCTCCTCTATGCGAGAGGGAGTGGGCCATAATCCACCACGCGGGCCAGTGCGGGTTGGTGGATGTCGCATGCCTTCGAATTTAATTGTATATGACCTTGTAATGTATTAATTTATGATTTTATAACTGACCCTGAGATGTGTGAAAATGATTTCGCAGTTTCACATGCGTATTAATTAAATACGAATTAACTATAAACGAAATAAAAACAGTGACGAATATAAAAAAATAATAATAGTTGTCTAAACTAAGTCATAAAACTATAGTACCTAGTTATATTACGGCTTATATTTACGGCTTCATCTTGGTTAAGTAGGAAATTATCACATAAGTAGTTTTAAATTAAACAAATCGAAACATAATTTTCCTACAAATTTATTCTTAGTGCTAGTGGCCAATTGGCCATCAATATGATTTCATTCGACATTCGTTTAGACGTAAAACGCTACACAGACAGAAAGACAGGCAAAGTTGCTATCGTAATTCTCATTACTTATTTATTTTTGATTTAACTGAGAGAGATCAATACAACAGTGTTATATTTAGCTCAGGGGCTATAAATTGCTGTAAAATTAAAATGAAATTATATTCTATTCCTCAAGAAATAGAATAAATAATAGCAATTAGCGCAGTATTTGAGCGATTGGACTATTGAGCTGCGTGTCGTAGGTTCGACGCCCGCACGGAACAATTTTTTGTATGATCTAGAAGTAGTAGCTACGGGTCTTACTTTTAAAAAGTACTTGTGAATAACTTTATCGCAATACTTATTAAATAAATGGGTATACCCCCAGCTATGCGCTCTCATACGCAAATAAACCTTTGTTAAACTTAAGCTGAATCTGAGTTAGCTCTATCATCTGACAATAAGATTCGGAGGCACCCATCTGTGAAGAGCTATGGGCACTACCTTATTTTTATTGTACTTTACTAACATAGCCACAGATAAAATATGTATAATAATTGTTGTTAGGTTGGCAGGCTACTAACCTGTGCTACTAACTAATGTTTGTTTGTGGAAGATTCCGTTATTTTTACTTGATTTTACCTTGTAAAGATTTTTTATTTGGTTGGCAATATGGCGTTTAGAATCTAATTGTATTTCTCTGGCGAATAAAGCTTTGTTAGATTGATCGTTGCTAATGTTAGATTTCTTATAATTATGATTTATATAGCACCTATCTTCTATACTCTATACTTATAATAAATCTGTAGAGAGGTCAATTCTGTACATGAAATATATTTCCAAAATAACTATCAGGGGGTGATTAGGGATCGATACTGATGCCAAAAATGCAATTAATAAAATTATTGTCTGTCTGTCTGTATAACCGTTATAGAAACAAAAACTACTAGACGGATTTTGACGAAACTTGGTACAATTAGTTTTCATACTCCTGCGCTGGTTATAGTATACTTTTCATCACGCTACAATCAATAGGAGCAGAGCAGTGAAGGGAAATGTTAGGAAAACGGGAGAAGTTACTCCATACACGCTAATCTTCGGAACTACTGGACGGATTTGATAGTTTTTTTTGTTGTTGTATTGCTATTAAGTCTGGGCAACATATAGGCTATAATTTATCTTGGAAACTTGAACACCTGATGCAGAACTGGCAATAGATCAGCTAAACTATAAAGAGATACAAAAATAGCGCCATAGCAAAAATTGTTCCGCGTAATGAGCATTTTCTGCTGAGAAAATAAATTTGAAGATATGGAACACCTGATGTGGAACTCCAAGAGCCCAGCTACACTATTACATATACAATAATGACGTCTTAGCAAGAGTTGTTCAGCCTGATGAGCACTCCCTGTTGTCGTATAAAAACTGAAGATCTGGAACACCTGATGTGGAACTCCAAGAGCCCATGCAGCTACACTATAACATATATAGGAATGACATCTTAGCAAGAGTTGTTCAGCCTAATGAGCACTCTCTGTTGACGTATGAAAATTGAGATCTGGAACAACTGATGTGGAATTCCAAGAGCCCAGCTACACTATAACATATATATGAATAACATCTTAGCAAGAGTTGTTTAGTCTGATGGGCATTTCCTGTTCACTTACAAAAATGAAAGATCTGGAACGTCTGGAATCGTCATGCGCGTCCCGTTGTTTTCCTGTCCCCAGGCTCTAAGAATTCGACATCAGACATTTCAGATCATCGATTTTGACGACCCCATTGTCGCTGGCATAAGCAACAGGATCCGCGTACGAAGTCGCTGGCAGAAGCTAGTTTTAAAATAAAATTATTAAAATGCCTAAGGCATCGAAAAATCGCGTACGTAAGTAAAAATCGTCTGATCAAAAAGGACAAGCGAGAAAATCACATCAATATAATTATTCTACTTTATTCTACTAATATTATAAACGTGAAAGTTTGTTTGAATAGATGTTTGTTACTGTTTCACACAAAAACTACTAAACGGATTTGGATGATATTTGCTACACAAATAGTTTATAATCTGGATTAACACATAGGACAGTTTTTATTCCGATTTTTAACGTGGATTAATTTTCAGTTGTGCCGGCTAAAACCGCTTTTCTTTTCTCGACGTTTTATAAGTGTCCATAATAGAGACCCATGTGAAATAGAATATTAAGAGCCAGTTCACAAAATTCGAACGCTCGAATTTAGGTAAAAGACGGGAGCAATGTTCATGTGTGCGTAGCTATTCACACATACACAACGCAACCAGTGTAGCGCTAGTGTTGAGACGGACTAAACAATCTTGAGCCGATATAATCGTAATGCACTTTGGTTACATTTCTGAAAAAGTTTTTGGAACGAAGTTCCTTATCGCGCGTTGTGAAAGGGGGCTAGACGGAAAAAAATTCTTACGAAAAGTTGTCACGACACTTTTTGCTATAGTAAGAGACAGACAGATATGTTTCTCTGTCTGTCTCTCTCTCTTATAGAAAGCAAACCAGATATTTTTTTAATTTCTATTTCGCATTGAACAGTGTGGTGTCGCGACGATTATTTTTGTTGAGTGTATACAGGTTTTTTGTAAATAATAAATAATAAAAAATAATAATAATAATGAATCCTTAATGAAAAAATATCGAGGTTTTCGTCATAGGTGTCGTTTTCATGGTTTTCGAGGAAGTTGAAACCGATGGTGCAGTCAAAATGTAAATCCAAGATGGCGGCTGCAAAAAATATCGAGGTTTTCGTCATGGGTGTCGTTTTCATGGTTTTCGAGGGTGTTGAAACCGAGGGTGCAGTCAAAATGTAAATCCAAGATGGCGGCTGCAAAAAATATCAAGGTTTTCGTCATGGGTGTCGTTTTCATGGTTTTCGAGGAAGTTGAAACCGATGGTGCAGTTAAAATGTAAATCCAAGATGGCGGCTGCAAAAAATATCGAGGTTTCCGTCATGGGTGTCGTTTTCATGGTTTTCGAGGGTGTTGAAACCGATGGTGCAGTCAAAATGTAAATCCAAGATGGCGGCTGCAAAAAATATCGAGGTTTTCGTCATGGGTGTCGTTTTCATGGTTTTCGAGGGTGTTGAAACCGATGGTGCAGTCAAAATGTAAATCCAAGATGGCGGCTGCAAAAAATATCGAGGATTTCGTCATGGTTGTCGTTTTCATGGTTTTCGAGGATGTTGAAACCGATGGTGCAGTTTAAATGTAAATCCAAGATGGCGGCTGAAAAAAATATCGAGGTTTTCGTCATAGGTGTCGTTTTCATGGTTTTTGAGGGTGTTGAATCCAATATTGCAGTCAAAATGTAAATCCAAGGTGGCGGCTGCCAAAATTATCGAGGTTTTCATCATGGATGTCGTTTTCGTTGTTTTTGAGGGTGTTGAAACCGATATTACTATCAAAATAGAAATCCCAGATGTCAAATAACAAAAATCAAAAAACATTATTATAACTTAAAAAAATAAAATTTTATTACAATTCCTTCACTAATTATTAATCTGTAGGGACACAATGTAAACGTGGAAGGCAGAACGCTAGGTAAGCATAAATGTATGTGAGCGGGACGAATGAACGGCGGGGCAGTTACTGCGCACTGCTCCGAGCGGAAGGTTGTCTCAACGGGACTCTGGGGAATAAACGTGGCTACGTATAACCTACAAGCAGAGTGTTTAATTCTGTGCCCCCGCAACCTTCCACAGCTCGACGAGGCAGTACTCAAATAGGGGTCCGCGACCTATACACCGGTGACAATCCACCCGGCAGGAAGGCCCCTAAAAATCGAAAGGAACTTCGTTCCATCCGGGTGTCCCTTTACACCTCTCAAGTTTTTTTGTTTATTCAGTCTATTAGACTGTTAAATGGTATAGAACGGAAAGCATCTCGCGCGCTGATTGGTTGAACGTCATGTGCCCGGCGGCGGCGCCGCCATAATTATTTGTTAGATAATTCGTTTGATGTCGAATGTTAACAAACTGTTCTGGTGATTTTAATTAAATTTTGTGTTAAAAATAACCTGTGAGTTAAAGTTAATTATATTTTATTGTTGTGGAAGTAAAACTGAATCTGCGATTAACCTAAGAAGTGAAGTTTGAACAATAGTCAGATAACTTTTATCTGAGGAATAAAAATGGCGGTTCGACAGCTTACCTATAGAAAATATGTCAAACCGCTATTTTAATTCCTCAGATAAACGCGTGACCGTTTAAAAAATTCTTAAATAATTTGTAAAAAAAACCAACATGGTTTCTGTGTAGCAGAAACCATGTTGGTTTTTTTTACAAATTATTTAATAGGCGTCTTTTTATAGTTTTCGTCTTCGAGGGTTTTGAATCCGATAGTGCTGTCAAAATGTAAATCCAAGATGGCGGCTGCAAAAAATATCGAGGTTTTCGTCATGGGTGTCGTTTTCATGGTTTTCGAGGGTGTTGAAACCGATGATGAAGTCAAAATGTAAATCCAAGATGGTGGCTGCATAAATTATCGAGGTTTTCGTCATGGGTGTCGTTTTCATGGTTTTCGAGGGCGTTGAAACCGATGGTGCAGTCAAAATATGGATAGTATGGAAACAAGGCCTAATTGTAGAAATAAATACCTACGCTCTCAACTGCAGCCTTAGGGTTGTCACGAGCGCGGAGAATGGAACATAATTATGTGGCGCTGATGCTTGATGAACCCAGTGGCTGCGCACCTTACTATGCGTTCCAACTAAGTATAAGATGACCTTGGCACCATATTGTAACTGCAATTGTGTTTAACGAAAAATACTTTGCGCAAATTACTTTTCAATACTCAATATTTATCTTATTCATGTTATTTTCATGTGATTTTCGTTATTTGACATCTGGGATTTCTTGTTGATAGCAATATCGGTTTCAACACCTTCAAAAACCATGAAAACGACATCCATGATGAAAACCTCGATAATTTTGGCAGCCGCCATCTTGGATTTACATTTTGACTGCAACATCGGTTTCAACACCCTCGAAAACCATGAAAACGACACCCATGACGAAAACCTCGATAATTTATGCAGCCGCCATCTTGGATTTGCATTTTGACTGCAACATCGGTTTCAACACCCTCGAAAACCATGAAAACGACACCCATGACGAAAACTTCGAAAATTTATGCAGCCGCCATCTTGGATATACATTTTGACTGCACCATCGGTTTCAACACCCTCGAAAACCATGAAAACGACACCCATGACGAAAACTTCGATAATTTATGCAGCCGCCATCTTGGATATACATTTTGACTGCACCATCGGTTTCAACACCCTCGAAAACTATGAAAACGACACCTATGACGAAAACCTCGATAATTTATGCAGCCGCCATCTTGGATATACATTTTGACTGCACCATCGGTTTCAACACCCTCGTAAACTATGAAAACGACACCCATGACGAAAACCTCGATATTTTTTGCAGCCGCCATCTTGGATTTACATTTTGACTGCACCATCGGTTTCAACACCCTCGAAAACTATGGAAACGACACCCATGACGAAAACCTCGATATTTTTTGCAGCCGCCATCTTGGATTTACATTTTGACTGCACCATCGGTTTCAACACCCTCGAAAACTATGAAAACGACACCCATGACGAAAACCTCGATAATTTATGCAGCCGCCATCTTGGATTTACATTTTGACTGCACCATCGGTTTCAACACCCTCGAAAACTATGAAAACGACACCCATGACGAAAACCTCGATAATTTATGCAGCCGCCATCTTGGATTTACATTTTGACTGCACCATCGGTTTCAACACCCTCGAAAACCATGAAAACGACACCCATGACGAAAACCTCGATAATTTATGCAGCCGCCATCTTGGATTTACATTTTGACTGCACCATCGGTTTCAACACCCTCGAAAACCATGAAAACGACACCCATGACGAAAACCTCGATATTTTTTGCAGCCGCCATTTTGGATTTACATTTTGACTGCACCATCGGTTTCAACACCCTCGAAAACCATGAAAACGACACCCATGACGAAAACCTCGATAATTTATGCAGCCGCCATCTTGGATTTGCATTTTGACTGCAACATCGGTTTCAACACCCTCGAAAACCATGAAAACGACACCCATGACGAAAACCTCAATATTTTTTGCAGCCGCCATCTTGGATTTACATTTTGACAGCACTATCGGATTCAAAACCCTCGAAGACGAAAACTATAAAAAGACGCCTATTAAGAGAAATTGTAGCAGAAACCATGTTGGTTTTTTTTACAAATTATTTATTTACGAATTTATTAAACGGTCACGCGGATATAGAATTCGATATTGATAAAAATCATTCTTACCTTCAAAATAAGCAGGGAGTTTAAAAAACAAAATCTCCGGTTATGATGAAGCCGAGTTCAAACAGCCATATACGTAACATAAATAAACGCAACTCGTCTTTACGCGGCACTCAGAACTGACAGCACTGCGATGTCCGCTTAGAAGCCTCGTAGATGCGCGTGTTTGTGTGAGTGCACCGTTTCGAACGTTAGTACGTAATTTCCGGACCATCCATATTTTTACTGTGCTACGGGGCAGACAAGAGCCACTCAAAGCGTGGGAGCGTATCTTTGCAAGTTACAACCACGATCTATACACGTCATGTAAATATATCCCAGGCCCCTCTCTCAGCCCCGTAGGGTTATTTTCTTTTTTTTTAAAGAAAATTAAAAGCGTGGGTTTTTCATATTTCTGACAGCAAACCCTTTCATTTGATACCCATATCATGGGGGTGCATTTCAAACAGCTAATCCGCCATCTTGGATGTCTGCCATGTTGGATTTAAGACACGTGACTATTTTTTTCGTATTCCTGACAGCAAACCCTTTCATTTAATACCCATATCATGGGGGTACCTTTCAAATAGCCAATCCGCCATCTTGGATGTCCGCCATGTTGGATTTAAGACACGTGACTATTTTTTTCATATTACTGACAGCAACCCTTTCATTTGATACCCATAACATGGAGATGCATTTCAAATAGCCAATCCGCCATCTTGGATGTCCGCCATGCTGGATTTCAGGTACGTGACTATTTTTATCATATTCCTGACAGCAAACCCTTTCATTTGATACCCATATCATGGGGGTGGATTTCAAACAGCCCGACCGCGATCTTGGGGAGGCCGCCATATTGGATTTCTCACCACTCTTGCGCCCCATTGCAAAAACTAATAAAACGAAAACGGATGGCTAATTAATGCACAAATTCTACAAACTACTATTATAATTATAATAATACTTTAGTTTGATAAAGTAACGAAAATCTTACCTTATGAAAAAAAATATGGAGAGAATCAAAATGTGGCAGTCGCAGTATAATATTCCGTTCACGATACGTACGCTCTATAATCAGGACGAGGAAAAAAGTGATACAGGTCCTACGTCGACGGGCGCTGGAGCCGTACTGATTGCAGCCCGGTTATGTTTCGTAATTTATACTAGTTTAGAGTGATTTTAAAAACGATAGTATGTTTAATTACATGAAGGGATTTTAATGAAATTTAGAAATTAGTTTAGTCTGTAAACATAGTTTATATTTACATAGTTTTTTTTAATGTAATTACGCTTTGTTCGAACCAAAAATGGCGATAAAACAGCGATATAAAACGTAAAAATTGACCTCAGAATTTATTTTTTTACTAATTTGTGTTATTAAAAATATAAATTCTACTACGTAGTTTTACGGCAAAAACGTATGTCTGATGATTTGTGTATTTTTTTTGGTTAAAATTACGAATGTTAATGGTAGATGTAGGAGTCGCAAATCGACTCTGCGTTGATTTTTCAGTAAACTACTTGTCGGAGATTAATTACCACAAAGTTAATAAAAGAGTTTTTTGAAATATGTTACGTACAATTACAACACGAAAGACTGGTCTTTCTTTTGCAGGTATTCAAAAATGTTGGAGTATTACTTAATATGGTAAATTAGACGATCATAATTTTAGTTCTACGCGCAAATGGGTAAAAGGCCTCTTAAGATTTTGATTACCAAAATACATACCTAATACGATCTCTCCACATAATTCATTTTTATCAGCAAAATATGCAGTATGCAAAATAAGAACTAATTCCAAATAGGTATCTGAAAAACGTGATGATGCGCATACGCATTATCGGACCACGACCGAAACGTGACAGAACCTTGTAACTTATATCGTATAACGAGCAATTCTTGTGAATGTATAAAAATAAATACTGTTTACGTTTTTTTGCGTCACTAATGATTTGAATGAAACATTTAACCGACTTCAAAAAGGAGGAGGTTCTCAAGTCGGTGGTAATTTTTTTTTTGTACACCGATTATTCCGATTTTTCTGTCATTTGGTCCAATAAAAGTTTTCATTCGATTTGTCTCTGTACTTTTTATTTTATGAGCATTTTAACCGACTTTAAAAAGGAGGAGGTTCTTAATTCGACGGTTTTTTTTAAATATTTGACTGGGTGAACCGATTTTGATGATTTTGTTTTTTTTTTCGATGCAGTACCTATACATATTTTCCGTTTGGTCCCATAAAATTCTTTCAGTTTGGCTCAGTCGTTTTTATTTTATGGCTTGGACGATGTTAAAAACTATAGAAACAACATAGTATCTATAAAAAAGTACCTAGCTTATTGTACCGACTAAAGATCCGTAATACCTACATACATATACATACAACAACTAACTAGATTGTATTCAAGGACAAAGAAATAAAAACTAGTCTTAAATTAGAACCCGCATTAACATTACCGATTCAATTCCTAATGCAATACTTATGCAGATATTTGTAAACATTAACAACTTATTTAAGTGGTAAAGATAAAAGGTAAACTACACGGTTTTAAACTTAATTTTTGTGGGCTTTTTTAACCCTCTTGAAGTGCTTCGTCATACTACGTTTATGAAGTGTAGATACACAATTATAATATTAGGTAAAACTAGCTTATCTTAGCTATATAAGGTTCAGTTAATAGGTTTTACCGGAATAGAGAGTATTTTACGTCTTAATCCAATAGACATCAAACCTGAAATCGTTCGCCTTCGATAGGACAGCCCCAAAAAACTTAACTGGTCAAATCTTATTACCTACATACCACATCAATGATTAATACCTCAGCGAGATCTATCACATTATCTTCGAATGTTTATGGTAAATAAGGTGAATTTTGAAATGTGGGCGTTGATCTATGGTCTAATCCGAAACTTCCTTATACTTATCAATACTTAGTATCGAAAAAAAAATCTCAGTACCTGGCAGCTCGGAGTTTGAAAGTTGGCGGTATGATACCCCCGTGACTCATCGTTGGTCCTGCACCTGATTTCTCTCCGGTCGTGTCTCATTGCCGTCCCATCGATCGGAACTATGAGAGTAAAAGAACAAAGAGTGCGCTTGTGACTGCGCACACACCTGTCATCATCATCGTCATCATCAGCCGGAGGACGTCCACTGCTGAAAATCGGCCTCCCCCTTAGACCGCCACGCCGAACGACAATTCGCTACTTGCATCCATCGGATGCCCGCGACCCTCACGATGTCGTCGGTCCACCTAGTGGGAAGCCTGCCTACGCTGCGTCTTCCGGTCCGTGGTTCTTTCCCATCGGTGGTCAGTTCTACGAGCGATGTGGCCTGCCCATTGCCACTTCAACTTGCCAATTTTAAGAGCTATGGCGGTGACTCTGGTTCTTTGCCGAATATCTATGTTCCGGATTTTATTTAGTTGCCAGGGCCAAAGTTCGTTGGGGGGATTCTTAGCACCCCCTGCTCCGCCGTTACCCGATCCGCTACCCTGACCAGGAATAACGGAGCTGCCGGGGACTGGGGGCCGTGTGCTACTATTGTCAATCATAATCGGGGGCGTGGGGTTGCCATAATCCCCACGCTTGGCAGGCGGCTTGGGGATCGCAGTAGTCACCGAAAGTTTACGAAGGACGCTGCTGCCCGTTCTTAGGTGGCTGGACGCAGTTTAAAGGACGTACCCGGGTACACACACATGTCATCATCATCATCTCAGCCATAGGACGTCCACTGCTGAACATAGGCCTCCCCTTTTGATCTCCACAGATACCGGTTGGAAGCGACCTGCATCCAGCGTCTTCCGGCGACCTTTATAAGGTCGTCTGTCCACCTTGCTGGTGGACGTCCTACGCTGCGCTTGCTAGTCCGTGGTCTCCACTCTAGTACTTTTCGACCCCATCGGCCATCTGCTCTGCGAGCAATATGGCCTGCCCATTGCCACTTCAGCTTGCTAATCCGGTGGGCTATATCGGTGACTTTAGTTCGTCTACGGATCTCCTCATTTCGGATTCGATCACGTAGAGAAACACCTAGCATAGCCCTCTCCATAGCTCGTTGAGCGACTTTGAGCTTTGAGATGAGGCCGATAGTGAAAGACCACGTTTCGGTGCCGTAACTCATCACTGGTAACACACATTGGTTGAAGACTTTCGTCTTGAGGCACTGAGCACACACATGTGCTCTATAATAATTATATCCCGCACAGATAGATAATCTCCGTTGAGGCCGCCGTGGTCGAAATCGGTCAGGAGGAATATTATTATTTACTAATATCGCTTAAGGACGAAATTCTGGAAAGTTGTGACTTGTGAACTGTTTGGCAGCGGCTTCCCACTTCCCACTTCAAATCCTTCGGGAACATAAAATCGTGATAAAAACTATCCAATGTATTAATGCAGTTTGTAAAAACTGTCTGTGTACCTAATCTATAAACGTTTAGTAGTTATTTCATGAAAAAAACAAACTTTCGCATTTATGATATTAGTAAGATAATATGGCAAGAAGACGGTACCTAATCTAAAGACGATTTAAGGCGACTTTAGACTAGCCATTACACTTAATTATATGGTGAAACCTTCAAAGACACCTACCACACAAGTTCGTGTGCGTTACCGTACAAATTGCCTCTGTAAACATATAATCAGAGTGACATATCGGCTAACGTCGCGACAGGATGCGACAGACACGAACACTCATTAATGGAGACATCTTGAAGGCCGGCGCTGAAACAATACATTGTTATTACATGCTTCTACAAGATTTGGAGGCAGCTTTTATTAATGTTTTTGCTAGGCAGGTTATAGGTTGTTTTAAGTTTGTGAATTGATATTCAACAGTCGAGTTCTAATAAATGTCTACACTTTTGAATATAATTACTCAGACTAGGGTTTAAAAGAATATAAGTAGACATTTTCAAACTTGACTATACGAATTTACGACTGTAAGAAAGAAAGATGTATAGTTATGTTCCAAAACTATTAATTGGCTTCATCGCCTTCGTCCATATTCGATTTTTCATCTACAATCAAATACTGCCACAAAATTAAACATAGCATAAAGCAAAAAGGAAAAAAAATGCTCTACAGCTCTTCCTGGTTTAAATGCTACACTTACAGTTATTTCTTCGGCAATTTCTGGGGTAGTAGTTTATACTTTTAGTACTTAGTAAAAATAGTCATTGTTCTTAATTCCACTTCCAGGGTGTCGAGTCTGCTAATTATTAGTCAGAATGGCGCCACAATGGCGTTTCAATTTTCGAACCATTTTTTACTCAGCAGTAAAAAATGGTTCGAATAAGCACTACAATTGAAACGCCATTGTGGCGCCATTCTGACTAATTTAGCAGACTCGACACCCTGTTTGCTTGATGATGTTATAAATTTATCTGTAGATAAGTAGGAATGCTGGGCTGTGAAAAAGATGGATGAGAAACGATTGCATGTAGCGGAGATGAGGATGTTGAGATAGATGTGTGGAGTGACAAGAATGGATAAAGTAAGGAATGAGTTTATAAGGGGAAGTTTGAAAGTGGCGCCTGTTACAGAAAAAATGAAAGGGAATCGTCTATCCTGGTATGGACATGTGATGAGGAGGGATGACACCCATGTGACGAATAGAGTAATGAGTATGAATGTTGATGAATGGAAAGGAAGAGGAAGGCCAAAGAAAAGATGGATAGATTGTCTAAAGAATGATATGAAAGAAAAATGAGTAAATGATACTATGACGTATGATAGGGGAGAATGGAAGAAGAAAACGTGTTGCGCCGACCACAAGTAGAATGGGATAAGGGCAGGAAGAAGAAGAAGAAGATCTGTAGGTAAGCGGAGTAAGAGATAATGTGAATTTTAGGGTTAATCAATAGGCTAGTTGCCTAAAAAAATGTAATTAGTCCGTCTTTTAGATTATTCAAAAATAAGGGACACGTATTTTTTTATTTGTAAATTAGACCAAAAATGACAAAGATATAGCCTATTAAAGTTACGTGTGACGTCACGATGCGTGTCATTTTTCGCGCAGAGTGACGTCACAGGTAACTTAAATAGGCTATTATCTTTGTTCTTTTTTGTTTAATCGAAAAAAGATAAAAATACGTGTCCAATATTTTTTTATAATCTAAAATACGGACTAAATAGAATGTAATTATTTTGACCCTGGAAACTACCCTATTAATCATGTCTGTTCACCGTCTAAATTTTTAGGGGGAAAAAATATTCATACATTTCATGAAAAATGCAAGACTGGACCTGGTTCGCATTCACATCATAAGCCTATACCAGTAGACTCATTTACCACTCTCAATGAACACTAGATCATGACAACTCTGAATGAAAATCCTAATCATTTCCAATCCAATTCCATCGGAATCACAAGGCCTCGCAGCTGACAATTGTAACAACAATTGTTGTCGTTATTTATACAACACGAAGTGTATTGACAATGGAAGCAGCGGATCGGTCCGGATCCAATCATGACTGTTGTTTGGAAACCAGGTAGTGTGTGGTCTTAAAGAAAACATGGAACTCGTGTGACGGAAGACCTTGTTTGGTTCGTTAAGTCTTTTTGATGGTCCAGACCAAAGTGGAATGTAAAAGCCAGCCATCAGGTGTCGGAAACCTATTTCATTCTTTGCAAATGCAAATTCCAGGTTTCACAATGCAACCGACAAACATTGAGGACTTGAGGAGTCCAGAATCACGTGTCATGTCATTACTTTTTGCTAATGAAATCGAGTAAAATTATAAAGAACTCACTAACCACAGAGCGTACCGGTTTGTCAGTGGACTATTCCAATTTGCTGATGATGACATGGGGTATTCCAGCAATCTTAGGTGGCACTTTAAATCATCTATGTACGATTAAAACTTCATAACTTAACAATTTCGTATGATCCTTATCAACAGTTTTAAGCGAATCTTAATTGTTTCGGATTTCCCAAAACGATGTATATCGCAATGCTGTGAACATTGTATTTATGTGATTGTCATACATTATTGTATGAGACGGAAATGTCTCATTAACTTTCAATTTTGTTGAAACACAATTGGGTGTAAAGATTTTTTGTGATGAAATTGAACTGGATTTATGTTTTGCAAATTGAATGAATAATGTTGTTTGTCGCTTGATATATGTATATTATTGTTATGTCATGTTTTTGATCTGCTACTCTTTGAACAATAGTCCCATCTGTCATCGTTTTATTGCTGAAAGGTTTAGAACATTAATGACTGACCATCAGACTTCTTACTATACAAAACTTTTTCAAAAAAAAATGTAACCGCCTTCAAAAACAACCACAAAAAACCGGCCAAGTGCGTGTCGGGCCACGCACAGTGTAGGGTTCCGTAGTTGCCCATCAAAATACTTATGCGAACTAATTAAACTGATTCGCTGAATATAATTTTAAAAATAAGAATTTTCAAAATCGGTCCAGACGTCTTTGAGAAATCGGGGAAAATATATAAAAAAAAAGATTACGACGAATTGAGAACCACCTCCTTTTTTGAAGTTAGTTAAAAGTAAAAATAGTTGACAAAAATAACCTACCTATCCCCAAAACATACCCACCTATTATAGCTGTAAAAATAAAGTTTACAAACTTACATTTGCAGTTGAAGAACATTTTCTGCGATACATTTTGTTTAGGAAAATATGTTGTCCAAGTACGTTTTATAAGTTGGTCGACTATTACTCGTAAACTTGTAAAGCCTACTTAGTCATTATAATTTTCCTTGAAACTTCGTTATATACACTACTATTGTGAATTTTTTCACACCCCCAAACATAACCGTTTAGCTGGTAGAGGGGGGGGACACTCGAGTCGAGCAAAAATTAGCACTTTAAAGCTTAATATTTCACAAACGAATGTTTTTATCAAAAAACTGTTAATGGAAACTATCAATATTTTTTAAAGACCTATTTAATGATACCCCACGCTAAGGGGTACGCGAGAAATAAAAAAAACATCCCCACTTTACGTGTACAGGAGGTACCCTTAAAAAAAATATTTTACGAGATTTTATTTTACCACTTTTTCGGCACAACAAATCCGTATATTTACACCAAATTACAGCTTTCTAGTACTGGGCGTCTCTGAGCTAAACTGCGGACAGACGGACGGACGGACGGACGGACGGACATGGCGAAACTATAAGGGTTCCTTGTTGACTACGGAACCCTAAAAAAGGGTAAAATAACCTTCAAAACTTTTCTTTCGGAAGTCGGTGACTTTTTTTTATTAATTTCATTGTCTTTTTGCCACCGACTTCCGAAAAAAAAGTTTTGAAGGTTATTTTACCCTTTTTTGTGGTTGTTTTTGAAGGCGGTTACATTTTTTTTTGAAAAAGTTTTTTTTTAATCTTTTTAGTTTAAATATTCAACCACAATTCTTGTCAAATACGAGTATTATATAGCACTAGAATTTTGTAATCCGTAACACCGGTAATAACATCGTTAAAATCTCTTACATTCATAATTCCCTATCTCAAAAACTCCTGAACCGATTTTGATGAAACTTGCAGTATTCCCTAAGTTGAACGATACCTAGTACAACAAAAAAAGAATTACTTAAATCGGATTTGTAGTTCCGGAGATATGCAAACACAAACATAATTTACTAAATCAGTCGATGCCAAGTCCTTACTAGAGGATTTGTACCTTCCATCATCAGCTCAGCTACATGAGATGATGATTACCATACGCAAATACTTAAATTACTTCATAAAATTTGCGAAAAACTATGTGTGAGCTTATAAAATTTGAGGGTTGCCCTCGATTTCTCCAGGATCCAATCATCAGATCCTGACATGGTGACAATGGGACCACTCCTGAAGTATCTCCTTTCGAACAAAAAAAGAATTTTGAAAATCGGTCCACAATTGGCGGAGTAATCGGGTAACAAATACACAAAAAAAAAAACATACCGTCGAATTGATAACCTCCTTCTTTTTGAAGTCGGTTAAAAACTACATCAATTACTGTACTATCCTATCATCATCTTCTTGATATTTTCCCATTACACCATTCTGCTCTTCTCTCGTTCTCTTTTTTAACCGACACTCTGTCATTCACTTCAAGTTTTTCATATTCCGTAAAAATCAGCTTTGCCATCTAACGTGGCAATATACTATCAGCGTTCTGAGCACTTTCCTTGTTGAAAAACGTGGATGAATTTTATGACGAAGTTATGTTATAAGTTATGTTTCACAGTAAGACCAGGTGGTGGCAGGCCACGTAGGAATCAAAATCAAAGCATTTATTTCAAGTAGGCCAGTTACAGGCACTTTTGAATTGTCATAGACAAATAAAAATAATTTAAACACTAAAAAGTTATGGTGCTACAGTCCCAGTCACAAGACATAAAAACTGTGAAAGTACCGTAGATGCCCGTTCCAAGAAGTAGATCTCTATGGAGAAGAACGGGCAAGAGACTCCATGGACACTCTTTCAGGAGATGGCGGGACGAACTGGACAGGTTCCGTCCGAGAGTGGAGTGAGATCTTTGCCCAGGAGAGGGATGGAGCAAACTCCTAAAAAGAATGTTATAAAGTTCCTCAATACTGCAGTGAAGTGAGACGATCTTCCGATCAAAAGAGTGTTGTGTCTGGTAGGCAGTTTCAGTTTCTATTGGGATTTTCATAATGCGATATTTGGCAGCTCTTGGAACACAATGCGACGCAAGCCTCCGTACGAAGGGACTTAGTTTTGTACTCTACATACAGGCTATAGGGCATAAATAAACAATAATCATATCATCAACAAACACTTCAACAGCTGCTTGTATTGTTCCAGGAATGTCTCGTGGTACTACTAGCAGTTCAACATGGCGGGCGGGCAGCAACTACGCTTGCTGCTGTGGAAGGACTACCTCATACGAAAGAGAAAAGTGGTATGTAGTTAATATTTATATGAATATAGTCTTAATTAGACAACATAGAGTTAATTTTTCCCTGATGTTCGTACCTATTCCATTGGCTCCTTGTGCTATTAAGTCCGCCTCATGTGCAAGCTCCATTGCATAGAAGAAAAATAATAAAATAAATATTTCTCAGATAAATAATCTTCTGTTGCTATTCCCAGCCAATAGGTGGTTCAACTAATGTGTCAGAATATTAATGCCACCTTGATTGTATGCAAGCCTAGTACTTTTTGTTGAGGAGTTGCCAAAAATGTCAAAGTAATTCTTAAGTGACTAAATACGCACTATCAATGTTTTCAATATAATGTCAATATCTGGTTGCTTTGTGGTAGGTCTACATTTCCTGTTTATTTAATTTTGTATGCTCAACTTTAGCATATTCTAGATGAAATATCTCAACAAGAATACTGCGTTCCTTAAAAAGTTTCTTGTGTTTACTGTTTACCCTCTGTTTTGTTTCAGATCACAATAGGCGGCATAATATGGGCGTGCGCAATCATGTTCAGTTTGTTTGTAGTTAGATTGAACATACGTAACGAAGACTATCCCACATGTAAGTAGCACATTCCTCCTCTCATTAGACAACATCATTTATACCATCAGTGAAATGTACTTGCCTCTTAGGAAGGTGATGTGAGGAGCCAGCATTTCCTAAAAACGAAAAAAATATATAGAAGGCATGTGAGAACTACCCAATCGTAGATTGTAGGAACAACAGTATGCCTAAATCCACTAGGATTGAGACTTGGAGGAGAGGTTTGTGTTCCAGTTGTCTCATGTTTAACGTAAAATCGAGGATAACGACACCCTTGTTACGCGTAAGGCGTCTCTTTAAAATATTCCACTGCCAAATGCAGGAATGTATTTTTATGGACCTTTGAGGACTTGGGGCTCCAAGGAGTGCGGGCATATGCCCGTACTCCTTGATGTCCCAAGTTTCATCACAAGGACTAAGAAAAAGGCTTTATTTCTAAAAGAAGAGGACGGGTTGGGGGCATATGAACTTTTCTATGGATGTCGAATGCGAGCACGCACTCAGTGCACCCGCGGTCTTTAGTGGACACCCTTGTGTGATTAACCTCTCCGTGAAAATTCTACGTAGTAGTGGGCGGTAAACGTCAGTATTTGTTCAATAATCACCTTTCTTTTCCTTGCAATTGTGACTTGAATCATAAATCAAGGAGTGTGAATAGATGGTTGGTCGCAAATAATCAGCAAACATCAAGCGTTCGCTTGAAACGGGAGCTGCATCTATTAAATTATTTAAGTTTCTTTGATCGTCCGGTGATGACGAAATTTTACTTTCGATCTTCACTCTCTATTTGGGGTTATGTTTGTAATATGGAATAATGTAATTCGGCCTAGACTTAGAGGGCTATCACACAACATGCCTTGTAGGCGCGATCGGGAGGTGAAGTGGATCATTGATGCATTCACAAATGTGCATCGCGCGGACGATGGAAACGATTCTCTTTTGCCTACTACTTTAATTTTTTTTTCTCTAATCCTCAGAAATTTACTCAAAATTCTTACAACAACTGACGTGTTACTTAGCCTAACCTTGATTTATTTCTGTTCTCCCATAGAAAACATTACTTTTTTTAAACCCACGCTTGTTCATCCACATTTACTATCAGCATCATCCATCCTAATCCTATTGTTTTACATATAATATAACTTTATCTATAACAAATTCATCAGCAGACACTGCGTCAACCGTGCCCTCAAACTTACTCTATCATTCATTTATTTTTCTTGATCATGTTTTTTTTTTGTACAGGTGGATTCCCAGCACGAGCGCTCCCCAGCGCTGGCATGATGAAGTTCCTACAATCCCTCTTGTGCACAGTCGCCAACGAATGCTCACCGCTAGATCAATATGATGAAATACCCACATTCGAGAATTCCACGTAAGTTTAAATTACTATTTTACCGTTATTATTAAGACTTATTCACAACTTTGACTATAGACCGTCTTGACCATTGAACAAGCGTATCTAGAAGATTGTTATGAAAATAAGAAATGAATAGAAAAATGGGTATCCACAAAAGTTTTGCTTAGAAGAACCATTAATAAATACATGAAAATACATAACAAACTTAAGGGCGCTCCTTTACCGCGAGCATTCACCTGTAATGTAAGGCCTACTGTCCACACAGTCGTCTTTCGTAGGATGCATGTAACCTACAAAAGAAGATAGGCGTATTTTGCATATTTGTTATGTCCACGCTGCTTCATGCAATAGTCAGTCGCGCTACAAAAGGTCTCAGTTTTCTTGGAACTAGCATCGAGAAAGGACGTCTTTTGTTGTAAAAATGCATGACGAACGCAACACAAGCAGCTAACGCGACGTTGCCGCTTCGTGGACACAGATTTTATTATTATTTAATTTCATTAGATAGCTGCGCTCTGAGGCGAACGTTGCAACACGGTGCATATTATTATTTAATATCGTACAGCGCGGCTCAAGCCGACGCTCGAAATTGATTGTCATGAGTGATAAACTTGTGCCAAATGAACTGCTGGCGTTCCTGCAGCAGAAGCTGGACGTGATGGACGAGGTGTCCGCCATCCAGATCTGTGTCACGAACTTCAGCGAGGACGACATTGCTGCTGCGAAGCTGCTGCTGTTCCGGTCGCTTAATAAAGTAGACCAGATGGTGTCTCGTCGGCGCGACGGGACGAAGAAAAGTGTGCAAGACATCATCACGCTTTTGAAAGCTACCGACCCAGACGACGTGCCGACGTTTGTGGCAAGGGACCTGAACAAGTTACCCCCAGTCACATTCGACCACGTCGACGTTACAAGCCTGTTGAGGGACATAGTCTCTTTGAAGGCAAGTCTGACGGATGTGCAGAGGAAGTTGGAGTCATCCCAGGAAACCGTCGCGGACCTGCGCTCAGAACTCGATGAGTTGCGCAACTCAGTGGCGTTAATTGGGTCACCGGCGGCGCGTGTAAGTAACGTAAATAAGCGCCGAGGTGTAGGCTGCCTTGATACATCGGTCACGAGTTTTGCGTCAGCAGTTTTGTCGCCGGCGCCGATTGCTGAGCCAGCGATGAGCGCTACAAGTGTGCCTCGCTGCCCTGCCCCCGCCCCCGCAGCTCCTCCCCGCGCTGCCCGACTGATGCGGCCATCGAACCCGGTGGTCACACCCCCTGCTCCCCCCGCTAAGCCCATGTCCTCAAAGGACACGGAACGGGCTGACGACGGCTTTATCACGGTGCAAAGGAGGAAGCGCCGCAAGACTAGCTGTAAGAATCGCTGCGGCAAGGCTCCCATAGAGCCTAACATGAAACTGCGTGCTGCGAAGCCGAACACTCCGGTGTACATTTCACGTCTTCATTACACCACTGACGTGGAAGACATCGTGAAGTACGTGCGCCAAAGGCTGAATTACTCGCCGAGAGTGCAGTTGCTGGAGTCGCATCGCAACGTCAACTTTAAGGCGTTTGTGGTGCGCGTACCAACATGCTACCTGCCTCAGGTGATGGAAGAAAGTTTTTGGCCACAGGATGTGGTATTCCGCCGCTTTCGCGGTCAAGTGCCACCAGAACGCACAAAGACTTAGTGCAACGTAGTGATACTAACATAGTTTTAAGTTTTATTTACTAATACTAATGTAATAAAACATAATATGTATACTTAGGTTAAGGTATTTATCTATGGGTCTTTGTTACCTGACAATAAATGGTTTATTATTATTTATTATTATTTCTACGCAAGATGCAAGCATTCGTCTTGCAATCGTCAATTGATGAAAGCGTGCGTATGACGTGCGGTTACGTGGACAATGGGCCTAACGTTACAGATTCGGACATTCAAAGACAATAGAGCATCAAATTCCGCACTTTTATGTTACATTACAGGTGAATGCTCGCGGTGAGGAAGCGCCTTATCATGCCAGAATAATACAAACGTCACATTTCAAAGTAATAGAAACCCTTTAATAATTTGAAGATATTTCCAGACTTACTCAGCTACAGCAGAGGTTAGCACCTATGTTTGAAGATGAAGTGCTAGACGTAGCAGCCTCCGTGCCAGATGCTGTCAAACTCATGGCGACACTAGCTGACGTGGCAGACGACCCTACTTTTATAGAAATTACTAGTAAGTACCAGAATACCATGTCTAATAAGACAACGAAAATAAAAACTGTACAGTATTCGACCCAAATTCGACCTAAGTCGCAAATGGTACAGTTTGATGTTCAAAATAACAAACCTTAGAGGTGTGACCATATATTTAAGAGTGCTGATCACACCTGTATGGTTTGTCATTAAAATTCAATAAAAAGCTTTAACTGATTTACAGCATTTCATGTATGTATACTTATTTAAAAAATAATTAGCTGACCAAAACGTTTTGACCAAGCAGGTATTTAGCTTAAATATGACGACACTTAATTGATATAAGCTATGTTAATACTTTACACATTCAAATGCAAGGAAAAGTTAATAATTTGAATCTTATTGACACATATTATTTTGGAGTTGCGGACACCAGCCCGTTATACAATACAATATTCGATTGAAAAGAAAAGTTTAACAACTTGAATCATTATAATTAAAATTTTCCTTTTACAGAACATGGTATAAAAGCAAAAGACCTATTCACCAACCCGCCAAGAGTAAAAAGATACTTGTCGGAGAAGTTGGCGCTGGATGCAGAAGTGGTTCAGAGTGTCATGGATGCGGACATCAATTTCCAAGGTGTAAGTTTGTGTTCAGCAGGAAATAACTCTATTAATGACAATGTACTAACAGTAGTTGTTTAATAGTAGGTATTTATTTAACAGTAGTCTACCTAGACTACTAGTAAGAGAATGCACTAACACATAAATTAGAAAATGAAATAAGCTCTACTTAATGATAAATGTAAATTGTAACACTACTAAATAAGAATCTGGTTTAAAAAAAAATACGTGAATTCCATGCAAATAGAAATATAACTTGGTGTAATTATTTAAAGGTATTAATAAAACACTAATTCAGCTACATCTGGTAGACTACAAGCTGGTTCAACATTTTTGTGAAAAGGCTACACAGAAGATGATGAACAATCCTGTAAAAATGATTTCATTTTCAGTTATTGAAGGGAAACATGAACAGATGCAGCGTAACCTCCTTGAATGAAACCTTGATAATAGAAAACCTTGAACACATGAAAATTTTAGTTGAGAAGCTGTGTTTGATGTCTCTGCAGGATTCACAAAATATTTTCATGGAAGTTCTATTTGAAGTAAATTATAGCAAATATCTGACAATGGTGAGTTGTAATTATGTTTTTTTTTTTCAACAATTATATTTTGTAGTACCCACAGAGTCCGGGGACTTTAATCGACGAAATGCAGGTGTACATAGGAACACCTCTGCCATACTGTTCGGGTATTGATCTGTTAACGTTGATTTTTAAGATTTTATCATGCCAGAAAACATAAGAGATGCCACTTTGTTTCAGTTAGGTGGTATGTACTTCAGAATATCAGGAGACAATAGACTTACCACTTTAGGTGATATGTTGACGGCTGTGCTGCGTATGATGAGGTTGCAGAACTTCCTGCCTCCGGAGATGGTCTCCATCTTCCAGGGTCAGGAAGCAGACTTTAGTTACATACAGCTAAGTTTGTAAGCGTCAAAAATATTGTTGATAATATTTATTCTGTTAAACAAATTGATGCTATTGTTAAGATAAATAATAATTTCAGAATACCAAAATTAATGGACCTTTTCAAACCAACATTTGGTGATACTCAGTCTTACGGCACAATGAAAGATTTTACTGACGCCATTGTGATTGGACTCCAATATATGGACAAAGTGTTTGCCAAACAACGCCAGAACCAAATAGGAGGAGTCTCTAAACAAGAAACTAATGGTTTGCAAGCTGTGTCTAATGTGTTTCACAATGCTGCCGAAGTGTTTGAAGAAGCTATGGAGAAAGACGAGTCACTTGATGTGTTCAGTATGTAAGTAGGACAATAAAATTATCCTTAGTAACTTAGCAACTCAATTTAAGTATCCTAAACCTAATGAATTATTTTTTTGCATATTTCAGTCTATCCCAAGTTATGAACTTTATCAATAGGCTCCTTCCAAAGAAAACAAAACATGACGTTTTATTCTACTCCACACTCCTAGCCAAACTCATGGAGAGTGCGTACAAAGTGGTCGATATTAACATGAATATAGAGCAGTTGACCTATAATGTTACCCTGAAGAACCCCAAAGCTATTGAAATACTTAAAGGAATACCACCTAATATTATTGGCAAGGCTTTTGAGGCTTTGGCTGACTCTGAAAGGACACAGGTAGGTGTAGTTATATTATATAACAACTCGTTTAACAAAACAGTTTTTATTTATATTCAAAATCTGTCAAACGCCTCTGGCAAATCCATTTTTATTGAATATTTGATGTATCTTACAGGTCCTGACATCAAAAATCAACTTCGCTGGGAAAATGTTTTGTGACATTTATAAACTACAGACATTTTTCGTCATTTCGAAGACAGATGCTGAGTCTCTCAAAAAACAGCTCTGCAATGAGGTGTGGAAGAAATATGTGTCTGACTTGGTCGAATCGTTTGGCGTATTTGAAGTTAAAAACAATGTGAGTTCAGTTTCTGAATGGTAATTTTAGGTAGAAAATTACAAGTATCGGTACCTACATTTTATCTTTTTGTTTTAAATAAAAATATAGATTCCAAAAAATATATTGAAAATACGTTAATTTTGTACAACTACAATAATTCACCGTCAACTTTATGAATCAGATTATTTTTAGATTCTTCAATACAATTTTTATTAAAGATCAGGAAAACAGATCATTATTAAATAATTTCACTATATAGATAAACAACATGGCATCGCTCCTCATCCAAGAAACCCTGGCCAAGGACACAAGTAGCCAGCTGTACACCATCGACCAGGACTTTAAGGTCCTCAAGAACTTCAGCCAGGCCCTCGTAAGGATGGAGATGGAGAAGAGACCTGTGGTGGACTGGAGAAAACTGTTCCAGTTGGAGGAAGGGTCAGAGCTTTTGAAGGTGGTCAAAGCTAAAGGACATCTGGGGAAACAGATGCTGTAAGTTGATATTAGATTTAGAATATTCGGTAGACTAGTCAGCAACAGGAGCTGTTGAAATGACAACACAGCTGAAGCTATCTGAGGTCAGCTATATGTGGTCTGAGTTATGGTCGATACTCGCTTATTAATTTAATAAATAATCAAAATTATTGACACTGCGATTAAAAAGCAAGTGATGCAAAAAAATCCTATGTTTGTCGTCTTTGTTTATCAACTAAATTCTTTCAAAAATCTTTAACAAATACAGGGTGTAATCGAAATCATGGGCAATATTTTAATCTATGGCTCTACTCACGATGCTGATTGCATCAAGGCTAATAAATCGCAAATCAAAAATATTACTAATGCAATTATGGACACCTTTAAAATGGTAGTATGTCGCATAGCAAAGGCTTATTATTGCAAATAAGCACTAAAAGTAATAAAAAATAAATCATAAACCCCATAAATCTTAAAGTATCAAAATTTTAAAGCGCATTACACCGCGCGCGGAACGAAAAGTAAAGAAACATCAAACAATATTAAGACTATCGTCTACCGAGCGCTCGTCCATACTAAAAGAGAAAACGTTTTTCTGCCCCTAAATGTTATCCTATCTCAATGATTTTTTAGAATGCTTCTGACACTGTAAAAAACTAGGTTTGTAGGTTTTCTTTTTTTCAAAATTTATAATAGTTTGAAAGTAACAGGCGCCTAAAAGTGACTATTTTTATGACAAAATCTTCATTGAAGTAAAAGCTTTGTATTTTAAAAACAAAGAAGTTTTAGAAAAAAAGCAAAACCTACAAACCTAGAATATAATATGCTGAAACGATTGACACTATAATCTAAGAGATTGGACGTGATTTAGTATATGAAAAACGTTTTCTCCCGAGAGACAAATTTTATATAAATAATACTCACAGTCAGTCGCGAGCTTCAACGCTCTCTATCGCACGATCGGGGGTTTTTCAACGAGCGAGAGGGACAGCACGAGTTTTTCTAAATACCTATTTTTTGAAAAGGCAGCCGCTATACAATCCTCTTAAGCGAAGATACTTGCATTAATAATGTTTTTGAGTTCCATAAAACGATTAGTATTGTTAGTAATGCCCAACTTTAAAATATTGCTCATTAATAATATTTCACCTTGTATAGGTACCTAAGCTAGTATTTTCTTCCAGAATAGTACTCCACGGGGCTATAGCCAAAGAAATAGTCCAGCAGAATCCTATTCTTGATTTCAAGATCTCCCCGTACCTGAATGACGTCATTATCCTGGTGTCAGCTTTTAATGAACAGCTGGAACAGACCACTGAAGCTCAGACGAAGGCCTTCAAAGAGGTCTACCCTGATGTCATCATGACTATGTTGATGACGGCGATGAATGAGGAAAAGGTATGTTAAGCTTTACAAACAAGTGTGTAGCTAATATGGTTCATCTTTGTCAATTACTGAGGAAAAGATAAGTTCAGGGGTCGCACTATAAAGTGTTAAGAAACTATCATTGATTAAATAAAACGTATCGGAAAAAGTACAAATTCAGGGGGTCTGTCATAAAGTGTAAAAAACTGTAACTGTAAAAACAGTTGCATAAAACAAATAGTTCCACCCGCTTTTCCCAATTAAAATACGTTTGTTTAAATGCTGCATTACTTTTTGTTGATTTTGGTTTTTATGGCGTCTTTACATTTTTGTCTATGCAACAATAACCCAATTAAAGATTCCCTGCCTCAAAGAGGAGGCTTAGCCAAAGGTTAATTGTCCTACCCGATTAATTGCAGACTTACAAAGCCCTGTCCACCTACGGTGAGGATATGTTCTGCAATGGCGTAGACACAGCGAGTGAGTACTTGGTGCTAACAACAGAAGATGACAATAAGAAGAAGATGGTGGAAGCTCTGTGTGACGCTACAATTGCCATCGAGAACGGAATTACCGCTGATTCTGTAGTTTCCAAAGCTGTAAGTATTGCTTGATCCAATAGGATCAAATAGGATCCAAAAAAAATCACGATCTATACAACTTCTCAGCGTCATCTGCTGAGAAGTTCTGGTGTAAATCTCACGTTAGCTATGAATTTAATTTGTGTTTTAATACAATTTATCATTACAAAGTTTTACAGTAATTGTATAGATCGTGATTTTTAAAATAAGTGTATCATGGATTATCAGATGTACGAGTATGTACAAGAGGTAAAGAGCACAACAGTGCAGTGTCTTATGTTGTCTATATTTAGGCAACTTGATGAATGACTACATGAGAAATTCCTGGGTCGTCAATCATCAAATGAGTCCTGTAGAAAACGGAAAAACTTTCAGACTTGAACCGTCTAAAAACCCACCCTGTTCCGTCAGTTTCCTTTTGCGTTCCAGGAAATGTAAACGTTTAAAAAAAAATACAGGTAAAAACATGTCATGACCCGTTCAATTACTTATATTTCTCTCTCAGATCCAGAAAATCATTAACTCCACCCACGCAATGTCCACCGTCAACTGGAGCAACCTCATCAACAACTTGAAGAACTTGTACGTGAAGCTGGACCGCGACTACACGTACCTGTTTCAGTTCAGCAGCTACAACATGGATGAGGTCACCAAGAAGAGGGTCGACTACCTTTTCGGAGAAGCTAAGGAATTCTGGTTCGGACTGCCGAATATGGAGAGGAGTTTGAGGCTGAGGTATTTATCGATGCATTGATAAACCACCATCCTATTAGATCCAGATAGTTCTTACTGTGTTCTATCGGTGCGCAGGAGTCCAGTTCCTTCTGCGTGAGCTGGCTCCATCTTGACTTCATCTTTGCCTCAGGTCAAATAAAAAAAGGCTTGAGCTTGACTTTTTTTTTCATTTTTAAAAAACGCTGCCTTCACTATCGTTATCAATTATCGTTAGTCCTATTGAATTAAACCACAAATTACTGTTATAGTAGCTATAATTATGACCTAGTACATAATACACACACTCTCGCATTTACCTGTGTCGGAGTGTGTTCAATCTCCTTTTCAATGAAACGACATAAAATTCCTACTTTTCCATTTCAGCGTTAAACTAGGGTTCCGTTTCCTGGACATCTTGGACCACGGTCTGTTCAACATGAGCAACGATTTCTGGCTGAGGATGAAGTATGCTATCACCACCATTGCGGCACCCGTCAGCGTTTTTGACGATACCATCAAATTGGTTGGAGGTAACATTTTAGTTTTTGACGTTCAATATATTAAAGTTAAAGATTAAGCTTCCTTTAAGTGAAATGTTTGATAGACAAAGATGAATTCGTCGAATATGGTATGGCACAAAGATGTGAGAATTATTTGGATCGGCATATAAGATGAATGGAACTAAAGGTCTAGCGGTTTTTACTGCTACACTCATGATAGTCTTCTTTAAAAAGAAAATAAATAACTACGATCGTATGGTCCGAAATTAGACTACCTCTTTGGGAAAAGGTTAAATTATCTCTATAAATTCATCATGTTCTCTCGAACATGATGAATTTAATAGTTAGACTGTCTCCAGTGGGTCCATTATTTATTTACTGCTGCCAACTTTGGACCTTTCTGCCCGAACTCAATTTGAACGAAAGTGTCTGATGACAGTAATAATGGTGAACAAAGCCGTCTTTAACTTATTGGAGGCGCTGGGCATATTAGGATAATGGGGCCCCTATGACTTTGACAGAACACTATTTTGTTAGAATAAACAAAGAAAGTAGATGAGCAAGTTTCTAGATTCATTTTTATTGACAGTCACATTAAATGAATAGATAATGTAATATAATCCACAAAAGTAACTCATTTAACATTCACAGGTTAGTACTTAAGAATCTATGTTGATTGAAGAGGAACCCTTCTCGATTTGAGATGGGCAAAGTCGTTAATTACTTCTTCAAAATCTGTAAGCAAAGCTTACAGATTTTGAAGAAGTGATTATGTATGTAACGGTCTGCAACCAATTCTTCCAGTCCTCAATATCAAAGTTATTAACACAATTCCCGTGAACTAGTTTTTTGGTTTAGTTTCCTTCTTATTACACTTTGGGCAATCAGGCTTCTTAACACCCTTCAGGCCACAGGAAAAACAAATTAACTCTCTATTAGCGGTACACTGCCTTAACATATGTGTATTGTTTCGACAACGAGGGCAGTAACGTTGTTTTCTATTAGTTTTAGATTAGCTTTGCACATGCAAAAGCTGTAAGCAAATTGGTATTGTAGTCAGTAATTTAGGTTCGTTGTATTCGAATCAAAAAAGTTTTTCGGCAATAAAAATCGGTTATCGTTTAGTGATCTGGCAGGGACGAGGGGGCCCCTATCGATCACGGGGCCCTGGGCACTTGCCCAGAGTGCCCAGTGGAAAAGAGGGGTCTGATGGTGAATACTTTCTAAAGAAAAACTGTCGTACAATTTCAGCGTTATTGAGAAATGAAACATTCACAAGTAATCTCCCGCCGACTACCGTGAAAGCACTCAGCGACATCATCCCGAACATCCCGCAGCTCACCGTAGATGCTGTGGACACCATCATTCGAGATGACACGGATGTAAGTACAACTAAATCAGACACAGAACTTAAAAGTATCAAAATGTAAATTAACAAGAACAAGATTTGTGTCCAAAATTATTCAATCGAGGCAGAATCGAGCAAAAGAGAAAGTGATAACAGTGATAAAAAAATCAAAACTGAATTTAATTGACATTGGCCGCCGAAAACTTATGTGAAACTTGTAGAAAGTAGATCCTTGAGAGGTTGTTTGTTACTTTAAATTTTTAAATATATTTACTTTTAAATTTAATAAATTATAGCATTGGCATTTTCCTCATAGCGAGGTAAAAAGTTGTGTGATGCGGTCGTCAGCAAAGTTATTCTGCGTTTCGTACCTTTGAAACACTCGCTACGCTCAGGATTCTATATTTGAACCACTCACTTTGCTCATGGCTCAACCCTAAAATCCTTCGCTTGCTCAGTTTTCAATGGAGTACTATAGTCAAAAAACTTTACAACCGTAAGAAATAACGATTGAATATCATGGGCCGGAGGCAGCTTGCGGGCCGCATGCGACTAACGGCTGGTTTAGATAACTAACCAAGATTCACATCGGTCGCAATAAGTCTCTGGAACCACGCAGTCATACATACTGGTTGCAAACGATATAATATAGCACTTCTTGTCAGACTTCTCAAACCAGAATAAAACTTATTTTCACAGTCTACTCTAAAATCCTTAATTTTCCTATCATCCGTCTGCTTATCGCATTATGTTTTATTTCTAGGTGGATCCAATAATATCGCTAATGAACGACAACCCACCCTGGCCATGTGCCACCACCAGCTTGTCAGAACTGCTGCAGTTCAACCCTGGTTCCAAGGACGCCGTGCGAGGAATAGAGACTATACTGTGCATGAACAAGGAGTTCCTGGACGAATGGGTCGAGTACCTTGCAGCTAAAAACAATTCTGTTAAAGTAAGTAAACTTTTTAACGCCCTCGGCTGAGCATTCGAGCATTCCTGTGTCTAACTCTAGCAGTCGCAATTAAAGCAAGCCATTAATTACTAACTCTAAGGACTACCATCAAATTCCTATATCGCGCCTGTTGAGATGAAAGCACTCATAAAGCGAATGTACAAAATTTAATGGTACAGAACCAAGCAGTCCACCTGACAGTGCAAAGCCAACCCAGTAGAAATGTTTTTCAAATACGAATCATTTAATCTGCCTAGCATTTTCCCAACTATGTTGGGGTCGGCTTTCAAAGGTGAATAATAGAAGAAAATCAAAAGAGATTCCCGAAAACAAACACTCCACAAACATAACCTTGTCTCGGTTCAGTTATCTTCTGTCGAGATGTCACGAGCTATTAAAAATATACTTCCTAAATCTCATAATAAATTTTATTGTCAGCAACTATAGGTTTCCAAAAATCACTTCGTAATTCCCAGATACCCTCAGCATGGAACGCGACCGACTACCAGCCGCATCTCTTCCTCAAGTTCTCGTCCATGTTCGACTCCTTAGTAGAAGACATGTTGATCACCAGGGACACCATACAGTTCGTGAAGAACGACTCGGCTGACGGACACCTGGGTTTGAAGGAAGCTTGGAAGTACGCTCAGAAGACACTCAATATTACGGACAGAGATGTTGTGTTAAGGTTTGTAACGAAATGATAAACTGTCATGTAAATGTTTACTGGTGGACCGCCTATTTTCCAAACCTAGTCCGAGATTTGCCTCTGATCTGGCTATGGTAGCCATAGATTCAGTGTGGGCTTTAACTGGGGTCTTTAACGGAACGGGCGAAATAATTTTAGTTGTGGTATTAATATCGGTTTACCGATTTTTCTAAAAACTTTTATATCTGTATGAAAATTGGGACGCTCATACATAAAATCACAAAGTAAAGCTGTTCCATGTAAACTATCATTGGTATTTTGGTGTAAAGTCATTTCCACTAAAATTCTTCGTTTCTTAATCTTTATATCAAATTGAACTTTCACAGGAAACTCTTCAACAAGCTTGACATGGTCTTCAACGCCATAAACGACTCTTCGATCCCCAGCAATGTACCCATGAACAACCTCTGGGAGAGGTTCTCCAAGTGCATCAGCGCCACCACGGACGATGACTGCAGACTCCTCGGCAGGAAGGCCTGGAAGCACTTCTTCGGATCCCTCTCTAATATACTCGAGAATATGGCCACAGATTTGAAGACTTACTTTACAGAAATTAACGGTAATGTCTTTTGCTATTAAGGTTAGTAAAGTTATTATCTTTGCTCTTCTTCTTCGATTCTGAGTATTGATGCCTTCACTTTATTGAAATCACCTTTCGGGTCGAAGTATAAAACCAACAAACATTGAGTCGAGGCAGAACGTATTTTTTCTTTGCACCATTCACTCTCTTCTTAGCAAAACCTGAGATTCTCCTAGTTTTTAATATTCTAATTTCTCTTCTATCATTTGCAGAGCCAGACGCCAACATACTGCAAATATTCGGGTTCACTCGCAGCACGGGGCTGTACACCCTGTACGATAAGATGCCAGAGTTTATTGGGGTCCTGCTCAACTCTTACTGGGACTACGGGTTTATGAGTCAGGTAATAACATTTTAGAAACCACCATTACTCAAATGTATCTTTAATTATAAATTACATATTTTACCGCAATTACATATATTACATCGGATAGAAACTGAACTCCAACTTTCCAGGTTCGTCGAGCATCCTTATCTCAGTTCTGGGACTGCGAAGCTGTGGTGCAGTCCATGGTGATTCCCGCTGGTAGCATCATCAACGAGACGTTAATGAAGAAGGTGCAGCCCTCTGTGTGTCCCTCGCTGCTACACTGGATCTCCCTGCCCAGGGGAGAGAACACCCTGATGGATGTGTTCGCTAAACCTGTGAGTATTGAAATAGAAAAGTTGATGACAAACTTCTGCGACAATATCTGGAGGCTCTGCGGCATTATTTGTCCATGTATAGAACGTAGTCATAACTTGGTCGCCCAAAAAGTTGGTTGTCTGACTTGCCCCTTATCATTTGGGTTACAATAAAGAAATTGTCTGGAAATTTGCAAAATCTTATCAATTGCTTTTGTTTTCAGCAATTTTACTTCTTCACAATTCCCGTAGCTAATCTCACCAGCAGATTTGAAAATGCTTTTACCAAAGCTGTAGAATTAGCAGATTATTTGACTGAAGTATCTAAGAAGAACCAAACCCTACTGACAGAAGAGGACATCAAAATGAATAGCATCGAAGGAAAACTGGAGAGAATCGTGGATGCAGTACTGACTTTCAAAATCAATGTAACCAGTCCTTCATACCGACTGTTCAATGATATTAATATGAAACAATTTGTAGCAAATACTTATTTGACAAGAGTACTTAGTATAATAAATAAACTGTCTGAAGAACTCTTTGTATTAGACATAAACAAAATATACGAAGGTACTGAGGAACAAATGAAAAAAGTCACAGGAGACTATAACATGATTAAATATATGTTTAAAAGAAAACCAGTAGACGCAATAAATATACATTTTGACATATTAACAGACGTACTATGGACTAATAATGAGAACTATAATATGGTTGATGCAATAGACAAAATGTGCAGTGATTTGCAAGCAAATGCGAGTAAAACAATACTAGTAACTGAAGAGAGAGTCAGTCAGATTTGTGCGAAAGAACATTATCGTCTGATATATGGCGCTGTGCAAAATGAGACAGTCAAAGATTATGCAAATGCAAGAAAGAGTTTGATGAATCTAGTAGAAACATTGAGAAGTGAGGGAGAAAATTTCACTGATGTCTTCGAATTTCTAAGTAACAGGTAAGACTAGTAATAAATGCTTTATTTCTCTTTTTAAGGAATCCTCTTATAGATTCCTCCTTTCAAAGGCCATCAGTAACAGAAAGAGTAAGTTTTAATCTATCTATTCATCTTTGAATTTTTCATGAGTTGGTTAATATGATCACAACAGTATACGGGCTGTCTACTCTGCGATAGAAATTGTAAATTAAAGTACACAGTTAATAATTATGTTCTTTCCTACAAACGTTTTTCTTGATTCATAAAAAAACTTATAAACCTATGCAATCTCTTTTAAAGAACTTTAACACTATCTGCCAGATTTTCGACGACGCATGGCATTTATTTTGCATTTCTTCTATCCCCTAGGAAAAATCTCATAAACGTATTGCGTACTTCAACCAAACATTCGTACGACCTGAGCATCCCGGTCTACCTGAAGTACCTGCAGTCCAACATCCAGGGCTATAACGTGATTCTGAGCTTCCTAGCCGGCGAGGACTGGTGGACCATCCTCAGAGACCTCTACAACGGACCTTACGGTTCCAAGTTCTTGGGCTATCTGGAAAACAGCTTCGATGTTGCCGAAGATCTGATGACTAATTTTGATGAGATACATGTAAGTTAAACATCAACTTTTATAAAGACTTTTCTCACAATGTTGAGCCCAGTTTCCAGTCTTATCGGATGGACATATGGACATAACCAAAAACTATACTGATTAAAATATCAATCGAACTACTAAGGACAAATTGTTGTCCAGCTGCAAACATAGCTTTTAGGAATGTATCCGTGTCCGTAGTCATGTCTGCAATTTCTCGATACCCTTTTTTTAATAAAAACAGGTTTTTTGAACTTTGAAATCTCGATTAATATAATAATAATAATCTTTATTCAGATTAAAAGGTAAAATCAAAATAAATTTAAAATTAATAAAAATATGTTTTTCATTAGAACTTTAAACGGGACATTAACCGTTTCAGACTCCATGATCTTGGATAATCTGAAATAATTGCTGTTCGAACGCGAATGCACTTATCTTAAATGATTTCTTCCCCTCAGATCGTTCGTCTTCTCCACGACATCGACATCAATCAGACGGAATCGTTCTGCCAGCCAAACATTACACTATCAGACTACTTTCCGGACAGGACGGGAATGTGGTCCGACCTCAAACAACAGATATGTGACCCGGATAAGTCTGAGCTGTATAGGGAGCTGCCACCGCTGATGTTTGCTTCTCTGGTAAGTGGTTTACAGCATTTTTTTCTCATAAAAGACAATCTTTTGTTAAAAGACAACCCCTTTAGGTATATTTTGCGCACCGCATTATACGCCCTTAAAAAATTAACTCCTGCTAATATAGAAATAAGTGTAAATTATCTACAAGGTAATGCACTACTGGTTATATGCACTTCAGCGCTCGTACGATTTATTTACTGTGGGAAAATAAAACACTGAGAAATCAAAAACCTTAACCATCTGATGTTTTCAGAGTTACGATAACTCCATAAAAATATCGAAGGATGTCGACTACGATGCAGTCGATGCCGACATATACAAGATCGAGTCGAAATTGGACCTCATCAGAGACGGACCCCAACCGCCACAGAACCCATCCTGGGTGACAGACGAGAAGGTACAGCACCTGAGGATGGTGGCTCTGCAGCTGTTGTCCAAGGAAACCCTGACGAAGGCCTCGTTTGCCGTGCTGAGCAATTTAGTTGATGCTGGCACGCTGTTCTTGAATAACAGGTAATGAATATGCCTTTTTTTTTACGTGGCAAAATCATCAAATGAGTCCTCCAACCCCGGGCAGGGCGGGAGGGACTGTCAGACTTCTACTGACTAAAATCCACGGTGTCCTTCAGTAGCCTGTTATGTTCCGGGGTCACGGACGAGCCCACCAGGTCAGAAGCAGCTTTTTTGTGATCATTTTCTGCTTTACGTCGAGGAGCTCTCATTACTCCACAACCCAATTAGTATAATATTCATTCGTAAAACTGGTTTTCAGTTGTTAGATTTTCAAGCCTTTGTCTCTAATGACAACGCATTTTTTTTTTTTTTTTTAGCGTGGTAAAATCATCAAATGAGTCCTCCCACCCCGGGCAGGGCGGGAGGGACTGTCGGACTTCTACTGACTAAAATCCACGGTGTCCTTCAATAGCCCTTTCTGTTCCGGGGTCACGGTAAGGAAATAATCCCGCGACCCCGGCAGGCTTTGGCCCTCGGAGAGGGGGGCCCCATCATTATGCTGACGCTCTTTGAGGCGCGCGTGGGACACAACGCGCCGTCGACCCGGGCATGGTCCATGGTCGGGCAACGAGTTGCCCTTTACTCGCTGCCCGCATGCCCGCGCCTACGGTGGCCGGAGATCGTCTTGCGACGTCCGTCGCCGCGGGCGTGCACCACCGCGGGTGGGGCGGAGGAAGGACACTGTCCTCTCTCGCGCGCGGCCCGCCTCCTCCTTCGCGAGCATTACTGCTTCGCAGAAGGAGGCGACCGCCTCCCACTCCGTCTCGCCCCGCAGCATGGCCGCAACCAATGCCGGGCGCGAGAGGTCTCCGCCTATCGCAGCCGTGAGGACACGTCGGTGCTCCGCCCAAGCTGGGCAGTCCTGCACCGTATGCTCCACCGTGTCCTCCGGGCGATCTTCGCAGTGGTGACACCCAGGCGTTTCCTCCTTCCGCATTAGACACAGGTACCTCCCGAAGCATCCGTGCCCGGTGAGGACCTGCGTCAGGCGGAAGGTAAGGACGCCATGACTTCTCTCCAGCCACTCCTCAAAGAGGGGTCTTACCGCCGCAATTGCGGCGTGCCCGAATGAATATGCCTTACAAAAGACTTCACTGGTACTATTTATTTGGTTCTGTAGGTTTCGGTAGGTGCAGTGGCTGAACGATAAACTGGCATTCAGTTTGATGTTAGACGTGATGACCTTGGTTCAATCCTTAGTTAATGGGTCTTTTGGACTCTCAGTAACAGTCGATTTTCTGGTATGGGCACGGGCAATGACAATAGGTCAGCCCTTTATGTCGTGGTTCCATAGGATAACTCAAGAACGACAGAAATTGGGTGAAGCATGAGAGTTGGATCAAAAAGTAACACAGAATAAAACTCTACCTAAGAAAACAGATCTAAAAATACTGCCTTTTCCCTTCTAGCCAATGCATGGCGTGCTCTCACTTCACGACGTGGTTCAAGCAGCTGAACTTGCAGTTGTTCAAAAAGCAGGAGTACGACAACCTCCTATGTCACCTGCAGACCATGAGCTTGGATGACGTGTATCATACGCTGAAGAATGAGTTCCATTGGGATATGGCTATCAAGGAGGTAAGTGTTATGAGTAACGGGAGTCAAGAACATGGTATTGGCTCAGCAAGATGAAATATGCATACTGACTTACTCAAAATTTAATTTTAGGATTGTCAATTACAAGCCTTACCTTCTCTCACCGATTGGATCGTATCATGACAGGGTGCACTTGTGTCTAAACCTATACCTGTGCAAGTAACTTTTCCGTACATAACCCAGGAATCAACCGAACGTATGCAATTATCGTCTCTCGCGCATTTGGCACTGATCTCAACCTATCATTTCCGTCCACAGCTGATATCAACCCGCAACTACACAAAGTACGAGATGAACAAGTCCATGAACGAGTTCTTGGGACAGGTGAAGGTACACCTGCTCGAGGATATCAGCGCCAAGAGTACCAAGTTGACGGAGTGCCTCGCCAAGAATGTCTCCAGGAATGAGTTTGGAAATGCTACTCTGTGAGTATTTGGCTTTGTAATTTCCATTACTTAGATACACGCACAGTCGCGCGCGCGCATCCATCCTGGGTGGTCGCATGAATTCGAAATTAAAATGAATGTTCTAAAGTGTAACGAGTGTAATATCGTGATTGACGAAATGCTAACGTATATCCAAAATAAAGTGTCGGTAATCGATGAAGAAACCCTGGTACGAGTTTGTGCATCATCTTTTACTAGCGAAGAAATTAAGAAATCGAAATCGCTATTATTCGAGTCCATTCCTACAGATTCCCGTAAAATCTTAAGGAAGAACAAAGGGAAGGAAGAAAGAGACTTGGCTGATATCGTGAATCTGTTTAAATCTGCAGAACCAGAAATAATTCCAGTGTTTGTGGCCCGTCAACTGGAAAAATTACCCCCAATTACGTGGGATCATTTGGACTGCACGAAGTTTTTAAAGGACCTACTCCAAGTAAAGACGGATATGGAAGAATTTAAATCAACTTATGCTACACTAAAACAATTGAAATAATTAAAACCGGAATTTTTACAATTTAACAACGATTCTTTACCGCCGACATCTGTAGCGGCGGTATGTAAGGTAAACATGAGAAGAGGTGCCTGGGTAATGGACAGTGGACCAGAAGGCTTGTCGCATCATCATAACTCCACAGTAAACGAACCGTATGATAATAATAAAATAGCAGCGAATAATCCTGATGAGAGTGGTATACAGAATCGATACAAAGAAATAGGGAGGGTAGATGTAGATTATGACGACCGTTATTTAGCAAGACGTAGACGGTTGGCGACAGGCAACACGGATGACGTCGTAGCGAGCGGTGGCCATGGCGGCGTGAACTTACCCGAGACCGGTTTGAAGCAGCTGGGTGCTGAGACTACGTCACCGAGTACAGGCTCGATCGTACAAAGCGCGCAGCTGACTCATAGCGATAACGGTTTTGCCAGTGACGGACGAAATATCGACATTGTATTAAACGTCGTATCTAGTCCTACAAATGATGATAATGATGGGTGGCAAAAAGTAGAACGGCGCCGGAAACAATCGAAATATCGGTACACAGGCAAGTCGGGTGTGGCGAGAGACTTGGAGTTTAACTTTAGGGCCGCTGAATGAAAAGTACCTGTGTTTATTACGAATGTTCACAGCGAAACTACGAAAGAGGATATTATTAAATATATTCACTCGAAAACTCATGAATCTGTGTCGCTACAGAAAATCAATATGAAAAAGAAAACAGATCACAGTGCGTTTAAATTCTTCGTATCTGAGGAAAAATTATCTATGTATCTGGATGAAAAGTTGTGGCCTGAAGGCATAATTTTCAGGAGATTTGTGAATGTTAATCACAAAAGTATGAACAGAGTTATTTCTGGATCCGGTTCAACTAACAACAAGGATGGATAAACGCCCTTATAGGTTAGCAAGTTTTAATTGTAAGAATATTAAACGTTCTGTTGACGGCGTCAGGGAGCTGTGCCGCTCCTGTGATGTGATCGCCCTGCAGGAAACATGGCTTCTACCGGATGAGGTGCCCTACCTGAGCTCCGGGGACAGTGAGTTTGGGTATACAGGTACCTCGGCGGTGGACACTTCGGCGGGAATATTACGTGGAAGACCGTTCGGTGGTGTCGCCCTCCTATGGAGGAGCAGTGTTTTCCTCAATGTGTCAGTGCTACGATGCGATAATGCTCGTGTATGTGCAATTAAAATAATAACAAGTGATAGGCCTGTGATTGTAATGAGTGTGTACATGCCTACAAATGTGATGGAAAACCTACCGGAATTTACGGACTGTCTAGGGACGGTGAGTGCTATAATAGATGAGTACGGCGTAGAATCAGTTTTTATGTTAGGAGATTTTAATGCCAGTCCGTATGAACTATTCTATAACGAACTTATACATTTCTGTAGAGAACAGGTATGGACTTGTATAGATGTTGAGTTGTTAGGACCACACTCCAATACCTTTACGTTTATTAGTGATGCGCATGGAACGTGCAGCTGGTTGGACCACTGTATTGTTACGCAATCAGCAAAACGTTCTGTCCTAAATGCATTTGTTAATTATTTATTTATTTATTTAACCATTTATGTACACACAATACAAAATATAAGGACATACTTAAAATTAATAGTACAAAGGCACTGCTTATTTCAAAAGAAATTTCTACCAGCAGACCTGCGACAGGAAGAGTGAAAAAAAAGAAAAAGTAGACAGTAGTGTGTGAGAACAAGAAAATAATAATGAGATAAAAATGAATGTCTCAACTTAAAATAAAAATTAGTTAAAATAATAATAATATTAGTACACATATAAATTATAAATAATATATAAGTACTTATATAAATACAAAGACCTAAAATGTATTTAAGTAAATGATGATATAGAAATAATTCAATTTTGAGAGGAAAGATAATGCTCTTTGACTCTATGTTTGAAAGTAGAAATTGAATTCGACTCTCTAATACTAGGCGGAAGCGAATTCCATAATCTTACAGCATGGACAGAGAAGGAATAAGAATAATAGCTCGTTTTATGAGGATGGGATTTAAGGAGGGATTTAAGGTGTGATCTGCATAGAGCGTTGCTGGGGCGGGCGTAAGTAAATCGCTCACGGAGATATGTAGGATATGCGGGGTTATGAAGGATGTTGAAAAGCAAACATAATATCCGAGTGTTCCTGCGAAGACGGATTGGGAGCCACTTGAGTTCTTTGCGAAGATGAGAAACATGATCATACTTACGAAGACCAAAAACAAAGCGAATACATAAATTTTGCAAGCGCTCAAGCTTATTTAATAGCTCCTCAGTAGCAACCAAGTAACAGGCATCGGCATAATCTATAATTGGCTGAATAAGTGTTTGTGCTAATGAGATTTTAGACTTTAAAGGTAGAAAACTCTGAAGGCATTTCAGCGAATGGAAAGAGAAATAAACCTTTCGACTGACTTCGTTGACCTGTGCACGCCATGAGAGGTTAGAGTCGATTATTACACCTAGATCTTTGGCGGTGTCTGAATAATTAATATGAACTCCATCAAGGTAAAGTGGCATTAAAGTTGAGACGACAGCTGCATTACGAACGAATCTGCTGCCTATTATCTTTGCCTGAGACTTACTTGGATTAATTTGTAAACCAAATGACTTAGCCCAAGCGCTGATACCAGCCAGGTCATGATTCATAGCCGCAATAGCAGAATCTGCCTCGGCTACAGTAAAGTGACGGTAAAGCTGCAGGTCGTCTGCGTAGAGGTGGAAATTCGAAGAGATAACACTAGTAACACTATTAATAAAAATTGAGAAAAGATGAGGAGAGAGAACGCCACCCTGAGGAACACACTCGGTGAGACCACACCAATCAGAGAACGACTCATCAAGGCGAACACACTGAGAGCGTCCTCGAAGATATGAATTGAACCATGCCAAGGCGGGAGAAGAGAAATTTAAAGATTTGAGGATACCAATCAAGATGTCGAAATCCACTGAGTTAAAGGCGCTACTGAAGTCAAGCAGTACGAGGACAGTAAGTGACTTGTTTTCCATTGCCCAGCGGATGTCATCAGTTACTTTGAGAAGTGCAGTTACGGTACTATGGCCGGAACGAAAACCGGATTGAAAAGGGCTTAATAAAGAGTTTGACGTCAAGAAGGATGATAATTGCCTGTGAACGATGTGCTCAAAAACTTTAGAGAGAAATGGAAGAATAGAAATAGGTCTAAAGTGAGTTGGTAAAGTTGGATTCTTAATTTTAGGTAAGGGTATAATGTGAGCCTTCTTCCAGACAGATGGAAAAGAGCAAGAGGAGAGAGAGTGATTGAAGATGGAGGTAAGAACAGGAAGCAGTGACGGAAGGATGATAGTAATCATTCTTGAGCACAACTTGTCATTGCCCACTGCAGAGGAAGTAATCGCAAGTACAGACTTCTTAACGTCATCCTCCGTAACAAGAGCAATGTTAAAAATAGGACAAGATGGCAAGGGCAAATTTGCAAGGCTCTCCAGCGTAGCAGCCTTGATTATAATACGTTTTGTTCTGATCATTTTCCGCTCATTATTGAATGTAATTTTAACTTATTAACACCAAAGCTACCTGATAAAAGTGTACTAAACAACAATGTGTTATGGGGGGACAGAACGGATGAACAGATTGCGTTTTATGCAAAAGAATGTCATAGTAGGTTAAGATCTATTGATTTTCCCGCGGAGCTTACAAGCTGTGGAGATGGATTTTGTAACAACCCAGACCATGGGCATATTCTTGATAGACTGTATGCTGACGTTGTATGTGCGTTGCAAGAGGCTGCGACGGCGCTGGCAACGGCTCGGGGAGGCAAGCGTGAAATTAGAGGTGGGAGTGGCGCTCGCATTGCTGGGTGGAATAAGCATGTTAGCGGGGCTCACCGGGAGGCTAGGTCAAAGTTTCAAGTGTGGGTTATGTGTGGCAAGCCAAGGTTTGGGTGTGTGTATAACGAAATGTACCAAAGTCGAAAAATATTCAAGTCTCGACTAATGGTGTCAAAACCACCAAGACCAAATAACAATGGACGCCCTTGCTGAAAAACATAAAAGTGGGCACTTTCGTAGTTTTTGGAAGAGCACGAAGAAAGTGAACGTTCGGCCTGGACTTCCGGTGAGTGTAGGTGGTGTGAGTGGCCCTGAGGATGTTGCCAATATTTTCAGGGACCATTTTCGTGTACAGACTCCTGGGGGACAGGTGGAGGCGGTGCTCGATGTTGAGATGCCAGACGGGGATGTGCAGACTTGCTTCGTTGCCAAAGATGTGGCTCAGGCTATAAAAGCTATATCTAAAGGCAAGTCCCCTGGCCACGATGGCCTCAGCATCGAGCATCTAGTTCACGCTGGCCCACATATAAATAGAGTATTGGCAATGTTTTACACACTGTGCATGCGCCATTCATACTTACCATCGGATTTCATGAAAACCGTTGTAATCCCAGTAGTGAAAAATAAAACGGGTGATATTTCCGACAAAAGTAACTACAGGCCGATTTCTCTTGCAACGATTATTGCAAAGGTTTTTGACGGTTTGCTTAATACACAGTTAGACAAGTACTTAGACCTGCACGACAATCAGTTTGGGTTTCGACCTCGACTGTCAACTGAAAGTGCAATACTGTGTCTTAAGCATACCGTCAGATACTATACAGACCGAAAAACGCCTGTGCACGCTTGCTTCCTCGACCTATCCAGGGCTTTTGACCTGGTGTCTTACGATATCCTGTGGGCTAAACTGGAGGGAATAAGCTTACCACGCGAGTTTATTAACCTTTTTAAGTATTGGTACAGGCATCAGGTCAACAGCGTTAAGTGGGCGGGTGCAATGTCAGAGCCATATAAGCTCGAGTGCGGGGTGAGGCAGGGGGGGCTCACTTCCCCTTCCCTCTTTAACCTGTACATGAATGCCTTGATCGTTGCGCTCAGTAAGCAGCATGTCGGATGCCATATCGGTGGAGTCTGTGTTAACAATCTCAGTTACGCTGACGACATGGTGCTGCTGAGTGCGTCGGTCTGGTGACTGAGAAGGCTGGTGCGGACCTGCGAGGAGTATGCCCTTGGTCATGGGTTAAAGTACAATGTGACAAAAAGTCAATGCATGGTCTTTGAGGCCGGTACGAAACGGTCAAATTATTATCCACCCGTTTTTCTAAACGGTGTGGCACTCGAAAGGGTGAGCCAATTTAAATATTTAGGACATGTAGTCACGACCGACCTCAAGGACAATGCTGACATGGAGCGGGAGCGAAGGGCCTTGTCGGTGCGGGCGAACATGCTCGCACGTAGGTTTGCGCGCTGTTCAAGGGAGGTGAAGATAACGCTCTTCAGGGCGTACTGCACGTCCCTCTACACGTGCAGCCTATGGGCGAGGTACACGCGTGCATCATACGGGGCCCTTCGCGTCCAGTTCAACAACGCGCTCAGGGCTGTATTGCGGCTGCCTCGCTACTGCAGCGCCTCAGGTATGTTCGCTGAGGCGCGCACAGATTGCTTCTACGCAACCATGCGCAAGCGGGGCGCGTCTCTAGTGCGTAGGGTGTGGGGCAGCACCAATACGGTCCTGGCGATGATAGCGGACCGGATGGACTGCCCGTATATACGGCACTGTTGTCACAGGCATGTTCCCGTCAACAGCGTTTAAATGTATTTTTAGGGTAATCTCAATGTTTAATTATTATTAATTTTATTTCATTTTTTCATCAAATGTCATGTTAATTTTGAATATATAAATTTAAATTCTTGTTAATTTTTATGTTTTCTACGTGAGTGTACGGTATCTTATTATTAGCATTTTGAATATTATTTTTTGTAACTTAAATGATTATTTATAATAATTCTGTTTTTGTATTAATGTTAATTTATTTAATTTTTATGAGTACCGATGTTACCTTGATGCTAATTTTAATAATTTAATGATTTTTATTTTGAACTCACCGTATATGGATCAAGCTGTCTGAAATAAATGAATTTTATTTTATTTTATTATTTATTTAGAGAAAACAGGAACTTAAAGGTATATCATTATTTGGAGCTGCTTGGCATATAATTTTGGATTGACTATCTCTTTAGTGTTGATCGTGTGTAGCACTTCTACCAATCATGAAGTTCTGGTTTCCCCAAGTTGGGCAGGGTCATCGGATTTTTTATCAACAATGATTCAGTTGTTAACAATTGGATCAGCTTACTACCTGACAAAATATAAGTATACCTACACCCAACCCTTCGCGAACAATGCGATACGGACTGTCATGTTTTCTATTTCCAGCTTCGCCTCAGTCCTAGCCCACACGACCAAGCTGATCAGGGCAGAACTGCCCCACATTCATGAAGTGGATGGCGTGAAGAATCTGCCTTTCCTCCAAGATTTTTCTGAGGAAGTGGCTCACAACCTAGACGTGGTGAAACCCTTGAAGGACTATCTGGCAGAGAAGAATGATTTGCATGGAGAACTGATGAAGATCGTCAGTGATCATGATGTTGTTGTTGATATTGAGAACGCGCAGATTAATTTGCGAACAGTAAGTACATTTGTTCAAGTAATCAGACTTTTCCTAGACTATCCTAATCCTGAAGTACTGACGAAGGTAGTGAATCCTTCATTACCTTAGTCTGTCCCGATTTTATGCTACTTTTACCAATTCCGAGGTTGTCCCGTCATGCCATCATTTTAATTACTCATATGATTTCAAAATTACACTGTTCAATCAAACAGATTTAAACAAATCAACCTCCACTGTTAGGAATACTAAAAAGGGTTTTTGAGCTATTTCAAATACGACTGGTTATGCACAGATTTTCAAAGAAAGGAAATATCTATCTATACCAAAAATGATTTCTAATCTTTTTTCAGTGATTTGCATTATTATTTTCAGATCCGCAACTCCTCAGAGCCATCAGACAAGTACATCATCGTTTCCAACAGCAACTGGACCATCATCTGTGAGAAATATAATTGCAGTAAAATCGTCTTCGTCATTCAGAAAAATCTTAACAAAACATTCATTGAGAAAGCTGTAAGTGTGTTTCTTAGAATTTGAGTAACAGTCTCTATTTTAGGAACAAAGTTTTACTTACTTGTCTTGCAAGTACTTACCTACTTCTGGTACTAGTTGGACAGTAACATAAGCTGTGCTGAATCAGGCTGATCCAAACTTGTATGAAGCTCGTGGCCTATGTTCTATCTGGTCTTTGCAACACACAAAATAGATTGAACTTTCTGGACCTAAGTTACTCGTGATTTTTATTTCTATATTTATGACATCACTGTTTGTCTCTGCATTGTTGTATTCATACCATTTAGATACAGATACCTCAAATCCGTCGCTGCATAATATAATACTTCCAGCTCCCAAAATACCAAATGGAGGAATTCTGGCGCTTCAACTTCTTGTCTTCCATCGCGTACCACGTCGGAGAGTTCATGTCGCACGGCTCCCGTCTGCTGGGGCTGGCCAGCAAGGTGGACGTGCGGGGCCTGCTGGATGGCCGCGTGGAGGCCATGGTAGACGCGCTGCTGCTGCTCAGCAATGATGAGTCCTTGGACAATGTCATGTTTAGGTAAGATTGTAATACATGTGAACTAACGGAAGTATCTGAAATGTTTGAAAAAGTCAAAAGTTGATGTACATTCCTGAATTCTCTATACAACCGGAATAAATAGAAAGGAAATGTATAAAACGTGTAACGCCAATAGCGCAAAACCTCAAATTATTTTTTTGCGAATTTCCAAAAGTCTTAGAACAAAAATTGTTCAGTAACATGGGCTGAGTTACCCCACGAGAGGTTTTGCGCTTTTGACGTTACACATTGTATAGGTATGCTTTGGAAAGAGATGATTAGCTAATTTCGGCTTCGTAGATCGTCATCTCTGTCGCATAAAACACTGTAACTAATCACACTGAACGATGAACCAGTTAGGCGGTGACTAATCTCAGTAACGTCACATAGTCAGAACGTGTCAGAGATATAGAATATTCATCCCAGTAACTGTATGGGAATCTGCATTTTTGGTTATCAACTTATTGCTTATCCGGTTTCCATCACAACTGCACAGAGCAGTGAGTGGGCTTCTCTCGACTTCTCTGTGGTTGGTCTCTTGTCCACATTGATGCAAGCCAAGTTTATCAGTCGTTGGAATTATGTGTCACAATTAAATAACTTAATGCTTCATACTTTTCCTTCCATTAGCACCGTGACAATTATTTCTGCGTCATTTAAATTCTGGCTCCTATACCAACACACCCACGGTATAATTATGAAACGCAATATTAGCATTGTTACCAACTTCATGATAACATGAACTTTAATTCTCACTCCACGGTCCACATCAGTCTTCAGGGTATATCGACGGAGCTGCATCCACTGCTGAGCGACACTCCCCTAGGCAAGGACCTGGAGGCATTATCCTCGGGACTCGCCGTCGTCAGGCAGATCAAGAACTATATGCTGGAGGAAGTCGATCTTAAAGGTACGCTCCTAATGTGAATGTATAATATGAGGGTATGGAAAATGAAATGTCTAGTGAACCATATAGTTTACCACCCTCAGTACCGACGCATAGAAAATTACGAGTTTCTACACAGAAAGTTACTACTGATGGCATGAATTTCAATTAGCTAGTCAGTCGAAATCTGGTAAGGTTTTTTGCGCCAAGAATTTAATTAGAAGCCCTTTAGTTTTCGTGACTGAATTATATAAAAGTAATCGGTTCGACGAGAACAACGTATTTTTTGACGAAACGACTTGAAACGAGGCACTATTGACGGAGCCCTGCGTGGGTCTCCTACTTCTGGGTGGTTTAAAAAAATACCACGAATGGGATTTTCATCTCATCATCTTCTAAGCTAACCTGTCTTGGTCGGATTTCTTCAATTCGGGTGCGGACCCGTGCTCCAAATATTTTAACGTCATCAGTTGGAGCACGGGACCCAAAACCGACATTGATAGTCTCCTCCACCCAGGTGGAGAAAATAGTTGGGGCCCGGGTCCGTCCCTCTCAAATCCTTTTTGCGACAAAAAGACGCTGTTCTTATCGACCCGAATTTTTACTGGGCACATCTAAAGTGATGTATCACGATGTTACTAATTCAATGATCGGCTTACAACATGTATAATGTTGAATAATCTTGACGCAGTGGATGTAGCGCAGCTGTTCCCTGATACTGAGGAAATGGAGCTGGGTCTGAGCGCGCTCGGCATCAACAACACCAACTTCTGGTCTATCGCCGCCCCCAGGATATTCGCTGGACATATCCAGCTCAAACCGGTATGATCGATCTCATTTACTATCGCAGCTGTCCTGTGACTGGCTATTTTGGGTCAGATTTTTAATTTTTAAATGTTTTATCAAATTATTAACACACATGAAAAACAAGTTGAAAAAAGTTTTAAAAAAGCAAGTCTCTGTATATACACAGATCTGGGATTAGGGAAATGTCTGGACACCGTGGCTCTGGACCACAAAGAGCTACTGAAGGAACAGTGTGGATTTATAGTCAGTAAGAGTCTGACGGTCCCTTCCGCAACATCCAGGACGGGAGAACACATCTTATGATTTTACAACCCAAGAAACACGATTTTACACAAATGATTGCATAATTGTCATTTTTTTATTCATCTCGCCAACAAAATCATATACACAAATAACCCTCATTTCACATAATTTACTTTTCCCCAGCTCCTAACCCTGAAACCAGATGACAGCCACATCGCGAACTACGTGTGTCAGATGGAACCCATGTCCAAGGTCCTGCACCCGTCAGACCTGGACGTGGTCTCAGCAGAAGACGTGTACGGAGCAGTCACCGAGCAGTTCTGTGGCCTGCCCAACGAGGTCACCAAGCAAGTGATACCTGTGCTGATCCGCAACATCAATTATAGCGTGATTCTTGATCAGGTATGTTGGAGACTTACCAGAGGTTAATTTCTTAGGGTTATGGAGACTAGAGTAGTGTTTGGACAGTGAGGTTGTCGTAGTGGCTGAACGATCAACTGCTATGCAGCGTGTCGGCGTTCAATCCCCTCATGGATGAAATATTGGTAAGATCTGTCGTCGAGCTAAATAGCAGCATGGCCGTACCACCCTTTTTTAAATTTATTTTTCCCACACTAAGTAAGATACATTTGACAATGCGTTGAGTTGAGCGTAATCTCCTGCTATTCATTAAGTCTTACATGATCGCATGGTTCCCCAGACTTTAAGATCCCGATTCCCTGGGCAAAATGTTAGTATTCATGTTGTTTCTCAAAATCAGCACCGAGACTGCCTTTATGCTTTTGTTTCAGTTTACAAACCTTGTCATCTGGGCCATGTAAACAAAGAAAAGACATGTCAGAGGCTTGTGTTGACTTCACCCAGGGGCTGGTTCCATCCTCACAGTATAAGTAAGATTTGGGAGATTAGTCCTAATTTAAACCTTCATTTCTGCAGGTATCAGGAATATTGCTCACCAAACTGTACGCCACCTCAAACTTGACGGAAGAGGAAGGCTCCTCAGTGATATCCCAGTACCCAAAAATGACCGCACTGCTGCCCTCCATCATGGACAACTTCGGAGACCTGTCCCAGACCCTCACCAGCGACAGCATGTTCCAGAGTATGACAAAGTCCAAGTCATTTTCGGAAATGTTGTCGTGTATGTATCTTTGTTATGCCATTTTAAATGCGAAAGTTTGAGAGGATGTACGCGTGGATATTTTTTATTCATTCAACGTGTTAAACTTTTGTTTATTGGCTTATTTACTCGTATTTACTAAACTGTTTTTTCAAGTTTCTTCTATACTATTGGATTACTAATGACAGCCACTTTATTTTTTTTTAAGGCCCTCAACTTCGTGTGACTGTCCGTTTTTATGTAACTTTTGCTTTGTGGAATAATAGTTTAATAGTTCTGATTTATAACCTAAAGTAATTTGAACAAACTTTGGAAATGTTTTATACTTTGTTTTTCTGTATTAATACGAGTAGTTATGTAATATTGAGAAAATATTTGATGTTTGTTCCTTATAAATTAACTCAAAATCTCCTAAATCAATTTTTAAAATTCTTTCACGTAGCTCAAACTGTAATCTATGCGAAGCCGGTACCGGTCGCTCGCTAGTCGCAATAAAAAATGAATTCTTCCCCACAGCTCCCGAGTTTTTAGCTAACGCTGGTACCATGATGTGCGGCAAGCCGTTCCAGTACAATCAGAACCGCTTGTTCAAGTCCATCGTGGAGCTGCAGGACTTCTCCACGGAACCTGACCAGGCCCAGCTTGATGCACTGCCCAGTAAGTTCTACTCTAGGTACCCTTAGGTAGGCCTGTTGGTCTAGTGGTTAGTGACCCTGACTGCTATGCCGGGGGTCGTGGGTTCGATTCCCACCCAGGACAAATGTTGGTGTGATGAGCATGATCATTTGTTCTGTGTCTGGGTGTAATTTATCTATAATATGTATGTATTTAGAAATATTTATGTATGTTTATCAGTTGTCTAGTACCCATAACACAAGCTCTGCTTAGCTTGGGACTAGATGGTGTTGTGTGATAGTTGTGGAATATTATTATTATTATTATCTATCTAGAATGTTTACATGCAAAAGATAAATGAAAACGCTTTGTAGCCTTTAACAGAAATCCAAACTTATGTTGAAGTGCATAAAGTTGAAATTCAAAAAAGACAACAGAGCGTTTTGTGTCGTCTTTCGTTACCCTCAGAGCGATTGTATCTATTTGGCTGTCTTTTTTGTTGTGTTTCTCGTTAACAGGGCATCGATTTTATGAAAGTAAGAATTGAAATAAAAAGTTTGTTACGCTTGGACTAATTCTTTTTTTTTACTTTCTACAACCAGGGGTTTGAGTTCAGAAGCTACGACAATTATTCTAGCTTCCAGAAGGAAGCTAGAATAATTGTCGTAGTTTCTACCAGTGCTACATAATTATGCTGCCTTCTAGCGAGGGATTCTAAAGTAGAATCCGGAGCGCAGCGAGGCATTCAAAAAGTACTCTCGCCTTTTAAATAGTTGTTTGCCCCTTTGGAAAACAATCACGTTCTTACTTCATCATCATCAGCCTATAATGTTCCCACTGCTGGGACACAGGCCTCCTCTCTGTCAGAGAGAGTAGGCCATAATCCACCACGCGGGCCCAGTGCGGGTTGGTAGATGTCACATGTCTTCGAAGTTTTGGTTCTAGGACATGCCGGTTTCCTCACGATGTTTTCCTTCACCGTTTTGAGAGCAGTGGTGATGAAAAAAATTACTGGCGAGGTTCGAACCCACGACCTACAACTCGTAAGTCGGGACCGATACCACTGGGCCACCACTGCTGCGTTCTTACTTACAAATGTTTATCTTTCTTGTGGTGAGACGGTCATAGTTTATCATTCTTAACCATAGTTTTGTTTGACAGCTGAATTCTGCCGTGACTTATACAAGGAAGTAATAAACGCTGAAGGAGGCAAGATAGCGTGGAGCTTCATCAAACCGCTCGTCATGGGCAAGATATTATACACCCCGCCCACACCCACTGTCGAAAGTATCATAAAGCAGGTAAGCCCCACTGCTGGACATATCAACAAAGCTTGATGGGAGACTGTTAGACCCTTACGGCAGGCTGCAACACAATACCTCGTCCTTCACTAACTGACTAACAGGCTGGGTTTTTTCTAACTAACAGACGGGATCAAACAGCCATGTAGTTAGATCCAATGACCAAATGGGTAGAATAAAGTTAAAAACTAAAACCCGATTACGTAAAAGTGGGTTTAAAAAGGTCGCTAACTAAAAAATAATCCAAATAGAAATGCATAATATATGTACGAAAATGGTCATCACGTTACATCACGATTCAACACAAAAATGGTCATCACGTTTCATCACATATTTTTTTTTCCAAAATGAAGTACAATAAGTAAATTAATACAAAATAATTATAAATGACAATGATAAATGATTGTACAGTGGGGCAATTATATTAGCACACTGATTCCCAAACTGAGACGAGCTCGTACTTCGGGACTCGGCAGCTCTCCGCTCTAGTGACATTACAATTTATTCAATGATCATCAATCTATGTGCAACATTTTACACTTACATTCAAGTATTTACCTATATGTCAAATCAAATCAAATCAAATCAAATCGTTTATTTCAACTAGGCCAATTACAGGCACTTTTGAATTGTCAAAAGACATAAAATAAAGCTAGTACAAAAATAGTTATGGTGCTACAGTCCCAGTCACAAGACATAAAAACTGTGAAAGTACCGTAGGTGCTCATTCCAAATAGTAGATCTCTATGGAGAAGAACGAGCAAGAAACTCCATGGACACTCTTTTTCAATCGCCAAAATTGTTACAGAACTTTGTTACATTGTTCATCATCAGATGGTACATTATGTGAGAACGATGTGGCTAGTTAATAGTGTCCATAGTTAAATAAAAAGACAATTCAGAAATAAAGTTATTACAAGTAATAATTAAAATAGACCGTGGCAGATAAGAGATGACCAGTCCCAACTGACAGCGCCCGTTCACGAACATGACACATACATCAGCACCATTCAGCTCAACCATTTTGAAGGGAACTAAATGATCCGACATACACGCCACCATCAGCGAGACCTTTGAGTGAGCATGACATACTCTCAACCGCCAGAGTCATTCAAGTCAATGAAAGACGTAGGTTTCTAGTTAAATATAGCTCAGAAGTACATGGTACTCACACAATGCTGGCTATGACGCTATATAATACTAGACAGATTAACTCTATACAATGCAAATCCTTCATCTAAATTCATGTACCTATACATTACAATTATATATTTATGTGCTACAATTCAATACGACTAGTAAGTTGACTCTTACGAGTAGTAGATGTAACAATAAATTGATTAAAGGACAATGGGCAAAAATGTATGGAACTTGGTCCAAGATCCTCCACTGATGACACTTATGGTAAATGAAAGTATATGGTTGTGACATCATTCTGGCAGGAGATTATCAAAATCCGTCCTGGAGTTCTTTTTTTATTTCCATTTAAGTGACTACTAACCTAACCTAACCTTACCTATCCAAACCTAACCTAACCTAACTTTTTTTGTTCAGCTGTAAATGATGCCCGACGCATACTGAACCATCTGAGAAGGCGGTTGGCTTATGTGTGACTTGAACCCACTAAAAATACCAACGAGACCTTAAATAGCTAACCTAACCTAACTTTTTTTGTTCAGCTAAAAATGATGTCCGACTTATAGTGAACCATCTGGGAAGGCGGTTGGCTTATGTGTGTCTTCGACCCACTAAAAATACCAACGAGACCTTAAATTGCTAACCTAACCTAACTTTTTTTGTTTAGCTAAAAATGATGCCCGACGCATACTGAACCATCTGGGAAGGCGGTTGGCTCTGTGTGACTTACACCCACTAAAAATACCAACGAGACCTTAAATAGCTAACCTAACCTTAAATAGCTGACCTAACCTAACTTTTTTTGTTCAGCTGTAAATGATGCCCGACGCAAACTGAACCATCAGAGAAGGCGGTTGGCTTATGTGTGACTTGGACCCACTAAAAATACCAACGAGCCCTTAAATAGCTAACCTAACCTTAAATAGCTAACCTAACCTTAAATAGCTAACGTTACCTAACTTTTATTGTTCAGCTGCAAATGATGCCCGACGCATACTGAACCATCTGTGAAGGCGGTTGGCTTATGTGTGACTTGAACCCACTAAAAATACCAACGAGACCATAAATAGCTAACCTAACCTAACTTTTTTTGTTCAGCTAAAAATGATGCCCGACGCACACTGAACCATCTGTGAAGGCGGTTGGCTTATGTGTGACTTGAACCCACTAAAAATACCAACGAGACCATAAATAGCTAACCTAACCTTTTTTTGTTCAGCTAAAAATGATGCCCGACGCACACTGAACCATCTGGGAAGGCGGTTGGCTTATGTGTGACTTGGACCCACTAAAAATACCAACGAGCCCTTAAATAGCTAACCTAACCTTAAATAGCTAACCTAACCTAACGTTTTTTGTTCAGCTAAAAATGATGCGCGACGTATACTGAACCATCTGGGAAGGCGGTTAGCTTATGCGTGACTTACACCGACTAAAAATACCAACGAGACCTTAAATAGCTAACCTAACCTAACTTTTTTGTTCAACTAAAAATGATGCCTGACGCACACTGAACTATCTGGGAATGCGGTTGGCTTATGTGTGACTTACACCCACTAAAAATACCAACGAGACCATTAGCTATCTAAATAGCTAAGCTAACCTAACTTTTTTTGTTCAGCTTCAGCAGACCTTAAGGTCTCGTTGGTATTTTTAGTCGGTCGAAGTCACATATAAGCGAACGTCCTTCCCACAAAAAAGTTAAGTTAGGCTAGCTATTTAAGGTCTCATTTGTATTTTGAGTCGGTGTAAGTCAAACATAAGCCAACCGCCTTCCTAGATGGTTCAGTATGCGACGGGCATCATTTACAGTTGAATGAAAAAAGTTAGGTTAGGTCAGCTATTTAAGGTCTCGTTGGTATTTTTAGTGGGTGTAAGTCACACAGAGCCAACCGCCTTCCCAGATGGTTCAGTATGCGTCGGGCATCATTTTTAGCTAAACAAAAAAAGTTAGGTTAGGTTAGCTATTTAAGGTTTCGTTGGTATTTTAGTGGGTTTACGTCACACATAAGCCAACCGCCTTCCCAGATGGTTCAGTATGCGTCGAGCATCATTTACATCTGAATAAAAAGGTCAGGTTAGCTATTTAAGGTTTCGTTGGTATTTTTAGTGGGTGTAAGTCACACATGAGCAAACCGCCTTCCCGGATGGTTCAGTATGCGTCGGACATCATTTACATCTGAATAAAAAGGTCAGGTTAGCTATTTAAGGTTTTGTTAGTATTTTTAGTGGTTGTAAGTCTCACATGAGCCAACCGCCTTCCCAGATGGTTCAGTATGCGTAGGGCATCATTTACAGCTGAACAAAAAAAGTTAGGTTAGATTAGCTATTTAAGGTTTCGTTGGTATTTTTAGTGGGTGTACGTCACACATAAGCCTTCCCAGATGGTTCAGTATGCGTCGGGCATTGTTAACAGATAAATGAAAAGTTAGATTTGGTTAGAATAAGTAGTCACTTTTAAACGGAAATAAAAAAAGAACCCCAGGACAGATTTCGATAATCTTTTGCCAGAATGATGTCACAACTATGTTCTTTCATTTCCCATAAGTGTCATAAGTGGAGGATCTAGCTTGGACCGCTTTTGCCCATTGTCATTTAATTTCGATTGTATAATAACATAAATTATACTAATTGCCATCACAGTTCATCAAAAAAATGGTCATCACGATTCAAACAAAAAATTGTCATCACGTTTTAACACAAAAATGGTTATCACGGTTCATCACAAAAATAGTTGAATCATATTTCGAATTTTTAAGACCCCATTTTCTCTTTCTTGTGGACTCAATTATTTCTTCTTCAGTATTTTTTCATTTCGTTCATAGTTTTGGTTATGAAGTCGACGTAACTTCCACCCCAATAAGCGACATTCTATATCGCCCGCAGGCCAACGCATCGTTCTCAACAACAGTGAAGGTGTCGGGCCTGATCCAGTCTCTGGCGGGCTCGCTGCCTGCGCTGGCGCAGCTGTCCGCGCGGCGCGGCGGCGTGTCCGCGGTGCGCGCGCTGCTGACCGCGCCGCAGTTCGCGGGAGTGCGGGACATGTTGCTCAAGGGACAGGACCTGCAAGTGCCTGACTTTGACCTCGATGAAATGCTTAATGAGTTTGGAGATATGGATGTAAGAATTACTACTGCTTCTTTTTCTATTTAGAACTGCTTGTTTATTTAACAAGGCTATAACTATTACCTATTATTCTGTTCATATATCTACGTTTTATTCAAAAATTAACAGGTTTTTCAAATATTTATACCTACGTCGAAAATCTCAAAAATCTGAAGTGCGTTTTCGTACAGATTTTCACGCGTGTCGGTCCCACTCGCAGCTGAATTTTTCTTTACTCGTTCATGTACAGAGGCGCTTTTTCATTTTCCTAATACAATTTATTGTAATATTTGTATAGTGGGCCACTCTATTCTGCTACCTGACGTTGGCAACACCATCGCCGCCATGTTCTTCCGCCAATAAACTAATATGCTGTACGGACGCGTTTTACTTGTACTCCTAATAATTACTGTATATTTCTGTAAATGTGGCCTAGATCACCCGGATTAGGCCTTGGACTTATCATTTATGCCGTTATATTTCAAGTCACTGTATGACCAACTCGACAGTAGAATGGACAAAAAGACACAATTAAGAGGAAAAAAAACATTAATTTGGTACAGAAACACATGAAAAATTAAATGAATACAGAAATAAAAAAAACATAAACACTTAACAAAATATTCCTTAGCTTTTCCTTAACCTGAACTCTCATCACCACAGAGTCTGGGCAGCTTAATAAAGAGTGTCTCAGACATGCTGCACTGCTTGAACCTCAACCGGTTCCATCCGTCGCCGGACGAGCAGCATCTGACGCACCGCGCCGTGCAGCTCAGCAGGGTCGACGAATTTACTGCGGGTAAGTTCCTATTCAAGGAAATATGCCTGCCGGACTCACAGTAACGGTGACCCTGGATCTTAAAGGACTATTGAAGGAACACCGTGGACTTTAGGAGAGAGATCACGTGCTAGACTAACAGCTTATCGTGCTATGGGGGTATCATACCGCCAGGTTCCAAACTCCAGGCCAGTTACTGAAGTTCTAAGAGAACAACCTAGAACCCCACTCTCAGGAGTTTCAAATATTATAACAAACTAGCGACCCGCCCCGGCTCCGCACCGGTGCAATCTTTATAATATTATTAAAATTGCGACTATAAGTTGAGATTTAAACTATCCTATCTCTCAAGTTCGATCGAACTGCACATGGTGTGCGAATTTTATTATAATCGGTTAAGTGGTTTAGGAGTCCATTGAGGACAAACATTGTGACACGAGATTTATATATATTAAGATTATCAGACAACAATAAAAATGTTTTATTAATTAATTTTGCTCCAGCAACTTTAACAATTTACAACAGGAGTAGTGGTGGCCCAGTGGTATCGGTCCCGACTTACGAGTTGTAGGTCGTGGGTTCGAACCCCGCCAGGCGCATTACTTTGTGTAATTTATTTCATCACTACTGCTCTCAAAACGGTGAAGGAAAACATCGCGAGGAAACCAGCATGTCGAAGAACCAGAAATTTGAAGCCATGTGACATCTACCAATCCGCGTGGTGGATAATAGCCCACTCACAGACAGGAGGCCTGTGTCCCAGCAGTGGGAACATTATAGACTGATGATGTGAACTTTAACAATTTACATCTATTCCAAGGACTTGTATTCCTGAACTCCGGCGACGAAGAAGACCAGACTTTTACCAACGTGGAGTACAAGATCAGGATGGACATCGAGAACGCGCCCACCACCGCCAGGCTAAAGGACTAGTACGTACTAATATCAAATACTCAAACTTTTAATATTTGCATTCCGCAATGTGTAACTATTTATTTATGAATTAGATGACTGGAAAAGTCTAATAAAAACTAATTGTTTCGTATCTTCTATGGCTTCGTATTTCCCCTATCTAATCAACTTAAAAGAATAACCCTATTTGTTTTCAAGACATGCCTCAATAGAGGCTTTAAGACCCCTCTTTGAGGAGTGGCTGAAGAAGCGTCACGGCGTCCTCTTCTTCCGCTTGACGCTGGTCCTCAATGGACGCGAATATTTCGGAAGGTTCCTGTGTCTGATTGGGAAGGAAAAAACTGGGTGTTAAAAGAATGACTTTGTACCTATTATCTGTTTGTGCAAATCCATTCAGCCGTCTTAAAACAGTAAAAAACATCCATCCATACATCAATCCATCCTCATAAATAAGAAAGTATGTAATGATATGATCAAAACTCTCCCCTCAGCCTATGGATCCCAGGTCCGGATGCCAGTTTCGTGGAGCATATGCGCTACTTCCGCGGCTTCGTGCAGATCCAGGACATAGTGGACAAGGCCATCATCCGATTGTCCCACAACGCCACCAGACGGAAGAGGCAGATCGAGGAGGAGACAGACTGGGCGGTCTACACGCAGCAAGTGCCCTATCCATGCTATAGGAAGGACTAGTAAGTATTTTATATTCAAGGATACTTTTGGCACGATTTGCTAGAACGGGAAAGGGTTAGCTGACCTGTGATGACGGCTAAGCGATCCCAAAGGTGGTGGTAGACCTCACCAGGGCTGCATCAGAGCAACACCACCATCCTATCAGTCCAGCAAACACTTTTTAATGTATTCCATCGGTGCGCAGGAGTGCTTCTGGGTTATAAATTTTTTGAGTTTCAGATCTACGAGTAAGTATGGGGGGGTACACGCAAATTTTGTTTTATTTTTCTGTTATAATCCTAATGCGGTTCAGATAATACATCTACTTACCAAGTTTCAACAGGATAGCTCTTATTATACTTTCGAAGAAAAGTGGCTTTGACATACGGACGGACAGACAGACAGACATGACGAATCTATAAGGTTCCGTTTTTTGCCATTTGGCTACGGAACCCTAAAAACCTTTGCTACGAGTTCTATGAAAAAAAAAGCGGAAACTAATTTTTCAGGCATAACTTTCAGCCAAAACTGAGACAGACAGTTTTATTAGGTACTACAATTTGTCAGAAATATAATAATAACTAGTGTCCTATCAAAACAGATTCGACCACAAAACCCACATTCGGCCTAAACATAGTTTCGGCATAAATGGGCAGTAGCTACGGGGCATCGAGAAGCTGGACTCCCTTAAAACTAAACCTGAGCTTAAGTCTGGAGGTTTTCCTTTTTCTGGATATTAGGTAGACTCCTCAGTCTACTTGATGTTCAGAAAGTGGTTATCTCCATCCATCTAAGATCCATCTCGTAGAAATTCTATTATATCCCTACATTATTGCAGCTACCAGACCTCCCTGTACGAGTCTCAGTCTCTGATCGTGGCGTTCTTCTTCTCCCTGCTGTTCACCGTCGCCTCATGTGTCAGGTTCATCGTGTCCGACAAGGAGACTGGGAATACTATGGTAAGATATAGCGTAAATATCGTCATCAGGGGTCTAAAATGGTCAATTTAGCAAAATCTATACATATAATAAAATTGTAGAAAAGCAGTGTTTGTGCACGCTAATCTTCGGAACTACTCGACGGATTTGAACGATTTTTTTGTTGTTGTATAGGTATTAAGTCTGGCCAACACATAGGCTATAACTTATTTTGGAAACTTGAACACCTGGTGCAGAACCGCAACAGACCAGCTAAACTATAAGAGATACAAAAATGGTGCGATAGCAAAAATTGTTCCACGTGATGAGCATTTTCTGCTGAGAGAATAAATTTGAAGATCTGGAACACCTGATGTGGAACGCCAAGAGCCCAGCTACACTATAACATATTATAGTAATGGCGTCTTAGCAAGAGTTGTTCAGCCTGATGAGCACTCTCTGTTGTCGTACAAAAACTGAAGATCTGGAACACCTGATGTGGAACTCCAAGAGCCCAGCTACACTATAACATATACAGTAATGACGTCTTAGCAAGAGTTGTTCAGCCTGATGGGCATTTCCTGTTGACTTACAATTTGACATCAGACGTTTCAGATCTTCGATTTTGACAACCCCGTTGCCGTGTTGGCATAAGCAACAGGATCCGCGTACGAAGTCGCGGGCAGAAGCTAGTCTGTACTAAAATTATAAAGATGAAGAGTTTATTCGGTTGAACGCGCTAATTTCAAGAACTACTCGATCGAATTGAAAAATGATTTTTGTGTTAGACAGCCCACTTTTTGAGGAAGGCAGGATCGAGGCACCAAGGCACTAGGAGCTGAACAGCAAGTGAAACCGCGCGGAATATATAGTAGTAATTTGGGTCAACGTTATGAACCGAACACGAGCGGAGTATGAGCCGAGCAAAAATTCGTGTAGTGTTGATCAATTTACAAGCTTCGAACGAGCTATAGACCATAGAGCAGTGGTGGCCCAGTGGTATCGGTCCCGACTAACGAGTTGTGGTCGCCAGGCGCATTACTTTGTGTAATTCATTTCATCACCACTGCTCTCAAAACGCTGAAGGAAAACATCGTGAGGAATCCGGCATGTCCTAGAACCAAAAATTCGAAGATATGTGACATCCACCAATCTGCACTGGATTATGGCCTACTCCCTCTAACAGAGAGGAGGCCTGTGTCCCAGCAGTGGGAACATTATAGGCTGATGATGAACGAGCGGGCTTCGACCGTTAGGTTCGTGATCGACTGTGCTTCGCCTACTGTCGGTTTTTTGACGAACATAAAGACATTCGAGAACAATTTTTGCACACTATTACTCAATTTGATGTATGTAAAGAATACCTTACTGATGACTTCGTAACTACGCCTCGTTTGCTGTCTTTTCTCTATAACTTATAATGATGTGTCTCCTCAGCTGATGTCAGTGATGGGCGTAGACCTCCGCTGGCACACCCTCTCCTGGTTCATCTCGTGCTTCCTGGAGATGACCCTCACCATGCTCATCATCACGGGCATCCTGTACGTGGGTCGTGTGCTGCCCCACACTGACCCCACTCTTGTATTCTCGCTGCTGTTCATATTTGGACTGTCTGTGCTTAGTTTCTGGTAAGTACTCGTTATTTAATGCCTCAGTCATAATTTTATATGTGCGCCATTTCCTTGATGGTTCACCCAATGGCAAGTGTGAGTGTGGCACTCCCGGTTCATGCATGATTGAAGTATTTGAGTCTGAGACCACAAACGTATTTTAGCCACATACTATACCAAAATACATACGAAAAGAGGAAAAAAATCATTTAAATTTTCCCAAAACAGACTGCCTTGTTTGAGTTCCTAGCGAGTCAAGGACAATTTACTAAGATGGATTTGTGACTGGCAAACAATAAACTGCTTCTCGGTGCAAATATCCTACTTGGAACGGAATAGAGAAATATTTTGATTTAGGTTCATTGCACTGTCCTTTTTTTTATCGTGGTAAAAACATCAAATGAGTCCTCCCACCAGGGTGGGACGGGAGGGACTGTCAGACTTGTACTGACTAAAATCCACGGTGATCCTTCAATATAGCCCTTTACGTACCAGAGCCACGGTTACCTGGTGAGACAGTCCCGCGACCCCGGCAGGCTTTGGCCCTCTTAGGGGGCCCCGTCAGATTGCTGTCAGCTCTTTGAGGCGCGCGTGGAAAACAACGCGCCGTCAACCCGGGCATGGTCCATGATCGGACAGCGAGTCACCCAATTGCACTGTCTCTTACAAAAAAGAAACACAAGGAGCGATAAGCGCTGCGGTGAGCGAAACGGGCGGTCTGAAACATAAGCATACGACGATGTATTAAGCGTTCAGAGAGAAGTAGCAACAATTGACGAAAAATTGGCTCCTTGAACGAGGCCTTACATTTAAACTCTTTAAAAGAATTCTATAACCCATAGCTATATGCTGTCGAGGCTGTTCACGTCTGCCAGCCTGGCGGCCGTCACCGCGGCCATCTTGTACCTCGTCAGCTTCATGCCATTCGTCGTCATCCTGTCGCTGGAGGCCGCACTCTACAGCACCTTCAAGACTTTCATTGTAAGTTGCACTTTTCTTCAGCAATGTATGGGCAAAAATAGAAATTTTTGTTTATGCTTTCATAAACTCACAACAAATTATGTAAAAGAATTGTTTTTTTAATAAATAAACGAAGTGGAAACTACGTATGTTCCTACTCCTCCACTATTATTTTCTAATTAATGTCGTTGTAGGATTCACAGATTTTGAATCTGAGACACGTCGAGCTTCATTGTCTCGGAGCTTTTCTGGTGGTTGCCACTGTTGATTCTGGCTTTCAGAGTTGCAGTGGATTGGGAATAGATTGATGAGATAGTCCCAATAATAAACGAAATAATTATGAAATATACCGTATGTACAAGATTATCTAATGGATTTATGAACATGTTTCTTCGGAGATTCTGTTTTAATTCTCTAGCATGAAATATGAAAGTAATTTTCAAATAGAAGCCTAAAATCAAAGACTTTTCCGGAGAAACATTGTCTTTAACTCATGTGAATGTAAATCTTTTCACGTTTCTAACTACTTCTAATCCCTACATTTCCCTCCAGTGCCTCTCAATGTCGTCCTCCCTGTGCTACGCGTTCCTGTACATCACTCGGTTCGAGGCGCACGGCACGGGCGCGCACTGGGCGGACCTGTGGGTCACTCCTGATGACAGCAAGGACATGAGCATCGGGTTCGCAGCCCTCATGATCTGCATCGATGCTTTGCTGTACTTCGCCATCGGGAAGATTATTGACAGATATTTTGGTAAGACTTGCTGAATGTGTATATTTGATATGCAACTTCTTTATACCCGTTAATTGGTAACTCTGCTGTGTTAACCCATGAGCCGCTAACCGGCGAATGTTTACCTTTTGTACACAGATTTTCCCAGATTTATATATTTACTAGATTTTTAGGGGTGACCAGGCTAGTTCCAACTAATGAGACCGACTCGATTAATTTGTTGTACTTGATCTTCTTCAATCAAATGGGAGTATTGTTTTTTTTTAAAGCTGTGTGTCTTTATAAGATCAACGCTGCACACCAACGTTTTGCAACCTTGCTATAGATCAAACAGGTACAAGAGTACAGGCAACTAGCAGCGCGGCCCCACAGCACTCTACTATACTTACAAAGCTATCTATCGATTCTGTTTACTTACGTAAACCTTGGTGCTAGCCTCCTATTAATGCGATTTACACATAATTGACGAAATGTGGGTATGTTATAACTCTCTCTATCCCGTCGGGGATGTTATGTTAAATAATTATATTTTCGGCACCAGGCATGAAAACCCTAAAGAGCAACATAACCCATTGCACGACCACGGAGGAGAAGGCAGGCGTCAGCATCGTCAACGTGACCAAGATCTACGGGGAACGTTCTAGAAGACCAAAGGTGGCACTGGACAACGTGTCCATAGAGCTACACAAGGGACAGATCACCACGCTACTCGGTCATAATGGTGCTGGGAAGACCACACTTATGTAAGTGGATTTTTTTATGTTTATATTATACTGAGGATTAAGTTATTCTTCATTTTATGCTTAAAAGAAACAAAGGAAAGGATTTTTTACATCTTTCTTTATAGTGCAGTCAGCTTCAGAGAAAACCAACTCATTTTCTCTGAAGCTTATCGTACATTAACATGGACCTATTGTGCACATACGAGTAGTTGAACTACGCCGTAGCCAACTTTTCTTTCCCCAAAACTATTTTTACGCCAAAGCTATTTTACTATGTCACCAAAATACACTTCATCGAGATTTCGACGAAATTCACTAGCTAGTTGTCCATGAGTGCTACTGCAGACCCAGTGGTACGACCACTGTTCTCAAAATAGTGAAGGAAAACATCGGTTTCCACCAAAGGAAAAGGCCGGTGGATTATGGCCTGCTCCCATGATTTGTCAAGGCCCTCAAAACAGACCTCTGATTGATTTAGTATACCATACAGGCCCCCTCTCTGTGAGAGAGAGTGGACTCCCTCTCACAGAGAGGAGGCCTGGAGGAGGAGGGTGTCCCAGCAGTGGGAACATTATAGGCTGATGATGTTGATGAAGTCGTTCTTTGACAATTAATTCATTCTTCAAATGACATCTAATTCCCACATTCCATCTCCCAGTAAGATCCTGACAGGCATGCTGAAGCCGACGAAGGGTCACGTGATCGTGCGGTCTGCGGGCGCGGGCACGCGGCTGGGCGTGTGTCCGCAGCGCGACGTGCTGCTGGAGTACATGAGCGCGCGCGAGCACGTGCAGCTGTACGCGCAGCTCAAGAGCGGGCTGAGCGCGCGAGACGTGCAAGATGAGGTCGACAAGTGAGTTGCAAAAACTATGCGGTTTAATAAGAAGAAGAGTGTCAATGATCTCCATTTGTTGACTGTTACTTGGAATAAAATACTTTGTGAAAATTAACTTTAATAGTGTATATTAGGTCGTGGCTAAATAATTACAGCCGCACAGGCCGATCTTCCGGGTTAAGCCGCGCTTGCCGATATTGGTCTGTGGATGGGTGACCATCAGTCATAGCGAGTTTCCTCCGTGCCTCGGAAAGCACTACGTAAAGCCGTTGGTCCCGGCTGCCATTTGTAAGTCTTTGGCAGTCGTTACTGTTAGTCAGAAACTCTAAAGCCTGACATCTAGTCATACCATGGGGTATCGTATTATCCAGTTACTGGGTTGTGGACCTCCACAACCCCGCAATCTACACAATCAGTATTTTACATTGAGCGACTGCCTTTCGGACCTCCGAAAAGCAGTCGCTCCATGTAAAATACTGATATCCAGCTGCATCTGGTTCGACTGGAAGCCGACCTCAATATAATTCGTTCGCTCCAGGATGCTGCAGGTGCTGTCGCTGGGCGCGGTGTGCTCGGAGCCGGTGTCGCGGCTGTCGGGCGGCACGCGGCGGCGGCTGTGCGTGGCGCTGGCCTTCATCGGGCGGCCGCACCTGGTGTCGCTGGACGAGCCCACGGCCGGGGTCGACCCCGCTGCCAGGAGGTGAGTACACCTTTAAGACCTTAGGAGATTCTCAATTCGCTGAATATTTTTTTTTATGTATTTTCCCCGTTTTTTCGATTCCCCGAATTCGGCCAAAAATTCTTGGCGAACTCAATTAATATCCCATAGGTTTCAGAACAATGTCAATGTTGACACGATTGGCGCAGTGTAGGGCGATCGACTACTTTGTGGCAAATATTTAAATAATCTACAACATTATTTTTTGTTTATGCAAAAACCTTATGCATCCGTCTAGTATTTTTGTGTAAAGAATCTATGTACAGACGGCTACACATCAAGCTATGCAAAACTAGTATCAGCTGACCATTCAATGTGCGGAAAGATCATATAAAGCGACTCCAAGAAAAACTGGTTTTGTATAGCTTTATGTGTAGCCGTGTGTACAAAATTTGAAAACTGTCTCATGAAAAATCATAAAGTTATGAGCTTGTTATATTACCTTGCTGTCCGTTCAAAAACATGCTAATTTCGCGGTTGGCGTGTCGTAACCGTACAGTAATTATATTGTAATAGACTGGTGATCAAATGGAATACAAAATATTTTTGGAACTAAATAAAACATGGTGTAAAAATTATTGGAGTCGATTCAGTTACTGATTCTAAACAAACTATATTCATGTTTCGCATACGTACTTAAAATAATGTTGTATAAGTAGTTTTTCCCTGCCTAGGTGGCTGTTTATTGTGATATTAAAATCATTCCTACTGCAAAAGCACCAACATCTAAAACTTAAAAAAAAATGATTCTAAGCATATCCTCTCTTCCAGGGACATCTGGTCCATGATAGTGAAGTTGAAGGAGGACCGCACCATCCTGCTGACCACGCACCACCTGGACGAGGCCGAGCTGCTCAGCGACCAGATCGTCATCATGCACAGGGTAACACATCATCATCATCTTCATTTTTCTCCTGTCCTCATCTAAATTGGGTATTCCACTTCATTGACCAACTAGCAGCTGTGCGCCACATTTCCGTAGCACCGTTACGACGTAGCTCACAATATTATGCTAAAAACAATTTAACTTGAATCGTAACTGCTTCGTAGTGTAAGCTTTAGTTTCAAATACTGTTACCGTTTAGAAACTCGAAAAAGACTTTTAATATTATTTCCCATGATCTTTATTTCTTCCGAAAAATAAATTATCTGGAACTTACTAAATCAAGTAATTTTTTTGTTTCTAAAATTAAAACAATGAAAGGATCTGAATAAAGGGTTACAACAACTTCCGCACAATTGTTAAACGTGTAAGTGAAAGTGAAAGCAATGCTACCCTAAAATCAATAATGAGGCGGGATCTCCGGCGCGAGGGTGACGAGAGCCGCCATTGAGGGAGTGCAAACATGTGCCTATCTCTCTCCCCCGCATGCGTAAAGTAATTTATGAATTACCCCAATCCGTTTTTGTAAATAAAACTACTAAATACTAAAATTAAATTGAAATAAAAAATACTAAAAGAAACATATTTCGATTTAATTACCTTCTGAATCAAAATACTATCAAAAGGTTTGATAGAAAATGAAAAATAAATTCTCAAAGGTTGCAATCCTAGATCTCGCAAGTGAAATTTTCACGTCTGTTGTGGTACCGTGCTCGGATAAGGTTTCTATGGTGGGGGGTCCGTGGCTACTCCGGAAGCCGGTGCTGGCAGGAGCCGGTCCAAGTCCTGCCACCAACCAATGCTATGCTAAGCAATCATCCAATGGTAATAGAAAACAAGTTAAAACTGAGTCAAGTGAAAATGAGACCGTGAGTGTCTCAACCCCACCGGTAGTAGCCCCTTTGACCCTCTTTTAAAGATTGTTTTATAAAAAATAGTTCAGAATCCACTTTTTGGAGTTTTTAGAGTTTCTTCTTAAAAACATACAGACATTTGGTGCTGTACATATAGGCAGGTTTTGCGTATCTTTACTTGTCTATCAAATGAGAGACTTTTCAAATATTTTAATTTTGGTATAATTATTGTGTTATTTACTTGAGAAAATATCGTTGTACGAGTAGTTCCTTCGTTTTGCGTAGCAAAACTAAAAATCACTAATGCAGTTACCGCCATTACTAAACCTTTCAGAATCGTCATATCTTAAGAATGGTGATTCATGGGAAAAAAGTATCAGATCCATTTCATATTGCAGACCGTCTTAAAACAACACTCTATGTTAAATTTTGATCCACTTCTTTAAAAAGGCAAGCGCCGCAAGGGCAATGTTTGCCCAACTCTACCTTTGCGCTCCGCTCTCTCTCATAGGTTTTTCTGTTTTCTTGGACCGTTCCTCTATAACAAAGTCAATAATTTCCTTCAAATTTACCCGCAGTTAAAACAAAAATGTAAATCCACTGTTACAAGATACCTCAAAACTCTAGACTATCACTCAACAGAAAATCTTTTAACACCTATCAGATAATAACTTTATTTAATTTATAATTAATACTTTAGGCACCAATGACTTTTTCTATCGGTTTTAATTTATTAAAAAAAAACCCGCAACACTCTCTTACACACACATCCTCACTCATTCAATCACAACACATACGTTCGCAAAATACATTGATTCTGGCAACTCTTCAATTAATTTATTTCCTGTATTTATCCTGAAGTTGTTTTTGGTGTTAACCCTAGTTGAGAGTCCACTATACTCATAGGGGGTAGCTTTAAAGACATTGTGCTGGCTAAATGTTTGCACTAGCGGCGGGAGGGCCCTGGTGTCCTGTAATACAGGTTGTTGTTCAAACCTACATCAGGCACCAGTCTCTCACAAAGTTAGTTCTATTTGACCAATTGTCATAGCATAATATGTATTTTTAAGAACTGTTTTGTGAAGAGAAAAATAAATAAATAAATAAAATAAAAAAAATACAAAAAAGTATCAGATCCATTTCATAGAAAAAAATATCTGATCCATTTCATAGAAAAAAGTTTCAAATCCATTTCATAAATAATTTCAAGGGATCGACTTTAGGGGGCTTTTGGCACGTTATTTCTAATAGTGTACCCAAGGTTTCCAGCAAAATTATTTAAATAATAATTGAAATGTCTATTTTGACCGGAATAAAACCCTTTATCATCATCATCCTATAAATGTTCCCACTGCTGGGACATAGGCCTCCTCTCTGTGAGAGAGAGTGGGCCTTAAACCACCACGCGGGCCTAGTGCGGTTTGGTAGATGTCACATGTTCCCGAACTTTTGGTTCTAGGACATGCCGGTTTCCTCACGATGTTTTCCTTCACCGAACCCCTTATATGATCCTTGCAAACTCTAATTTGTATTTTAAACAATCAGTTTTTTTTTTCAGTTTTTTTTTTCGTTGACTCTCTTTTGTGCCATTCACAAGAAACTGCATCTAAGGTTCCTTGATAAAAATGCTCTACAAATAATAAAGCATTAATCAAACTTTTACCAAAACAGGGTCAAATCCACACGACGGGGTCCCCCATCGAGATCAAGCGTACCATGGGGAACGGATACAAGCTGACGGTGATGTACCCCTCCCGCGACCCTGAGCTGGAGGACCCCTGGGAGGAGCCCAGCCAGGAGGAGAACACCAAGCAGCTGCTGACCCTCGTCAGGGACGTCGTGAAGAACGCCAATGTCGTGGACGTGAATGGTCTTGAGGTGGAGATCGCGCTGCCTTTCTTTGACGCTGATGGATTGAATAATAAGTGAGTGTATTTTTGTTTAAATTATAAATCGCGGACAGCATGGTTGGCGCAATGGTTGAATGATTGGACTGATCTGCTGCGTCTCGCGGCTCGATTCCCGCACAGAGCAAATATTTGTATGATCTACAAGTACCTAATAGTTGTTTCGTGTGAGTTTGTGTACGTGAGTTTAAATCCTACTAATATTATAAATGCGAAAGTTTGTGAGGATGTATGTATGTGTATGTTTGTTACTCTTTCACGCAAAAACCACTGAACGGATTTGGCTAGTTTGGTACACAGATAGTTTATAACCTGGATGAACACAAAGGATAGTTTTTATCCCGATTTTATGTTCCCGTGGGATAATTTTCGAGTTGTAGCGGGTGAAGCCGCTGGCAACAGCTATAGTATTTGAAAAAACCCTAGAGTGGGGCAAAGTTTTTTTGTGTGGCAATACATCGAATAATTCCTTTCAAGAAGAAACTGTCTGACTTGCACTAACTAAAACTCACCCTGTTCCTTAGTCGTGAACTGTTCAAACGGGTAAACGAGACCCATTTTTTACGTTCCGGGACTACGACTACCTGATAAGACGTTCCCGCGACTCCGGCAGGGAACCGTGGCCCTGGAACGTAAAATGCAATTAAAGGAACACGGTGGCTGCTCCACCTACGACGGGAAGACTCATTTTGGTGATTTTACAACCTAAAATAGTAGATTATTAACCAAGGGGATAAAGCAGTGTCTTCTGTCGCGGGTGACGATTTAAATCGCGAGCTTAACGAAGGACTCGAGGTTTACTCCCGAGCGAAGCGAGGGTGTTAAAAACTTAAATCACGAGCGAAGCGAGGGATTTAAGACGTGTCCTGAGTGTAGCGAGGGATTTAAGTTCACCCAAGACAGCTTTATCACCGAGGAAAATACTCTACTATTCGTACCATTTACGAAAAAAATAACAGAATAATGATATGAGATAAGCATTTATTAAACACTAACATTTAACATTAACTTATTTGTAAAAATAAATTAAAATAAACGTTTATGTATTTGAAGAAAACAAAAATGCGTCAAATTCCTCGACTAATATTTTTTTGTCGGAAAAGCAAAGGCATCAAGCTCATACGGCCTCTTCGGTTTTCGTAATTTTATTGAATAATCACTGCATAATAAATGCGTATTCCTTTTTCTAAAAGTTACAAACTCAATGTTGTAAAGACAGACTGATGTAGTTCAGTATCGGTAAGTATTCCAAATTTAAATCACATTCTCTCCCTAGAGGATGAATGAAATTCAGTACAACTTTCTTTCCCTGTTTTTAACAGATTAAAAATGACTATTGTTATGTACGCTTTTTGTGGCATAGAATGTCACTTTTTTGAGCAAGTGGTACGAAAAATATATTATAAACCTGTTCCTTCAATTGTTGCCCTATACGTATCCAGGACTTTGACCTCGTATAAAATTCCAGTAACCCTGGATGTCCTTTAACTCTTTGTATTCCTCCCCCAGCTTCCTCCAGCTATGCTCGGTCCTGGAGAGCTCGCAGTCGGCGCTAGGCTTCAAGAACTACACGCTGGACTGCAGCAGTCTGGAGCAGGTGTTCTTCAACATCTGCACGCAAGCTGACGCGCCTCAGAACGGAATTGAGTATCGTAAGTGATGTTCTATCAATCCTATCTAATCTGAGAAGCTCGTGGCTAAATAATTACAGCCGCACAGACCGATGTCTCCGGTTAACCTGCGCTTGCCGAGGTTGGTCTGTGGATGGGTGACCATCTGTCATAGCGAGTTTCCTCCGTGCCTCGGAAAGCACGAAAAGCCGTTGGTCCCGGCTAACATTTGGAGATCTTTGACAGTTGTTACCGTTAAAAATTTGACAACCAGTTTTACCATGGGGTATTGTATTACCCAGTTACTGGGTTGTGGAGGTCCAAAAGGCAGTCGCTCCATATAAAATACTGATATTCAGCTGCATCTGGTTCGACTGGTAACCGACTCCAATATAGTTGGGAAAAAGTTAGGCAGATGATAATGTGATGTTCTATCTAAATTTATACTAATAACCTTAATAGAAATTCTTTATTTGCAAAAATAAGTTCTCGTGGCAGAAACTATAATATGAATTTAACTCCTCATACTCCTCCCAGTAGTACCTGAAGGCACTCCATCCAAGAGTGCGTCGAGCTCCAGCATCAGAACAGACCGCGTGGCGCAGGAGCTGGTCCCGCTCGAGGGTCCGCTGAAGGGCACCCACTGGCAGCAGTTCACCGCCCTCATGCACGCCAGATACCTGCATCATATCAGAAATGGGTACGTACTTTTTAAATTAATTGTAGGTACACGTTTGACCGTTTGAGAGAAGTGGTGGCCCAGTGGTATCAGCCCCGACTTACGAGTCGCAGGTCGTGGGTTCGAACCCCGCCAGGCGCATTACTTTGTGTAAGGGTGCTCCCACATCTATCGACGCGGCAGTTCTAAGCGACAGAAAGAGAAAGGACGACGGAAAAAGCCGATTCCGCGTCGATAGATGTGGGAGCACCCTAATTTAATTCATCACCACTGCTTTCAAAACGGTGAAGGAAAACATCGTAAGGAAACCGGCATGTCCTAGAACCTAAACTTCGAAGACATGTGACATCTACCAACCCGCACTGGGCCCGCGTGGTGGATTATGGCCCACTCCCTCTCACAGAGAGGAGGCCTGTGTCCCAGCAGTGGGAACATCATAGGCTGATGATGATGATGACGCGTTTGACCACTATCTCGCCTGATAGGAAGCGATGATGAGGTCGACAGTGAAGCATGCTTGCCTAGAAGTAACCTGTTCACTCTTGACTTGAAGACCCCAAGGTTGTATCAAGAAACACAGACCCCGGTAAATAATTCCTATCCTTAGCTGTAAAATTGAAAAAGTGTATAATTTTTACGAAAAATGAAGCCTACTAACTACTACTACGGTTGGCGCAGTGGCTGGTCGATCGACTGCTGAGCAGCGTGTCGCGAGTTCGATGCCAACTCGGAAAAAATATTTGTATGACCTGGAAGTAGTTGTTCCGGGTCTGGGCGTTTGTTTATGTGAGAGCGAATGTTTACGGCACCTACAAACAATTCTAAATTTCTTTATTTTTTCAAATAGTGTAAATACCATCGAATTCATATCACATAGCACTTCACCCTGGTTTAATTTCTGGTAAAACAGCCGTCAAAAACAAAGGAACGGAATGAGTAGAAAATTAGGATTAAATATTAATTTCGGTGGTGAAAATGTCCGCTACAACAAACACATTGTTCTCAAAAACCAATTGTTCACCCAGCTGGCTCCTGTTCATGCTGGTGGTGCTGCCGACGCTGTTCATCACGGTGGCCATGGCGTTCTCCATGCTGCGGCCGCCTGCAGACAATGAGGTCTCCCTGCGACTTGATCACAACTTGTATGAAGGATCTACCGAGTTCCTGGCGTAAGTATCGACTTCCCAGAAAATAAAATGTATCAAGTTATATTTGAGTTTGAGCGTTGAATGGTGACCGTTAAGTTCAATTTACCTTTTTATTCCAATTCAGCGCTTTTCATCAACACACTTTAAGTGTGTTGTTATAGCGCGCTTGTGATTGAGGTCTTAGTCTATGGCGTGACGTTCATGCTACAAACAAACACTCCGCCTTACCACGAGAAACATAAACATCTGTTGAACACTTATCTAAAAAAACTGTTAACGTCACAATCACATTTTATCTCTGACTAATATATAGTTATCTGTGTTTTACGTTGAAATAAAAGTCAGTTTGCTGTTACACTTTTTTTAGACAAGTGTTCAACAGATGTTTAACTTTCTTGTGGTGAGACAGATGATGTTTATCAAAGAGTAAACATTTTCTGGTTTACCTGTTTATTATTTACTTTATCACTATTAAAGTTCCCACTGCTTGATCGCAAGCAATGCAAGCATCGGAATGTCTAGCAGATGTTTTGCTAAATATGCTACAAAAATGATTAGTCTATTGATAACCCACTCTCCTGCATTAATTTAACAAATTTAGTGTTTCTTATGTTTAGATCTCAACCAACAATATTCGCTGAAGACATAAATCCATCTTTTGCGACGGACGTGCTACAGTACCTCTCAATGGACAGACATGCCAGGAACTGGACTGCAGACGTAAGTACCACTGCTTTTACCTAAACATTGTAAAATGTAACATAATGCTAAAAGTACCTAGTCAAATATAACTACTTAGTCTGAAGCTCTAGAAGTCTGACAACCAGTCTTACCATGGAGTATTGTATTACCCAGTTACTGGGTTGTGGAGGTCCGATAGGCAGTCGGTCCATGTAAAATACTGATATTCAGCTGCATCTGGCTGGAAGCCGACCTCAATATCATCCAAAATTTATGAAAAGGCTATGTGCGACCGAGTGTATAATTTTTGCGAAAGATTTAAAATCTTTGATGAAGGACAAAATGGATTTAGGAAACAGCGGTCAACTACCCTCGCTGTCTATAAATACATCCAAGAAGTTATTAATGTTATAAATAATAAAAAATATGCAGTTGGTATTCTTCTGGATATGACCAAGGCTTATGATAAGGTTCAATTCAAAATCCTACTAAATAAACTTTACGGCATAGGAATTCGTGGAAACGCTTTCAATTGGTTTGTGTCATACTTAAAAGATAGGGAACAATATGTACAAATAGAGCATTTCAATCACGACCAAAAACAGATAATGCAAGTAAGATCCGATAAGAAAATTATAAATGCATCAATTCCCCAGGGCAGTGTCATCGGATGTCCCCTATTCATCATCTACATCAATGACCTTCCTAAAATCATGGATGAGCCTTGTGTGCTTTTTGCAGATGATATATCTCTGCTTACCACATGCCAAGCAAATAGTCAAATTAAAGATCAACTTAACACTATAATGAATAAAACAACAAAATGGATGGATGATCACAACCTTGAGATTAATTATAAAAAGACCAAACTAATTACTTTCTACCCACATCAAAAATCCCCTTTACCTATCAATTTTACAACAAACGGCACAAAATTAGAAGTCGTTAACGAGTTTACATTATTAGGAATTACAATAGACTCACACATATCTTGGAAACCCCACATAAAACGAGTAAGAGCTAAACTTTCGAAATTCACTTACGCACTTCGAGAAGTCAAAAAAACAACCGATTTGCAAGCTGCACTTACGACCTACTACGCCTACGCACATTCATGGCTCAGCTATGGCATTATTATGTGGGGAAATAGTACTGACACGCAAACACTTTTCATTCTCCAAAAGAAATTAATTCGTATCATTGTTAACATCGACCAAACCGATAGCTGTAAACCCTATTTTATAAAGCACAAAATACTCACTTTGCCATCTATTTATATAATGGAAATATGCAAATTTGTCAGGAAATACATAAACTTTTTTAAAACTCGCGGTGATAAACATAGTGATCGATCTGTTAGGTATAAAAATATGCTGATGTTACCGTCATCGCGCATGAAATTACACTCCAATAGTCCCTACGTAATGTCCATAAAAATATTCAATAAACTACCTGATTCGTTAAAGGATGAAACTTGCAATAAGACATTTACTAACAAACTAAAGGAAATATTAATTAAAAAGGCTTATTACACCATAAACGAGTACATGCATGACAAAGCAATTATTTAACTCAGAAGAACTGACACTACAACACCCGTACAAACCCAAAGTTGGTCAAAATTTAAATTTGATTATTGTATTTAAAGAAGGATATGTTTCTAACCCATCATTAAATAAATTTGTTTTAAATACCTATGTTTAATTCAAGAAAATTATTATTATGAAGAATATTTTCAAACATTATTAAATTATTAGTTATGTTAAATTTCATTTAATTTTTTATACTTTTGCTGTGCCCTACAGGGTCCATAATTGAACCTAGCTTTAAGCCTATATTATAAGATCTGTAAAACTAACATTATGGAATGCAAATAAAGATATGAATATGAATATGAATATAGTTGGGAAAAGGCAGCAGATGATACTAAAACTACCTGGAATCTACCTAACGGCCCACGATTATGGTCTAAGGGGTGAGTGCTGCTGCGGGCGGCGCGAATATCATATATTTTATTAGTTTGTAAGTACGTGAATTCGCTTCTGGCGACGCCTCGTGGCGTGTTTCAAACCTTTGACCTTACCGCACGACACCCCACGCTATGTCATCCGTTTCAGCGGTAAGTTTCGTGTTAGCTTGAACTCAATATCGTACTCCAGTGCGTGTAGCATACATGATTGTCAAAACTCCAAAAATATCATCCGCGCCACCACAAATGACCTTTTTTTTTAAACTTTGCTCCACACCAAGAATATTTATTTATTTGTCATCAGGCAACGAAGGCCCATAGATAAAATACACAAAATCTTATAAGTAATAATAAACTGATACATAAGTATTCAATACAATAAGACAGTGTTAGTAAATAAAACTTAAACCTATATTAGCAACACTTAGACTTACGTAGAATATCTTCATGTATCGTGGGTGCGTTTACGAACATAGAAACTCACATACACAAACACCTAGATCTTGAGCAGTTACTTGTAGATCATAGAAATATTTGCTCCGCGCTGGAATCGTACCGTATCGTCTAACGAACGAAGAATGAGCGAGAAACTATCATATCATATTACAGTGCTACTATAAAATAGTACTTTGTTCTTTCCCAGGACAATCCCCAATGCGAGTGCACCGACGTGAACCAGCGCTGCATCATCACAGGCAACCAGACGTGGAACTTGCCGGAGATGATGATAGCTCCCGACACTCAGACCCTCAACCGCTGGCTCGTCGAGACGCAGGAGATCTACATCGAGAAGAGGTATGCAGTCAGTTTCAGGGAAATCTCACCTCCTTTATTAAGAGAAAACTCCCAAAAGGGGTGGTTTTCTCTGAATCTTAAAAAACGACTGGATAGATTCACTCAAATCTGTGTGGTTCTTTCTTCAAAAGGCCATCCCAGACACTAACCTACATGGTCCTCGTATGACATGACCAATTCAATGTCTGGGCTTTAAAAGAGACTGTGTCCTCTAAGTTTGTTTCGGTTGTTTCTTCTCAGAGTAGTCAGGTACGAATCACCAGCCTCATCTTGTTTGTAAAGGACAAAAGGTAATTTTAGACCCACAGTCTTGAAATAATCCTGGTTGATGACAATTCTTCTGCAATCATTCAAAATTATAAGCAAATATTTCCCCCTCAGATACAACGGGTTCTCAGCCGCTCTAAAGAACAACCAGACCCACCTGGTGGCGTGGTACAACAACAAGGGCCACCACGCCATGCCGGCCGCCGTCAGCAGTCTCAACAGCGCCATCTTGAGGACCGTCGCACGCGCACCGCACGCTAACATCACCACATACACGCATCCGCTGAAGATCTCCAAAGAACAGCTCAGTAAGAGTACTATGTAAGTGTCAGTTTTCTTTATTTATAAAACAGCAGCATGGTTAGGGTGTGGTTAGAGTTTAGCTACTGAGTTGCGTGTTGCAGGTTTGATTCCCACACGGAATATTTCTTTGACTTCTTACTTCTAAATGCGAAAGTTTGTGAGAATGGGTGAATGTTTGTTACACTTTCACGTAAAACTAATATACAGATTTGGATGAAATTTGGTACTCAGATAACGTGGATTAGAGTTGTAGCGGCAATTATTGCTATTATAGCTAGTACTTTATACTTTGACTACTCGTATTGCCCGAAACGTAATATGCATCTAGTGGCCTTCAATTAAAACTTGTCAACTGCTATGTTAATGGGGAAGGCAAGTCAAAGCTAATTGTAGATGGCGCCACCATAGCTTAGTCCTAATCCGACCAATGACGTAGTACTATTTTGAAGTACCTTTAAGGTTTGAACTGATTTGAACCAATGACGATGCTTGGAACAAGCTATACTAGCGCCATTAGTTCCCCAGTTGCCATCCCCATTGATTGATCCTGATTTTACACTCTTCATTTTTTGATAGTAAGAACCAGATTTTAAAAATCTTCAAAACTCCTTTAAAAATGAAATCGATCCTCCGACCAGACGGGTATTGTGTCTGTCTACTGCCCAAAGGGATGTCCTCGCTGAAAACTTTATTAGCGCGATGCAGGACATCGGATGAATTCTTCATTTGCGCCCTACCCAGCAAATGCTGAGTTAGTAACCCTTTTGGTGTGGACATGCTCAACAAAATTCTTGTTGTATTTTTTTTTTAATTATTTCTGAGTATGTGTGTCCAATATCGAATAAATTTAATGTTTTTTTATTCTATTCTACTCTACCTTTCACTGTTATCCTGTTTATTTAACCCAGATCTACAAGGTAAACCCAACCCATTTCCTCTCAGTTATCAGCACGTAGCAGACGCTGGTATCTCAGGTCTGGTGCTGCTGGCCTACGGGCTGGTGTCTGCGGGTGCTGCCATCTACCTGGTGCGCGCCAGGACCAGCCAGGAGAAGCGGCTGCAGCTGCTGTGTGGAGTCAGCCCGCTCTTGTACTGGGGCACGGCGCTCGTCTGGGATATGATGGTGAGCAGTTGACATTTTTATCTAACTTACGGTAGGGTAAGCCTTATCATGAGTTTTCAGTATTTGAGACGTAAAGTAAACTGGAACTTTGACAATTTCAAATTGACAATTTTCAAGGAAAAAATTAGTTCCTTCTTCGCACACCAGAGGCGCTGCTCCATTTTCCATACAAGAAACGCTGTAAATACATGATCGGACAGCGTCTTTCCAGTATTTACAGCGTTTCTTGTATGGAAAAATAGAACAACGCCTCTGGTGTGCGAAGAAGGAACCAATTTTTTCCTTGAAAATTGTCAATTTGAAATTGTCAAAGTTCCAGTTTACTTTACGTCTCAAATACTGAAAACTCGTGCTAAGGGTACTGGAAAGTCGATATAAAGTAAAATAGTGAAAACTCGTGATAAGGGTACTGGTAGCCTACCACGTCTTAAAGCGTGAAAGAGACAGAGCTATATAACGTCTAGCGCCGTCTCAGTCCCACAGTGGTACTACTCAAGAATTACGCTGTTTCGTACTTTTTAAATCGCGATTATTCAGTAGATTAAAGTAAAAGAAGCGTTTTTAGATCCACATTTGCATTTCAGTTAATTTGGGCCTTTATTTTAACGTGGTAAAATCAATAAATGAGTCCTCCCATCCAGGGCAGGGCGGGAGAGACTGTCAGACTTGTACTGACTAAAATCCACGGTGTCCTTCAATAGCCCTTAACATACCAGGGTCACGGTTACCTAGTACATAGTCCCGCGACCAGGCTTTGGCCCACTAAGGGGGCCCTGATCGGACGGCGAGTGACCCATTACTCACCATGCACATGACCAATTAATTATTGGGACCTATTAGCAGTAGTGCTAAATTAGTGATTAATTTGTATGTTTGTATGCTCAGATAATAGCGATAAACATGGGCATCACGTCGTGCGTGATGCTGGCCTTCGGATTCCCTGTGTTCGTGTCGAGAAACAATCTGCCTGCTATCATTGTGCTGATTACGTTGTATGGGTGAGTAACCATCCCTTTAAAACTTTTTATTGGATGTTGAGTCTTGTTACGGCCACTGAAAGTTGCATTTTGTATGTACAATAAGTCTTTAGTTAAAATGTTCAAAATGTACAATAAGTCTTTAGTTAAAATCTGCAAAATGTACAATAAGTCTTTAGTTAAAATCGGAGAGAAGTAAAAGAAAGAACGTAAAAGAATCATGATTTTTAACGCTGACCTTCACCTGCGCAAAAGTGAGTTATTGGGTCCCATCCAACGACGATATAATACTAGACTCCTAATAACAGGCGACCGATGTCTGTCAACACATTAGGCAAAAAAGTCTTATATTCGTCTCATTTCGACCAATCCTGTGAGCCGTAAACATACGTTGAGACAGAACAGAACTTGAGTTAGCCAATCACAACGCAGTGCCCCGTCCCCCTCGCTTACGTAGTACCTCAGCGAGTTGACAGAATAATTTTTGTTCCTTAGATCGTGCATGCGGAGTCTAGTATTATATCGTCGTTGGTCCCATCCCTTTGATGGTATGACCTCCGATGACTGTTGTACCTGGTCAAATTTGTATTTAATAAGCTCTCGTTTTTTTTTTAATTTTTGAGTAGATTTCGCTAATCGTCTACGACTACCCACGCCTTGGTGACTTTTTTTCCCGGTAACTTTTTGTCCCGGTAACTTTTTATCCCGGTAACTTTTTGTTACCCTATCGAGTGCTATGAAGATATGAGTTTGCACTGATGTGAAGGCAAATAAATTCCTAGCCATCTGCAACATGTTCATAGCGCTTGACTCGGAAACGAAAAGTCACCGGGAAAAAAAACACAATTAGTGCTCGTCCTAATTGATTATAATATTCAGCTACACCGTTTATTTCCTTTTAGAAAACGATCCTAATACAACTTAATGTGACTCTTATACCATTATGTTTTAAAGTATAAATTGAAACAAAATATTTCAACACCTGCCTCCCGTACACCCCTAGGTATGCCTGTGGCAGTTTCATCCACGTGGCGGAGAAGTTGTTCAGCGACGCCAGCATGGCCAACATGATACTGTTCTGTGGCAACGCCTTCCTGGGGCTGTCCTTCATGGCCGTGCTGCTCATGTTCGACATCATCTCCGAGTCTGAGGTAAGTACCTGTGAACCTGCTGTATTTCAAGATCCTAGATACTTTGCCCCGTTTGTTTCGTGGTGCAAGCGCGACTGCTGAGCGTGGGCTCCTGGGTTCGATTCCCGGATCGGGCAAAGTACTAAAGAGATTTATTAAAAAGAATTTCTAGTAGCTGCCCGGAGTTCGAAAGTTGGTGGTATAATAGCCCTCGTTGGTCCTCCGGCCGTAGGTATAGGATTGCTGTCGCATCGGAACTATGAGAGTAAAGGAACAGAGAGTGCACCTGTGCCTGCGCACACGTTTTGAACCAACCAAGTGGGAACAAGCGTCAACAACAACTTGTTGTCGACGTTTTAAAAGTATAAATGGTTTTTAATGGGCCTATGTAAAATAAAAATAGCAATAAATTGATTTTCTCCCCAAAGGCGACAGACAACGCTCGCTGGTGGCTGCACAAGCTGTTCATGCTGGCGCCGCAGTTCGCGCTCGGAGACGGACTGCTCGACATCGCCAAGAACACCATACAGGCACAGGTATACGTTAACTACGAACTAATACAAGACTAGTAATAGATGGGTACTCAACCTGAAAGTTGAAGGCTGACTGATTTTCCGAAATTACAGTAATTAGGCGCGGAAAAAAATAAGTTACTGTTCTAAAGATGATTTTTGAATAAAGAAAAATTCAGCTGCGAGTGGGACTCGAACCCGCGTCTTCTTGATAAGTACTCCAGATGCCTTAACAATTAGGCTATTGCAACTCACACTCTGAAACTGAATCTTCTATTCCCTCGTTTGAACGTTTTACTGTAACGCAGCTGATTTTTTTACTCAAATTGTAAAGCGCTATGTACAAACTACAATAGATGGCTTCAACGTCACCATAGATGTTACGAATAAAATGAAAAAATCAACTTTGTTGAGCAGGACCGCGATAGCTGGTAAAAGCGTGCGAGCAGTGCTAACATTATAGGCTGATGATGATGATACCAGATCATCATCATCAGCTAATAATGTTAGCACTCATGTGACACAGACCCCCACTACAGACTGTGTTTCACCCCCCTTCCTTTTAATTCCAGGAACTTTTAGACCTCCCCCCAAGCAATTGAGTTTTTCTTTTTAAAATTAATTGTGAATTTTTCTCTCAGGTACTGCAGCGTTTCGGCATGGACACGTACAAGGACCCCCTGCACAGCTCGCTGCTGACGCTGCACATGTCGTACCTGGTGCTGGTGGGCACGGTGCTGCTGCTCCTCAACCTGGCCATCGAGTACAACTGCTTCGACTCGCTGGTAGCCAGGTTAGTGTGGGACTGGATGTCTGACACTTCTTTTGATAAGAACTTGGCCAACAAGCTGCATACTGCTACTTTTCTTAGACAACAAAACATCTACAATATTGTCATGCGATTTGTGCGATTTGCAATTTCTACTATCTGAAAATGAAAATCGTCCTTACTACTACGATTTAATGATGCAATTCGATTGACTTGACGTCGTCGTGGCGAGCGTGTTTTGTTTTTCATCTACCCATAGACAACCCCACGTTTTATGTGATTATGGCGTAGTGGTATGGATGATTTTCACTTGTAAATGGAAACGGTCAAATCGCGGTGCATCGCGTTATGGGGAAGCTCCCTAAATGGTTCCAAAGTATACTAGACGTCGTGTCGGCAAGAAGGTTGCCAGATTGAAGTGGAATAGGGCGGGTCACATCAACCGCATCAACGTGTTGACTGGGCACTGGGGAAAGAGCGCCTCACTGCGGGTGCCTGGAGCGACGATGGACGCGAGAGAAAAACTCTTGGGTCTATGACCAGCATTGGGACAGAAAGGGCTAGATGAAACTGATACTAATAAAAAACATATAATATGTAAATTTTTCTTTTTTGGAAAAAAAGGAACTAACTTCAAAAACAAACACAAAAAAGCGTAAAATAACTTTTCTTTCGGAACTCGGTGTCTTTGTTTATTTATTTTATAACACATTTGCTCGTAAAAGGTCTCTTACTGCACCTATTTCAGTATCGTAATGTATCTTATTACGCACTAGTGCGTAATGGTAAAGTAAAACGCACTAGTGCGGTAATGGTAAAGTAAAACGCACGGTTTATCAAGATGCTCCGTCTAAAACGAACGGTACTTTTTTAAATCTTAGCAAAGAGTTTTTATGTCAGAAAAGCGGTCAACATTTTATTATTAAAATTAAATTTGGGAGATGAAATATAATAAATAAACATTTTATTCTTTAATTTAATTAATTTTGACAATTAATTACAACCATTTATCTGTAATTAAACCACAAAAGAATTAATTTACTTTATTAGTAATACTGGCTGTTTTTTGTGCCTTTGCCATAAACAAAAGATGCTGGTGCGCGCGCATCGCTAATTTGTGAAAAAGTAAAAATTATTCCGCTTGCTTTTCCTTTTCGATGTAATGATTTTATTTATTTACTCACAAATGTGTTACAAAACGTCGTATGACATACGTGCGGTTTGATAATTACAGCCTCTGCTTTCTTATAGCACTCGCCTTACGGCTCGTGTTACCAATCATCATCAGCCTCAGCTGTAATGATCAACTTACCGCACTTATATCATAATGTACAATTATCGACTTTTGCCACGAGTGACGATAGGTCATACTTATCCAATTTTGAAAACAGCTAAACTAATACTGTGCTAATACTAAGTTTTATATCCAGATTCCGTCCAGAAAGAATTCCTCCTCGAGTGGGTGGTGAACTAGAGCCTCTAGAAGTAAGTGCGGAGAGGAAGCGAGTGCACGCCTCACGCACGCACCACGCTCCACTGCGGGTCAATACCATCGGCAATATTAACAGAGGTGAGTTGTTGTACAAGCGTCTCTATGTCGTAGTGTAGTTTTGGATACTGGAGCAGAAATAATCATTTTTAAAACGGGTAAAGACAATGTAAGCCAGAATTGCGCAGGATTCTGTGATAGTTATTTTTGTGCTTTAATACCTATTGAAATTATATACTACTCAAAACAAAATAAGGGCCACCTGATTTTTACCGATTTATTAAACAATATTTAAATGTTATTAGTTATTACGACTTTATCTTATTATTATTAACGATTTTAGATGGAAATACACAAAAATTAAGTTTGTATCCCAATAAATCGTTAAAATAAACGAATTTGAATGAAAAGTGAGGAATTGCAGGAATGTATCAAGTTACATGAAACATAAAAAAATCGAAGAAATAACGGCTTCTATGTTCCAAAGTGTTCTTTATAGCTTCTGTTTGTAATTCTGTGTTATTTTATTGGAGGTGGAATGATCTGGATTAGTTAATCCGGTGTTTAATTGGGTGTTTTTCGAACATTTTCCTTTGGGATCCTCTACCAACAAGTTTTCAGAAAATTTATGAGATCCAGCTGCGTGTTGATGGGAATTTTACTTTCTTTTTCACTCATCTTTAACTCATCTCATAAATGCTCAATAAAATTCAGGTAAAAATCATGAGTGACCACTGTAACATCGTAATTCGAGCGTCAGCGAATGTGTGCACTGTCAGTCGCGTCGTGTTCGCTCAACCATTATCCTGCTTCAAGATGAACTCAGGTACTCCTTGTTGTGCAAATGGAATAATATGGAGTTGCAACACATTTTCTATGCAATTTTGGGTAGTTACAGCACCCTCATTAAGAAGAGCGAGCTCAGTTTTGCGTGATAGAGAAAACCGCCCCAGAGCATAATTCAGAGCTCCCCGAAACAGTCTATTTCAAGAGTGCAAGGTTCTGAAACCTGTTGTTAAGATCTTCTCTAGGCTCTAATAAATCAGTTCTTATTAAAAAAAATAACCCAGCTGTCATCAATAAGAAGTACTAAAGCCCAGTAAAAACAGTTCAATAATTTTCTCCTTTGCCAATGTTTAACAATTTGCACCATATGCTGCAGTTAACTGGAGGTGATTTAAGCATCTCCTTGAGTATTGCTAGTCTTCATAGAGTCGATAAAAAATAGTCTAGTTAATTATAGGGGTGCCTATAGGTCGATGCAATGGAATTTGTATGGTCTGGGCAGTAGATTTTTGCTCTATTTGCGCGGTTAAAGAAACTTGTCTGGTCTTTTTGGGTTTTACTTACTTACTTTCTTGTTTGATCACGGCATCTGGTGATATTACCCGTCTTTTGAGATCAGTTTCAAGCGTTTTGAACCAATCATTGGGAATATTCCACCATTAAACCTACCTCGTCTGGGTATGGGCCCCCTGGATTAAGGTGACACCCCAAGTGGCTGTTTTTGCGTCCATATGTCTCTGAATACATGACATTATGAGATTGAAAGATCATTATAGCCTGCTTGCCGTATTAGTCGAAGAAAACTCCGTTAGAAGTTTGAAAATTAAAAAACACCAAGCCGTAAATTCTAAGTCATCTCAAATAACTAATAAAAAAAAGTTATGAATTTCCAATTATGCAGTAGAAACAATATTAATGCTTGAAAGAAACCATAACAAGACATTTACTATTTATTATGTACCCAGAATAAGTTTAAAGTGCAATTTATTAAGTGGCCCTTATTTTGTTTTGAGGAGTATATTTTGTTACGCAAGGTTCAGATAAAACACTTTTACACGTCGTGTTTTTACAAACTAGATGAGGTCGGTGTTTCTTACCTGCATGACTACTCTGAGAAAAAACAGCCGAAGCAATCTCAGAGAAAGAAGGACGAGAGGAGGAGGTCACTCTCTTTTTCGTTATATTGGTCAAGCACGACTAACATATCCTTGCTTCCAGGCTTCGTCCACACGGAGGGCAAGAAGAACTCGATCCAGCGCATAGTGTCGCCCACGTCGGACGCGGCGCAGTGCGTGGAGCTGGCCAAGGCCTACCCAGGGTTCAGTGGCCAGAGGGTCGCGCTAAGGAACCTCACGCTCGGGATACCGCCTGGACAGGTCAGTTAATTTTACTGTGCAAGGATCTATTGGCGCTCGAATGACATTGACAGCGGTGCGTTGTTGAAAAAGTAAAATGGCGGCGTGAAAACTATTTCTCTAAAATAACATAGCTGAATACTGGTTAGCTATAGACGACCACAACACAAAAAAAAAATGAAAAAAATAATAAGCGGGACACCACTCATTTTTTCTTTAGCTAATTTTTTTCAAACTCTTACTTTCCTCTTATTCATAATGAAAAGCAGTGTTTAACTCGGGTACTTTTTTAATGGGACAAACCCACCACACTATTCCCAAACCACTACAACTCCTGGAAGCCAGAATCAACAGTGGCAACCACCAGAAAAGCGCCAGAGAATGAAGCTCGACGTGTCCCGCAGAATGAATTAATTACCTGTCTTGGATCCTGCAACGAAATTAATCAGAAAAGAATAGTGGAGGAGTAGGAAAAAAATTGTTTCCACTTCCCTCCGTGCAAGCAGGAGACCTCGGGTAGATTACTTATTTGGTCCCTCGAACAATTAGCGCCCTCTCTACGTTACGGGCGCCAAACCGCGTCTCGGGACTAAATAAGTAACTCTCACCCTGATGTCGCGGGTGGGTACTAGCTGGCTAGTGGTTGTATCTCCATAGGTTATATTAAAAAAAAAGAAAAGGGTAAAGAACACAAGATTGAGAAGAGCTGCTGGTCTCGCGATTAAGGGAAGAAAATTGACTAACCTTAGCACCACGGCGGGCAGTCCAGTTCAGGGCCTCGCTCCACCTGCCAGCGCTGCTGCGACCTTGATGCGCTCTTCTCGGTCTTCTTGATGATGAGGACGATGTGAGGATCGTGCACGGCACGGAACAACCTCAAAGCGGTTTTTAATCCAAAATTGATGATATATTAAATGGAGCAGCACGGACACGACCACGCGGCGACGGTGTCAGTCGTAACTCTCTCCCTCAGTACAAAACCAAGCAGCGAAAAAATCAAAATATAAAGTAAAAGGCGGGTATAAGGAAAACTATACCTAAAATAAAGAAGCGCCAATGCAACGGCGCGAACATGCTCCCGGCTTTAAAACCATCGGTTTTAAAATAAACAAAAAAAATACACTAAACTATAAGCCGGGGAGCTGAAGAGACGCTATTGCGAAGGTAGAGGGCAGAGGCGGACGGCAGGTCTCGTATAGATCCCTGTCGCCGTCTTGACAAGAGCGACTCTGCTGATCCCATCTTTACCGGGATAGGTTTCAAGAATTATACCTAATGGCCAAGATAGAGGTCCAACGTTATCAGTAATTACAACCACGACGCTACCTATCTTGATAGGATCTGAATGAGTGTTCCATTTCCCTCTGGATTGTAGAAGGTGAAGATATTCACGTTTCCATCGTTTTGCGAATGATTGCACCAATTGATCTAACAAAGCGTATCGTTTCTTTAGATTTGTGTTATCACCGGTGGCTTCGCAAGCGGGTAAACTCTTTAGCGGCGTAGACGTTAGGAAATGCGATGGAGTCAATGCGCTTAGCTCAGACGGATCCTCACTAAGGGGCGTGAGCGGACGCGAATTCAAAACGCATTCAATTTGTGTTAAAACAGTTAACATCTCTTCGTAGGTCAGCAATTGAGAACCTATAGTCCTATGTAAATGAGTTTTGAAGCCCTTAACGAATATCTCATAATGTCCACCGAAATGTGGAGTGCGCGGCGGATTGATTTTCCACGTTATTTTCCGTTCGGCCAACTCGTTAGAGAACGCGGTTTGATACTCTTCAGAATTGACTAAAGCGTAGATGTCCGAAAGAGCGTTCTTCGCACCGACAAAGACAGTTCCTGCGTCAGAGTACATAGTTTGTACAGCACCCCGTCTCGCTAGAAATCGTTTAAACGCTGAGAGAAATGTACTCGTACTAAGATCGGTAGTCAACTCGACATGAACAGCGCGAGTAACTAAGCACACGAAAATGCATAGATATGACTTAATAGAGCGAACGCCACGTTTACGTTGCGGGATAATGCTTATAGGACCCGCGTAATCAACAGCTGTGCGTGTAAAGGCTTTAGCTTCCGTTACGCGGCACGTGGGTAAGTCCCCCATGAAGGGATGCACGGCCTTGGGTTTAGCGCGGAAACAGAAATTGCATTTATGCACGATACGACGTACGACATTACGACAAGACAGTATCCAATAACTCTGCCGCAATATTGACATAAGAGCCACCGGACCAGTATGACAGTTGTGGCGATGATAGTGCGACACGATCAAATCGGTGATACGGTCTTTATGCGGAAGCAGCAACGGATGTCGTTGTTCATTGGTCAAATCAGCGTTACGGAGTCGACCGCCGACTCTCAATAAGCCCTCACTATCGATAAAGGGGGAGAGGCGTCTTAACGCGGTGCGACAAATTTTGTTCGCTTTTAATCGTGCGATTTCGTCAGAAAAGTAAAATTCTTGCAACGCGGTAATTAACATCCTTTCAGCAAAAATCATATCTGATGCGGTAATCGATTTAGATCGCGGCAGTTTACCCAAGAACTTGTAAACGTAGATAACGGAATGAAGCAGCACCGTCCACTTAGAAACGCGATGCGACAATGCAAGAAGTGGATGCGGGTCTACACATACATTTGCTACAACCGGCAATGAAACCACTTTGGTTTCCGGCAATCGTACATCGATAGCACTAGTGTCGACAGAGGTAACAGGCCACGTATCGACGCTCCGTTGAAGCCACGACGGTCCACTGAACCACATCGGGTGCCACAACAATTGCTTAGGAGACAAACCTCGCGATAAGCAGTCGCTAGGGTTGTCGGTACCGGGAACGTGAAAGAAATGTTCCGCGGGAAGACAATCTAAAATTTTTGTAACACGCGTAGCGACGAATGTTTTTAAAGTTTGGGGATCTGAATGAATCCAATGTAATGCGACCATTGAGTCGGTGAAACAAAATATATTTTCAATTTTGTGACGCGGTTTATAAGTGTTCTTAACTCGTTGCACCAGTTTAGACATAAGTAAAATGCCGCAGAGCTCAAGTCTGGCAACCGATATCGTTTTGAGCGGAGCGACTTTAGATTTCGCGCACACCAGATTGACGACCGGTGGGGAATGGGGATCCTGCTGAACTTTGACATATACGGCGGCTCCGTAAGCTCGTTCACTCGCGTCGGAAAATGCAATAATAGTGACGAGGTAATTTCTAAACACCTCAAGATGACGCTTTATCTTTAGGTCCCGTAATGCGGGCAGTTCGCGAAGGTAATTTTCCCAAAGGATCATTACATTCTGGGGCGGCTTGTCATCCCAGTCCAACTTGAGAACAAAGAGCTTTTGTAAGATTAATTTCGCATAAAGAATAATCGGCGCGATCAAACCTAAGACATCAAACTGGCGAGCAATAACCGATAAGATGTTGCGCTTGGTACATGGACGGTTGTCAAGAGTGACAGAAAAGGAAAAAACATCTGTAGTGGGAGACCATTCCAGGCCAAGAACCTTTAGACTTTGATTAGATTCATCGAAATTTACTTTGGAAGAATAGCGGTGAGTATCAGGCAATGACTCGAGTAACTCTGTTGAGTTACTTGACCATTTCATAAGGTTAAAGCCCCCGGCCGTAAACAATCCTAACAGCTCATCCTTGAGCCGCAAGGAGTCCTGGACGGTGGGCACGGAGTAACAAATATCGTCCATGTAACAATTATGTACAACAACATCCGCGGCGCGCGGGTAAGATGCGCGTGCGTCGTCACAAAGTTGTCTTAAAACTCGCATGGCGAGGAAAGGACTACAGCGCAATCCAAAGCAAACGCGGTTAAATTGATAGGTATCAAGCGGTAAAGAACGATCAAAACGGTATAAAAATTTTTGAAACATTCTGTGATCCTCTTTAACCAAAATCTGTAAAAACATCTGATGTATGTCACTGGTAAAAGCCACGGGATATAAGCGGAAGTCAAGTAAAATTAAAAACAAATCGTTTTGTAAATTCTCACCCTGATATAACAAATCATTGAGTGATTTACCCGAACTAGTTTTGGCGCTGGCGTCCATAACCATTCGCACCTTTGTAGTTACTTTATCCTGCCTAATAACGGCATGATGTGGTATATAAAAACCCGTAGGTAGCGAACCAGCATTATTAAGTAACGAGATATAACCCTTCGATAGGTATTCTTTAATAATAGCGTCATATTCCACTCGCAACTCTGGGGTAGCGGTTAGCTTACGCTCCAGGTACATATAACGACGCATAGCAGTTTTGTATGAGTCACCGAGCTCAGAGAGTTCGCGCGCAAAAGGTAACGCCACACTATAACGTCCTGTGTCATCACGTGACACGCTTGAGACAAACAGCTTCTCGCACTCCCTAGACGCGGCGTTCAGCGGGCGGTTGGGCGCTATTTCTTCGAGCTGCCAGAACCTTTCTAGCATATTTGATAACGGAGGCTCATTCTGTACAAACGAGCACAAAGAAACGAACTCAGTAGACGGATTACTAATAGGACAATTTCCTACGATTATGTAACCAAAAATAGTTTCAATACCGGTAGGTAACCCGGGCGGACCGTTTACGCGTCCGGAGAGTAAAATTTCGGCAAACTGCGGTGCACCGATGAGGATGTCAATTTCCCCAGGCGAATGGAAACTACTGTCAGCCAACTGAACGTGGTTTAAATAACTGAGCGAAGCGGGCTCGATACGAGCAGAAGGCAAATTATCCGTAATTTTATCAATGACGTAAGAGTCCAGTGTAAGTAAAATATTTTTATTGTTCGAAAACAAATCAATGCTGACGGAACCCCTAATCGGATTAGGCGACGAACCGATCCCCTTTACAACAGCGCGCGTTATTCGATTAAAATTTACGTTAAGTTTTGTTAAGCATGTCGCTGCAATAAAATTGTTTTGTGATCCGGAATCAATAAGCGCGCGAGCCTTGTGCAGCACACCCGCAGAGTCAGGTAATAAAACTTGAACCGTGCCTAAAAGACAGGTAATATTATTATCACGTCGGTTATTATTTTGCACAGGAGGAGGCGACGACAGGGCTGATAAGGCAGTGGTATGTACCTGCTGCGAGGTAGATGCCGGCAGCGGCGGAGTAACATTATTAGGTGCGGGCGCTGCGCCGGACGCGGGGGAAGTCAGCTGTTGTTTTCTACATAGCAGCGAGTGGTGCTTACAATCGCAATAGCGGCAACGTACTTCCGATTTACAAGCGACGTTGTTATGGGACAAACTGAGGCAGTTCGTGCATCCATTACGAGTTTTGACAAAATTAAATTTATCATCGAGCGGTAATTTTTGAAATTTAAAACATTTAAACAAGTTGAAATGATTTGCCAATTCGCAAAACGGACAAGATTTATTTTTATCTTTTGTCTGCAACGGCGCGCTAGTACCTACAAAGGAGTGGGTAGACTTAGAAACATTTCTGTTTAAGTCGGTACCGACGCGCTTCGTCGTAGTGTTAGCCGAAGTGCGGTCTAATATTTTCGATTGTTCACGCAGAAATGTGATTAAGTCCTCGTAGCTAGGCAAAGCAGTCTCTCGCTTAAACATTTCAAAAGCGCGAGCGGTCTCCGGGTCTATTTTCTTTAAAGCGAGATAAAGAAGAATAAAATCGGACAAGTTGCTAAGTTTTAACGTTTTTAGACTCGACACGGCAGACGCAAAATGTTCTAAAAACGAGTCTAAATTCTTAGTGTTAGCAACGGAAAAAGATTTGAATTCGAACATTTGATCCAAATACGCGGTAGCTAAATAACGTTTATCTTCATATTTCTTGACCAGCGTGGTCCATATCAAAGTATAATTGTTAGCGTTCGGTGTAATTCCCGACACAGTAGCAATTAAGTGCCCGGCCCGATAACTGACCCATCAAATATTGAATACGTTCGTTATTGGTAAGATCGATATTCTCGTGTATAGTAGTCCTAAATGTTTCGTAAAAAGTCGACCAATTTGCGGGTGAACCGGAAAAACTCACTAATTCTAGTTTGGGCAAATACAAGTTAGATTTTTTATTACCGTTACTGGAACATGAAGATAATTTTTCATCTTTGGGCCTATCACGGCTAGCAAATATTTTGTTGGCTTCATATTTACAGCGACAGTATAGGTCCTCAAATGTAGACAAACTTTGATAGTTAGGTATGAAATCCGGATCTAACATCAAATTCACCATATTTAAATCATCGACAATTTTTATAAATTCGTCACGCACAGTATCAATGGTGACCATGCTACATAGAAAATCCTCCTCCTTACTATCACTAGGGTCCTTAATCATTTCCTTTCTTGAGTCATATATTCTCTGAAGCCTAGCATAAACTTCCTCGCGTTTCCCCCTGAGCCTTTTAATGGTTGAATTATGCTTTTCTTCTTCCTTAGAACCCGGGGCCATGATGAGATATTGTTAAAAAATATCCAAGTTATAAAATATCCGAAACAGCGATACTGACTGCAACATAGACGACTTCGAGAACAAAAGAACTCACGGAACGGCCGGCGATAACACGTTGTTACCTACGCTTCCTTAATTAGCTTATAACTTTCGACAAAAATGCAACATAAATACGTTTAGGTACTTACTAAAGGGAATGAAATTTATCCGTTTGAAAATGGAACACGAATAAATGATGTAGATAAATTATAGCGGGTATGTAGGTAATTACAGCAGGTAAATTACCTTCGTAACTAGATAAAACAATAGTTTTAAAACTAAGCGGAAAATAAATAGTTTTGAAAACTAAGCGGAAAAACAAATAGCGGGATATAGGGAAAAAATGTGATATACGGCTATGAGGCCGAAAAAGAATGTAACGTGCGGCTCGAGGACCAAAAAAATGATGTCGCGGGTGGGTACTAGCTGGCTAGTGGTTGTATCTCCATAGGTTATATTAAAAAAAAAGAAAAGGGTAAAGAACACAAGATTGAGAAGAGCTGCTGGTCTCGCGATTAAGGGAAGAAAATTGACTAACCTTAGCACCACGGCGGGCAGTCCAGTTCAGGGCCTCGCTCCACCTGCCAGCGCTGCTGCGACCTTGATGCGCTCTTCTCGGTCTTCTTGATGATGAGGACGATGTGAGGATCGTGCACGGCACGGAACAACCTCAAAGCGGTTTTTAATCCAAAATTGATGATATATTAAATGGAGCAGCACGGACACGACCACGCGGCGACGGTGTCAGTCGTAACTCTCTCCCTCAGTACAAAACCAAGCAGCGAAAAAATCAAAATATAAAGTAAAAGGCGGGTATAAGGAAAACTATACCTAAAATAAAGAAGCGCCAATGCAACGGCGCGAACACACCCCTTGGATAACAATGTACCGTTTTGAAATACCAAGTGTGGCTTTGAAAGTAGTATTTTTCCGTCCCACCAGTGCACCGCCCTGCTGGGTCAGAACGGCGCGGGCAAGTCCACCACGTTCTCCATGTTGACCGGGGAGGTGCGGCCCTCCTCCGGCCAGCTGTACCTCAACAATGAGCTCGTCAACTCCACACAGCTGTGCAAAGGACTTATCAGTGAGTACACTTTGGCTAGATTTTATCAATTTTAGTACAATTACCGAAAGTTTTTCTCATTCTCTTGTTTTTTCTCTTTAAACTTTTAATCGTGCGTGTCGTATATAATTATGTGACAAATTGTTCCGTGCTCCTACCGCCCGTGTCGTATTTCTGCGACAGACAGACAAATAGATAGACATTCTATTTGTCTCTCTATCTGTCTATTTATATGTCTATCTATTTGTCTCTCTAGCTGTCTATTTATCTATCTTTTCGTCTATTCATCTGTCTGCTTGTATTGGGATTGCGAATTATCTATGTCTTTTTTATTCGCAGGCTACTGTCCACAAAGCGATGCGTTAGATCCACTGCTGACAGTGAATGAGACGCTGAGGTTCTACTGCCGACTGAGAGGCATCACCGATCAGGAAGAGGTAAGAATAGCCAATTTAACAGCATCAATAAACTGAGAATCTTTAGACGGTATTTAGAGTTTTAAAAAATATTGGGAATGTGTTTTTTTTTTTTTTTTGTTAAATCAATTAATATGTAAAAATATATATCGCATCGAAACACGTGACGAAAGAACTCACCAAAAATTGGGCTAATTTGTGACGTATCGTCAATTTCAAAAGCGTTGTATCTACGTCAATTTTGGTTTAATTACATATGTAATTAATATATTTTTTAATAGTTCAACTGACGGACTAATTACTTTTTTTTTTCTTGGTATAGTCATCAAATAAGTCCTCCCACCCAGGGCAGGGTTGGAGGGACTGTCAGATTTGTACTAACTAAAATCCACGGTGTCCAGTGTCCTTCAATAGTCAATACGTTCCGGGGTCACTGTAATAAAAATGTTTATTTAATGACTAGTCCCAATACTACCACATATTCTCTTCCACCCAGGTAATAAGACGCACAGTGGAGATGTTCGACCTGTCCCGCTACAGCTGCGCGTGCGCCGGCACGCTGAGCGGCGGCAACAAGCGCAAGCTGTGCACCGCCATCGCCTTCATGGCGCGCACGCCGCTCGTACTGCTGGATGAACCCACCAGGTCAGAAACAGCTTTTTTGTGATCATTTTCTGCTTTACGTCGAGGAGCTCTCATTACTCCACAACCCAATTACTATAATATTCATTCGTAAAACTAGTTTTCAGTGGTTAGATTTTCAAGCCTTTGTCTCTAATGACAAGGCTTGACGTTCTTTTCGAAATATGACCTACCTTAGGACCGGACACGAACCAGAAGACAGCAGAGACAAGCCTCCCACTAAGTTGACCGATGACATCGTGAGAGTCACGGGCAAGCGATAGTTGCAAGTGACGGATTGTTGTTCAACGTGGTGGTTTATGAAGGAAGCGTTTGTTTAGCAGTGGATGTACCGGCGTTTTTCCATTCTTTCTTGTTAGACGCCATGCTATTATTACCCCTTTGTTTACGTTCCTCACATGTTGCCTCTTTTGTCCCTCAGCGGCATGGACCCTGTGTCCCGCGGCTGCGTGTCCCGCGGCGTGTGGTCGGCCTGCGCGCGCGCACGCGGCGTGCTGCTGTCGACGCACGCGCTGGACGACGCGCGCCGCCTGGCCGCGCGGGTGGCGCTGCTGCGGCAGGGGGAGCTGGTCGCGCTCGCCTCGCTGGACGACTGCCTCAGTAGGTGAGTACGGGACTTATAGTACAAGGTCAAACCAGACCGGTGAAAAATAAAATTCCTGGACAATGGATGAAGAGATAGGGATGATTTCGGTAGATTAGTAAGTACCAGGTGGCCTACCATTAAGTCTTAACGTGAGTAGTTCCACTGAGGGAAAGAGACAAAGCTATACAAGGCGTCTAGCGCCATCTCGTTCCTTCAGCGGAACTTTAAGGTAGGGCCCCAATCTCCCAAAATCATATTTGAGGACATAAAAGGTCATAGCCCACTTACACGACTCTGCTCCCACCCGGCAAAAAGAATATTTATTTAAATATGGGCTCTTTAGATATATTTTACATTAGCATCATAAATTAGCAGACAGCTCGCTGTCAGCGAGCTTACCGCCGTCAGACTGCTCGGTAGTTGATGCCTCGCTGGCCGCACGTCGTCACCGCGTGGACTGCGAGCAGTCGTCTTAGTTTAGGGCGGTGTTGGAGCAGAGTCGTTTATGTGTGTAATGACCTAAATTCTAGTAGTTCTTGCCAACTAGATATTTTGTTGAACATTTTCGGCTTGTTTTGGATTACTTTTGAATGACTTTTGAAATATTGACACATGCTCTCCCTCTCTCTCTTTCTCCCTCTATCTATCTTTTTTTTCTCATTCTCTGATTCTTCGCACATATCGTATATAGAGCCCTCTGTGTCCCCTCTAGGTTCGGCGGTGGCTACGTGGTGCAGTGCCGCGTGTCCCGCACGTCCCCGCGTGCGACGTGGCGCCGCGTGCAGGCGCGCGCTCCCACCGCACAGCTGCGCGTGCTGCACCAGCACACGCTGCACTTCCTTATGCCCACACACACCACAGGTAACACACACACAGACACACCACACTTAACTCACACACACCACAAGTAACACACACACACCACAAGTAGCACACACACACACACCACAAGTAACACACGTCACACCACAAGTCACACAGAATTAATCATAATTATTGTTAGTATGTGTTACACACACTAACCTGTTGTCATCAAGTTACACACTAAAGGGGACAACGATATACTGGAAGACAAATACAAATTTCATTTTAATGGTACTGCAATGACGCGGGCCGTCTGTTCTCCACAACCCAATTGTGTAACACGTGACTTTTTGGCAGTGACAAAACGAAAGGCTCGCGATGCAAGATATTGTATGCGGCTTGCATGCAAGAAATTGCATGCGACTTGCTTGCAAGAAACTGCATAGGACTTGCATGCAACTTGGATGCAAGAAATTGAATGCTACTTGCATGCAAGAAATTGCATGCCACTTGAATGCAAGTTTGACTACGGATTATCAATGGACAATGAATTCAGTTGATCAAACTTATACCGCAATGTAGTCTCGCATGCAAATGTCTCACAATTTCTTGATTAACTTAATCGTCATGGTCAAATTTTAGAAAGCGTTATAGAATATAATACTTATGCTTGCAGTCGACAAGAAAGAAGTGACGACTCGACTGAGCGACATCTTCAGGCTGATGGCGGAACTACAGGGCACCTGTGATATTGAAGACTACACGATTAACCAAAGCTCCCTCGAGCAGGTAAAATATGCTTGTATCTAACTTACCTTAATTTGATACAAATTAGATATGAATTCCAATGATAGCTCCAGAAATATATGTTTATCACTTTAAACTTAGTTAATTCTCCACGATATCCAAAACCTACTGCATAAAGAAGCTACAAAATTTAAGGCCTCTAATATTTGTGTCATGCAGTTACGCAAATACATAAAAAAACACGTAAGATCGACAACAAATTAAATTAATAATGCGCAACATGCAAATTTAGTATCATTTTCATATTTGATGTAACAACTTTTTTTAAGTAATTTGTTAGCCAACTTTCGTTTCTGACTTCACTATTGGTGGCCTATCATGACGTCTTAGAGCCAGGGTTAAGTAGTTCCAGTGAGGGAAAGTGACAGAGCTATACAAGTCGTCTAGCGCCATCTCGTTCACTCACTGAAACAAGCCTGGTTTTAAGACGTTGTAATACCCTCCCCCCTGCTCGCTACTGACACCTAACTGCACCAAACACGGAAACTATTCACTGCAATAATTAAACAACTTTTATTTTCCATAGATGTTCCTAAGTTTCACAGACCCGTCGGACATAGAGTCGGACGCCGTGGAAGTGGAGCCCCTCCCTGAACCAGAGACAATTAAACAGAGCGAAGAACTGGCTGATGTCACAGCACTATAACTACCGTACTTGACGACATTTTAGGAAGGATAGTCCAATGACATGCTTATAGGTTTTTATGAAAGCTGTGGTCGACGTTTGGAGAAACGATACTATTGCACATCACTTTTTGGAAAGCGATATACGGCAGTTTGTCTTTGTACCAGTCAAACGCTGCAACTTTGCCATGATGCCCAACTTTGCCTTATTTGTTTCAACAAAGGACGCGCGACGTTTATTGGTTATAAAGCAGCGTCCACCCGTGGACCACCTATCGACAGTTTGTCCACCCGTGGTCCAACGGTGGACGGGGTCCTGGGCATCAAGGCAAAGATGCAGCGTTTGACGGTACAGAGGTAACTCATGTCCCACACCACACAGCATGGTCGGAGCCTTCTTTAGCCAAATGTCAACTGAAATTGCCATATTCTTTAGAAAAAGACAGGAATAGGTATAGGACCACCTATCTCTTTCCTTACACTTTGCCATAAACATTACCATGTCTTACCCCCCCCATTTGCACAAGCGCTTTTTTTGTGTTAATAAAGCGCTGAGTTGGAACAAAAAGGTAAATTAAATGTCACCGCCCAGAACTTAAAATTAAATACAGTTCCTGTGTGTTCCAGTTCCAAATCGAAAAAAGCGCTTTAAAAGCGCTGAGTTGTGAACAGATACATGGGAATGCATTTGTTCTATTTCGGCGCTTTTTTAACGCCGGCAAAAAAAAAACGCTCGTGCGAATGGCGTCTTACGGATGAATGGTCATTTATAGTTCTTTTTCTTTTTTTTTTCTAGAGAATATGGCAATTTTAGGCAGATAATGCTGCGTCTATGCTATATGTCTATGCATACCACCTATGGACGTTTGTGGCTGCTTTGTCGTGTATTGTGGCTGGTGCGTCGTGCCACAGATATAGAAGTCAAACCTAGCCCGATTTTCTCTTTTCTAAAGCCGATGTGCATTATTTATTGCTAGAAATGTACGTTTTTACAACTGTATTGATCAAATAATTAACAAAATGCTTAAGAATTGTGTAATAATTTTAGAAGTCAGACTTAGGCCCGGAACAAACCACATCTCATTCAGTGGACATCTGATTGGTTATTCAAACACATCTCCTCTCATCTCCGCTTTGGTGGATATCGGGCCTTAAATGTATTTGCAATTGATTACTTAAAATTATATGTACTGCTTTTATGTAGCATTGTACTTTCAGCTGACTTTATAATGCTCATGAAAGTTTTTTTCGAATCTCACGAAGTAAGATCGAATTAGACTATAGAACTGTGTATTGGTGAAGCACTCGTTAAATAAATAATTGCTCAATGTTACCTAAGCTAGTATGTACGGATGACTACGGTGCTCTCTTATTTACTGACATACTTATATTTCATATTACTTTTTAGAAAACGCGTTACGTAAAAAAAGTGCCAGTACTTAGGTGTTGTAAATATTTAGTTCAAAATTAGCTTCTATAAATTTCTTGAAGGGGAATTTGACAATATTACCAAGTTCACTGTCATTATTGGTTGATAAAAATATTACAGGTTTTCTGGTCCAAAATAAATTTGAAAAATACTGTAGGTACATCATTTACATGATACAAGAAGCATGCGAGTTGATGTAAGTTTGCCTACATTAGTATTTGTTTTATCAAATGAATTCACGGTCCGCAATGTATGTGTTAAAACTTGCATGCAACTTGCCTGCAATTCTTTGCAGTGTGTAAATGGGCCTTAATAATGAAATATGTCCAATTGACTAATGCCAGCGTTGTATCGAGGTAGAATTCAAAAAGTAGAATTGTCATGAGTAAATTGAATCGTGTACAGCTGGCATAAGGATTATTTCCCTTTACCATAACGGCTGGTTTAAAAAAAAATACGTTTTGTCGTGATAAGGGTTCAATTAAATCAAATCTATGTACCTTTAGTTACCAACAGTGTTTCAAAATCGACGAATCACAAAGACTTATGAATAAAAATAATTTAGAAAATGATATAATTATGTGATGTGTTAGTAAAGTTTTTAGTGGTCCATATTTAAGATATAATATATTATTGTGTATGTGGCGTCGTCCTAATTGGCAATGATCGTACGAGCAAACGATGAGTTCATCGTCACACGACGAGATTAAAGGCTGGAGCAGACCAAATGCGTATGCGTAGACGTATGCGTAAACGTGCGCGTACCATTGATTTGTAATGTATGGAACTGTATAAGGCAGGACACACCGCTTGCGTAACGTAGACGTGCACGTAGACGTCCTGCGCATACGCATTTGGTCTGCTCCAGCCTTTAATATAACACTCATGTCTCTAGTGTCCAAGTAAAATCATTTTCATCGCATGACAAACGATGCGTTCATCGTCATACTTGAATTAAACTCATTGATTTCTTTAGTGGGACCGAATTAAAACTTGCAAGTCATCGTGCGAGAATAGTAAATTGTAAACTATAATTTTCATCGCACGACGAACGCTCGTACGAGCAAACGATGCGTTCATCGCTTGCTCGTACGATCGCTGCCAAAAAGAACGGAATAAGGTGGATTATTGGTAAGACTTATAGGTAAATATGTGTATTTGTTTTATGTAAAGACTTGTACTTATTATAAAAAAACCGGAAAGATCGTTATTCTTAAGAACTTATTCTTACGAATTAAATACATTTTCCAATAGACACATTTTGATGCCAATGTAAGAGTAAATTGTAAGATAGTAGATTAAAACATATACAGTCGACAGCATATTAAAAAAAAATACCCGGAAAATCATCTATTGAACTCTTAGCAAAGAATTATAAGGAAAAAAAATTGTGCAATCTATACTTTAATATTATGAACCTGAAGACTTCGTTTGGTTCAACGCGCTAATCTCAGGAACTACTGGTTAGTATTGAAAATCTATTTTTGTGTTGGATAGTCTACTTATAGGAAAGGCCTACCTATATAAAAATAATTCGGGTTTTCCTTCCTGACGCTAACGCGCGTGAAACCACGAGGAATAACTAGTTATTTAATATGCTGACTCTGTATTAATAAATGTAATGATTAACAAAAGTAATTTAATGTTATCGGTACAGACAACAAACGCAGGCAGTTTGTGCTCCTGACCGTATGTCGTCCTTAAAATATAACAAATATGCAATCTCTGTGATATTTAATATTTTTCTAGAAATTAAATAATAAAGGATGGTTTTTGGATATTTGGTTTTTATTTTTATATATTATTATTATTTTTTATTATTTATTTATTTGCTCTCATGCACATCATACATTTGACATTGCTGTCGGTTCCAGTACATGAACCCTGTCAGGGCACTGCAAATCTCAGCGTTGGTTTGCCATTGAGTTTATACAACAATTAAATTAACATTAGAAATGCAAATGAGTCAATCTTATAACAAATAAATACAAAAGTCGATTTAAATAATAACAATGGTAGGGATTATTGAGCAATAATAATTACAATAGAATAACAATAAATTTAGAACGAATCATGACGTTATGTCAGTATAAGTTATTATTATTACATTAGTCATTTCATTAGTCAATAGATTGAATTATAATATGTGTCATTTACAATACGGAATACAATTAATAAAAACAAGAATGTCACTCAAATAAACAATTGTCTAAATAGTAATTACTTATACATAATCTTACGAACATTCGAAAAGACCGGATCCGCTAAATGTCACTAGAAAGAACACAAGTACGAGTATAACTTGAGTACCTACATCTATAATGTTTTATCCGTCATGAACTGATCTACTGTGTGTGTATATATCCAACCGACATCCGATTTAAATCGGATCATGGTGTCTAATTTCTAAGTTCATCGACGAAGACACGGGACACAGATGTACGAGGGTAACTAACGTCAAAGGGATATTACCGCCACGACTGTATTCATTCTAAGTGTTTAAACACACTATGCCGAGGATACGCGACGGAAGTTCGGCATGATTACGCCCGCAATGCTATTTGAATTACTGGCGACACATTATGCCGAAAGTACGTTGCGTTATAGCGTACAGCCGAACTTCAGTCGGGCGTAAGTTCAGCGGAAATTCGGCGGCAACGTATTCTGTATTTAACCACAGCTAACTCACTGTATAATAAGCAACTGAATTTCTGCCGCGTATGTTCGGCACTTATGTGTGTGTGTCATATCAGCCGAATACGCTGGAACGTAAAATCAGCCGCGGAACTTCGGTCGCGTACGTTCGGCATAGTGTGTTTAGACACTAACGCGGCGCTAGCGTCTATGTCATTACGTCAATTTGCATTAAACATTTCTAAAAAACTATTCCTTCTAACCTTATTTGGACTTATACACAATCAATAAAAATAAATTAGACCAGTCTGTTCAAAGTAATAAGCCACCCAAGGATCACCAGTATTGTTTTGATTCCATGACTGTGACTAAATTTAATTAAAAGGAAAACATTAGAAAACCTGCCTAGAAAATTCTATGGCATTACTGTGAATAATACAAAAAATTTGCGTAAATAATATGCATTTATTTGGCAATCTCTAAAACTTAGTGTAAATAATATGTATTTATTTGGTAATATAAACATGGAATGTCACTTAGAATACAATAAGTATAACGTTTAATAAAAATGACTTATTTTTAATCTCAATACTTAAACATCAGATCGAAGTAAGACTAGAACAATAAAATAATAAAGCAACGATACAATGAAGGCGACCGCGAACGTAAGGGCACTCGTGCACTGACACTGGCATCATCATTGATTTTAAAAGCATAAAGATTTAGTCATCCGATGTTCATCAAAAGTTTTAAGGGTGTATTGGTGGCCGAGCTGGAGTCAATTTTCCCAGCTGGGCCCATCATCATCATCATCACCATCATCAGCCGGAAACGTCCACTGCTGAACATAGGCCTCCCCCTTAGAGAAAAAAAGCATTTTCTTCTTAAAACCTATTAATTACTATCAAACGAGGGGTTCCTTAGCCCTGCCGACTTCTTGAAGTGTCCAGCGAGGAGGTCCAGCACTTTGAAGATGACGTCAGTGTTGACCTCCTTGTGCGTGAAGCTCGTCACCACCAGTCTTGCAGCCTGCGACACGGTCTCCTCGCCAAACACGTTCAGAAGTGCTGGAGAGAAAGTAGTAGTAATAATGTAGGTATATGAGATTTATGTTAAAAAAGAGAACCTTATGTAGTCGCCTATGATTTGTAACATCTAACATCTCACCTTAGTAATTAGTAACACGTCTTTGATTTCTACTTCGACTATATACAACGTGTAGACTTTTGGAAATTCGTAAAAAAAAAATGGTTTTTCATGCAAAATGAGAAATTGGTCGGGCACATCTGTATGAAAAACCAAATTTTTTTTTTACGAATTTCCAAGTCTTAGAGCAAAAATTGTTGAGTAACATGGGCTGAGTTACCCCACGAGAGGTTTTGCGCTTTTGGCGTTACACGTTGTATTTTAAGACAATAGACTTATATTAGGCAAGAGTTGTTTAACTTTGATGACACATCCAAAGTCAGACCTAGACAAACGTCGCTAACTCTGCTCACTCTTCCAAAGACAGACTTTAGCAAAAGTTGCTGCCGTCAAACAGATTTTAGAGTACTTGGACTTATTAGTAAAACAAGAATTGGGTTTCAAATACACACAATTTTATTCATCATAATCCTACGTCTAATATATACAATTTGTAAAAATGGTCAGTGGTCGGTTCTCAAAATCCAAAATATTTTGAACCAATAGCAGGGCAGCATTTTGGTTTTGCACCGAGTATAAATGAGGCGGCCCGCTGTACTTGACCATTCGGCCTGAGGAACCCCAGTCAACCAGTACGCGCCGCGCTCTCGACGCGGACAGACGTGTATGCCATGTTATTGTAGATAGCTGCGCGCGCGCCGTTCACTCTATACAAACAGGCGTCCCATGATCAACGGTCGGTGCGGCGCTTGCGGCACGGCCAGTGTCCGCCGCGCTCCCGGCGAGTGAAGACGTGCGTTATGTATGTAGGGTGCAGTCCACTACAAGATCACTATAGTAACACGCGTGCGGATTGGTCGAATCAAATAGCGCTAATTGATTATATCAATCCTATCCACTTCCATTTACACACTCCCACAGAAGCTATAATAAAGATGTTGAACTGCTCCAAGTAGTCCGTGTACGGCCTCCCACCCAAGGTTGGACGGGATCCCACTGTCAGACTTGTACTGACTAAAATCCACGGTGATCCTTCGACAGCCTTTTACGTTCCAGGGTCACGGTAACCTAATGAGAAGTCCTGACCGTGGCAGGCTTTGGCCCTATAACGGGCAAACTCGCGTCAGATTGCTGACAGATCTTTGGGACGCGCCTTCGACCCGGCCATGGTCCTTGATCGGACGGCGAGTCACCCATTACTCGACGTCCGCATGCCCATCCCTGGTCGCCCTATAAGTTTACCTGGTGTATTCTCCAGTATAGCAGCACAGGTCTCGTCCACATTGAGGTCCCTCAGCTGACTCTTGGGTTCGAAGAACGCGCTGTCCTTCTCCGCGAGCTGCTGGAACACCACGAACACCTGGTTCCGGAGCCACGCCGCGAGCTCTGATAGCCACGCGTCTAGGAGGGACTCTGCCAGATCTGGAAGTAAGAACTTATGTCTTAAAGGAGAGTTTCACACACTTTAATTTATTTTAGAAACAACAATCGGTTTCGTCAGATTAAAATTATGTAATTTAGACAGTAGATACCAAAATAAAAACATTTTTATATTATGACTTATTCACAAAAACAATGTACAACATCGTCTAGAAACTACGTGATGCAGCAGGCGCAAACCAATAACAATCAGCTGTCTTGAGGAGAACCAATCACTGTGCTTGGCAGATAGTAACACGTCGCTGATCAGCAGATGATTGGCCGTGGCTTTTGTTCAGTTGTCAAGTATAGTGCTGTTTAGGTTGGAATTTCACGTTTCGTTCACAGTTACGATTCTATAAACTTTTATTATTCTTAGATTATGATGTACTTACCTGCGACGAGAAGCGTGGCCAGTCGATGAGCGACGTGTGAACGCGCCAATCCAGCTGCGGCCGCCAGCGAGCTGACACCGCACCACGCGGGGCCGCACACAGCACACCACTCCTCTGGACATACAGACATACACATGTATACCGGCCGCACGCCGCACCACGCGGGGCCGCACACAGCACACCACTCCTCTGGACATACAGACATACACATGTATACCGGCCGCACGCCGCACCACGCGGGGCCGCACACAGCACACCACTCCTCTGGACATACAGACATACACATGTATACCGGCCGCACGCCGCACCACGCGGGGCCGCACACAGCACACCACTCCTCTGGACATACAGACATACACATGTATACCGGCCGCACGCCGCACCACGCGGGGCCGCACACAGCACACCACTCCTCTGGACATACAGACATACACATGTATACCGGCCGCACGCCGCACCACGCGGGGCCGCACACAGCACACCACTCCTCTGGACATACAGACATACACATGTATACCGGCCGCACGCCGCACCACGCGGGGCCGCACACAGCACACCACTCCTCTGGACATACAGACATACACATGTATACCGGCCGCACGCCGCACCACGCGGGGCCGCACACAGCACACCACTCCTCTGGACATACAGACATACACATGTATACCGGCCGCACGCCGCACCACGCGGGGCCGCACACAGCACACACTCACCGAAGTCGTCCGGTGTGTGTGGCCTGGTGAGCTCCTTGTGTCCCAGCTGGTCCAGTGAGTCCAGCGCGGCCTCCACGTGGGAGAATGCACGCCGCGACCCCACCAGCCGGGACACCGCGCCTCCCACCTGAGGGGAACGGTAGATTACTATACAGCGTGAATTTTCCAACAAAAGGTTCGATTCCTGGCCAGAATTATAGATCTTTCTAAAATCCAATAATGCAGTTTGAGTTTTCAACAAAATCGGCCTCGAGCCTCCTTTCAGTATTTTTTCGATATTCCTCATGATTTCGGATATAGCCATCCAAGCCTAGTTGAAAAATTAGAGTAGGTACTACATGCACAATGGACTTAACAATATGAAATTGACCACTCACAAACAAAGATAAAGCTATTTTATTTTGAGGCCATTTGATTTTTGACTTCGAATTTTACTTTAACTTTGTGCTCATGTCAAACGTCGAAATATAAAGAACAACTGAAACTGATTAAGTATATATTAGTTGGACTCACATTAAGATCGATAGATGTGCATACATAAGTCCAGTCGTGCAGCGTGCGCGGCGCGGGGTCGTCGCCCTCGGCCCCGACGGCTGTCTTGATGGAGTTGAACACTCCCGTCACCGTGCGGTGGAACAGTCTGAACACACATACCAACATTATGCCTAGGGATATAACGACTTGTCTTAATCGCAGCCTCATCGTCAGTATATAATGTTCCCACTAATGGGACGTAGCGGCCTTCTCGCCGTGAGAGGGAGTGTACCGTAAGGCCCGATATCCACCAAAGCGGAGAGGAGATGTGTTTGAATAACCAATCAGATGTCCACATCTCCTCTCCGCTTAGCTTCAGTTGACATCTGATTGGTTATTCAAACACATCTCCTCTCCTCTCCGCTTTGGTGGATACCGGGCCTTATCCACCACGCGGGCCCAGTGCGTGTTAGTAGATGTCAAATGTCTTGGTTTTTTTTGGTTCTAGCACTCACGATGTTTTTCTTTACAGCTTGGAGAGCAGTGGTAATGAAATAAATTACACAAAGTAATGCGCCTGGCTGTGTTCCTACCCTGGCTAAGTCATGGCCGACACCACTGGGCTGCCACTAATCTAACTAATCGCAGCTGAACTCTATGTCTACTTCGTCCTTACTTTTTCTTGAAAAAGAACATAATTTGCCAATTCCGTGAACTTACTTGTCAAGTCTCTGCATATTGTTCGACGTCTGACTCGGCGACGAGTTTCTGTCCATGTTCATATCATATTCATCTGAAAGTGGAAAATCGATTATATTTATTTATTTATTAAAGTTTATGCACATGTAACAAGACAGTACATAGGCGGATTTTTAATGCCTTGGGCATTTTCTTCCAGTCCACCTTACCCATTATATTAACTGTTGAGTCCACCTCACGAAAAGTCCTTTCGAAGCAACACTAGTGTCTATGTCATTACATCAAATTGCATTAAACATGGATTCTACATTAGTTTCTGTTATGTTGGATTTATCAAAGTTGTTCTGCCATCTTCTTCAGTGAAAACGTTATCAGTCAGTTGCCCGACCTGATACAGGCCCAAGATGTCAGAAAATCGGTAATTACACGAGCGAATTCTGCATCTAAGGCAGTAGAGGACACCGTGAGGTAGTAGTTAGTCGGCTCTGACATGCCCCTCCGTATTCTCAGGACGGAGGAATTCCATGAGGAATACCAAAGGTAAAAAAAACCCGTCAAGTGCGAATCGGACTCACACATGAAGGGTTCCATACCCTTATCGAAAAAAAAAGGGAAACATTAATTAAGTCTGTCGTATGGAAGCCGCCTTAAATACTTATTTTATTGTTTTATAGTGTTATTGTTATATCGGCAACAGAAATATATCAACTGTAAAGTCATCAACAGCTGTGTAACCATCACAGTTCATGAAATACAGCCTGGTGACAGACGGACAGCGGAGTCTTAGTAATAGGGTCCCGTTTTACCGTTTGGGTAAAAAACCCTAAAACACAAAGGTAGCGTAACGTTGAGTCCATAGTTACCAGCCAGGGTGGCGGTGTCCACAGGTCGTGAGGAGTGGTGATGCTGTGTCCTCCCGCGGGTCTCCTCCGCGCTCTCCCACCACACGTCCTCCGCTCGCTCCGCTCTGTCGACAATATAATAAACTTTGTTGCAGTTTAACATTTCATTTCGTATTAATATAGAACTTGTGGTATACGACGCACGCCGATCTAAAGGACTTTTTAATAGGTTCTCCATCTTTTAAAATTAGCCGAGACGGCAGAGAGTGAGGCCCAGGGCATCAGCCATCGCAATTCGGTTTCCAAAAAAAGATTATTTTCACTTGTTAACACAGGATTTCGACAAAAATATGTTATGACTCCATCAGTTGTGTTATCAAAAACAATTTGACCCGTAATGTTTCCTCCTCGTACTATAGTACAAGTGTACCTGGGGCTGGTCTCAGCGCGCTGCTGCAGCAGACAGCGCAGCTTGGCGATGCTGGTGGACAGGTCGGCGGCCTCCTCGTACTCCGGCTCGGGGGACTCGGGCTCCGGCAGCACGGGGAGCTCCGCCAGCGGCACCGGCCGGGGCTGAGACGGCTGGAAGGGATATTGGGAGATTGTTGGGTGAAACTAGTTCCTTAACTTCAAGATCCAAGGAAAATGGGGTCAATATATGGGACTCTGCCTCAACCCCTAAGGGCCTATGCACACCACGTTTTTTAAACGCGCCGTCGACGCGCGTTTCTGAAACATGCGTCGACGGCGCGTTTTTATTAAACAGAACAGTTTGTTTCGCGTCAAACGCGCGGCACCGGCGCATCTGTATCGCGTCAAACGCGCGTCGACGGCGCGCTTTAATCACGTGGTCGTATCATTTTAAAACGGCATGTATTTAATGCGGCAACTAAGTATAATGAATATAGGTTGAAAAAAAAATAGAGTGGGTACCAAACATAATGGGTTGGCAGCTAATAAGGAGTATCGTAGTAAGTAAAAGATGGCATATTAATATATCAGTTATAAGCTCCGTTTTAATTTAAACTAGCATCAAGTTTTTCTTTTGTGAACTGAATTAATATCTAAGCGAAAACTTAATGATGAAAATAAAATAGAAAATGGGCATACATAAATAATACAAATCAGATTCTATTTAAAATTGTTTGTATGAAGAATAAATATAAACTAGCTTAAAATTGTGTGACTTTTAATAGCTTTGAATTAGTACCACCTGCCAGAATGCTCGACGGAGCCCCGCTTCGCGGGGCTCCTATTTCTGAGTGCAAGGTTTAAAGTAACCTAACACGAAGGGGATGGCGGGGTCTGAAAGACCCCGCCATCACCTTCGAACCTAACCTGTCCGTGTCGGGATGCCCCAAGTCCCGAGCTCGTTTCATTCGCTCTTGCATCCTAGGTCAAATAACTGATTACTACCTGTCATGCTGGCTCACAAAATAAACAAAACTAAACACTAACGTGTTAGTTGCACACATTACCGGCGAATGCCACCCTACTAACATTATTAGTCGCCAAGTCATTATATACAGCTCCTCGCCTAATATTTCAATTGACTGGTATAGTTTATTTGCTACCTAAACACAGCTGCTAGTTTTTAGTTTTTATAACACCCTTAATTTTGAACCTTACGTAATATAATAGTCGCGAAAATATTTAATCGCTGGCAAGTTATATTATTTGTTGCAAACATTTAGTCGACTTTTAAGTTATTAGTCACTCGGAAAATAATAAGCTTTTTAAAACGTGGTGTGCATAGGCTCTAATAGTCATAAGCTAGATACCAAATCCATATCGATAATCGATCTAGATATCGGAAATGTATGGCTTGGCTGTTTCGTTACTTACTTCAGAAACTAAATATTCGCATCACCTCCACGACGGTAGCGAAATGGCGAAGCCATCCATTTTTACTGATGTGTAGAATTTGTGAAGTTAGGATCGGTAGAGTTAGATCGTGTAGATTCAGAAGCTTGGCGCTACATGAGATCTCATATCTTTCTCACAGGGTAAACCTTGTGTTTTTGGTGGGATTGTACATTGTCATTTACTGTTCTTTTTTCACATTATAATATGTATCTTTTCATGACTTCGCCATGAAAGCATTTTTTTCAACAATACCTTTTATCTAACAAATAATTTATAATTTCGTAAACCTACTCACCACGCTATCCTGAGATGTAACTCTGTGCTGTTTGACTAGTGGGTGCACATTGTTGTCTTCTGAAAAAAAAACAGGAAATAATATATCTAAATGGTTTTTTAGTTGTTTTATCCTCTTTTTTACATGGTATCAATCATTCAATGAGTCCTCCAACCCTGTGTGGAGCTGAAGGGACTATAAGACTCGTATAACTCTCCTTTACGTTTGAGGTCACGTTTACCTGATAACACATTTCCGAGACCCTGGCAGGCGTTAATTGTCTTCATTTATGTTCGTCTACTTCGTCAAAATGTACTGAACGCTTGATTTATTTATTTGCTAAAGACATTTTGGAGGAAAGAAAAATTTACTGGATAAGTATAACCCGGTTCATTGAATAAAGGAATCTTAAATGGCGGCGCTTATCGTGGTCTCTCGCTCGCACACTAGTGCCGTCTATACTACACCCCGCGGGTAGCGTAAGCAGAAAAAAAAATTGTCTTGACGCGCTCAGTGATCTTTTTTAAGAATATTTACTATAGTTTTCTGTTATTTTTCCGTTGTTACCTGTTGATTATTGTTGTTGAATTTTGTTTTATTGTTAGGTTAAGTTTGAGAAATTATTGTGATCCAGTCTTGTTTTTATTATTTTTAATTTGAAAAAAAAACTTTAATTTGAAATCTTATATGCTGACTGTACTATCTGTCAACGCAAGTACAAGCCGCCATTTTAGATTCCTTTCTTCAATGCACCGGCTTATACTCCAGACGATATGCTACGCATGCGTTAATTCGTATAAATAATTTAAAACTTTAGTATGGTAGACGGATGGACGGACCCCTGAATGGGAAGAAAAAGTCAATAATTGAAAGGTGTATAAAGTAGAGAAGTGATATAGAACAACTATATAATATTGTACTCGTACCTCTCTGTCCGTTGGTGGGCTGATCCTTGTGTTCAGGTATTGGTATGGGCCTACCGCGAGCGTGCTCGGACGGCGAGGTCTTATCACTGGCGCGCTCCCGTTGCTGGGACGACGACTTCTCCTACACAAATAACAGAAAATGTAGCGTATCGACAGCAATAAACGAAAACTCGGCTACGCAAATTTTGCTCGCTGTTATAACAGCCCGTTTAAGACCATGCCGCTGTGAGCGAGGCGGCGAGGGATAAGATCAAATGTATGGAAATGTTTGAAAAACGCCACAAGACGCAGCTCATATCAGCGGTTTTCGGAGTGGCGGCGGAAACAAAAGAGCAAACGAATAAGGGCGACGGCGCTACGCAACTGAGTGTTACGGATAGCGGTGCGCAATGGATTACTTTCTATCATAGCAACGCTCGTCATAGAAAAGGAGTTCAACCGCAATGGCTGAGCTATTGGACTGCTGCGCAACATGTCACGGGTTCGTCCCAGCACAGAACAAAATATTTGTATGACTTACAATTAGTAGTTTGGGGTGTGTGTGTTTCTGTTTGTAAACGCACCCACGACACAGGAGATATTCCTAGTGTGGGGCAGTTTTATAACAAAAAAAAAAACCTCGCATCTTGAAACTGAAATGATCGCAAATATTCCGACTTAGAGTTGTTTTCTTCCGGGAACTATCAGGTGGCCTACCATGACGTGGACGTCTTAAAGGGTTAGTAATTCCGTTGAGGGAAAGCGACAGAGCTATACAAGTCGTAAAGCGCCCTCTCGTTCCCACAGCTAAACTACTCATGCTTTAAAAGGTCATGGTAGGCCACCAGTTTTCCAAATACTACTTCTCTACAAAAAGGGTGTAACATTCTGCAGGGTCGGCAACACACACAAATCTGGTGTCCATTGGCTACGGTGAACCGTATGCTAGTATGTTACCAACATGGTAACAAAAAATAAGCCATATTCATTAATGACTGACCTGATCGCTGAGTCCAGTAAATCGGAGTCCCTTCTTCAAGCCAGCGATACCAAAGTCCAGTAGACCTTCCATCATGCCTGCCGCTTCGTCCTACACAAAGAAATATCGTCAGAAAAAGACACAATGATTGTAAGATAAGATTCTTATCAGGGGCAAGATTTTTTAAAATTTCGAAGAATGTTAAATAGAATTTTATTTTTTTAGGTAATAGGATACAACAGTGCAATAACATCGTGCACGATAATGAATATTGTATTCAATAAACAAGTAAATAGGGTGTGTTTTCATTGAAAAGGGTACATTCCTAAGGATAGAGGGTATTTAACACTCACACAACAATCCAGAATAAAACTTTAACACCAAGTCAACAAGGTCTAAATTTCCGTGCATAGTGACAGACATGCTCGTCACTTGTTGCATGCAGTCAAACAAACTGCCTTACTTGAAAAGTTACTCACAGACCGAGTATTGGATTTTGAACTCTATCAGCTAGTCTTTAGTGAAAATATTCTGCTAACTTATAGGTCAGACATAAAATTAATAGACCAATTTATGCCTGTAATCCCTGGTAGAATAGAGGTTTATCAAACCCCATTTTACCACAAAAAAAAATATGTTTTTGAACAAAATAACTTAGAAAACAGTAGAAAAATAAATGTAAATACTAGTATAATTTTTAACCGACTTCAAAAAAAGGAGGAGGTTATCTTTACGAAACTACTCTTTGCTGATATTTCAAAATACAACACTCTATCTATGGATCTTCTCAATTCTTCTATCAAGTAAGGTAACACAAAGTATGATATAACTCCAATCTCCGGGATAGTACAGTAGGACCGTACAGTAAGACAGTATAGTAGGACAGTAGAGAACAGTGTACAAGACGGAGACGCGAGGTGTGATGGGAAATCACACACTTAAGGCAAATTTAAAATTTAACACAATACTAACGTAGCGCAAGCGCCAATGGGACGCCATTTGTTAATGGCCGCTTGCAAATGACGTCTTGCAGGGTTATCGGCTAACTTGATAATCACTGACCAGCATGTGGAGGTGTCAACTTAACTTGGATGGCTTGACACTTTTGTATTTTATCGACTGTTATGAGGTTAAATTGAGGAGTGCCTCGAGAGCGTTAAAATAGTTGATTTTAGAGAACATTTACATTTATCAGTTTCATTGCAAATGCAAAAGCCGATACGAAATTTATCTTTTGACAGCTATTTGATGGTCACCAGAGAAAGCGATCATAATTTGAACTGTCAACAGAGATACGCAATAGCCCCGCTGATAGCGCTTGCGCTACGTTAGTGTTGACTGTTGTGTTAAGTATGCCTGAAGAGTGTGTGTCCCCATTATTATATACCTCACGTCCCCGTCGTATAGACTGGTCCCCTCCAATAGGACAGTACAGTAAGACAGTGACATTGAAAGCGATCGTAACCTGCGCCTGTGCGGTGCTTGCTCCTTATATCGTGGTACCTGTCTACAGAATCGGTACAAAATATTTAAATTTAATGTTGTAAATATACAAGCTGCAGTGTTGTCAAGGGATTTTAGACCTAGAATGTTGCTGTATTCAATACTGTTCGGTATATTTTGCTGCGAAGCTAACATTGGTTGCTCTCGTTGATCACGTAGGCATCCAATATTCAGAGGTTTTAAATGGTTAAGAAATTGGCATAAATTAAATTGATATCCTTTATTTTTATTAATTTCTTGTGTTTTAATAAGCGTTGTATATCGCAAATAGTAATCTAGTTTATAAAAAGACGTGTAGAAGTGTTTTCAAAACCTACTTTCATAAATAAATATGATTTCAATGCATAGACATAATATCACTCTCCATTGGAGTTTCTTGCCCATTCTTCTCCATAGAGATCTAATCCTTGAAGTGGGCATCTACGGTACTTTCATCATTTATTATGTCTTGTGACTGTAGCACCATAATGTTGTAATATTTAATTATATTTCTTTGTTGATAACTGTTTAGTCATTCCCTTAGCTAAGAAGCTTTCAGAAGCTTGGCGTTAGTGTCATAAAAATATGTGCTGCAAAAACCCTTTTTTAAAACCGCCAGCACCTATTTACAAAAGCATAAGCAGAAAGATTCGTGCAAACAACATACACTGGAGTTTTGTTTGCGGGGCACATCTAAGGCAAGTTTGGGCTCCACCTGTAGGTCCCCAATCTTCGTCTTGGCCTCTCTCACGGTGGACTGCAGGTCTTTCAGTAACACCTCCGCTGGTTTTGGGCTCTGTTCTTTTTTGGTTTCTTTGTATAGACTCGGGTCTAGTGGATCTACTTCGATTATCTCTTCTTCACCTGGAATTTAGAGGTTTTGAAGAAGGAGTTAAAACATATCCCGCTCTCTTATTGCCTATGTCACTCAGGACCATAGCAGCTTTCACCTGGTTTGGATTGTCGTCGTGCACTTGTAGCGTACAGACGTGCTCGTTAGCAATATTTAATTGACATTTTTATAATTGTGACCTCCTTTTAGTGCATTACGTGTAATCTTGCTTAGTGTGTTACTTATTGAATGATGGACACGAAATAGTAAACTTTTAAATAAACAACATGGACAGCAGTCCAGGAAAGTCAGTGCCCTCCACCACCTCACCTGCGCAGTCATCATCGGAAACCAGAGTCCCCAGATCAGATACCGCTGAATTCATCGTTTCTACACCCGAAATTCAAAGATGGATGGCAACAATCGAGCAGCACCTCACTGAAGTTTGTTCTATTGCCACGGATGGTAAACTGAACTCGGAGCAGAAAATGAAAATATCGAATCTTTGCCGTAAAATAGGATCTGGTACTTCTCAAATGGCGGTTCTATATCAGTCGCTCAAACAAAAAACAATTTACGCGGAACTCGAGATAAATATGCTTAGAGAGCAGCGCGGCCTAACGGAACAAATTACGGATCTAAAGCAGACAATACAGAAATCTTGTGCTACGGGAACTGCTTCTTTTGCTGATATGGTAAAAAGAGGATCAAATGACTACGTTCGACCTAATCACTTAAGTGCCATTGCCATTTATCCCCAGGACACCCTCAAAACCAGTGACGAAACAAAAGAATTAGTGCAAAAGATCATACGGCCCGAGCAAATGAAACTACAAGTACGAGGAGTCAGGAAAACAAAAAATGGAGGAGTAATTATTAGCACCGAGACTCAAGACGACGCTGATAAATTGAAGAACGCTGTTAAGTTCTCTACATCCGGACTAATCACCGATGAACCCAACAAGCGCAAACCCCGTATCGTGGTTGTGGGTGTCCCGTCTTCATTGACCGAAAATGAGGTCTTCAAGTGTATTTTCGAGCAAAATCTAGCAGACAAGTTACCAGAGATGACTTTAGAATCGTTTTTAGCCTCGACCAAACTAAGTCACAAATCTGGGAAGAGAGACACCCCGACCTGTAATTATGTTATTGAAGTCTCGGCCAATATACGTAAAACGCTAATGCCACAGTTACGAGTCTTTATAAATTGGTCGTCCTGCCCGATCAGGGATTTCACTTTAGTAACGAGGTGTTATAAATGCCAACAGTACGGTCATGCAGCCAAATATTGTAAGGAGGCGAACTCTACGTGCGGTTACTGTGGCGAAACAGATCACATGATGTCCGAGTGCGAGATGAAAGGTAACCCCCCGAAGTGCGCGACTTGTTTACGGTTTAAAAAACCAAGTGACCATAAAACGGGAGACGCAGAATGTCCTGCTCGGAAAATAGCAGAGATCAGACATATCAATTCCATCGATTATGAAGGCACCTAATGCGTCATACACAAACATTTTACATTCGTTTCGTTTGTTGCTGACTCAACAGTAGATACTGCGCGTACCTACCATGAATTTGTTTCTATAAGTGCAAAATCGACCGCCACAATAATGTCATGATGATGTTCTTTGTAATTTTTAATTGACTTAGCGATTGCTGACTCTTCGTAATTTATATGTTATTTGGCATAGATTGTAGTTATATTTTGTTATGTTGTGTAAATTGTTTAATATTTTGTTCTAATCTAAGTAATAATAGACTTTAAGTAGGTTATAGTTACCTATAATTATGTAATAAATAAACTAAGCAATTGTTTTACGGTTCTTATATTTCTCTGATGTTAAATATTGTTAAAAATATTATATCCATGTTTAAGTAAATTAATTAATTTAAGAACACTACGCCTGTGATACAGGTTTAACCTAGTACAGGCATTGAATTTTGTAGTACTACCATTAATTCAGAGCCTTATATTGTTATTTTAGTAATCTTAATTTGAATAAATATTTGATTTGATTTGATTTGAGCTTTCACCTGGTGAAATAATTTTTGTAATTGGTCTAGTAGTTTCAGAGACTATTCACTACAAACAAACGATCAAATCATTCCTCTTTATAACACTCGTATTAAATGTATACAATGTGTAACACCAAATTTGGATTTCCATGCAAAATAAGAAATTGATCGGGCCCATCTGTATGAAAAATCTTTTTTTTGCGAATTTCCAAAACTCTTAGAACAAAAGTTGTTCAGTAACATGGGCTGAGTTACCCCACGAGTGGTTTTGCGAATTTGGTGTTACACGTTGTATCGTGATACGTTGTATAGTAGATGTACGATATAGAAAAATATTTTATTATTTTTAATACCTATTTTATTATTATTTTTAATACAAATTATATTATTTTTCTTTTTCAAACTTGGCTCCACAGTTGGACTTTGACTTGTGGGTGTGTTTTATACTCACACTCACAAGCAGTCAGACTCAAACAACTACTAGCGTAACAGTCACCATTGCACCAACCGTTCCGCCGTAAGTTCTTCATTTGTTTCACAGATAGCACTACTCTACAGTACTCTATTATTTTTCCAATACCATAGCACTTTGGGGCGAGGCGGAGTGGGAAGCGGTCGCCTCCTTCTGCGAAGCAGTAATGCTCGCGAAGGAGGAGGCGGGCCGCGTGCGAGAGAGGACAGTGGCCTCCCTCCGCCCCACCCGCACCCCGCTCCCACCCCGGGCAGGGCGGGAGGGACTGTCAGACTTCTACTGACTAAAATCCACAGTGTCCTCCCTCCGCCCCACCCGCAGTGGTGCGGTGGAGGACTCATTTGATGATTTTACCACGCTAAAAAAAAAAAAAAAAATACCATAGCACCAAAATACTTATGTATCATGGTGCTATGGTATTTATGTATTATTTAATTCTCACCAAACCACAGTGGCTGTGGTGATTTGCTCCGGGGTGGGTTGGGGCTGCAGTCTATGTCAGTGTCCTGCCCCCACAGTCGACTCAGCGTAATCTCTCCGTCCAGACTCGCCAGCAGGTCCTGGCCCAGGCTGATGCACTGCAGATCTATATCTGTCTCCCAGGTCTTTACGCTACCTAAATGACAAAATTACATGAGATATAAATTAATAAAAGATTGAATGGTAACTAAAGGTAGGCAGGCTCGTACTCGGAAGTGTATGGTTTGGAGTGCGGGGTGAGGCAGGGGGGATTAACCTCTCCTCGTCTCTTTAACTTATACGTCAACGAGCTCATCGTTGAGCTCAGCAGCACCAAATTAGGGTGTCATATAGATGGACAGTGCGTCAATAATATCAGCTACGCGGATGACATGGTGCTGCTGAGCCCGTCGATTAGTGCTATGCGCAGACTGCTAGACATCTGTGAAAAATATGCAAGAACCCATGGACTCAGATACAATGTAAAGAAGAGTGAAATGATGGTATTTAAGGCTGGTAAAAAAACCTACGCTAATGTTCCTCCCTTATATCTTTGCGGTGCCACCTTAAACAGAGTGTCGAATTTTAAGTATCTGGGTCACTGGGTCTCAGAAGATTTGTGTGATAACGTCGACGTGGAGAGGGAGCGCAGGGCTCTGTCTGTGCGCTGCAACATGCTGGCCCGCAGATTTGCACGGTGTACTGAGCAAGTCAAGGTGACATTATTTAAGGCCTACTGTCAATCTTTTTACACCTGCAGTCTGTGGACTAAGTACACGCAGCGTACATACAGTGCTCTGCGCGTGCAGTATAACAACGCATTCAGGGTGCTGTTCGGACTGCCGCGCCACTGCAGTGCCTCGGCAATGTTTGCGGAGAAAGGTGTGGATGGCTTTCATGCTATCATGCGGAAGCGTTCCGCATCTCTCATGAGACGCTTGAGTGCGGGCTCGAACAGCATGCTGAATGTGTTCGTGGGCCGCTGGGACTCACCGATGTGGCAGCACTGGATGCGACTACACACTGTGGGTGGTCGCGTCCAGGGCTTGTCATAATATTGGCGTTCCTGTGTGTCGCTTTTATGTAAGGTTTTGTTTTGTATGTACTAACATTATTTTAAGATTTTTATGTTACTAACATTGTATGGACTATGTCTGAATTAAATAAATTATTATTATTATTATTATAAAAGTTGTGTTGAGAAACTTGAAACTTTTAAAAATGTAGTTAAAGTCAATTAAATAAGAAATGACAGAAAATGCAAATAAAAAATAATTTAAATAACACAGTGGAAAACTATTTCAAGAATCAATTTGTTTTCTAACTAAAATTATAGCTTAAAACCTGTATATCACACGTACCTTCAATAACCCTATCATAAATCTTCACTTCATTCCTGCCCTGCCGGCCTCTCCTCTGCCTCAAAATTGGCGAGTTCTTAATATCAACTGGCTCCGTACTCGTAACCGGTACTTCCTCGACTATACTCTCTATCTTTTCCACTGCAGGTTCCTCTTTCAAACCATCTGGAGCCCGCTGCGGAGTTGTTGGAGTAACTTGAGTTACTGTGACTGGTATTTCCACCTCAGTAGTTATAATTTGGGGCTTCGTATCAGTTACTGTTTCTTTTTCCTTTTGAGTTTCTTTCGGTACTTCCACAACTACGGGTTCCTGTTTCCCTTCTAAAATTGTAATCAACTTATCATTTAGCCATGCAGGCTCCGCTAGGGTACTGTTGATAAATGTGTCAAGTTTTTTCGACAGTATACGGACTAACAGTTCTGAATGGGGAGTGTCCCAAAGTTCCCACGGTATAAGCTCTTTGAATACAATGCGAAGGATGTTAGTGCAATGGTCCGCAGACTGGATTGTTTTATTAGTCACATCAAATATTGGGTGAGATTTCTTATACAACGATTCTATTGTACTATTAGGCATCTTTTCATGACGTTTCTGAGCTTTCTGGTACTCTTTCAAGTGGCTTGTTAGAACTGTAGTTATGTCTACATATACATCTTTGATTTCTATCTTGTTGCAGATCTGTGGAGAAAAGGTTTCTTATATTTATTTGAGAATAATCCTACAGATTAATTAAACAGGATATTTACAATACATTCAAGGCTTTTGGTACAGGTATGATTTCTGAATTCAGACCATTTTTTTTCTTATAATATGTCCCTCCTGTGGTAAAAAGCCTCCCCATTTCCTACCATGAACTCATAACACCCTTCATATGATATATAATAAATTACTTTTTTGAAACTTTATGATCACAAACCTGAAAGCTCTTGCCAATCATTTGATCCAACATTTGTTTACAAGCGAACGGGAAGCCGATCTCCTGCGAGATATAGGGCACGTACCACGACGACACCAGCTTCCTCTCCAGCACCGTCGATATCACGCTCAGCTCGTTCGTGTCATACTCTCGACATTCCGCCACTTTCGATGATTTCCTCGGTTGAGGCAACACCCTCGCCAATGCCGATAAATAGGGGTAATTCGCCACAATACCGTCCAAATCATACTTTATAGGCTTGTTCAAACGCAACAACCACTGAATAAACTTAAAACTAACACATAGTGACACAATAAATAAAGTTAGAACGTAAAGAGGAAACCATATTCCTGTTATGGGCGAAATATTCGTGATATAATTCAGTAGCACACAGATAAATGTTCCTGCGCATGATAAAATAGTCGTACACTCTAGAAGATTTCTTTTGAGCAACATTGTGCTTTTCTTTTTCTGATCTGGATTAAATAATTAGAACATTTTCACGATCGATCGACCCAATTTGACCCATTTGATCGCAACTTCTGTGACATTTGTTGTGACAATAATATGACAGCCCGAATGACATTTTTTGGAACGGTCAGCTGGTGGATGAAACTAAACGTTACTACACAATAAAACACTTGTTAGCTCTAGTTATTAGTTGAGCTAAATGGTAGTCATACTTTTTATTGTATTCTTATCATTGTTTTTGATAAGTATGTGTTTTAATGTTGTAATAACTGAATCATGCTCTTGCTAGGAAAAACACGTTTAGAATAATTTATTGTTGTTTTGAAAAAGTATCCGAAATGTGCACAAAAGTGTAAATGGCATTGACATTTACAAACATTACAAACGTGTCTATGTCAAACGAAAACGTCACTTTCTTTCCTTTCGTCGATCGGGGAGTTGTGAAAATATACCTACCTACTGAACTTATTTTTTTCTCTTTGTATTGGTGATTCTAAAAAAATGTAAGTAAATAATACCTGAAAACTGCGTTACTCTTTATCGTGGTATTATTTTGTAAGTGTTTGACCCTTTGTTCTTTTATTTCTTCAGGTCGAAAGTAACTTTCAAGATTACTCTAACTTCTGACCCTAAACTGCCGTTCAAAGTGTAAGTTATGGTCTTAATAGCACTTCTATTGAACCCTGTAACTACAATGTGGCCCAAGTCCCTATAGAACTTACCTTGCATGTCATTTCAATAGTCAACTTTAGTTTGTTAATTTCAACAGATGCTGATTGGCTCAGGGCTCCACGTTGAAGTTACAAGGTTTTAATATGGACACAGCAGTAGTACAACAGTTCCTCAACTTCTTCCAAGACTATATCAACCTTTGTCAGTTAGAAAACTGGCCAAACAATGAAACAACTGAGGCTGAACTGAGGAATGCATTGCTTATTTCTCAACATGTTGAGAAAAGTCTTGATAGATTGCAAAAGAGAAACGTCATCAACGAATTCTTATCAGTAATTAACAGTAACAATGAGACATCAAACAGTCTTGTTAAAAACTGTCTCACTGATCCTCCAAAATATGTACTTAAAAAGATAATTAACTCGAACACAAAAATCAATCAGATGGATGTAGGTTTTGGACTGTTTCTTGAGTTATTTTCTGAGGAGAAGTTAGAAAACTGTCTAACAGAGTTAATGCTTGAGGCGGCATCAAAGGAGACCTTACTGAGAAATGCCTCAAACAAAATACCAAAAGATAAGATACTTGAATTTAAAAGTAAAATTCTTTTATTACAACTTAACTCATGTAACACAGACATTCTACAGTTATTAACTAATTGTAATCAAGAAACAGTTGAGTTATTAGTCATAAGTTTATTAAACAATGATCCAAAGTTTTTAAAAGCAGTAAAATTAATTGCCGATGGGTTCTTGGATATAGTTATAAATAAAGACAGTAAATATAAAAAATTCTGGAGGCTACTGTTCAAAGTTGGCCAAAAATATTTCATTGAAATGTGTGTTGAAAACTCAGACATCTACACATACATAGTGGAAGCTGTGGCGGACTGCGGGAAGTTGTTAAGAGAGGGCATGTCCGCAGAATCATTCTATATAGAGTTGAATTATTCAGAGTTGGTAGGTGTCGTGCAAAGAATGTGCAGCAATGAGTACCTCAAATCTCAGTTTTTTGATATTGTGAAGGATTATGATACAGATTTAGATTATTGGAAAAATATTTTGTGAAAAATGTGAATATATTTTTATTTTTCTGTAGTTTTTTTGTTTGCTTTAACATACAACCTGTAAGCTGTAAACATTATTAAAAAATGTGAAAGGTGAAATCCTCTCTAACACTGATACTATTCTGTCTGTCCAAAACAACAAACTCAATAGCCAGATATTATTGGGTAAATATCAAAAACAAGACAGATAATTATACAAAAAAAAACCTCAATGGTAAGATTTTCAAGAAATGGAGAGAAATAAAATGTAAGAATCATAGCAGTCTACAATTTTCAACTAACTCCTTGCCCAAAGAAACCTATCACCTTTTGAATGTAAAACTGGCGGATTATGCAGTCCTTTCTCAGAGCTCTGTGAAGTGACTGTAGCTTTTTCCTTTTTAAAGGTGTTTTGACGGTTAAATAGTGCCTGTAACTAGTCTATTTACACAAAAATATTAGATATTTATATTTTATCTTCTTATAATAGATAAACAGGAAAAGATGTACCTACCTACGGATTTTCAAAATTTTTTCAAGTGCCGTAAGTTACTTGGGCTGTATTTTATTTTGAAACTGCTAGCCATGCGAAGCTGGGACCGAGTGCTAGTTTGAAATAAACTATTTAAGTTTTAGAGAGCTTTTTCGAATGTCCCCTTTGTTACTATAAGTTAACCCCCCACAGTCTGAGCGTGCCAGAAGCGACGCCATTCACAGCGGTGCTCAAGTTCGCCGCCGAGGAGTTCCGAGTGGAGCCGGCCACCAGCGCCATCATCACAGATGACGGCATCGGCATCAACCCTCAACAAACGGCTGGTAACACACCTACCAACAAATAATAAGATACATCACGCCTTTATATCTCTGCAGGGTTAGGTTCAAGACACACTGCGCGCACTTTTCAATAGAGCTACTCAAAATCTAATTTTATTTACTACACGAAAAGATTCACATTTGCAGTATCGTTGCGCCACATCGAGCCGCGTCGCGTCTCGGTGTGTGCTGACCCTTAGACCAAGCGATGATTCCCGATGTCCACCCCCAGCTTGTCCCCCGCTGGGGGACAGCGCAACTTTTTCTAAAAAATGTTCCCAATGTCCACCCCGGGGTGGACATTAGGAACTTTTTTTAGAAAAAGTTGCGCTGTCCCCCAGCGGGGGACAGTGATACGATTTTTTAAAAATATTTACGTTGTCCCCCACGGGTGGACAGCGCTACAATTTTAAAAATGAGAATTCTCAGTGTCCACCGCTGGACGGAGATACTTTTTTTTATTTATTCCCTTTTAATTGTTTTTGTAAACTTTGAGTGAAGACTCGTTTAAAGACTTTAGAAGGAAGATGATGAGATTGTTAAAATAATAATAAAAACAATTAATTATGTATTCTAAAATCAACGTTTATTTAAAAAAAATCTTCTAATTAACACCATAATTAAAAATTCAAAAGTAGGTTTATTTATTGTTGATAATTTTGTTTTAAAATTTTCTTTTGAAATTGACTAGTTATGACATCAAAGTATTTAATCATTTAAAATGTTCATACAAGGTAGAGTAACATTATACCAATTTTTCTAATCCAATTTTACAGGCTCGCTTTATTAAGTTTTCATCAAACAAAGTTATAATAAAACGAGCCCAGAAGAATGCTAACTAAAACTTTACTAGTACACACGGCTAGTTAGTTTGTTTGTTTGTGTAGTAGTTAGTTTGTTTGGTTACACATCAACCTATACAATACCAGTTTGTCTTGATCTCGCTTTGTGAAATCTTTCCGCACACTCAACGGTCAGCTTATATTGGTTTTGCATAGTTTGATGTGTAGCCAAACAAACTAAGATTATGTGTGTACAAACTAAGATATAGTTTTAAACAAAATGATCTAAGTATGTGAAATTGTTAAAATAGTATTTTTTCATAGCTAAGCTTACATTTACAATCTTTATATTTCATTACTAGTTTTTTTTTCAGTCAAAGTATTAAAAATAGTTAAAAGGGCCCGCTAACGGGAATAAATAAAAAAAAAGTATCTCCGTCCACCCGCGGTGGACACTGAGAATTCTCATTTTTAAAATTGTAGCGCTGTCCACCCGTGGGGGCCAGTGCAACTTTTTCTAAAAAAAGTCCTAATGTCCACCCCGGGGTGGACATTGGGAACATTTTTTAGAAAAAGTTGCGCTGTCCCCCAGCGGGGGACAAGCTGGGGGTGGACATCGGGAATCATCGTAGACCAAGATGTACCAGTCTACCTAGAGCCCAAATTAATTACCTAAAGCCCCTTTCTCGTCACGTCTCTTACTTTTGTAGACGTCTTGAGGCAACATCTCGCCGTTTCTTTACGTTGACGCGAAAGCTACGTCCGGTTCGGCGCTCTTATTGGTTGAGACCTTGGAGCGGGCCAAGATCGGCAAACGTGGTTTAACACTATGGGCTATAGTAGTGGTTCAGTTTCGTATGAAAAACGTATTTCCATCAACCAATAAATCCAGACCTCGAAGCTGCTGCTGAGATTTTTATGGCAAATCAATAACATTGATGCCCGAACTGGGAACCGAATCCAGGACCTCATTGCTCATTAATCGTGCTTGCGACTAGACTAACGAGATATATAATTATGTCAAAATATTAATGTATGGTATTGTTTTGTTCCAGGCAATGTTTTCTTGAAGCACGGATCTGAACTGAGGTTGATTCCCAGAGACCGAGTGGGCCACACATAGAAAAAAAATATCATTCCGATGTTAATTTAAGCATTACTTTGTATACATAATATATAAACTTTATCGTTATTTTTTAATTATATCATTTTTACAATAATTGGAGATGCATAGAATTTTATTTCTCACATTCCTTCCAACGTAAAGTCTTCGAACAACAGATTTCATTATCATCAAACATCCAGCGGCATACAACGCAAACACCAGCGATACCGCAAACTTGGTCGGCCACATTCCAGACACGAAGTTGCGTCGACGCAACGACTCGGACGGACGGGTCAATTCACACGTACCACAACGACGCCATGTGGTCGGGCGTATATTTTGTATTGAAAATGAATATTACAATTTACACGTACCACATTTTGCCGTTGTTATCGACCACCTGTGTAATACGACCACATCACGACGGCAACGCCACCATCGGCGGCGGCACCGCGGTCACATCGCAACAACAATCTTTCCTCCATGACTACGTTCAGTCAAGACGTGTTTCCTCTACGAAAGCCGGAGTATAACTGCACATGACCACGTGGTTACCACATCGCAACGACAGCGACAACGCAACCACATCGACATTTTGTCGGTACCACAACGCAACTGCAAAAAGCCCCTGCGACACTATTCAGACGTAACCACAGCTTGACCACATTTTGTCGCTTCGACGTGGTGTGTTTGTGGTAAGTGTGAAACTGTGAATACACGCTAAGTGCAATAACTCTTGCAGAACGAAAAGTTATACTGTAATGACTGGGTCAGTCGCAGGACTAACGAGCTACCATGACCCCGGAACGTAAAGGGCTATGGAAGGACACCGTGGATTTTAGTTGGTACAAGTCTGATAGTCCCTCCTGCCCTGCCCTGGATGGGAGGACTCATTTGATGATTTTACCACGCAAAACAAAAAAAAGAAAAACATGAATGACTGGGTTGGCGAAAATTATAAATTGTTGGTAGTCGTAATGAAGGCATAAAATAAAAATAAAAAAGGGTACATATTTGAATATCGAAGATTAAAATATCTACGCTTAAAATATCGATGTTCAGAATATCGAAAATTAAAATATCGATTGTAACAAAATATCGAAAAATGTTACATCTACGCTTAAAACATCGAAGATTAAAATTTCGACTGATTTAAATGTCGAATGATTCAAAATATCGAAAGACGTTATGTCGAAATTCAAAATATCAACGTTTAATACATCGCAGTTCATAATATCTACGTTAAAATACCTACTAGTTGAAATATCGAAAAACGTATAATATATCGTCCTTAGTCAAATTGCTGATAACCACCTACCAAGGTAAGTCGACGGAGCCCCGCTACGCGGGGCTCCTATTTCTGTTTGCAAGGTTTAAAGTAACCTAACACCACCTAACCTGTCCGAGTCGAGGTGCCCCAAGTCCCGAGCTCGCTTCGCTCGCTCTTGCATCCTTAGTCAAATTACTGATTACTACCCAACAAGGTAGCTGGACGGACTTCGGATAAAAGAGCGAGCGAAGCGAGCTCGGAACTTGGGGCACCCCGACTCGGACAGGTTAGGTTCGAAGAGGATGGTGGGGTCTGAAAGACCCCGCCATCCTCTTCATGTTAGGTTACTTTAAACCTTGCAAACAGAAATAGGAGCCCCGCGAAGCGGGGCTTCGTCGACTTACCTTGTTAGGGTCGATATTTCGAACATTCTATAATCTGTACTTCGATATTTAGGACATTAGATAATCTGAACCTAACCTGTCCGAGTCGGGGTGCCCCAAGTCCCGAGCTCGCTTCGCTCGCTCTTGCATCCTTAGTCAAATTACTGATTACTACCCAACAAGGTAGCTGGACGGACTTCGGATACAAGAGCGAGCGAAGCGAGCTCGGAACTTGGGGCACCCCGACTCGGACAGGTTAGGTTCGAAGAGGATGGTGGGGTCTGAAAGACCCTGTTAGGGTGTTAGGTTACTTTAAACCTTGCAAACAGAAAAAGGAGCCCCGCGAAGCGGGGCTTCGTCGACTTACCTTGTTAGGTTAGGTTAGGTTATTTCGATCGATATTTAGGACATTAGATAATCTGTATTTCGATATTTAGATCTTTCGATGTAACTTTTGTAGATATTTAGATTTTAGATATATTGGACGTAGATCATTTAATCATTCGATATTTTAAACTTTCGATATTTTAATTTTCGATATTTTGAACATCGATATTTTAAGCGTAGATATTTTAATCTTCGATATTCAAATATGTACCCATAAAAAAACAATCAAAGAAGTTCATTTTCATGTGGTCTTCACATTGAATATGATTAAAAAAGTGTCATAAAACTGCCGAAGAAAGTGCGAGGTGCTAGTATTAGAAAAAAAAAACACAGAAAAAGCTTTGGTTTAATTTTATTAGTATGCTTAAAACTAATGGAACAAAATGTACAGAAGGATAAAAGAGGGTGCGTAGCTAGTCTAGTCTTATGAGTGGTTCCGCAGCTCTAAGGAATGCTTTCTCAAACTCCATCTCGGAGAATCGGTCCACGGAGGCTCTGGGGACAAGAGAAAGTCAGATGGTTAGTCTAAAGTTTGTCAGAGATCTGTGGGGTTCCCAGCGGCGGCATCATTCACTTTGATACCAAAGGACATTTCACCACATACACAAACTTTTTGGCGATTAAATAACTGTTGGCCTGTAACTGGCCTACTTGAAATAATTTATTTGAATAGAAAAGGAACGAAAGATAAAATTTTGATGCAATGAAGGAGAAGCATCAAGAATTTTTATTTATTTTTTGACACTAGGCTCTTGTTTCACCACTATCTCGCCTATGATGATGGTACTGGTAAGCAATGATGTCGTCGATGGTAGAGTTAGAGGACGTTTGCTTAGAACTAACCTATTCACTCTTAACGTAGACCCTAAGGTTGCAGCTATTAGGATATACTAGACTCTTAGGCCAGGTTCACACGGCGACCATTGGATTCGATTTTTTCACGTATACGGTTTTACCGTATACGATGCAGTCGTTCACACGGCAACCATTCGATTCGATTTTTTCGGGCCACGCATGCGAGTGCGTACGATTCTGGAATGGGAGAGTCGTGTGAACGAGACAACATGAACATAAGCGCCACTGTGTGTCGTATTCGATAAAATCGTTTCGAGACGCGGCGTTCCGGTGACAACTTCGCACGGTATACGGTAAAATATATTTCTCGAACACGGGATTTTCCCGTATGAACGCCGTGTAAACAATTTTTAAGTTTTCATATATATTCTGTTGTTACACTCTTTAGCGCAAAATTATAATACATTTCAATACAATTGGGGAAGTTTGTTATTGCATTCGAGGCGAGATAGTCAAACCGTACACAGCGGCGACGGTGAAAATGAGCCGGGAACAGCAATAACTAATGCCACGCGCGGGCGAGGACGGCGAGTAATGGGTATCTCGCCGTCTGATCATGGACCATGCCCGGGTTGACGGAGCGTCGCGTTCCACGCGCGCCTCAAAGAGCTGTCAGCAATCTGACAGGGGCGCCCTTTAGAATGCCAAAGCCTGCCGGGGTCGCGGGACTGTCTCATCAGGTAACCGTGACCCTGGAACGTAAAGGGCTGTTGACGGATCACCGTGGATTTTAGCCAGTACGAGAGACAGCCCCTCCCGTCCAGCACTGGGCCCGGACTCATTTGATAATAATAATATTCCACAAACTATCACACAACGCCATCTAGTCCCAAGCTAAGCAGAGCTTCTGTTATGGGTACTAGACAACTGATAAACATACTTAAATATTTCTAAATACATACATATTATAGATAAATTACACCCAGACACAGAACAAATGATCGTGCTCATCACACAAACATTTGTCCTGGGTGGGAATCGAACCCACGACCTCCGGCATAGCAGTCAGGGTCTCTAATCGCTCTCGTTAATTCTGTTTGTTGTGAATGTGAGGATCTTTGTGGGTCACGCTTTCTATTTTTCGTCCGGTTCATTTTTGATTGTCTGACAGTTGAGTTATTTATGTGGCCTACCCAAATGTCCTTTCTTTGGTACTGTTCGTCGTTACGTTGAGCTCCTTGAGTTATGAGTCGAGCTTCACGATAACTGACAAATGCTTGCACTGACTGGACAGGCCCACTCAAATTTGTATGGCTCTTTCTTCAAAAGACCATCTCGGACACAAACCTGCAGGGTCCTCGCATGACTTAACTAACCAATTTAATGTCTGGACTTTAAAAGAGACGATGACCTCTGAGTTTGTTTCGGATGTTTCTTCTCAGAGTAGTCAGGTACGAAACACCGGCCTCATCTAGCTTTAAAAAAAAAGTGTTTTGACTTGTAAAAGTGTTTGTGAAAACCTATTTGCAAAATAAATATCATTTATCTAACCACTAGACCAACAGGCCTGTCAAATTTGTTTTTTTGCCACGATAAAAAAAAAGAAAAATAAAAGTGTAAGTATATTATGCCACGGTAAAAAATAGAAGAGTCATGTTTGTTACCTGGCAGCCTCAATGATCCTCTTCCTCTCCTCCCCGGACAGCGCGATGACCTCGAGTATGGCGCGCGCGTACTCATCAGCCTCGGCCGCCAAGTACCCGGTGCGGGAGCCCTGCGCGGTCTCCACGATGTCGGCCAGCGGGCCGCCCGAGCGGTGCGCGATCGTTATCAGACCCGCCGCCATGCATTCCACCACACCTGGAGATTGCAGGGAAAATAATATGAGGCAAGGAAGCTTCCCCATGACGGAATTCGCGCGATTTACAATTCCTAGTAACAAAAAATGAAAATCGTACTTGCTACTAAGATTTAAACAACGACGATATAATACTAGACTCCAGGCCCGAAGCCACCTAACATGCCGATTCCTATCGGCTTGTCTTTCGAAATATAGCAAATACTAGTATCTATTATTTTCATTTATTATAAACAAATTATGAAAAGAACAATCAAAAAAATAAATAAACGCCTACAATTTTTTTCCGCGCAATTTCAACTCACGCCAAACAGACAAAGTTTGTAAGCCGCAAGGCGAATCCGGAATTCAGTTCATAAAATTCAAAGTTTCTCTTGTAGCGATCGTGAGCTTGAGGTCACATAACACCGTTAGTTTAAGGACGCTCGGAAGCCGAATATTACCGGCTTATGATAAGGATAGAAATATGAAATGCGTACGCCAGAACGAGATGGAATGATACTGGACTTCGTAATTCGTTTAGATAGTATTATTTGGATGACAGATTCACATTAGTTTTGGTTCGCGCTTATTTTTTTTGTATTTCTTGTTTTCACCTGTCCATTTGCATTTGCTTTGGTATTATTGTTGTTTATAAATTTTGCGTAGTTAGCGCATTAATAACAAAGTTAGTTCTGTTCAATGGTATTATTTGGTAAGTGTTCACCGTAATGCTAGTTTCGAAGTTTTAACTAGATGGCGTTGTGCAATTACGTCACGATCTTGAATCGCGGTGTTAAGATCCGTAGGCGATGAGTATAGGGTATTGTGAACATGATTTTTATGGAATTTGTTAATAATTAATTAACCGAGTACCGACTATAGAAATTAAGGAGGCTACTCAATTTATTCGTCCTTAAAATACAACGTTGATTTTGTTTATTTTTTTTTTGTTCGCGGCATAACTTCATCGTTTATGAACCGATTTTGATGATTCTTTTTTTGTTGGAAAGAAGATGTTTTAATGGTGGAAACTTGATAAGGAAATCAGGGTTTGATGATAGAAGACCAGAGAAATCGAGTGAAACTTTCAAAAATCGTAGGGGCGACTAGTATGTTTGTAAGTTTTTTCATTAAGTTTTGGTCCGGGTTCCCTTTCAAGAATTTTTACCCCACGCCACTGCTAGACTCCTAATAACAGGCGACTGATGTCTGTCAACACATTAGGCAAAAAAGTCTTATATCCGTCTCATTTCGACCACTCCTGTGAGCCGTAAACATACGTTGAGACAGAACAGACCTTGAGTTAGCCAATCACAACGCAGTACCCCGTCCCCCTCGCTTACGTAGTACCTCAGCGAGTTGACAGAATAGTTTTTGTTCCTTAGATCGTGCATGCGGAGTCTAGTATTATATCGTCGTTGGATTTAAAGATGCACTTCGATTGGCTTGACGTCGTCGTGTTTATTTCATGTACCCGTAGACAAACGCACCTTTTATGTCATATCATAATGTCGTAAGTGTAAGGTTGATTTTCACTTGTTGTTGGAATTGGTAGAATTGCGTCGCATCGCGTCATGGGAAAGCTCACTAATTATCACAACGAAGTTTAATAACAATGTTATGCTTCGAAAGTTTCATTCCTATATTCATTTTCTCATCTACTATACAGGGTGAATTTTTCAACTGGGCGTGGATGGCTATCTTGGAAACTATGACGAATATTGAAAAACGTTTAAAGGAGTCTCGAGGCCGATTTAGACAAAAACTAAAACTGCATCGATGGATTTTAGAAAATTCAATAATCCTGGCCAGGAATCGAACCCGCTGATTTTGAAAAAAAAAACACAACCTGTATTATTACACCATTCGATAGTGTTGCTAATAAGGATCAATTTCTGGGAAGTAACCATATACGGCAAACTTAAGGAAACAGCATATTTTTATGAAATTGCTATTTTCTATGTCACTTTACTTCAACTAAGCCATAATTCTATTCGAAATTACAAAATTTCGTTGTTTTCAATGTTTCACTGGATTTGACGCCTCAACAACTGCACTTTATTGAGCAATACGAAATTATTGAATTGAACAAAAAATATAATTATTTCAAAGAAGAAACGATAAACCTATGTTTCGAATACAGGCATTGCCTTGAGATTGATCAGTTTTTTTCATAATTAGACATTTTCCTTAAGGTTGCCGTATATGGTTACTTCCCAGAAATTGATCCTTATTAGCAACACTATCGAATGGTGTAATAATACAGGTTGTGTTTGTTTTTTTCAAAATCAGCGGGTTTGATTCCTGGCCAGGATTATTGAATTTTCTAAAATCCAACGGTGCAGTTTTAGTTTTTGTCTAAATCGGCCTCGAGACTCCTTTCAACGTTTTTCAATATTCCTCAGTTTCCAAGATAGCCATCCACGCCCAGTTGAAAAATTCACCCTGTATAAAAATAAGTCGGGTTTTCCTTCCTGACGCTATAACTCCAGATCGCACGAACCGATTTCCACGGTTTTGCATTCGTTGGGAAGGTCTCGGGCTCCGTGAGGTTTATAGCAAAGAAAATTTAGGAAAAATTTCAACAGAAAAGCAGGAAAATCTTTTTTCACATACAGAAATGTTACATAAAACGAAGCCATCTGGTGGCGAAACGGAGTTCGCCGGGTTTGCTAGTTTTTTATACATATAAATTACAAGGTAAAATAATTTCACAAAAATATAAAAGTCCATTAGCATCGAGAACAGGGTCCGCGCTACCGGTGGTCAAGGCTCTTGAGAGAGAAACCTCCTAATAAAACGTCGTGTCCAGAAGAACAGTCTTCTGAATCAAGCGCTTGATCCAGCTGCAAAGCGAGAGCCTCCTCAGATGTTGGTCGAGGGCCAACACGACTATCGACACAATTACTGCTGTATTCCACGGTTAATTTATTATCATTATGACGGCTCATCTTCTGCCTAGCCTACTCTCAACTATATTGTGGTCGGCTTCCAGTCGAACCAGATGCAGCTGAATATCAGTATTTTATATGGAGCGACTGCCTATCGGACCTCCACAACCCAGTAACTAGGCAATACCCTACCGGACTGACAAAGATCGAATCAATTATCATTATGACGACTATGGAAAAATCATAATGTGCCAACTCCAAATTTACGTAGAAAGATGGTGTTACTTACTAATGCCAAAGTGCTCGTTCCACATGGCATGTATGGCCAGGCTGCTGGTCTGGTACAGCTGCAGCAGGCGCGCGTACGGCGCGTTCACCACGAACTGCACGCTGTCCTCCAGAGACAGGTGCTTGGCCAGGTCCTTGAGGTTTTGTACGCGCTCCTCGTCCGCGGCGTTGCGGCACGACCCTACCAGGACTAGCTTGATCTGGAATGGGAATGAGATTATTATTAGAAAAAGAGGGATGGGCTGATATAGTGAAGGGCTTGTATTTAAATGCCTACCCGAAAAGTACCAATTTTAAAACAAAAAATACATACCAGAATGGATAAATGCTCACCAAATTGTGTATCAGAAAGTATTGTAGAAATTAACCTATTTTCTGTAATAATAAAAAATCTTACTTCGCGAGGCTTCTATTTCTGTTTTCAGGGTTTAAAGGAACCAAACCGAACTTCGGGGTTTCCCTGAAATCTTGCTAAAGCGAGTTTTAGATTTGGTGAACATTTATCCATTTTGGTATACAAAAAGAATTATGGATGAGCTTTTAAATTGTAGCCATGGTAAAGTTGGACTTCCGCCAGACGTGGCCAGCCCTGGCGGAAGTCGAATTATGTGTTGCGGTATCCTGACAACCCCGCGACCCATTTTCAACTACACACATCAAAAGTGTCTAGGGATCAACATATATTTTTGCAATAACTTTTCTCCTGATTGATATTAATTAAAATGTTCTTTAAGGATTCATCAAATAAAGTGTTATCGTTTGTCACAGTAACGATAAACCAAGTCACCTTTGCATTCATAAAGAAATTTGCCATTTTCCTAATAAAGGGATTTTTGACATTTGAACCACTAACATTAAAGTTCGAAAAAAAGACTGAAATAACAGTTTTCTTCAAAATTTTATTGGGTAACTTAAACAATTAATAATCCGTGTTTCTACCGCAAACACTAACAACACAAGAACATCGGTTTGGCATACTCAAAATGAGTTCATCCAAATCACGCTGTGGAATGGCCGCCCATGTTCGTTGCAACAACAAAAAAAGGTCTTCTTGCGACTGGATACCCTCCATATTCGGCAGAGCTCTTCTCTGTAGCATATCCCATGCATGCTCAATCGGGTTCAAGTCTGGCGACTGAGCAGGCCAGGGCAGGACATTGATGTTAGCTGCGGCGAGAGTCTGTCTTACAACTCTTGCGGTGTGCGGTCGTGCATTATCATGCATTAACTGAAATAAGGGACCGATTTGCACTTGTAGAGGAACGATGACGTCTGATACAATCGTCTCAGCATAAATTTGAGCGTTGAGGTTGCCTCTGATCCAAATCAACTCAGTTCTTCCGCCGATCCAAATACCCGCCCATACCATGATGGTTCCACCACTATAAGGATGGACTTCCTGGCAGGATTTTAATCGCTGTTGGCGTCCAGGGGTTCTCCAGTGTCGTATACGTCTTGTATCCGGTCTCATACCAAAACGAGACTCATCAGAAAAGCACACGAAACACCATTGTTCTTCTGCCCAATTTCTGTGTTCAAGAGCCCATTGATATCGAATCCTACGATTGTGCATTGCTATAGGTGGTACCCGTAGCGGTCTTCGGGAATGAAGGTTCACTTCATGCAAGCGGTTTCTGACTGTTTGGTCGCTAATTAAGTTCCCTGAAGAGTGATGAAGCCTCACGGCTAACATCATGGCGGTTATTGTTGGAGCTCTTCGAGTTAAGATTTGAATGTATCGGTCTTGTCTCCGTGTGGTGCAGCGATACCGTCCTCCATGGCGCTCAGCCACGGTACCAGTGCTTCGGTAACGTGTCCAAAGTCGACTGATAACACTCTGACTTGTATTCAGAGCTAAAGCCACAGTACGTTGCCGGGAACCAGCTTCTATCATTCCCACGGCTCTGAGCATTTCTTCCCTGCTTAAATGACGTCGCCGCTCCATAATAACGTTGGTTTTAATCAGTAGTAGGGAAACAGTAGCACTAATAATGTCTTCAATGCGTTGTATGTTTTTATAGGGAAAATATTGACAACTGATTTTCATCTTTTACTCGAATTTGATTTACAGTTCCTGATTAAAATTATGTAATGCACCAAAAAGGATCCATATAAATTTATAAAATCATAAATTTATTACAAAGCCACATCTCAATCTCAAGAAATCCGCATAAAAATGCTTGATCCCTAGACACTTTTGATGTGTGTATTTTCGGAGAGCCCTCCTTATTTTCGGAGAGATCATTTTTTTTACGTGGTAAAATCATCAAATGAGACTGTAAGACTTGTACTGACTAAAGTCCACGGTGATCCTTGAATAGCGCTTTACGTTCCAGGGTCACGGTAACTTGTCCCACGACCCTGTGTGCGGCACAAATATTCGCTATGGTCGTCTCACTCAAGCGAATGCGAACAAATTGTTCGCGAACATTCTAAAAATGTTAGCGCACTCCGTACCATAATAATTATGTCGCACTCCTTTCTCTCGGTAGGAAAAAAGCGTGATGTTACAGATTAATAATGTTAAAAGTAAATAACCATTACCAGGTAATAATGGTAATAGTGGATGAAAAACAACATGTTTATTTATAAATTGTAATGAGGATAAAATGATGTCAATGATGGCAGTCAGAAGTTAAATTCGTAAGGGAAAGGGCAAAATTACCTGTAACTATTTAAAATTCATAGCACACAATCAACAAAATGATAGAAGCCATTAAAAACCGAAATAATTAGAATCTACGGTTTGCAATAAACGTCTCTCGCATTCGAGCTAGAGCAAAAGTGTCGCACACGCTCGCATATATTGTCGCCCTCACTACTCGCTGCGTCACGACAATTGGTGTAGTAGCTGAACGATCGACTCCTGCGCAACGTGACACGGGTTCGACCCTGCACGGAGTAAATATTTTTACGTTCTGCAAGTAGTTGTTCGGGGTCTGGGTGTTTGTGAGATTCTTTATTAGTAAACGCACACACGACGGCCACGACACAGGAGAGATTCCTACAGTGGGGCACTTCAAAACAAAACCAAAATATAACTCCGTCCTCTCAGCTGAATAATATTCTAACATTACCTTATTCCACAGCATCTCATTCTTGACGAGCAGGTTCCGCAGCTCGTACATCGCCTGCAGCATGAGAGGGTGGTCCTTCTCGGGTCTAAACTGCGCCACTGATAAGATGCGTATAGGATCGGAATCCTTCACCAGAGACCGGAGCTGCTTCAGTTCTGATACCTGTAATAGATACATTGGATCATTTATTTTACTCAATAAATTGATGGGTGGAGAGGAAGAGGAAGTCCAACTCCAAAGAAAAGATGGTTGGACTGTGTGAGTGTGAGCTTTCACAGGGGAGTATGTAAGAAGAAAATGTGTTGCGCCGACCCCAAGAATCCCAAAATGGGACCCCAAGTAAAACTTCTTCAGTCCTTACTATAAGTTATCACATAATCGTACTTAATTTTTACAAGGCATTCTATAGTCGCACATGGGGTTGGCCCCAAGTAAAATGGGATTAGGGCAGAAAAATGATGAATAATTTACAATACGCCCATTGAATCCTGAGCTAATGCCAGTTCTTTCGTAACTCAATCCTGAACTTGAAGAAGTTTGAGCTCCTTTAAGACTGACTTTCATCAAAGCGGAGATTTGGAAACAAAAATCACAGGATGGACGAGAGACCCAATTTTGATGCGAATGCCGCTTTGTGCGGTGGATATGCTGATCGAAATAATTGTAACATCTTTGTACCTACTACATTCGACAAATAAAGTAGGTATTTGTCTTTCAACTACAAAAAAAACTCACCAGGCGTCATCTACAAATTCTTACTAGATATAAAAATCCTGAAAGAACATAATAGAAAAACCAAACAATATCTGTTGGGCAGGAAGCCCATCCAACACAACACATCTTTACTCTGATTGGAGTATTGTGGTACTCTACATCCTGCTTTTCATACCTCATTTTGCAGCACATACCTCGCATGGCGGGTAGACCCTGAAGGTGCTGAGCGGCATCTTCCACAACTCGTTGATGTGGTCCTCCGTCCACGTGCCGTTGGCCATCACCACGTCGGCGCAGCGCCCGACCACGCCGTACATCTAGAGTTGATGGGTAAATGAAACATTTTGTTTTTCTAAAATAAACATTTTCCCACCCCAGAAACTTTTTTCTACATCAGATTTCTGATCTTAAAGTCACAAACAGATGCACAATTAACTTTAATATTAGGAAATGATAATAATTCTGGCGATCTAAAAAGATCGTGTCCATGGAGTTTCTTGCCCATTCTTCTCCATAGAGATCTACTCCTTGGATTGGGCATCTACGGTACTTTCACAGTTGTCTTGTGACTGGGACTGTAGCACCATAACTTTGTAGTTTTTTTTTTTTTTGTGTTTGATAATTCAAAAGTGCCTGTAACTCTACTTGATATAAATGCTTTGATTTTGTTACTATTATAAATGCGAATGCTAAGATGGATGGATATTTCTTAACCAACCATGCCAGAACAGCTGAATCTGGAATCATCATCATCATATCAGCCGCAGGACGTCCTCTGGTGAACATAGGCCTCCCCCATAGACTTCCAATAAGACCAGTTGGAAGCGGCTTGCATCCAGCGTGATCCTGTGGTCTTCACAAGATCGTCTGAGGGTCCACCTTGACGAACGGTCTACCTGCGTTTACCGGTGCGTGATTTCTATTCGGGAACCTTAGGGAACAGCTGAATGGATCTGAATAAAATCTGGCACAGAGATTTATAATATGACTTCCCTATATTACTGTTACGTCGCGGTGCTAAGACAGGAAACCTCCACGTGCGCCCGTGGACTGGAGTTCCCTCTCGGATAAGTCCGGGGGGAAGACCAGTTTTTCGGGCCGGTGCACCCTGGGATGCGGGCAAAAACTCTTCCTTAGGCCCTGTGTGTCTAAGGGGTCTCTTTGCCCGTATGCGAATAGCCTGTCGTGTGGACGCTCCAACGCGAGTCCCTCTGATCAGCAGAGGGCACAACGGCGCGCGGAGCGGGCTTGCGGACGGTGGCCAGGCCCGGGTCGGTGGCGCGTCGTGTTTCGCGCCAAATGCCTGCTGGGGTCGCGGCTTTTTCTTAACCCAGGATACCGTGGCCCCGGAACGTAAAGGGCATCCGAAGGAACACGGGTGGATTTTAGTCAGTAAGAGTCTGACATTTGATGATTTTACCACCTTAAAAAAAAAAGTATATTACTGTTACGTGGGATAATTTTCGGTCACTCGAAAACTCACCCATCCAAATATGTTATAGTACAGCAACTTGAGCCACGTGAAGAGGGGGTTGCGCGCGATGACGCTCTGGTTGTTGTAAGCGACGATGCGGTGTTTGACGCGCCGCATCATAGTGCTGGTGATAGTTGGGTAGTGCACGTAGCAGCCCACCGGACAAGCCGCCAGGTAGCGGAAGATGGGGAATGTGAACGCAAAGCCTGTTGTGTCTATGTATATGTCTGGAGAGAATGGCATAATGTTAAGATGTTTAAAGGTATAAAACCATAACTAAGTGCTTGCACACACAGAGGTACGTTTTACAGGTCTGCTATAATATCGTATACGTTTTTATTCGGTAATAGCGTATATAATTGTATGACCGAGTTCATTGTATTAAAATAGTGATCTGTTTTTAAAGGGGTGTGGGTGGTGGTTTTTCAAACGGTCCTGGAGTGGCAGTCAAGCTGGTAGACTGTCGCTGGAAAGCACCAGGAAACGCCGACATGCGTACGCCAAGGGAATGTGGACCTTGGCTATGGGCGCCCATCACCAAGTTTCTGTCTAACGTCCTCGTCGTACACCCTGGTAATACTGTGACTCATTAACGGGTTCCACATACTCACATCCTCCCCGGAGTCACTGTAGCCGATAGATGGAAGCGAAGGCGAACCACCGGCGCCTTTTAACCGGTCCCCCAGCCACCCCACACTGCAGCTCAGCTGTGGCTATACAGCTGCGGGCCTGTCATCACAAAAATGGCTGATGGCAGGTAGGGGAACTTAGCCACCCGCGTGTTTGTGCCGTGCGTGGAGACCCGTATGGGGGGATGAAGGGGTCCTGGATGGTTGAGCTGTTCAGTGGACCGGAGTCAGTGTCCGCTGACAGCAACACGCCTCTTTGGCCTGGATTTCACCCGAAACGGGAGGCCATATGCTAGCCACATATGGTCAATCGGCTGCGACATGCCCGTAAGAGGGATGTCTGGCGAGGTTCCTGAATCTGTTCGAGGCGAGACGGCTCACCCGCGGGGCCCGGTGCGACCTCGTGTGGTTACACCCTTCCACACGGGGGCTAATCGTACCCGGGTCCTTCGGACTGATGTTCGTCCTCGTCTTGTTGAGGAGGGAACCTATATTCTCAGGGTAGTTCTGGCGTCTGTGCATACAGCGTCCCCTTTTGCGGGCTCCAAGGAGGGTGGAACGCCGCTGAGAATGAACAAAAAAAAACACTTGTACCTATGGGAAAAAAAAAGGTACCTAGAAACCATCAGGCTGCTTCCAAGGAAGCGCCGAAACCAAACGCGCCGCAAGGCGCGGAGGCAAAGTCGCCTGCCGCATCCAATGCGCTGCTTTTGCCTCCTCAGGCTGCACATGCGCCTGTACCATCAACATCAGCACCGACACGAGTGGAACCTACCGGATCCACAGGTGGCGGTGCCTCCACCACGATCGACCTCACGGCCCTCGGAGACGCGATGCCCAGGATCGTCTCACAGACGCAAATCCTATGGAGCGCGACTCTGGAAACCAAGCCAAGGAAGATCGCTGCCCCTCAGTCCAACGCGAGAGCACCGCCTAAGTCGCGTCGCGCAAAGGCGCGCGCTGATAAACGGCGAGCTCGCCGGCAGGCCGGCGCGGGGGCTAACCTGAGGACAACCGCTGGCAGCAGTGATCTGGATAAGCGCAGCCCGCAAGGGCCTGCTGCTGGTTCGATCGATGCTGATCCAGCCAAGCCGGTTAAGCGCGGGCCTACAGAGCACGCTGCAGGACCGGCTGGCACGACGCAGGTAGCCCAGGACCACCATGCCGGCCAGCAGGCGAAGGGCCCCAAACGGCCCCGCGGTAAGCGGGCGGGGAAGAGGTGGCGCTCCATGGGAGCCTCTGGTGCGGCCGATGGCCAAACCAAGCCCGCTAAGCGGACTCGTCCTGACGACACCTTGTCGCCCCGGGACGGAGGCAAGCGTGTGAAGCTAGCCGCCACACCCCGACAAATCCCGCCAACAGGACGGAACCATCATCGTGGAGGGGTTAGTTACGCGGACGCGATAGGGTCCAACGACCTAGCCGTGGCCGTAACAACGGAACCTTTCCACGAACTCACCGAGGAGCACTCGACAATCATCCAGGCTGCCATTGATCTGGCGCTAGATGAGGCGATTTTCGCCCCGTCAACATCGACGGATGTCGACCGAGCTCCCTCTTTCCGCGGCAAGCTCTTTCTGAGTGATGGCGTACTCAAGCTCTGGTGCGAGGACGACTTCACCTTGGAATGGATTCGCCGTACGATCACGGAACTTCCCTCGCCTATCGATGGGACCAAGCTGGTGGTTCGCCGCCAGTCAGAGATCCCTCGCAGAATTAGAGCAGGGATGTTCCTTCCCAACTTCACGGACGGGACCGTGGACAGGCTGCGCATCAGGCTTCGACGGCAAAACCCGTGGTATAGCGTCGACTCCTGGAGCCTCTACCACGCCGAGAAGCAGGACAACAAGGACGGTGTCTACATTGTCCTTGGAATCCCGCAATCGGAGACCGACCGGATCATCCAGAGGGACCGCCGCGTCTGTTACAAGACGGGGTCGGTTTACCTGATGCTCCAGCAGGAGGTGAAGGCAAGCGGACCCAAGGGCGAGCAGGCCGAACCCTCTGCCCTCCAGACCACCGGGCCAAGTGCCAAAAGCGAGCAAGCTACTGTCCCAGTAAAGACGGAGCAAGCTGCTGGAGGCCTAGGTCCGGCCTTATCAACACCTTCCCCCACGGTGAGCCAAAACAACCCTGTGTCTCTGCAGGTGTCTGGAGATAACTCACCTCCCAGTCCCATGGCCGTCGTCGATGCCTCGGCAAAGACCACCAGGCTGGACTGGTTCAGTGGGGAAGGTGTGGACGATGAGGAGAAACTGCTCGGGAACAGTAGTGATGGCCCAAGCAGCTCCCCTCCTCGAGACCATTAAAATCGTCCAAACCAACCTCCAGCACAGCCTTACTGCTACGACCAACTTGCGTAAGGCGCTGGAGGGACCAATCAAGACCATAGCCCTAATCCAGGAGCCCTGGATTAGGAATGGCAGAATCTGTGGTCTATCCAACATCGGGGGTAAGCTCCTCCTGAACACTACCGTAAGTAAACCAAGGACTTGTATATTTACACCAAATAATGTACCCGTAGTTCTATTAACCGAGTTCTGTTCCAGGGACCTGACTGCCATCAGGCTCCTGAGCAACCCATCCCTCAGCTTACCCGAGGTGGTACTTGCGTCTGCCTATCTGCCAGGCGACGAGGAGGTACCCACACCGGAGCTCACAGCACTGGTGGACTATTGCGAAAGGGAAGGACTGGAGCTTGTAATATCAGCCGACTCCAACGCGCACCATATCATCTGGGGCAGCGAGAAGTCGAACGCACGAGGTGAGGAACTTCTGAACTATCTCTTCACCACTAACTTAAGAATTATGAATCGGGGCTCTGAACCGACCTTTGTCACTAGACGAGCCCAAACTATCATTGATCTCACTCTTGCAACAGAGAATATCTCGCGGCATATCTTGAACTGGCATGTTTCGAAAGACTTATCTTGCTCTGACCACAGGTGGATCATATATACTATAAACATCATGGTAAATCCCGCGGAGCCGCGACGGAATCCCCGGAAGATGGACCGCGTTAGGTATCTTGCCGAAACGGCGGAAAATCTGAAGGGACTTCCGACTCCTAGCTATGACAACGCCGCGGTGATTGACACCCACAACAATCAACTCACCAAGACTCTAGTGGACTGCTTTGAAAAAACATGCCCACTTGTGACGCCAAGAAGGGTCCCCGCAGGTAAGACCAGCTGGTGGAGCCCAGAACTGGAAAAACTACGTCGCAAGGTAAGAAAGCTGTTCAATAGAGCCAAAAACACCCGACAGGATAACGATTGGGATAAATTTAAAGAAGCCCAACATCAATACAAGAAGCGTATCCGTCTCAGGAAAAGCGAATGCTGGAAACGCTTCTGTTCCAACATAGAATCCAACAGCCATGCCACCAGAATAAAAAACATTCTGATTAGCGAACCTGAGCGCAATATCGGTTCTTTAAAGAAACCGGATGGCACATATACCAAGTCGGACGCAGAGACTTGCGAACTGCTGCTCCAAACTCACTTTCCAGGTTGTGTTATTACCTCCTCAGGGAGCTGGGAAGCTGAGACCAGCAATTCAGCATCCAACACCGACTGGAACCATGCCCAGAGAATTGTCACACATGATAAAGTGAAATGGGCTATCAACAGCTTTCTCCCATACAAATCAGCAGGCCTGGACGGTCTCTTTCCAGGACTACTGAAATGGAGTGATGACCGTTTGGTGGTGCATCTCGTGAACCTGTTCAGAGCATGCATTGCTTACGGTTACACTCCCCTCAAATGGAGAGAAGTCAAAGTCGTATTCATTCCCAAGCCCGGCAAAAGTGACTACACACAGCCGAAGTCCTTCTGGCCAATCAGCCTCACATCCTTCCTACTTAAAACCCTCGAAAGGCTCTGTGAAAGGGACATTCGAACACATGCTCTGTCGTGTAAGCCACTCAACGCTAACCAACATGCCTACAGTATGGGCAAATCAACAGAGTCCGCCCTACATAGCGTTGTATCACGCATTGAGAACGGACTATCATCTAAACAATCAACCTTAGGCATCTTTATAGACGTTGAAGGTGCCTTTGACAAAACCACCTTTAACAGCATTAGCCGAGCCCTATCTAGGCATGGGGTCGAACCCACGACTGCCGGGTGGATAGACAATATGCTAAGACAAAGGGCTATTCAATTCACCGTAAATACCACGACCCGAGGTGTGGTAGCAAAAGGCTGTCCACAGGGAGGAGTTCTCTCCCCCCTCCTATGGAACATCGTGGTCAATGAGCTAATCTGCAGACTCACCGACCAGGGGTATTATACGGTAGGCTATGCGGACGATCTAGCCATTCTCATAACGGGACCTTTTGAGAATGTACTGTGCAACCTGGCAAAACAGGCTCTGAAGATCGTCGAACAATGGTGCGTGGAGCACGAACTATCAGTGAACCCGTCAAAAACGGAACTTATCATGTTCACTCACAAACGCAATCTTGGCAGTTTACAATTACCTAAACTGTTTGGCACCGAGCTGTCCCTGACTAATGAGGTCAAATATCTGGGCATCATCATTGACAGCAAACTGTTATGGAACAAACACTTGGACCACAAGATTGACAAAGCTAGCATAACATTTTGGCAATGCAGAAGACTTCTGGGGAAATCCTGGGGCCTCTCGCCGAAAATAACACTATGGCTATATAAGAGTGTAATTAGGCCAATAATCACCTACGGAGCGGTAGTTTGGTGGCCCAGAACTGAACTCATAACCACCCGTAAAAAACTACAGACATTCCAGAGGTTGGCCTGCTCAGCCACCACAGGATGCATGCGAACAACACCTACTAATGCCCTGGAGATAATGCTAGGTCTGCCGCCACTGGATCTCTTTATTCAACAGGAGGCCAGTATGGCGGCAATCAGGCTAAAACACTCCGGCATGTGGAAAAACCAAAGGGGCAATCACACCATAATATGGGAAAGGGCGCTAAACGATGTACCATACATTGAAGCGCCTTGTGACAGAATCCCCAAAACTCACGTGTTCGATAAACTTTATCGAATTCAACTATCAGAGACCGAGCGAGATCAATCAGGAGTTAACGAAGTCCGAATTTACACGGACGGCTCGAAAACCAAAACCGGCACAGGTGCTGGTGTATTCTCAATGGATCTCAACATCAAAGTATCTCTACCGCTTAGGGGAACATAGCTCCATATTCCAATGTGAATGTGTAGCAATCACCCAAGCTGCCACCGCAGTCATGGAAAGAAATATCTCTAACTACGGGATTAGAATTCTATCCGATAGTATGGCTGTACTTACGGCGCTGAACGGCAACATTATGTCGTCCAGCCTAATTTATGAATGTCACTTAGCATTGCAAAAAATTTCGAACCGCAATAGGGTCATCTTGCAATGGATAAAAGGACATAGCGGATCATTGGGTAACGATGCGGCAGACGAACTTGCAAGGAGAGGCTCGGATGTGGACGTGGCCGGCCCCACACCCTTTTTGCCTATCCCTTCCGGTCAACTCAGGACCTGGGTACGTCTGCAAACCCAAAATAAACATAATGCCAGATGGGCATCTACAACCGACTGCAGACAGTCTAGAGAGGCGGTACCTGCACTAACACCGCGACTGACCAGCAGACTTCTCAGACTCCAACGAACAGACTTACGAGTTGTGGTGGGTATGCTCACCGGTCACTGCCCACTCAACAAACATCTGTTTACCATCAACGCGACAGACAGCCCGTTGTGCAGGGGCTGCCTGAACGCGGATGAAACGGCAACCCACGTAATCCTGGAATGCGAGGGCGTTGCTAACCAACGGGCACAAAACCTTGGCATTCCAAGGTCGCTCCAAGAAGCCTGTGAACGTCCCAGGAGACTTCTGAGCTTCTGGAAGGAGCTGGGTTGGCTCATATAGCCAATCGTCCCACCTCACGCATAACGGACCACCCACGAGTCCAAATGCGGAAAAGGGAGCCCCTAACAATAACAATAACAACAATAACGATCTGTTTTAAATTACTTTTCCAACAATTGTGACACAATTTTATTAAATAAAACCGTTGCCCCACACAAGGAATTTCTCCTGTGTCGTGGGTGCGTTTACAAACATATAAACTCACATACACAAACACCCAGACCCGAAACAACTACTTGTAGATCATACAAATATTTGCTCCGTGCGGGAATCGAACCTGCCACACGCAGCGCAGCAGTCCAATCGTCCAGACACTGCGCTAACCATGCCGTCAAGTATTGAACTTGTTCTTTTGTCACAAAAAAGAACAATGATGAGTCTTTGCATACTTCTTATTCAATAAATATGCTAAGTACAATAGTACATGGTTACCAAGTAAGGAATGTTATGCAAGATTGAGAAAAATCTACTCACCAGGATTCAACTTCATAAAAGCTTCCAGCCCCAGCAACATGGAGCCCAAACTCTGCAGCAGTAACGTGAAGTACGGATAGTTCTGTGCCTCGATAAACTTGCCCATGCTGAGACGCACGAAGTTGATCTTAGTGCGGTCCACCTTCACGTTGAACTGGTTCTGAGCCCGGTCTATGATTGTCTGTGGTTCGGCTGTCTCTACTGTGTATATGTGGATGTTTGAGTCAGGGTACCTGCAGAAGAGATAACGGACAATTTTATGTAGATCGGTATTTGTCTAATAAGTATACAAAATTGATCCATTAAATGTAGCATGCATAAGATACAACTTTTTAATATCAACATCGAGTAACCTAAACTCAGTTGAATATTTATCAAGATTTACAACATCCAGCCTATATTCAATAATTCTGGAAAAGAGGAATCTGGCTATACTTTCTAGGAAGAAGAATAGATAAGGGTTTCAGATAAGTGAATTTTAAGCTCATTTTGTCATTCAAGCTTGTAAACTTTAGTAAAATAGAAAGAAATGTTGACCTGATTAAGTAAAATGGAATATACAGAACACCTGTTGTGTTTCACTTTATTAATGGTTTACATCTTTAGAAGGTTCACTTTCAAATAATATATACAGTATTTTTGAACTAGAGTAATCAAGGTATATTTTTAAATGATACATACAAGCCAGGCAAGGGTTTGTGTGGTATATGGCCCTTTATTTAATGAGAAAAAGACCTGAGCTCTCACATTAGAAATAGTACAGGCTGATAATATACTAGTTACAATAGTTTTAAACAACATACCTGGCCAGTATAGCCTTAATAGCCACCCATAACACTCTCTCCCCACCACCTCCTGCATTGCAGTAAGGGTGGAAGAAGGCCACGTTGGCCCCATCCCTCTTACGTCTCTCCAACTTGCGTTCCTTCACCCTCATGTACCATGACGCGAAGATAAACGCGCAAGGTATCAGGACAAATGATATGAATAGCAGGAATCCTAGGATAACTGGCGGAATCAAGAGTATCCTAGAAAAATAAAAATGATATACCTATTGCCTTTATTTTGAGTCTAGTATACGGCGGGTAAATAGGATATTGAATTATTGATAAGCATATTATTATTATCCGGATATACTAGCTGGATTTATCAGAGCGATTCAATCATAAATTGATTATCAGTTTCATTAAAAAAATATTATCGTGAATTCAATCTTAAAACGTGCCGGTACTATTTTTTTTTACTGAAACCTTTTACAGCAATCAAATACATTTATAAAACGTTGTAAGCAAGTCAAGTTATAAGGAAAAACTTGATACGTACATGAACCATTGCAAAAACATTTTAAGTACTAATGTTCTAGCGGTATTACACACGGTAAGGTAACGACATTAAGAATAATTAAATGCCTTTGCGCTGAGTAAACACATCTGGATTTATTCACGGCGAAACTATTTTATTTTCGGAACAATAGAAGATGAACACATAACCTCGCAACGTAAACATTCCCGTTGGCAGGTAAATCATAAACTATTACATACTCTTTGCATAAACTAAAGAGTAGTAGAGTAGGGCTTAGTTATGGCGCAATGTCATGCGATCAGAGATTGTTTTAGGTGATTTTTTACATCAAGATTTATTTGTATGGGATATGCATGGACCTATAGGTCCATGGGGATATGATCATCTCCTAACATTGGAATATAAAGCTGATTGGTAATATATTTTAAGGTTCAATGGAAGTTTCGAGGCAGGAACTACGAATATTTCCAAAGTGATGCATAATATTTTTTTACGTGTTAAAAAAATCAAATGAGTCCTCCGACAGAGGGCGGGACCCGCGGGACGGGCTGGAAAGCTGACAGCTCTTTGAGGAGTGCGTGGAATACGAGGCGACCACTTCCCATTCCGTCTCTTCTCGGCCCGCAGCATGGCCTCCTCAACCAGGCACGAGAGTACGCTGCCTTTCACCCAACGACGATATAATACTAGACTGGTAATAACAGGCGACCGATGTCTGCCAACACATTAGGCAAAAAAGTCTTATATCCGTCTCATTTCGACCAATCCTGTGAGCCGTAAACATACGTTGAGACAGAACCGACCTTGAGTTAGCCAATCACAACGCAGTACCCCGCCTCCCTCGCTTACGTAGTACCTCAGCGAGTTGGCAGAATAGTTTTGTTCGATAAATCGTGCAATGCGTAGTCTAGTATTATATCGTCGTTGCTTTCACCTGTATGAAGACACGGCGCGGCGGTGCTCTACCCATGCGGGGCAGTCCTGGGTCAATCTTCAATGTTGAGGCTTCCGTTGAGGTTAATGCATGGATAATGACGTCCGATACTTTTAGTGCAACCATCCATTGACAAAAGACAAAAATATAAATTATTTTAATTACATTTAACTTTTATGAAATTAAAATAATTTATATTTTTGTTTTTTTGATTGACCCTCCTTTCTGCACCGTATGTTCCACCGTGCCTTCCAGGCGATCCTTACATTATTTTATTTTTTTGCCTTTTGACAATTCAAAAGTGCCTGTAACAGGCCTACTTGAAATAAATGATTTGATTGATTTTAACTAACAGTGGTCACACCCAGGCGCTTCTTCCCGCCCCATCAGACACGCCGTGGCCTCTCCAGCCATTCCTCAAAGAGGGGTTTTACCGCCGCGATTGCGGCGTGGGAGTGAAATTCAGCATCCCTAGGCAGGTAGTAGTCAGTCTTGCTTACTACAGCTTGGCCAGAACGTCTTGAAACGGAACTAATCTTTTTGTTTGCTGACAGTTTTAAAATCTTTGATATTTGATGTAAACAAAGACAGGTTTGTTAGATTTATTATTGTGCCATAAAAACACATTATGTAAGTAGTGAAAAAAATTTTTTTCAGAATGCCATTTATTTATATGCAGAATGAGCCACTGTTGCATTATCTTGTCTTTCCACTCGGGACACTAATACTTGACTAATTTTGAAAGTCTCATGATGAAATGAAAAGGTGCTAGAAAAGTAGCTAAAAAGTTTAGCCACAAGTTACACTTTTCAGGTACTTTGCTAGCACCTGGCTAGCACCTTTATAAAATTGTAGCTATCGGTCACCGAATAATAGCTAGATCTAGCAATAAAGTTGCTAAGTTGGCATCTCTGCTGCCGATTTGAAGTTGTGTCTAATCGATCGGGTCACCTTTCAAATTGGCATGTCATGCCAATTTGATGGATTCTACGCCCACACACGGTCAATAATTCTAACTGATCAAATTGGCAGTATCATGCCGATCTGACAAATAGGCAGTATGGTGTATGGCTACCACTATAAATTATAGTGCTTATTCAATCATTCCTCAATGATCAGAGAAAATAGATAATTAAAACGATCAAAGCAATATCTCAAGTTTATATTTTTTCAATTAAATACATTTTCTCTTACATCTAACATACTCATTTAACAAATGTCAGGTCTATTTACAAATTCGAATAACAAAAATCACAGTTACTAGAAAATAACACAAAATTTAACAGTACAATCTTGTATCACACCTCATTTTTTTTTCATAATACGACATTAAAATAGTTTTCCAAAGATCTTTTGACCCTAACATTGAGAGGCGTATTTTTGAAGCAAATTTTAAGAAATTTTACGTAATTTGTTGACCAACTTCAAAAAGGAGGAGGGTCTCAATTAGGTTGGTTTTTCTCCGATTATTCATTTTGTTTTAATCGCGAAATCAGATATTTGTCCACGTGCTAAAAGGTCCTCGTACAAAAGTAACGTCGGCTCGATACGTGAGTGTCTTCGTGAGTCGATGTGAGAATTTAAATCTAATATCTTTAAACGAGCAATTCTTGTATATTTATTTATATATAATCAGGATCTCGGAAACGGCTCTAAGGATTTACATGAAAGTTACAGATTAGGGGTTTTTCGGCTCAAGGAATCGATTTATCAAGGTCCCAGGTTCGAGAAAAGCTCGGTTCCCAAGATATAGACATTTTAAAAACCAACCAGATATTCTTATTTATAACTGGAAAAAAGTTTAATGTCTCTTGCACCACATTTAACAAATCAATGATCACTTAAAAACGACCTTAATACACATTGCAATACATATTAACTTTCTACGTTAAAATTTCAATTTCTCGTACAAATCAATTTCATCTGCTACAAATCATTTCTCATTCACAAACGTAGTTAATTGACATAGTATCAAAGTCGATATTCCCGTGATAAGTTTCTTGTTTATGTGTGTTCGTCGGTGGCAGCGTGTGGGTCCGGTTCATCCGTGACCTCAGCAGCCAGGTCTGCGAACTTGGCCACGTAGTCCACGCTCGACTCCGTTATAAGGGACTGGAGGTGAGAGTCCACCTGCAAAACACAATTTATTGAAAGATTCCTCACGAGTTATTTGCATTTTTGTTCATTTTAACTTGGAGGAAAATCAGAATGTTTAACACATGGTCAGCGATTCGTGGAAAATCATTGTTGAATCATCCGTGTGATTAATGTACCGAAGTAACATTATTATAATTGACTATAATAATAAATACATAATTATCGATACCACCCTGTAAAGTGCCCATAACGTAGCATTTTTAACCGACTTCTAAAAGGAGGTTCTTTTCAATATTCGTTTTGAATGTGATAATTACGGAATTTCATAAGCATGCAGTACCGAAAATAGGGGTGTGCCAACGATCTTCAGCCACAATGCGCAGACCCTGAAGACAAAAAGGGCCAGAAATGGTCAGACCAAAGCCACAATTGGCCAATTCAAGGCGCAGTTACAAAAGTTTACACTAAGGGTATGAACGGCAAGTTTCGTCACTGTAAGTGCGTTTATGTCAAAAGTTAAATAGAGTCCATGTTACGACTCAATTCCTGCGGAAAACTCATGATACTACTTTTTCAATGCAATTTGGTGTAATGACATAGACACTAGCGCCGCGTCAAAATGACTTCAGTCGAGGCGCGAACTCTCGGACGTATGCAGTACACTCACAGCCGGGCGTCCCTCCAGGTGTCCCAGGAAGCTGCTGAGCGAGAAGTCGTGCACGGCGCCGTCCAGCCAGCCGTCCGCGTCGTGCAGCAGGCGGGACGGAGACAGAGACATGGACTCCGACACCAGGAAGTCCGCTGAGGATAACAAGCGACATTATAGCTGCAGCACACGTATTATCTATGTTACGGCTAATAGCAGAAGTGCGGCTACACTTAGTTTTAGCCGGCTACAACTAGGTGCAGCCGACCACATGCGGTTAAACTTAGATGTATCCTTCCTTCACCGGAACAAGTCGACGGAGCCAAAAAAAAGTAACCAACCTAAATTATCCGAGTCGGGGTGCCAGCAAGTCCCGAAGATGCACCTAGTTCTAGCCTCTATGATGAAGGCTAAACCTAGTTCTAACCGAAGAAAAAAAAATTTTGAAAAAGAAAAGAAAATATATTTATCAGTACAACAACAGTATCATTTATAAGCCTTGGCCTTTAGCCTTACCCACCATTTATTAGAGACAATAAAATTTTCGATGACCTCCTTCAATCTGGTATTATTGGATACGTAGATGACAGTCTGGTTTCAGAGCGATACTTGTCCAGCACAAAAACCACCGGGGATGAAGTTTGTTCCTTGAGAGAGGCCATGGTTGAACGGACAAATTATGCCCTAAACTTTGTCTCCCAGTGGGGTGATGACAATTTGGTATCTTTTAACACCACCAAAACACAGGCCTGTATTTTACCGCAAAAAGGAGTCGTTTGGACCAAACTCCTACTTTTCGAGGTGCATCTGTACCTCTGAATGACCGACTCGAGCTTCTAGGCATGGAGCCACCATTGAGTTCAAAGCCCAACTTGCGGGCAAAAAGCTGGGCATCCGATCATGCATGGAGTATTGTAGACCTTTGGGATGGTTCAGTAGCTAAATACCAACTTGCCGCTCTTGACTCAGCGGAACGCAGAGCTAGGAGGCTCGTTGGCGACGTAAAATTGGTGAATGCCAAGCTCCATAGCTTGACTCATCGCCGCAAAGTTACCTGCCTGTCAATCTTCTACAGATTGTACTTCGGAGAGTGTGCCCAAGAAATCCATGACCTCATCCCACTAGCCCCCTTCTATCATCGCACATCTAGACGCACGGCAAATTATCATCCTCACCTTGTTGTTATTCCACCAATTCGTAAGCGTTTCCAAACGTCTTTTATAATGCGGACAGCGAAGGAGTGGAACTCTCTGCCTGTGTCTGTGTTTCCGAACGCATACAACCCTAATCTCTTCAAAGTTAGAGTGAACAGGCTTCTTCTGGGTAAGCTCGCTCCACCGTCGACCTTGTCTTAGTCACTCCTGACCTAGGCTGTGGTCAAGAGCAAACCCATTGCACAAAAAAAAAACAAATGTGGTGAGCTTATCTCCAGTGGTTGTGGTGCTCCATGTCTTATCCTAACCTTACATGCAGTCATACTCACGCGGTATCACAGAGCGTCCCTCCTTATTCTCCTCTCGTTCGCTGGCAGGCTCCGACTTCATGCAGCGCGCCTCCTTGCTGCTCTCGGGACACGAGTTCGATTCCTGCTTGACGTCGTTGCCGTTAGTCGGCGTATCTTCGGAGGGGCCGTCGTCGGATATCACCTCTTCTTCTATTGTTGGAATTAAAATGGTAAATAGATAATTTTCTTTAAAAAAAAAACAGCTGTTCCCCACACTCACCGGTATGAACATAAATACCTATTAGTTAAAAAAAAAAAAGAGTGTTGATTGGATTGTCGCTCGCCATCCCGCTTATTTTGTTTTTTTTTTCTTGTGGTTGTTCAGAAAAATACTGGCTGTATGCCAGTATTTTTCATGTTCGTGATTAAAAAAAAAAACCGGCCAAGTGCGAGTTGGACTCGCCCATAAAGGGTTCCGTAGCAGCAAGTAACATAACATAAAAGTTCTTGTAGTTGTTTGTAACTTTGCGAGGTAAACTGCGGTTTACGATTTATGAAGTATTAAAAAAAAACTAATTACTCGATCTCGTTCAAACCAATTTTCAATTGTAGTTTGCATGGTAAGGTACAACATATATTTTTTTTAGTTTTATCATTCTCTTATTTTAGAAGTTACAGGGGGGGGGACACATTTTACCACTTTGGAAGTGTTTCTCGCGCAAACTGTTCAGTTTAGAAATAAATGATGTTAGTAACCTCAATATCATTTTTCAAGACCTATTCATAGACCTAAGGGTTCCGTTTTTTTGCCATTTGGCTACGGAACCCTAAAAATGGCAAAGATTTTGCCGAAAGCTATGTTATTTTAGAGAAATAGTTGAAACTAAATTATATGAAAGCCTTAATATTACTTAACTTTATGTTATTTAATTTTAAATCGCGCTGTAATTTAGTGGCTTTCCGCTTTATAACAAGTTACAACATGGTTCAATAGGAATGTCAAAATAGAACTAGTTTTTTGTGGCAGCTGTCTGTAGAAAGCGATTCTCTCTAGGCCTGCAATGGATAACTTTCAAACGGCTAATCAGACATGTAATGACCTTCTTTCAGAGTATGAGTATTGAAAAGTGTTTCTTTTTTATAACCAAGTTAAAAAATAAATATCATTTATCATTAAGATTTAGGAATTCAGAAGGTTATCCATATGTACTCACTGATGGTCATCGGCTGATGCAGCGCTGCCTGAGTGATGGGTATCCGTCGCTCGCCGTCGTGGAAGAAGAACTGCCCGTTGGACTCGCTCAGCACGTACACGATCGACAGGCCGCTGGAATCATAATTATTTCCTTAGCGGATTATTTCCTTACCGTGACCCCGGAACATAACAGGCTACTGAAGGACACCGTGGATTTTAGTCAGTAGAAGTCTGACAGTCCCTCCCGCCCTGCCCGGGGTGGGAGGACTCATTTGATGATTTTACCACGCTAAAAAAAAAAGACTAATTTCAAAGGACTTTGACAGCATTATAGCTTAAAACTTGACCGTCGTACCACAAAAAGTTTATCATCTGTTGAACACTAGTCTAAAAAAAAGAGTAACTGCAAGCGGCCCTTACATCAACGTGAAATGTCGTTTTGACGCTGACAGTTATTTTAGACAAGTGATCAATAGATGTTTATCTTTTTGTGGTAAGGCGGTAAACGTTTAATGCTGCCTTTTTAGCTATTCAGACTTTAAAGAACATCTTTCGGCCCGTTTACGAGTTTGGTCTAAGCAGTGAACAGCGGGTGCCGGTGGAGCGCTGTGCACGCCACATATCCACAGCACAGCACCGCTGTCCGTCCCGCTCTGTTTCATGGTATCGCAATTATTCCTTTTCTTTTGTTCCTGCTGCTACAAACACCGCGCGCCACTGTACCGATTCACTCAGGGAAACTGCGCACTTTTTCGCTATGACAGGCGTCTCGTGGGGTGCTTCAAACATTTCTATAGGTACATTCGATTGGATCGCTCGACGTCTCACGCTCAATCAACATTCACAGGGACAAGGTCGTAAAGATTAGTGTCTGGCGTGAAAATTTAGGATCCAAAATACTACTCGGTTTCATTTTACAAATAAATTCTGGCCACCAAATTAAGAAAAGGCTGAGAAAATATTGATTACTTTTTGAATGTAAGGAGCTTGCTCGTGACGCGATACGTGTAATTTGCAATTTCTATTAACTAAAAATGAAAATCGTCCTTGCTACTACGATATAATGATGCAATTCGACTGACTTACGTCGTCGGTTAGCATGTTTTGTTTTTCATCTACCCGTAGATAACCGCACGTTCTATTTCATATGTCGTATTGGTAAGAATGATTTTCACTTGTAGGAGGGACGGAGTTAGTCTTGAAATGGATCTTTTTTTAAACCAGGTGGCCCACCATGACGTCATGAAGCGTGAGTAGGTCAGTGATGGCAACGAGATGGCGCTAGACGACTTGTATAGCTCTGTCGCTTTCCCTCAGGGGAACCACTCACGTTTTAAGACTACATGGTGAGCCACCTGGGGGGGTATGTTCCAGTGAGTGAACAAGATGGAGCTAGACGACTTGTATAGCTCTGTCACTTTCACTTGCCGGAATAGGCCTGGTTTTAAGACGTTGTAATACCCCCCCTGTACGAATATTGTGTGTTAGATGGTAGTACTTACTCTGTAGAAGATGGTGGTGAGGGCTTGGGCAGTATTTTGGGCGGTGGCGGCGGCGACGTGGGCATTGCCTTCATTGGCATCAGACCCGCTGCTAACAAAGCAATATTTTGATAACTAACTGAAATACTTGAGGTTTATGAGCACTCATTGTGGAAGTTTTGTTTTTTAAAACAGAAAAACATTAAATCAAACAAACTATTATTTTTATATTGTACACAGTCTATACTCGCGTGATTATTCAATGAAAATTGGAATTCAGGTTTTGCCAAGTGCTAACCCATGGTTTAGAAAAATTCAAGTCAGTAAGTTCAAAGCTAGGTTTGCCTTTTTTTTAAACTTTGTAATACAGTCAGCTTCAGAGAAATCTCACCCCCTTTGGTAGTGATGTCACTAACAAAAGGAGTGAGTGCAGCGACCAATCTAATCATAAAGAGTACTTACTGTGTGGTGATAGTTTGGGCAGTAGCGGCAGTAGTCGCTGCACCACGACCCGTCTGTCAGTCACCCGCGGACGACCGCGACGCCAGCGAGGGAGACCTTCGAACTGCATCTCAGTCTTCTTAACCTGCAGACAGATAACTTTTACTTCCTCCCCATGTTGCCACAAGGAATCGGCTTTAGGATATTTTACGCAAAAAATTGTATAAGTCCGGAATATAGTTTATAAAAAAATATTAGACCCGTATTTTTATATCCGCGCTGTGAAATCTCACACGAAAATGCTTGTTTCTGTAGCATTTAGTTCGATTCAATAACGTCCGAATCTAACGATGTCTTGTCGTACTCTAAAAGCCTATCCGCACACAAAAGTGCCGGGACAGTGCCGACACGTGCCGATAGTACCGTATCGATCAGTGTCAGTGAAATATGATTTATTGTACCATACATTTTGTACGACGCTATCCGTACTGTACCCTTAGCACGAATTTTCAGTATTTGAGACGTAAAGTAAACTGGAACTTTGACAAATTCAAATTGACAATTTTCAAGGAAAAAATTAGTTCCTTCTTCGCACACCAGAGGCGCTGTTCAATTTTTTCATACAAGAAACGCTGTAAATACTGGAAAGACGCTGTAAAGTAAAAGAGTGAAAATTCGTGCTAAGGGTACTGATCAGTGACAGTGACGTTCAGTGATGTTCGTTCACTCGTATATATGAATAGCACGGCACTGTTGTGTGCGGATAGGACTTTATGGTAGTTGTATAGCAATTCAAAAACAATCATTGTTCCATTAGGGGACAAAATAAGAAGAAAATTTGTTAAAAGTTATGTGTTGCTGGGCTAAAGTCCAGCAGTGGGCAGTACCTCTCCACTGTCCGGTCGCGGCGCGATGGGCGTGGGATGTCTGAACACGGAGCTAGCATCGTCCAGTCGTGTCGTCTGCGGTGAGAACTGTTGGGGCTTCTGGAACACGATTAAAAGATTCAAGTAACGACGAGTTGCCATATACGAATAAAATAGGATTTTTTATTAACACCGTAGTTTTTAGTACCCAGAATATGATCCTTATTAGCAACACTATCGAATGGTGTAATAATACAGGGTGTGGTTTTTTTTTCCAAAATCAGCGGGTTCGATTCCTGGCTGGGTTTATTGATTTTTCTAAAATTAAATGATTCAGTTTTAGTTTTCGTCAAAATCGGCCTCGAGACCCCTTTCAACGTTTTTTGATATTCCTCATATTTTCGGATACAGCCATCCACTATAAATTCACTCTGTATACCTACTGATTTATGAAAGAAATCGCGCCCTGCAAATGTTCCCATTGTTGGCCTCGCTCACGTGTTACATACGTGATGTGATGTGACATAGTTACCGTGACGGCCTGCCTCCTGTGCTGCACACACACATGTCCACAGTTGCAGCGCGCGATGTTCCCACTGTTGGACGTGCTCACGTGTGGATTGCCCACTAAGGCCAGCAGGCGCTTCAGTCTGGGACAAAAACAGTGCAAAAACTTGAGAGGTGTCAAGGGACACCCGGATGGAACGAAGTTACTGTATACACTCAACAAAAATAATCATCGCGACACCACACTGTTCAATGCGAAATAGAAAGACGAAACGAAAATATCTGACTTGCTTTCTATAGTAGAGAGAGAGAGACAGACAGAGAAACATGCGCACGCCGCAATGCGACGAGTCACGTGGAACGGGGGTTGGGTGAGACCCCTCACCGGGGCCTCATGGGGCGCGGGGTGCGGGGTGCGGGGCGTGGTAAAGGACGACGAGAGGAGAGCAAAAAGTGTCGTTACAACTTTTCGTTTTAATTTTTTCCGTCTAGCCCCTTTCGCAACGCGCGATAAGGAACTTCGTTCCAATAAATATTTTAAGAATTCAAGCACATTTATGCTATGTTATGGGTATTATGATCTTTACTTTATAACACGTAGCTAGTACTCTAAATGTGAATACGTACCTATCACTCAGCATGGAGAACCCAGTCTGTGGCGGAGGGCCTGTAGGTCTATTGATCAGCTTGCTAACCAACTTGAGAGTCCCACTGTTCGAGGAACTCTTGTGGTCCGGAGACGCTAACTGTTCACCTACGACATCACAATATTACTCAGTAAATATTTATTGCTCACCTACGACACCACAATATTACTCAGTAAATATTTAAAAATTTAATATTACAGGAAGTTTGATATTAAAGTTATGTCAGATGGAAACAGGGCCGGATTTATGGAGATGAATTATGCATTTTTTTCCAAGAAATCCTTCTCTGTTGATTAGTCCTCAAGCATCATGCAACTTAAGTTGAATTAATGAGGTTATCATCATGATGAAATACAAAAAGTTAGTGTTAATTATTAAACAGGGTGATTTGTAATTGGACGTGATACTAGTTAGGTTAGGACGAAGTCAGTTTTGACCCCATCATCATCATATCAGTCGTAAGACGTCCACTCCTGAACAAAGGCTTCCCCTATAGACTTCCAATAGGACCGGTTGGAAGCGGCTTGCATCCAGCGTGATCCTGGGGTCTTCATAAGATTGTCTGGACCCCATGTTGTCGGGGTTAAAATTGTTGCAAATAAGGTCTCGTATCACCTATTTCAAGAAATGCACTCAATTACAAATAACCCTGTAGAGCAGCGTTTCCCTTTTTCGGCCACGGACCCCTAGGAAATCAAGCACAGTTTTGCACGGACCCCCTTAATAAAATAATAATTGAAATCTCAAATCAGATTCGACTTGTAATCTGATTATGTATTTGTTTTTTGTATATACGCACACTCTTATTTCACTCACATAATTCACTCAGTCTCGCTCACCGCCGTGCTAACTAAGCGTAGCGATTACGCGACATTAGCATTTATGTATGGTCCAGAGATGACACCGCGGACCCCCATATAATTATGTGCTACAGCACTACAGCAGTGTTTCCCAACCACAGGTTGGGAAACACTGCTGTAGAGTTAGCAATTCGTGTTATATTGTGTTGAGAAAAGTTTTCAGTATGAATCTGGATGGCTATAATAATAAAGGAAGATCAAAGACATGGATAGATACTGAACTTGAACAAATGAATGAAAATGTAAAGCTGGGTACTCACTAAGCAGTGTTGCATGTAAAGTTTCAGATACTACATCAACCTGCAAGTGGGTATGGCTAGTCCGAGCACACTACCAGCCGCCTTTGTGTTCGCAGTGATACCGCCACTCGGCGGGTCACTGCGAGCTTACAGCGAGCGGTTCGCAGCGGGCTCGTGCCTGCGTACTCACTTGATACCGTATTTGTTACGTTACATGCAACACTGTTAAGTGAGTACCCAGCTTTACATGAAAATGACTTCAAGAGAACAGGGATTAGATTTTCTAAGGAGACTGTGAATCATAAATTGGGGCGAAATGAGTGTGTTAGAACCATAGCAGCTGACGTTTTATAGTTTCTATGAGAAAAATGCGTGGGTTTGTTTAGGCTAAGTAAATGATAAATTCACATTCAAACGATTTTACTGATAAGTAATGATCTTATTGAAGAAGTCACCTCCACCAACATAGATTGAAGTTTTTATCTTCTGATACTCTCTTTAGAAATCTACTAAACATTGTCGTACCACAAAAAAAAAGTTAAACATCTATTGAACACTTGTCTAAAACTAGTTAAACTGCAAAATGACCCATAAATCAACGTCAAATGACCCTTATATCAACGTCAAATGACTCGTATATCAACGTCAAATGACCCTAAATATCAACGTCAAATGCCGTTTTACAGTTTCGATTGACAAGTGTTCAATAGGTGTTTAACTTTTTTCTGTAGTAAGACGGTTTGTTAACACAAACCGACCGTCAAACTTATAAAATATGAATCTATAATATTAAAATCAATTGCTGTTCGTTAGTCTCGCTGAAACTCGAAAACGGCTGGAACGATTTGGCTAATCATGATTTTGAATGATTTTTGGAAGTCCGGGGAAGGTTTAAAATATGATTTTGAGGCGGTACGAAGTTTGCCCGGTGAGAGTAATAAATAGATAAAAAAATAAAAAGTCAACTTACTCTTCCTCTCATCTCCCGACATGCCATCATTACTGTCCTGACTGTACGTGTTTTTCGGCGACAGCATATCACTGTCACTCTCTCTTCTCTCTTTCTCATCCTCCACCGAGCTGTCGGCCCCCTTGTCGGACACTCTGTCGGACTTGTCCCGTTTGTCGGTCGGTACCGTGGGGATGGGGGCGGCAGATTTCTGTGGCTGGGGGAGTGGTGGGGTTGGTTCCGCCCACCAGTAGTCTAGCTCGAGTTTTGAACGGGATCCGAACTGGAACAATGAGTATTTGTTGTTGTAATATTTGGGGCATTTTATGTGGAAGCCATAGAGATCTCTAAAGAGGACCTTGTCTTAGTTTATATACAAGGTCTTTCTTTTAAATTGGCCAAAAAGGAATCCAAAAATCCGAATCCATAAGAGATACGGGAAAACTTTCTTAGGAACCTTTAGCTCTTTTTTGATGCTGACCATTTTGGTCAAGTTTTTTTTTTTTTTACGTGGCAATATCATCAAATGAGTCCTCCCACCCCGGGCAGGGCGGGAGGGACTGTCAGACTTCTACTGACTAAAATCCACGGTGTCCTTCAATAGCCCTTTATGTACCGGGGTCACGGTAAGGAAATAATCCCGCGACCCCGGCAGGCTTTGGCCCTCTGAGAGGGGGGCCCCGTCATTATGCTGACGCTCTTTGAGGCGCGCGTGGGACACAACGCGCCGTCGACCCGGGCATGGTCCATGGTCGGGCAGCGAGTTGCCCTTTACTCGCTGCCCGCATGCCCGCGCCTACGGTGGCCGGAGATCGTCTTGCGACGTCCGTGGGCGTTCACCACCGCGGGTGGGGCGGAGGGAGGACACTGTCCTCTCTCGGGCGCGGCCCGCCTCCTCCTTCGCGAGCATGACTGCTTCGCAGAAGGAGGCGACCGCCTCCCACTCCGTCTCGCCCCGCAGCATGGCCGCAACCAATGCCGGGCGCGAGGTTTTTTTTTGGTCAGGTTGTCCACAGAAATGAGTGAAATTGGCCAAATTGTTTTTAATGCCGTTCGACTCTGCTTCATGTAAGGATCATTTCATAGTACCAGAACAAAAAAAAATCGGGACGGCGGAAGTTGGTCAAATGCAAAATATTCTTTCATGCAAATTGTTTGAACGAAAAAATTATAATTTTTTTAAGATTTTATTTGATTAAGTGTCATGTAAGGATCATATTTTCATTGTGTGGTAAGGAAAATGTCTGTGCAACAGAAGTGGATTTTGAAAACAGTATGCATGGTGACAACATTAATAAATTGCGAATCTGATTAGTTTTGAACATGTATTTTTCTTTTGCAAAATCATTGAATATTTACAAAGTTAAATGCATTTCGACACGAGAATAGAAACGTGACTTCAGAAACATAAATTACACTTGCTTGTGAATTTTAAAAGTGTCGTGTCTTTTTCAATTTTAGTTAAGAGCCAGTTCACAAAATTCGAACGCTCGAGTTTAGGTAAAAGACGGGAGCAATGTTCATGTGTGCGTAGCTATTCACACATACACAACGCAACCAGTGTAGCGCTAGTGTTGAGACGGACTAAACAATCTTGAGCCGATATAATCGTAATGCACTTTGGTTACATTTCTGAAAAAGTTTTTGGAACGAAGTTCCTTATCGCGCGTTGTGAAAGGGGGCTAGACGGAAAAAAATTCTTACGAAAAGTTGTCACGACACTTTTTGCTATAGTAAGAGACAGACAGATATGTTTCTCTGTCTGTCTCTCTCTCTCTCTTATAGAAAGCAAGCCAGATATTTTTTCATTTCTATTTCGCATTGAACAGTGTGGTGTCGCGACGATTATTTTTGTTGAGTGTATACAGGTTTTTTGTAAATAATAAATAATAAAAAATAATAATAATAATGAATCCTTAATGAAAAAATATCGAGGTTTTCGTTATCGGTGTCGTTTTCATGGTTTTCCAGGGTGTACAAACCGATGATGCAGTCAAAATGTAAATCCAAGATGGCGGCAGCATAAACTATCGAAGTTTTCGTCATGGGTGTCGTTTTCATGGTTTTCGAGGGTGTTGAAACCGATGTTGCAGTCAAAATGTAAATCCAAGATGGCGGCTGCAAAAAATATCGTGGTTTTCGTCATGGGTGTCGTTTTCATGGTTTTCGAAGGTGTTGAAACCGATGGTGCAGTCAAAATGTAAATCCAAGATGGCGGCAGCATAAACTATCGAAGTTTTCGTCATGGGTGTCGTTTTCATGGTTTTCGAGGGTGTTGAAACCGATGTTGCAGTCAAAATGTAAATCCAAGATGGCGGCTGCAAAAAATATCGTGGTTTTCGTCATGGGTGTCGTTTTCATGGTTTTCGAAGGTGTTGAAACCGATGGTGCAGTCAAAATGTAAATCCAAGATGGCGGCAGCATAAATTATCGAAGTTTTCGTCATGGGTGTCGTTTTCATGGTTTTCGAGGGTGTTGAAACCGATGTTGCAGGCAAAATGTAAATCCAAGATGGCGGCTGCAAAAAATATCGTGGTTTTCGTCATGGGTGTCGTTTTCAAGGTTTTCGAGGGTGTTGAAACCGATGTTGCAGGCAAAATGTAAATCCAAGATGGCGGCTGCAAAAAATATCGAGGTTTTCGTCATGGGTGTCGTTTCACGGTTTTCGAGGTTGTTGAAACCGATGGTGCAGTCTAAATGTAAATCCAAGATGGCGGCTGCAAAAAATATCGAGATTTTCGTCATGGGTGTCGTTTCACGGTTTTCGAGGTTGTTGAAACCGATGGTGCAGTCTAAATGTAAATCCAAGATGGCGGCTGCAAAAAATATCGAGGTTTCCGTCATGGGTGTCGTTTTCATGGTTTTCGAGGGTGTTGAAACCGATGGTGCAGTCAAAATGTAAATCCAAGATGGCGGCTGCAAAAAATATCGAGGTTTTCGTCATGGGTGTCGTTTTCATGGTTTCCGAGGGTGTTGAAACCGATGGTGCAGTCAAAATATGGATAGTATGGAAACAAGGCCTAATTGTCGAAATAAATACCTACGCTCTCAACTGCAGCCTTAGGGTTGTCACGAGCGCGGAGAATGGAACATAATTATGTGGCGCTGATGCTTGATGAACCCGGTGGCTGCGCACCTTACTATGCGTTTCAACTAAGTATAAGATGACCTTGGCACCATATTGTAACTACAATTGTGTTTAACGAAAAATACTTTGCGCAAATTACTTTTCAATACTTAATATTTATCTTATTCATGTTATTTTCATGTGATTTTCGTTATTTGACATCTGGGATTTCTATTTTGATAGCAATATCGGTTTCAACACCCTCAAAAACCATGAAAACGACATCCATGATGAAAACCTCGATAATTTTGGCAGCCACCATCTTGGATTTACATTTTGACTGCACCATCGGTTTCAACACCCTCGAAAACCATGAAAACGACACCCATGACGAAAACCTCGATAATTTATGCAGCCGCCATCTTGGATTTGCATTTTGACTGCAACATCGGTTTCAACACCCTCGAAAACCATGAAAACGACACCCATGACGAAAACTTCGATAATTTATGCAGCCGCCATCTTGGATATACATTTTGACTGCACCATCGGTTTCAACACCCTCGAAAACTATGAAAACGACACCCATGACGAAAACCTCGATAATTTATGCAGCCGCCATCTTGGATTTACATTTTGACTGCACCATCGGTTTCAACACCCTCGAAAACCATGAAAACGACACCCATGACGAAAACCTCGATAATTTATGCAGCCGCCATCTTGGATTTGCATTTTGACTGCAACATCGGTTTCAACACCCTCGAAAACCATGAAAACGACACCCATGACGAAAACTCCGATAATTTATGCAGCCGCCATCTTGGATATACATTTTGACTGCACCATCGGTTTCAACACCCTCGAAAACTATGAAAACGACACCCATGACGAAAACCTCGATAATTTATGCAGCCGCCATCTTGGATTTACATTTTGACTGCACCATCGGTTTCAACACCCTCGAAAACCATGAAAACGACACCCATGACGAAAACCTCGATATTTTTTGCAGCCGCCATCTTGGATTTACATTTTGACTGCACCATCGGTTTCAACACCCTCGAAAACCATAAAAACGACACCCATGACGAAAACCTCGATAATTTATGCAGCCGCCATCTTGGATTTGCATTTTGACTGCAACATCGGTTTCAACACCCTCGAAAACCATGAAAACGACACCCATGACGAAAACCTCGATAATTTATGCAGCCGCCATCTTGGATTTGCATTTTGACTGCAACATCGGTTTCAACACCCTCGAAAACCATGAAAACGACACCCATGACGAAAACCTCGATATTTTTTGCAGCCGCCATTTTGGATTTACATTTTGACAGCAGTATCGGATTCAAAACCCTCGAAGACGAAAACTATAAAAAGACGCCTATTATGAGAAATTGTAGCAGAAACCATGTTGGTTTTTTTTACAAATTATTTATTTAGGAATTTATTAAACGGTCACGCGGATATAGAATTCGATATTGATAAAAATCATTCTTACCTTCAAAATAAGCAGGGAGTTTAAAAAACAAAATCTCCGGTTATGATGAAGCCGAGTTCAAACAGCCATATACGTAACATAAATAAACGCAACTCGTCTTTACGCGGCACTCAGAACTGACAGCACTGCGATGTCCGCTTAGAAGCCTCGTAGATGCGTGTGTTTGTGTGAGTGCACCGTTTCGAACGTTAGTACGTAATTTCCGGACCATCCATATTTTTACTGTGCTACGGGGCAGACAAGAGCCACTCAAAGCGTGGGAGTGTATCTTTGCAAGTTACAACCACGATCTATACACGTCATGTAAATATATCCCAGGCCCCTCTCTCAGCCCCGTAGGGTTATTTTCTTTTTTTTAAAAGAAAATTAAAAACGTGGGTTTTTCATATTTCTGACAGCAAACCCTTTCATTTGATACCCATATCATGGGGGTACCTTTCAAATAGCCAATCCGCCATCTTGGATGTCCGCCATGTTGGATTTAAGACACGTGACTATTTTTTTCATATTACTGACAGCAACCCTTTCATTTGATACCCATATCATGGAGATGCATTTCAAATAGCCAATCCGCCATCTTGGATGTCCGCCATGCTGGATTTCAGGTACGTGACTATTTTTATCATATTCCTGACAGCAAACCCTTTCATTTGATACCCATATCATGGGGATGCTTTTCAAATAGGCAATCCGCCATCTTGGATGTCCGCCATGTTGGATTTAAGACACGTGACAATTTTTTTCATATTCCTGACAGCAAACCCTTTCATTTGATACCCATATCATGGGGGTGGATTTCAAACAGCCCGACCACGATCTTGGGGAGGCCGCCATATTGGATTTCTCACCACTCTTGCGCCCCAATGCAAAAACTAATAAAACGAAAACGGATGGCTAATTAATGCACAAATTCTACAAACTACTATTATAATTTTAATAATACTTTAGTTTGATAAAGTAACGAAAATCTTACCATAAGAAAAAAAATATGGAGAGAATCAAAATGTGGCAGTCGCAGTATAATATTCCGTTCACGATACGTACGCTCTATAATCAGGACGAGGAAAAAAGTGATACAGGTCCTACGTCGACGGGCGCTGGAGCCGTACTGATTGCAGCCCGGTTATGTTTCGTAATTTATACTAGTTTAGAGTGATTTTAAAAACGATAGTATGTTTAATTACATGAAGGGATTTTAATGAAATTTAGAAATTAGTTTAGTCTGTAAACATAGTTTATATTTACATAGTTTTTTTAAATGTATTTACGCTTTGTTCGAACCAAAAATGGCGATAAAACAGCGATATAAAACGTAAAAATTGACCTCAGAATTTATTTTTTTACCAATTTGTGTTATTAAAAATATAAATTCTACTACGCAGTTTGACGACAAAAACGTATGTCTGATGATTTGTGTATTTTTTTTGGTTAAAATTATGAATATTAATGGTAGATGTAGGAGTCGCAAATCGACTCTGCGTTGATTTTTCAGTAAACTACTTGTCGGAGATTAATTACCACAAAGTTAATAAAAGAGTTTTTTGAAATATGTTACGTATAATTACAACACGAAAGACTGGTCTTTCTTTTGCAGGTATTCAAAAATGTTGGAGTATTACTTAATATGGTAAATTAGACGATCATAATTTTAGTTCTACGCGCAAATGGGTAAAAGGCCTCTTAACGCAACAAAAGAAAAATAAGAGTCATTTTTTTTTTATTTAGTTAACTAACAAAGTAATTATATTTTCACCTCACACGCTCGGAAAGATTCTTTTTCTCATTCAAAATCTGAGCGCAAAATTCCATTTTGTGCTCTAGAGCACAAAGTGTAGTTCAAAATTCGAACATGCTTTATTCAATTGTTTTCTACACTGGCAGGCGAGCCGCCCCCACAACATTTCCTCGCTGTGTGAGGTGAAAAGTTGTGTGTTGCACTCGGCAGCAAAGTTTTTCTGCGTCTCGTACCTTTGAAAACTTCGCATCGCTCAGGATTCTATATTTGAACCGCTCGTTTCTCTCGCGGTTCAATCTTAGAATCCTTCGCTCGCTCAGTTTTCAATTCAAGTACTCGCGCCAAAAATCAACTTTGCAGCCTTGCATAACAAATAACTATTTAGACTAGAATAGTCTAGCCACTAAAGTATTGTACTGAGGCTGCTTTTCCACCAGAGATGTGCTATAATTATTCTACGTTGCTATGAATGAGTTTGATATCCACCAATCATATTCATTGGTTCACATAGCACTGGTGGAAACGGATTCAACTAAGATTATATGTTTTTATAAATGGAAGCATGCCTGCTATGGATGTGTGCTATGGATGCGTGCAATGGATTCGTGCTTTGGATGCGTGCTATGGATGTGTGCTATGGATGCGTGCTATGGATGCGTGCTATGGATGTGTGCTATGGATGCGTGCTATGGATGTGTGTTATAGATGCGTGCTATGGATGTCTGCCAGAGGTCGTCTTAGCTATATAGCTCAGCTTTTACATTTTCGAAGCATAGCTGCTTAACACATCTCTGGTAAAAAGGCAGCCTTAAACTAGCAAATGTATGAGTACGTGATTACTAAAAAGTAACAGTTTATTCGTCAATTTTCTTTCGCAAAGTGTTCAGCTCACCATAAGATACAAGTCCCCGATGGTGAGGTCCCCTGCGTCGTGTACACTCCATCCCTTCCGTATCTGTCTGTGCGCCAGCTCCACGTCGATGTCAGGCTTGGTCTCCTCCTCCTTCGCCGGCTCCTCAGTCTTCGGCTCCTCGATCTTCGGTTCCTCTGCATCTTTGTCCATCACCAGTGTGTAGCTACTGCCGCCGCGTTTTTTTGGTCTGATTCGGAACTTTACCTACAAATTATGTTTTGTTATTTTATGATCAACCTATTTTTTTTTTCAAAGATCAAAATCAGTTCGACTTGTGTAGATAAGTTTTTGAAAGCCTATAGTGGGCCATTAAGTCTGTCGCTTTAGGCAATGCCTAAAGCGACTGATATTGTTAAGTTTTATTTTCATAAAAGAGAAGGAAATAATTAAAATTCAAGCTATTGTATAGACCATTTTTTGAAAACCTCTAGGTCATTCGTTTTTGGCAATCAACGATTGATTCTACCTTGTTCCATTCACAAAGCTTCGCTTAGAGCTATCAAGTTATTTAACAATTATTTTTTCTTATTTCTTAACTAAACTAAAAGCATTTTTATTAGATCTACTATTAAATACTTCACCTTCAAATTCTTAAACTTAGTATCCTTCCCAGTCTTATCTTTGCCATCACTCTCATTATCCGTATCATTATTATATTTCTCATCATCTTCCATCTCGGAAAAACTATCCTTCTCTCTTTCGGACATATCTTTGTCTCTGTCTGCCATATCTTTGTCTCTTTCTGTCATATCTTTATCTCTTTCTGGCAGGTAAGGGTCATCTTCTACAACTTCTCTTTCTTTCTCATCTTCAGTACTGGGTTTCTCTTCATCTTCCTGCAGTATTTTGTAGTTGGCCATCAGTTCTATGCCGTCTATGGCCGTCTCTTCTATGTGTATCAGTTTGTCGTGGTCGTCCATCTTGAATTTCTTCTGGTCTTCTTTATCTTTGTCTGTTGCGCTGTCTTTGCGTTGGCGTTTTGGTGTCCGGATTTTTGCTGTGGACGATTTATCAATGTTATATTTACTACATGGCCTTAATTAAGAAGTAGACTTTACGACATGGTTCTGTACATCTTCAACTGTTTCATGAATAAAAAAGAAATACCCACACAGTCAAAATCGCGAAAGTTTGTGAGGATGGATGGATGTTTGTTACTCTTTCACGCAAAAACGAATGAACGGATTTGATTGAAATTATGTACACAGATAGTATATAACCTGGATTAACATACAGGATAGTTTTGGAACGAAGTTCCTTATCGCGCGTTGTGAAAGGGGGCTAGACGGAAAAAATTCTTACGAAAAGTTGGCACGACACTTTTATCCGACTGCGCGACGCAAAGGAGGGTAATGTGTTTATTACCATGGAATGGAATGGAATGGACTGGAGTGGAGTGGAGTGGAGTGGAGTGGAGCGGAGTGGAGCGGAGTGGAGTGGAGTGGAGTCGCGACGATTATTTTTGCTGAGTGTATACAGTAACTTCGTTCCATCCGGGTGTCCCTTGACACCTCTCAGGTTTTTTTATTCTGATTTTATCTTTCTGTGGCAAAATTTTCCTGTGTAAATAATATATGGGGAAGGCCTATGTTCAGCAGTGGACGTCTTACGACCGATATGATGATGATTTTAAATATCGTGTTATAGCGGGCGCTGACAACAGCTAAAGTCCGGTCGCAGAGCAGGAGGAATTTCGTACATTGACCTATTATTACCTGTCTCTGTTACACCCGCGTAAATATAATGAGTCTCGCTTGCACAGATGCAATGGCCGCCGTCCTCAGGGAATGGAAAAGCTTTTACCGATAGTATGTATAACCACATACTGTTACCGGTTACCTTTTACTTAATAGAAAAATGTTTGTGGTCACTGTCAGTAGGCAAAGAGGTCAATGTACGAAATTCTTCCAGCTCTGCGACCGGACTTTAGTATACATCGAGGTCAACAAGAAGTCCTTACCTCCTCCGTCCTTGTCCCTCTGCGAGCCCATCCGCTCCAGGTAGGACGAGAAGCATATCTTCTGACTGGACAGCTGCTCGCTGGGACTGAGCACGGGCAGGTGCAGGGCGGCGCCGGGGCGAGGGCCCACGTGCAGGGCTAGCTTCTTTGGTGCTTTTTGTTCTGGGAAAAAAATAGTTATTTTATTCACTGATATAAAGAGGAGGTCGGGGCTCGAGGAGCCGCACAGGCCGATTTTCCGGGTTAAGCCGCGTTTGCCGAGGTTAGTCTGTGGATGGGTGACCATCTGTCATAGCGAGTTTCCTCCGTGCCTCGGTAAGCACGTAAAGCCGTTGGTCCCGGCTGTCATTTGTAGATCTTTGACAGTCGTTACTGTTAGGGAGCTTACCCAAGGCGCGATGCGACGCGATTCAACCGATTCCAACTACAAGTGAAAATCAACCGTACCACTACGGCATATGACATAAAATGCGCTGTTGTATATGGGAAGATGAAAAACAAAACACGATCGCCACGTCGACGTCAAGTCAATCGAATTGCATCATTATATCGTATGGTATGGTAAGGTTGATTTTGACTTGTAGTTGGAATAGGTCCAATTGTAATCGCATCGCGTCATAGGTCCCTTAGAATAATCAGTCTTATCATGGGGTATCATATTACCCAGTTACTGGGTTGTAGAGGTCCGATAGGCAGTCAGTAAAATACTGACAATTCAACTGCATCTGGTTCGACTGGAAGCCGACCCTAATATAGTTGGGAAAAGGCAGGCAGATGATGGAATACCTTGCAATATAATCCTATCAGTCTCCAAGTTGAGATGTTCCTCCAACTCCCTGTTCACTTCTGTATCTTCTGCGCACGCTCGAGCCAGCTCGCTGTACTCTTCTGGCTCCTTCTGCGTATCCTCTTGCTTTAACTCCACGTGTTCACTTATTTTGTTCAGTTTTAACGTAGACTTGTATCGAGTTAAGGGATTGAAGAATAAAATTGGGGAACATAATAATAACCAAAGGTCGGAATTAGGTAGAGTTATTTAAATACTTGCATCGAAATGTTGATGGTAATATGGATCTTCCAGGGATTTCTAATAGAGAATCTCGTATGCAAAACAGCAGCACAATAAATAATAATAATAAAATGTTCTGAGATAGATTAGACAAATAAATTGTGTAAAAACTTTTTTGTTAAATAAATCACGGGACTTTTCTGCTCTTTAAAAGTAATTACGGGATTTGGGGCCTATTTACTTTATTCTTTCGCTGTATGAAATCACTTTAAGGCTCCGTTGAGGCGGAGCGGAGAGCGATTCACCAATCACACGGCTTGAGTGGAGAAGAGATGTGGATTTCAAGCCATGTGATTGGTGAATCACTCTCCGCTTCGCCTCAGTGGAAACGCAGCCTAATAGTATGGTATATGGCCTCTTGATATCAGGACGGCTACCAGTCCATTTGCATTCAAGCGGAAGTTGCGGCTTTATTATCTGGACTATTAGTGGAGTTATCTCAATCATCTCACGTTGTATATATATATATATATATATATTTATATGTGTATTTATTTTAGTACTTACTTAGATTTGTATGTTTTTTTTTACTTTCTGTTATTTGTTTTGGCAATTTTTATATTTTTGTGCACCTGCCATGTTATCTCTCTACTATCCTTGGTTGACTGGTAGAGAATGCCTCAGGCATTAAGTCCGCCTATGTACCTTTTTGTGTTGCATAAAGTGTTAAATAAATAAATAAATATGGCAAATGGTAAAGGATACGCCCCTCCAGCGATGCTGCAGCGCGCGCAGCAGCGCCCGGAGCCGCGCGCGCAGCGGCAGCGCGGCGGCGGCGCGCGGGTTGTGCGCGGCGGCCTGCACGCGCGCCCAGGCCGCCTGGTCGCGCGCGCGCAGCAGCACCTGCGCCCGCGAGCACACGCGCGCGCCGCACGCCAGCTCCGTAATCTGGTTGAGGCGCCGCAGTGCGCGGCACATGGGCGTGCGCACGCGCAGGTTCCTCCCGCGCGCGCGCACCACGATGCTGCCACACAGCACCATGTCCCCGAGCCGCGCGCACGTCTTCTCGTTCACGGAGACCAGCTTCTTGCGCAGCTCGCCGTAGTTTATCAGCGCGTACAGCTCTTGGGCCACTTTCTTTACGTCTGAAATGGATGAAAGTTTGTACTACCAGTGTATGCAATGTCCTCATATGTAGTGTCCTCAGAACTACATATTGTGTTAACTTAATTTCAACAGAATCGGTTCACAATGACAATTCCGTGAAAAAATGGACAATAACTTTCTTTTTTTGTACCCTAGAGGCCGATTTTACGGGCATACCCCGTAAAATCAATACATTTTTTTTTATGTCGGACCTCACTAGGAAGAGTTATGCGTGTTGCATGGTTATACAAAAAAAAAAAACAAATTTACATGTCGAATTGAACCAAGTAATTTGTAAAAAGTCTGATTTTAATTAGCGGTCAGAGACCAAAATTGCAAACACTAGATGACGCTTAAGTCGTACATGGAGCAAACGCTGTAGGTTATTTTCCGTAAAGGCTAGGTATTCATTAGACTAACTAGATACCAGTGGCATTCATATGTCAAGCTTAAATGAAAAGATATATTATTACTAATATAATGCTATTAGGGCGTAATATATCGCTATAGCTTATGACTGTGGCTTTACTCGTGCGGAGAACAGTAGTTTTACTACGAGATTGTTCTACCGCAGTACAAACTGTTAGTTTGGCGCAATAGCTGAGCGATCGACTGGTGTATTGCGTGATGCAGGTTCGGTAAGGTATGACAAACGGGCATGCGGACGGCGAGTGATGGGTGACTCGCCGTCCGGTCATGGTCCATACCCGGATCAATGAGGCGTCATGTTCCTCGCGCGCCTCATAGAACTGTCACCAATCTGACGGGCCCCCCTTAGAGGGCCAAAGCCTGCCGGGGTCGCGGGACTGTTTTATCAGGTAACCGTGACCCTGGAACGTAAAGGGCTATTGAAGGAACACCATGGATTTTAGTCAGTACAAGTCTGACAGTCCCTGCCGTCCCATCCTGGGTGGGAGGATGCATTTGATGATTTTACCACGATAAAAAAAGTTGACAAACGAACTCACTGTTACATTTTCAATGTTAGGATAGTAACGATTATCCTAACATTGAAATTCATACTCATACATATTTTGTATAATGATACATAAGTCCCATGAGACATGGCAATAGCTAGTGTAGCTACATTGTTCATAATTAATAGTTTAAAGTGTCGTATGCATATTTTAATATTATTAATTCTATTACATACTATGTATTGATGAAAAATGAATGAATAGACAGAAGTTATTATGTTTTTGATTTATCGTTCCCGATATTAATTTTGAATCAATGTTTTATAAGATGTATGTCAGTCTTTATTTTGTAATAGGAATCGGGAGAAAAAAAATTAAGGTCCATTTTTAATGAAACGTTATTCGGCTAAGCATAAGACTAAGTTCGCTATAAGATTTGGGACTCAGTAACATGAAAAAAAAATACGTGTGGCACTCGGAGACTGCCGCGGTATATCTATTGCATAGCATTTAAAAAAACACGAAAAAAATATCGCCTACCGCGAATAGGAACGAGAATATCATTTATTTAAAATGTTTATGGTGCACTACTGTAATAAAGAAAAATAAATTACGATGAAGATATAAGTGGGTCTTTTATATGCAGAATTCCCAGGTCTCACTTCCAAACTGGGTCAAAATTTTCATCAGGTTATGGGCCCAGCTAGCTTCCACTGCGCCACTCTGCTTTGTTGTAGGAGAATTTTATAAGTAGGTTTCATTGTGAAAACCTCCTTTTGTAGCTGGCCGTTCAGAATCAGTAAAAAAAGTAAAGACATTTATGACGGATGTTTTTATGATTGCCAAAGTCTCCCGAGCTGAAACGACGTTAGACGATGCGGGGTGTTACGTTATTTTCGTTAGGTTTTTTTTTGTTAGGGAATTTCTTGATTCGATCGCGTTCAAAGCCCGCGATAAAAGCTATGGAATAGCTTTAATAACCAACTTACTTTCATCAAAATGTACATGTTTCGACAGCTTATGCCAGGTTCTGTAGTAAAAATGGCTGACTTGTGTCTTAGTCTTGAGGTTCACATCCGGCATGCCCTTCTTCTTCATCTTAGCACAGATATACGCGGTGATAGCGTCGAAATCCTTGCCGTACTCGTTGAGGGCTTCAAAGAATAGGTTCTTTTCGTCAGTAGACCAGAGAGCTTTGGGCATCCGTTGCTTTACTGTCGGGAATTTGAGTTCCTTTTCATCTATTTTGTTTGGGGTCTCGCATTCGGGGATGTCTGGAAATAAGAAAGGTCTGAGTTACTGTGGTATAGGTCCAGTTTCACATTATCCTCAAACAGTGCATTGATGGAATGAACAAAATAATAAACTAGGATTTCTTTACCGAAACTGAATGTATGAAATGCCCATTCCAAGCTGCGTCACCCCGGTGACGCAGCTTGGAATGGGCATTTACGGTACTTTCAGTTATAATGTCTTGTGACTGGGACTGTAGCACCATAATAATTATTTTGTAGTATTTTATTTTTTTCCCTTCCTTTTTCGAGTTTCTCCTGTATCGCGGGTACTGTTACAAATATAGAAACTCACATACACAAACACCCAGACCTAGACCAACTACTTGCACATTATACATATTTTTCCGTGCAGGTATCGAACCCGCGACACGATGCGCTGTAGTCAATCACTCAGCCAATGCGCCAACAACGACGCAAACTGGCGATCAAAGGACAGTTGTCCCTCATTGAGATCACGTTTACGATATCTCTAAAATTAGAGTAATGCGGTTTACCTTGAACCTGGGTTAGTCTAATAATTTAAAGTTATTTATTAAATCAAATGAACAAAAAACAAGTTGAAGATTTAGTTTATTTTAAATTATTACCGAAGCAATAGTTATTTTGTAGTTTACATATCCGTATTCTGATACTTACGTTCGACGTACAATATGAAAATGATTTATAACTTCAGACGTATCAATATATCAAATAATAACTAAAAAAAGCATGTAATTTGTATGAATAATTTAAAAGATATCACAAAGTTAAAATTACGGGCTACAGAAAATATCATTCATAATAATAACAAATGGGGACGTGGTCTATCAGTATATCACTATAAATCTTTGTGTGAAAAGTAATGCATTATTTTAGAAGCATAATTATTATTGATTAATTAGATTGTCTTCAATATCTATTGATCCCGAGGGAGGTCTGGGCGGGTCTGTAGTTAAGGGTCAGTTCTGCAAGAAGTTTTTATATGAAACTTACCATCAGAGCCATCTTTCTTCCCTGGTCTCTTATCTCTATCCACGGGCGGCTCCAGTCGGAGCTTCTTGATGACCCTGGCGCTGGTCCTCTGCTGCTGCTCGGTAGTCAGAGAGCCCAGCAGTTCTGTTCGTTCCACCTCCATGCTGGTCGGTGCTCCGGGAGACAAGGCCGCGTCTTTCACGACCTGGAACAAGATGGAGGGATTTTAATGTGACGGTAGCAAACTTTATTTATGAATATAAAAGTGAAGAAAAATTGCATGCATGTTACTTGCGACTCAGAACAGTGGTGGTGCAGTAGTATTCGCCAACGTTCATGTTTTGTTTTTTTAGGGCTGATTTTTCAATAGTCAAATAACTTTTACCTGAGGAATAAAAATGGCTGTTTGACTGCTTATCTACCGTTATTTTAATTCCTCAGATAAAGTTATCTGACTATTGAAAAATCAGGCCTTAGTTGTTTGTCGTGGGATCGAACCCAGTCAGATCTATTACTATGTGTACTTTATTTATTTCATCACCATTGCTCTCAAAAGGGTGAAGGACATCGTGAGAAAACCATGAATGTCGAAGACGAAAAAATTTGACTTCTACCTTCGACGAATTCGACCCAATCAGCCTGAGTGGTGGATTATGGCCCACTCCCTCTCAGACAGAAGATAGAGAGATTATAGGCTGATGATGATGATGATTAGGGTATCGAACCGGGAAATCCCGGTCCCGAAAATCCCGGGATTTCCCGGTTCTTGAAGTATATTTTAAAACCCGGGACAAGCGACTGGGAACCGGGAAATTCGGGATTTTCGGGACTCAGAAAAACAGTACAAATAATTGTTTAAACTTGTTAATTCTTTTATAGAACAAAAGAACCAAATTGGATGTAAGGTATTTATTCACTTCGTCGTTATATACGGAATAACATGTTCAGATACAGGTGTGGTTGACACAGAAGAAAAGTTGATAATGTAGTACTGGTTATATCTCGAAAGCCTTTGACAGGGTCTCGAGACAAAAAGCTTCCTTGCTTTTGGTATCCCCGTTGATTTTGACAGTTTTGTAGCTGGATACCAGACTTTCTTAGTGAACGATCAATCAGAGTTGTCGTTGATGACTGATCCTTTGAGCTTTTGGTTATTGACTCTGGAGTTCAACAGTTATCTGTTTTCTTTGCAACTCTTATTTTGCTGCACATTTCTTACCCACTTCAGTCTGGTATTGTTGGATAGGTAGATAACAGTACTGTTTCAGTGACATACTTGCCCACTGAAAAAACCAGTGGGGATGAAGTTCATTGCTTCAGAGAGACCATGGTAGAGCGAACAGATTTGATACTTATTATCCCAGTGAGCGAACAAGAAACTTCTCTCTTTTAACGCCACCAACATACAGGCGTATATTTCCTTAGTGAAGTAGGAGTAAATCGAAACTACATCTTTTATAGAGTAATTTGGACCAACTCCTATTTTTCCTGTTTCTGTAACTGATGACCTTGAGCTTCTGGGCATGGAGCTGACATCCAGTGTCAACTTTGACGTGGCCATCCTAAATAGAGTGAAGCGATACCTTACACCTGGATAGCCCATGTGCAAGCCCATTTCTGCATAAGGTGATTGCGTCGTAGTAGCCCGCGAAATTCAAAGTTTCTTATGTTTTTTCTTACGGAGTATTGCAGCAACCTTACTCAACTTAATCATTGGGATGGCTCAGATAAATACAACTTACTGCACTAGACCCAGTGGAACGCAGAGCTCCTTAGAATAATTGGCAACGTGAAAGTGGTGGATGGTTACTCTACAGCTTAGCTCATCTCATCGACGCAAGCTTACCCTCTTTTCGTTTTTTTTATTGGGTTCGCTCGTGGCTAAGATGAGACCTAAAATAGGTCGAACTCATGAATTCTACAACCTCTTTCCACCGGCCTACTTGCATTACATCTAATGTCCAGTATTGGACATCTAGATTAACTGCAAGTTTCCATCCATTTAAATTATTATAGTTAGTACAGTTAGAGTGAATAGATTTGCCACCTCTGAATAGAAAAGAGGCTATAGCAAACCCATGTCCATGAGGCCGACGAATAAGTTGGTTGTATGATTTTAATCAGAATAAATACTATACCCTCATCATCATCATCTCAGCCATAGGACGTCCACTGCTGAACATAGGCCTCCCCTTTTGATCTCCACAGATACCGGTTGGAAGCGACCTGCATCCAGCGTCTTCCGGCGACCTTTATAAGGTCGTCTGTCCACCTTGCTGGTGGACGTCCTACGCTGCGCTTGCTAGTCCGTGGTCTCCACTCTAGTACTTTTCGACCCCATCGGCCGTCTGCTCTGCGAGCAATATGGCCTGCCCATTGCCACTTCAGCTTGCTAATCCGGTGGGCTATATCGGTGACTTTAGTTCGTCTACGGATCTCCTCATTTCGGATTCGATCACGTAGAGAAACACCTAGCATAGCCCTCTCCATAGCTCGTTGAGCGACTTTGAGCTTTGAGATGAGGCCGATAGTGAAAGACCACGTTTCGGTGCCGTAACTCATCACTGGTAACACACATTGGTTGAAGACTTTCGTCTTGAGGCACTGAGGGATGTCGGACGAAAAGACATTGCGTAGTTTCCCGAACGCTGCCCAACCGAGTTGGATTCGGCGGTTGACCTCTTTCTCGAAGTTGGACCTACCTAACTGGACTACTTGTCCTAAGTAGATATATGAGTCAACAACTTCGAGTACCGAGTTTCCAACAGAGACTGGGGTGGGCACAACATTGGCATTTGACATAATTTTCGTCTTGTCCATGTTCATTTTCAAGCCCACCCGTTGTGAAACTCGGTCGAGGCCATCGAGCATCATGCTGAGTTCCTCCATCGACTTTGCCATGACTACGATGTCGTCGGCAAACCGAAGGTGAGTGATGTATTCGCCGTTGATGTTGATGCCAAGTCCTTGCCATTCCAGGAGCTTGAAGGCGTTTTCCATTGCGGCAGTAAACAGTTTCGGGGAGATAACGTCCCCCTGTCTTACGCCTCTTCTCAATGGAATCGCCTTCGTGCTCTGCTCCTGTACTCGGACCGACATGGTGGCGTTATTATACAAGCACTTCAACACCTCGATGTACCGATAGTCAATATGGCATCGCTGGAGTGACTCAAGTACCGCCCATGTTTCCACCGAATCGAAGGCTTTCTCATAGTCCACAAACGCTAAGCATAATGGCAAGTTATACTCTTCGGTCTTCTGTATAACTTGCCGCAGCGTATGGATGTGGTCTATGGTACTATAGCCTCTTCGGAAACCGGCTTGTTCGGGAGGCTGGAAGTCATCAAGTCTGTGTTCGAGACGGTTCGTGATAACCCTTGAAAACAGCTTGTAAACATGACTTAGAAGCGTGATGGGTCTGTAGTTCTTCAATAGGCTGTTATCACCTTTTTTGAAGAACAGCACCACATCACCTCTACTCCATGTTTCAGGCGTTTTGCCCTCGGAGAGGACGGAATTAAAGAGTTTCTGGAGGACTTTAAGTACCGGTGTTCCACCCGCTCTCAGAAGCTCTGAAGTGATTCCGTCCTCGCCCGGCGCCTTGTTGTTCTTAAGCTGCTTCAGGGCCATCCTAATCTCGTACAGACTGATGTCCGGGATATCTTCGGTATAATGTCGGGACAGCTTGGCTCTTGGATCTCCTACCAAGCTGTCAACGGGCTTTGCGACCGAAGTGTATAACTGTCCATAGAACCTCTCGATCTCGCCTAAAACCTCTGCTTTGGTCGACGCTATGCTGCCATCCTCCCGTTTCAGCTTTGTCATCTGGCTTTGCCCAATAGACTTGTCCTTTGCGAACACTTTAGAGCCTTGGTTTCGCTGTATGGTCTCTTTAACACGATTCGTATTAAAGAGACGCAGATCGTGTCGCAAGGACTTAGATATACGTCTATTGAGCTGCCTATATGACTTCGCGTCATCGGAAGACTGCAACTGTAGCAAACGTCGTTCAGCCATGAGGTTTAAGGTTTGCTCGGTCAATTTCTGAGGTCTATCTTTACGGCAGGGTCTAAAAAACTTAGACCCTACCGTGCGGACAGTTTCCACTAGCCCGTCGTTGATCTCGTCCACTGACACTAAGTTCTCAAGGCAAGCAAAGCGATTAGAGAGCTCGAGTTGAAAGCTTTCGGGGTTTTGAATATGGGGCCGAGTAGGTCGGAGCGTAGACTTCATCAGGCTGGACCTTTCAAGTTTAACATTGATATTCAGCGAGCCTCTTACGATTCGGTGATCGCTACCGGTTTTTACCCTGTTGATCACAGAGACATCACTGAATATCCGTTTCTTGTCGGTCATGAAGAAGTCTATCTCGTTTCTCGTGAAACCATCGGGACTCAGCCAGGTCCATTTCCTGTGAGGCGGCTTCTGGAAGAAAGAGTTCATCATGAAGAGTTCCTCTTTCTCCAGAAAGTCGGCCAGCCTCTGTCCCCTAGGGTTCCGTTGCCCATATCCAAATTGCCCCACTCTCAACTCATCACCGCTTTTCTTGCCCAACTTTGCGTTAAAGTCCCCCATAACAACAGTGAAGTGGGTTTTGGAGCTATGTATGGCCCTACTTACGTCCTCATACATAGTCTCCACTTCATCATCGGAGTGTGATGAGGTCGGTGCGTATACCTGAATGACCTTCAGCGAATATCTTTTGGATATTCTGAGTATTAGGTATACCACCCTGCTCGACACACTGTCGATGGTTATTATATTGTTTACGAGGGACTTGTGAACGAGAAACCCGACACCACCTTGGGACTGTTGGTCGCCCTCCCGGTAGTATAGCAAGTTACCAAACTTCAGGGTTACGGTGTCCTCCCCCTCTCTACGGACTTCGCATAACCCCATAATGTCCCAGTGTAACTTGCTCAGTTCCTCTTCCAGCTCGCAGATCTTTTCGTCAGTCCTCAATGTGCGTATGTTGTGTGTTACCAGGGCCAGTCGTCGTTGGGGTGGGTAGCCGGATCTCTTCCGGAGATTCTTAGCACCCCCTGCTCCGCCGTTACCTTGACCGCTACCCGCGCCAGGGATAGCGGAGCTGCCGGGGACTGGGGGCCTGGTTTCTGTGGTTTCCATTAGGGGGTAATTTGCCTTAATCGCCACGCTTGGCAGGCGGGTTGGCGATCGCAGTGAGGATGTGCAGTACACGGAGGACGCTGCTGCCCGACCTCCGGTTTGTCCCTTAGTCGCCTCTTACGACACCCACGGGATGATTTGGGGGAGCGCAATTCTAAGCCGGCGCCCCACGGCAACTATACCCTAAAGTTATCTTATTATTTTCATTGTTTTCTAATGCCATGGAAAAAATGCATTTTTGTCCCGAAAGTCCCGAAAATCCCGGGATTTCCCGGTTCCTTGGACGCCTGTCCCGAAAATCCCGGGACTTCCAACAAGGACCGGTTCTCGATTCCCTAATGATGATATTCCCTATTGTGTCACCCTGCGAGAAGAATATTTTCTAGATGTAAATTGTATGGTGTAAGTAATAAAAATATTTATTTATTAACACAGTCATCATCACTATCATTACAGGATTTTCCTAATTCAATAGTGTGGCCGCAAAATTACAGTTTTAGTTACATATATTGTATGTATATAAAGTAATATTGAATAATTAAACCATTGAAATAGTCCCATGAAACACACAGAACGCTAATAATACATTTCAATGTGGAAATGGCGATTTGCGATAGTGGCCGGCTCAAATTTTCACAATAACTGGTTCAGTTTTTATTTGAAGTAGGCCTGTTACAAGTTTCTTTTGACATTTTAAAACTGTTTTTTAACTTTATTATTTATTTATTCCTAATTAAGTTGATCTCACTGTATTAAATGACGCTTTAAGAATGATTGTTATTTTTTTTAAATTATTCGCATATTCGCACGCTTTGGAAAGATAAATTGGAACCGCGAGCAGGATTTGAACATGCCATACGGATTCAGTACATCCCTAACGAACCACGGAGGCTTTATACAAGCTACAAGCGTTAAATAATTCCATCCATTCCTTTAACATCTTACTAAGACGTTTGCTCAATGTCAATGGGATTGTTGATTTTAATAATTAAATTATGATCATTGCTGTTCATGATTGATGACCATCTTTAAATCGTTAAAAAATCTAAGTGGCCGTTCAAAGTAGAAATAAGTAAAGCAAATAAGTAATAAAATTACTCAACAAAAAAAAAACCAAACTGATTTACTTCACGTAGAAGAAAATGAAATGTTTGTTTGGCAAACGCCACGAATTTACACGGCATAAAATACAATCTACTATATAAAAATAAGTCGGGTTTTCATTCCTGCCGCTATAACTCCAGCAGGGCTAGCATGCGCAAGTCGACAAAATTTTGTCGACACATTATCTCGTGCTGAGACGACTTATGTCTGTTTGTCGATGGGAGGGGCTAACATGCGCAACATTATCTCGTCCTGAGACGACATAATGTCTGTTTGTCGATGGGAGCTAACATGGTGACACTTATATGTCGTGTCGTTCTGACATAGAACTCATGTCGTTCTGTCAAACCTGTTTTTGTCGTCATGCGCGCTATATTTAGTCGAATTTTGACATTTTCCTATGACAAGTTTCTCGTCGATGGTTTTCGAAGACGAGAAATCGCGACAACAGTGACTAAAAACTGAAAACAGTGTTCTGTAAACTTTTAAGTATAATGGCGGTGCCGTACTACAATTATCATTTATCTGTGTATGAGGAGAGGGAAGCATGAAAAATACAGAGGAAGGTGATTCGCGACGTCTGCAACCCATTTGACCTAAGGGATAACGAGTTCCAGTCCCTTTGGCGAATTACAAAGCCTATGGCTATTTATGTTATAGATAAGCTCCAAGCCGATTACATTTACAGTTATTTACAGTTCAATTTGTAACTATCAATCTATCTCTTTCAATTAATAAGGGCACTATTATTGTACAGTACCTACGTACACACACGACAAGTAAACTTTCGTTCGTATTACGAATAATGTTTCGCAGCAATTTCAGAACTTTGTACTTTATGAATAGTCAACATTCAATCTTGATTTATGGTTGGCATAGTGTTTATTTTGTACATTACATTTAGGACATTTCATCGAGATAATTTAATGTTACATAGTATTATGATTACATAACTTAGAACTTTGAAAAATCCATTATATACACGGTTTGTTTTGTAAATCAATTACAACATTCATCATCATCATCATCAGCCTATATTGTTCCCACTGCTGGGACACGAGCCTTCACTCTGTGAGAGGGAGTGGGCCATAGATATATTATAGAAGGAGATATGGCGTGGAGTTCAAAATGTATAGAAAACCGGTGAAGCCACAACTGCCCCACCATAAAGATAATATTACGCATGTAGTATATCAAAACAATACTACGAACAAGTGCACACACGCGCCGTCGAAAACTCTGTCATTTAAATATAAACCTTATTCTTTAAACCACAGCGTACTTTTTCCGTGTAATTTACTCACACTAAAACAATTATCATTGTGTGTCGTCGGGACACGGGGGCGGACTCGACAGTGTTTGACTAAATCGAAGAGTTCACGATAAATATATCGATAAATTATAAAGGTTTGGAAATAAAATTAATAAAAAACGATATGAAACCGTTTTTATTATCTTTATTGTATAGATTACTATTAATTTAGTCCATAGATTACTAAACTAAACATTAATTAATTTACTTAACCATCTTCGGTTTCGCATTTATTTAATACTCTGTAAAATAATAAAAAAATGTAAAAATCCATGAACCACATCGGCCTTCCAGCCTTATTACAAGATAAAAAATTCAAAAAAAAAAAAATAGCAATTAGCAGTCGACTTTCTTGTCGATAGACTTTGTCGGATTTCTAAGAGCACGTCACTAGCCAGCGGCCGTACCATGCGACATTACGGCTGATTGAGGTATCGTTATGTCAGTTTTACATTGCTTGTTCAGTCACTATGTGATGCAATGATGTGGTTGTAAAAGAGCAATGTATTTATTGCAAAAATAATACCGTCGGAGTAATGTAGGAAAACAAAAGTACAGTAGTACAAGTCAGATATATTTTACTGCTTGTTGTTTTTCGTGATTTTTAAGACAAATATTGTAAAATACTTGTAATTACATGTGAAACCCGATGCCATGACTTCTAAAATATTTGTTTTGGTTTCTATTTTTGCACAAAAGCACCGAACAAGACGGCATAATCGTTTTTTTCACGAATGCGGTTGACAACAGACTAACTCGCGGTGACGGCCATTTTTTCACTTTCTGAGCGTACCGCTCAGAACCACATGGTAGCGGACACGTCCTCTTGCCACTTCTCCTGTTTTTAATATTTCTGTGGGCCCAGTGCGGATTGGTGGATGTCACATGTCTTCGAATTTTTGGTTCTAGGACATGCCGGTTTCCTCACGATGTTTTTCTTCACCGTTTTGAGAGCAGTGGTGATGAAATAAATTACACAAAGTAATGCGCCTGGCGGGGTTCGAACCCACGACCTACAACTCGTTAGTCGGGACCGATACCACTGGGCCACCACTGCTCTGGGCCATCATTGAATAGGTGATAATAAACTAAATTATGCATCTCCGCCATCTGTAACGGGATTTTGATCTAATACTTACAATTTCTTTGATGCCAAAGCCATCTAACAATTATTTCAAATTCGAAAATATTTAGCACGAGCGAACCACAGGGGGTGCGTTTAAATCTTCCGTCGATGTTTCGCCGGAAAAAAATTAAACTAGCGAGGATTCGCTGAATTGAGTCATAAGTTTATGTCAATGTTAGTTGTCAAATTCAATTGACAGCTCAGTTTATTGAACAAATAATCATTTTGCCGGTTTAATATAAATCCATAATCCACAAATAATATTCACTCTCTAAAATAAAAATAATATTCGTTTTTACGGCGCGAATCGAGCAAAACAACAAAACTTAATGTCAATCTGACAGCAGGATAAAATTTTGCGAGGTAACTTAACTAATACGGTTTGTTTTCATGAAATGGTAACATCGGTTATCTCGCGTCGTGAAGGCGAAGTCACGACGAGATATCTTCTCGTGGTGCGCATGTTATGAAAAGTGACAAACGAATCGAGAACGACAAAATAAGAGATAATGTCGCCTTGCGCATGCTAGCCCTGCAGGACGCACGAACCGATTTCCACGTTTTTGGATTCGTTGGAAAGGTCTCAGGCTCCGTGAGGTTTATAGCAAAGAAAATTCAGGAAAAAAAAACGAAGCCATCTGGTGGCGAAACGGAGTTCGCCGGGTTTGCTAGTTTGGTATATAAAAATATCCTTAAAGTAAATAAAAAAGTGTATTAAAGCTCGTTATCGCAGAAAAAAATATCATCATCATCTGCCTGCCTTTTCTCAACTATATTGTTGTCGGCTTCAAGTCGAACCAGATTCAGCTGAAAATCACTATTTTACATGGAGTGACTGCCTATCGGACCACCACAACCCAGTAACTGGGAAATACGATACCCCATGGTAGGACTGGTTGTCAGACTTATGAGCTTCTGACTACTGAAGAAAAAAATATACCTATCATCCAATATTAAATAATGATATGACATAATAATTTAAAACTCTTTCATAAACGCGAATTGCTAGGCACTATTTACATAATGTAAAAAAGAACTGACCATGATACAAATAGGGTTATTAGTCAGCATTAAAATATTCAAAGTATGTAAAGAAAAATAAAATGTTATGGCTGTTTAACAATTTGATTTAATCTGCTTCTGGTATTGTAATTAAGCAGTTTGATACATTTTTACTATTTTAAACCTAGATAAGTGTGATAACCGGTTTTGCCACGTCTATTTTAAAACTCTCTATGACATTGTATTGATGTAAATATCAGACGGATACGCAAGTGAAAGAAAGAAAGAAAAGGTTTTTATTAGACTCACACAAGACAGAACAACAACATAAAACTAAACAAAACGAAACAATATATTATCAGAAAAACAAAAGAAAATAAAACAATTAAACTAAGGGCTGATTTTTGAATAGTCAGATAAGTATATTGTGTATGGCTCCACGCATATATAACCATCTACCAAACTCAATTCTTGAGATTAGTGATATTAATATATTTAAAAACAATGTAAAAGCACTTTTACTAAAAAAAGCATATTACTCTGTCACTGAATATTTACAAGATAAACTGTAGTGTTACTTTTTATTTATAGTATTTTAAATAATGTTTTCGGTTAAATCAGTTTTCGTAGATAACCGTGTAATTTATAATATTTTATTTATAGCGGAATATGAATGATAAATAGTAATAATATATTTGTGTCTGTAAATTTGCATGCCTTACGGTAGGATATGGCTAATGGACACTATTTTCTTTACCTTTAAGATCTTATGTACCCATATTCGCAAATGAATAAATGATTATGATTATGATAAAAAAAAAAAAAAAAAAAAAATCTGAGGAATAAAAATGGCGGTTTGACAGCTTATCTATAGAAAATAATAAATGTCAAACCGCTATTTTTATTCCTCAGATAAAAGTCATCTGACTATTAAAAAATCAGCCCTTAGTAGTAAATTTGGTCCTGTATGAGACCAAAAGGCCCACTATCTCAGCAAGTGCTGTGACATTTTTGGAAAAGATCACAGCGCTTATAGGGCCCAAAGTGGCGTCGTGAGTGATCCTTTAAGGATCATTCGATCCGTATTTTCATTCGGTCATACGGAAGCAAGGTTTTGCCCGCGGTTTCGCTCGTTCCACTCCGTCGTTCGTTCATAACTGCATCCAGTTTCCTAAAGTATTTGCAGATATCACTCCGGGTCGCGGGTCTGTCTCTTTAGGTAACCGTGACCCTGGAAAGTAAATGGCGTGAATGATCACCGTGGATTTTAGTCAGTACGAATCTGACAGCGCGTCAGAGGACTCCATTGATGATGTTACCACGATAAAAAATAGTTTTAACTCTTAAACTTCTCACGAAATTAATGAACGTCCCTTATCGATTCGCACTATAAAACATCTTCAGATATTACAGGAAATATTAGTAGGAACATTAAAAAGAGCAATGATAATAATTTAACACTAAGGTCAAATTATCAACAAACCCAACGACAATGGACACTGATCGGCGGAAGTAAAACAGATTTAAAGATAAACCATCAATTTTAAGCTACACACTGGAATTACTTCGTTACTCGGTAATAATTTAATCAGAGGTCAATCATAACACAAAACTAACAATTCGTTACTTAAATCATTTGCCAGACAATTGGCCTTTTTTTAATATTTACCGTGGTAAAATCATCAAATGAGTCCTCCAGCCACGGGCGGGACTGTCAGACACGTACTGACTAAAATCCACGGTAATCCTCAGATAGTCAAGAGACAGTCCCGCGAAAACAACCAGGGGGGATATTACAACGTCTTCAAAACCTGGCTTATTCCGGCGAGTGAAAGTGACAGAGTAATACAAGTCGTCTAGCGCCATCCCGTTCACTCACTGGAATAAGCCTGTAATACCTCGCCAGGCTGAAGTGGGAGTGGGCTGGCCATGTCGTACGAATGTGGCTTTGATAAGATTTTACAACGATAAAAAATAATAAAAAAAACCTGGCTGTTTACTTTATTTATTTCTGACGAGATTTGATATGCTCGTAATTGTTTACACGTGGAGACTGTTCAAGAAAATTCTCCCACTATTTTGTTGCTAGGTTAAACTAAACCTAGTCTGAACTATAATTATGGATGTAGGTATTATTCTCAATTATAGAAAATGTTATAACAACAAAGTAAAAAAACGTGTCCCTTTGTGCACTTAATTGAGGAACCAGCACGACCTATCAAGTCAGAAGTGGAGAGGGTCAGTTAAAAATAAATAAAAATAGACAATGTTTGTGATCTACAAGGCTTAGTTGTATACAATGTTTCCAGTTTCATTCTGTACAAACTTTAAGGGGAGGTAGCTTGTTCAATTCTGTCAATAAAGTTCTACTACATATGGGGTCGGACTCCAACCCCCACTGAATGGTAGCAATTTTGATTTTTGATAGATTTGGCGTTGCCAAGTTGCTAATCTGACATCAAAATAAATGCTGGAGAGCGAAGACTGCGCGAGCGGCATAAAGCAATTGAGGACTCCGTGGGTTTTTAGTCAGTCAAAAAAATTCAAACGAATGGCGGTTACATTCGTCCAACACCACCAAGATAAAAAATTTGAGCGTTCAGTGCTATTGGCTTGACGTTGCATCCGATGAAATTTGGCCGATTCCAAATAACGACGTAAGTGTTGGTTTAATCAATCTAGCTAAAAATGTATGTTTTCAAAGAAGCCAAACTCAAGATAATTGAGAACAGGCATCATTTTGAGATTAGCTCATCATCATCATCTAATTATGTTGATGAAGACTACAAGTTATAAAAGACCACCCAAGCCTTTATCTACGTAGTATCAAAACCACGAATATATTGCAACCGTAAAATAAGATACAACAACAATAATCAAACACATTTATAGTCGAAGCGCGTCTGATGTGCACATGTGTGGCTCTATTACCATATAATAATTGTTTAAATTGAATCACAAAGAAAACGTAAAAGAACTACCCACACACAATAAGTTTAAGGGCCAGTTGTCCGATCAATAGTCAAACAAACAATTGTTTAACAAATGGTTAAAAATGTAGGTATAGGATTTAATTTTTTTTTAATTTAACTACTGATCAAAAATCTAGCCCTTAAACATTAGGTTTAGCCCGCAGATATATTCGCGTTACGTTCTGAAATGATCCAACAGGAACATCTTAAATGAAGCTTATTATTACCCTAAGAGTTATTGTGGCTTCCCATTGTAGACAAACCGGTTTAGTCAGTTATCAGTCCTCTTTCAAACCGTCAAGCAACTTTAAAGAGGAACTGAAAGACAGAAAAAGATTTGCATTCTTCAAGGTAAACCTTGAAGAACGAATAAGTTGTCGTACGGGTAGGTAGTTATTGAATTTTGTCTTAGTTATTCTAATTAGAAATTTAGAAGTATGGTATATACAACGTGTAATTCTAAATGCGCAAAACCTCTCGTGGGGTAACTCAGCCCATGTAACTGAACCACTTTTGTTCTACGACATTTGGAATTCGTTAAAAAAAAATTGGTTTTTCATACAAAATGAGAAATGGAAATGGAATAACATGTTGTAGAATTAATAAATAATGGCCGACTTCCATTTGCATGAGACCTCAAATAAAGATGAAATATGGATGTCCGTCTAAGCTTTTGGGGAAAAGGTTTATGACGGTACGATGCCACAGACGTAGATTATTTTAAAGTAAACTAACATTGTGTTCATTGGTTAAACCCAATTTCTTTTTTCTGGATTTTAATCAAAAGTTTAAGGAACATTCGAATAATGGTGACAACAAAAGGAATATAGAACGTAAGCGCCCCAAAATCCATAACTCATTTAGCAGCTGATTAATTAGGTGTAATCGGACCTTCTTCGATCCTTAAATGAAAAGCAACATCTATCCGAAATACTATTTCCTGGGCGGTTAAAGAACAATAAATACCAACAGAGATCAGAAAATGGCGTGCGTAATTCCCCTTCAATCAAATTAAATGTTGAAAGCACGTGTGTGTGTAATATTTGGGAGGAAAAATGCACCAGAGAGGATCCCAACATGCATTCATACATATAATATGAATTCAAGGTATTTTTACCCAAAGATGAAATTAAAATTTTATTACAGAACGATAATTGCTGTGAACACCTTTCTTATTCGTCGACCTTCATACTTTTTTAGGGTTCCGTAGTCAACAAGGAACCCTTATAGTTTCGCCATGTCCGTCCGTCCGTCCGTCCGTCCGTCCGTCCGTCCGTCTGTCCGCAGTTTAGCTCAGAGACGCACAGTACTAGAGAGCTGTAATTTGGTGTAAATATACGGATTTGTTGTGCCAAAAAAGTGGTAAAATAAAATCTCGTAAAATATTTTTTTTAAGGGTACCTCCAGTACTTACACGTAAAGTGAGGATTTTTTTTTTCTCGCGTACCCCTTAGTGTGGGGTATCATTAAATAGGCCTTTAAAAAATAATGATAGTTTCCATATACAGTTTTTTGATAAAAAAATTCGTTTGTGAAATATTAAGCTTTAAAGTGCTAAATTTTGCTCGACTCGAGTGTCCCCCCCCTCTACCAGCTAAACGGTTATGTTTGGGGGTGTGAAAAAATTCACAATAGTAGCATATATAACGAAGTTTAAAAGAAAATTATCATGACTAAGTAGGCTTTACAACTTTACGAGTAATAGTCGACCAACTTATAAAATGTACTTGAATAATATGTTTTCTTAAACAAAATGTATCGGAGAACATGCTCTTCAACTGCAAATGTAAGTTTGTCAACTTTATTTTACAGCTTTAATAGGTATGTTTTTACGGTATGTTTTTTGGGGATAGGTAGGTTTTTATCGTCAACTATTTTTAACTAACTTCAAAAAAAGGAGGAGGTTCTAAATTCGTCGTAATCTTTTTTCTTATGTATTTTTCCTGATTTCTCAAAGACTCCTGGACCGATTTTGAAAATTCTTCTTTTTAAAATTAAATTCAGCGAATCAGTTTAATTAGTTTTTTGATGGGCAACTACGGAACCCTACACTGTGCGTGGCCCGACACGCACTTGGCCGGTTTTTTTTTTAATTGATGATGGTTTTTTTTAGCGTCGTAAAATCATCAAATGAGTCCTCCCACCCCGGGCAGAGCGGAAGGGACTGTCAGACTTGTTCTGACTAAAATCCACGGTGTCCTTCAATAGCCCTTTACGTTTCAGGGTCACGGTAATTTGATAAGTCCCGCGACCCCGGCAGGCTTTGGCCCTCTATTGAAAATGGTTTTGCTTTCGTTTGACGATCAGTGAACTAGGCAGGCGTTCTCATAACTAATACGGTCAAGGGGATACACTACTTTCATACATTTAAAAACAAAGAAAAACTTGGGTAGGTTATTGATCACATAATTTTTTTTTGTAGTTCAATTTATGATTCATTATTCTTATATTTTTAAAGTTTGACATTTAAAATTGCGTTTAATGGCCTGATTATGAGAATTTACTGGTCTGACCGTGAAATAGTAAAGATTTAATCAGATCTCATTAAAAATAAAAGTATCTGGCAACACACCTTTAAACACGCTTCCGTCATCTAGATACTCTATACTTATTATATAAAGCAGAAGAGCTTGTTTGGCTTGAACGCGCTAATTTCTGAAACTAACCTGCTTCGAAATGATCAATTCATTCATTCGTCTAAGTTGGATAGTCCATGAATCAAGGAAGGCTATAGGCTTATTATAACATCACGCTCAATAGGAAATGCACAGCGGGGGGGGGGGGGGGGGGGGGTGAAGCACGGGGAACAGCTAGTTGCATACTCGTTTATAATCCATTTCCACTTTGACAGCTAAACTGTGTGCATATTAAAAGCCATCTTCATCTGCCTAATTTGTATAAAATGTAATACTTATGTATGTATTAGTAAATCATTTTTTACTTTTTACCCGACTGCGCCAGGAGGGTTATGTTTTTCGAGTGTATGTATGTATGTATGTTTCTGTGTGTTGCTCTGCAGCCTATGTATGTATGTATGTTTCTGTGTGTTGCTCTGCAGCCTAAACGGCTTGATGGATTTTATCTTGAGAGGTGTCGTTAGATTCGTCTTAAACGTGAGAGTGTCACTGGGTACATAAAACTGGCCAAGTGCGAGTCGAACTCGTGTGCAAAGGGTTCCGAACTAAAAATATTTTTTTTAAATATCTCACATTCTATCAAGTGGGGTATCAAATTAAAGGATTCTAAAAATGGTTTACCAAAATATATATAACTTATATGTTTTAATTTAATTTGGACTGATAAATGCTAACAAAAACTAAAATAAAATAAATATTTAAAAAAACAAAAAACTCGACTAAGTAAAAAAACTAAAAAGAAAGAAACAAGCCCAGTAGTTTAGAATTCACTCATTCACACTCACAGTCGGGGCTCCTTGGGAAGATTTGATTGGTATAATTTGAATGGGCCCCAACTGTGAGTGTGAATGAGTGAACTCTAAACTACTGGGCTTGTTTCTTTCTTTTTAGTTTTTTTACGCAGTCGGGTTTTTTGTTTTTTTTTAATATTTATTTTTTAACAGTTGGTTCCACACTATAGGTATTAAAACTTTTTCGTTTTAATGAGTACTACGCACAAAGTATTGGTAACACAGACTAGATTGGTAACCTCAACAAATCCTACTACTATTATAAAGGCGAAAGTTTGTAAGTATGGATGTATGGATGTTTGTTACTCTTTCACGCAAAAACCACTGAACGGATTTGGCTAAAATTTGGTATACAGATAGTTTATAACCTGGATTAACACATAGGATAGTTTTTATCCCGATTTTATGTTCCCGTGGGATAATTTTCGAGTTGTAGCGGGTGAAGCCGCTGGCAACAGCTAGTCACCCATAAACATTATGTCATTGTCATTTTATTAATTACTTTTAATGCTTTTACTAGCCTAAGTTTGTCCTAGTTTAGTCTTAAATTACTATTTTTTTGTATAGTATATCTTCCTCATACAGTGCATATTTTCCTGTACCTAATTGATTGTTGCTTTGGAATATTTATCATTTTCGCTTTATATGATTATTCATTGTTATTTCGTGTACGGTACAAGAAAATGTGTTTACTTGTTGGTGAATATAAGTAATCTCACTGCTGGACTAAGTATTTTTCTAAAACAGAACGAATATAAAATACGGTTTAGTTGATACGGAACCTTTACCGCGGAAGTTGGAACTGGTCGCACTATGCCGTTTTTTAAACAATCGATGAATTAATAAAGCGCTACTTATTTTCCGCGATACGCATCGTATTCTCGACACGATAGCTGACGTAGGATGCGTGCAAACTGCTGAATGATATAAACTCAAGCAATGGCGGCCGAGATTCGAGTATTCAGATGACATCGCGCGGCAGAATCGCGCGCCTTTTGAAAATAGAACCTTAGTTTTTTTTTAAATAGGCTAAGGACCAAAGAGAAAAGTTCTTTTTTTTTGTCAATTAAAGTGGAAAGTGATCTAGTTTTGATAGTTAAAAATGTATTGTTTATACAAGTTATGTTTGGTTTTGTTGTTTGTTGTTTACTGTGAAGCACAGAAACGGATGAGAAAGGAGGCTTATATGACAGTTGTAAGTACTTACTAATCATTATAATTTTAATAAAGAAAAATGTACATAACATCACGCGTTTCATCTACGAAGATTGTGTAATTACTAACTAGTAAGTAGGTATTCATTATTTCAGCAACATTTTCATATAAAATAATTATAGCAATTTGGTTGGAATTTTGTGATAGATGTAGAGCAACAAAGAAAAAAAAAATGCGAAAAAAGAACACGCAGTGCTGTATTAGGTACCATTGGAAGTTATATCCTGGAATTATTCTTATACCAAAATCCTATCTACTAATATTATAAATGCGAAAGTTTGTGAGGTTGGACATATTATGTATGTCTATGTGTATGTAAGTATGTTTGTTACTCTTTCACGCAAAAACCACTGAACGGATTTGGCAAAAATTTGGTATACCTACAGATAGTTTATAACCTGGATTAACACATAGGATAGTTTTTATCCCGATTTTATGTTCCCGTGGGATAAAGTTGTAGCGGGTGAAGCCGCTGGCAACAGCTAGTATGTATATAAAAATGGTTTATTCCACTTTGTTCACCCAGGTGAATAAAGTGGACAACTTTGGTGTCCTCCATTGACCTCGGAAACAGCAAGACGGCAGAGAGCAGGGTGATATCACCCAGGTGATTTTTCCTGAATTTTTTATATTATTCTTTTTTTTTTTTGAATACCTAAACCAAAAAAGTATGTTTCTGGTTTAATATATCTTCCTAGGATATTATGTATTCTGTGCTAGGACGTAAATCCCAATCCTAGTAAAACGTGTAAAGTAAACCTACATTTCGCCAGTTTGAAGTCTTATGTGGCGCAAATCTAGATAGTGTAGCTGCTACAAACAAATTCTTTATCGAAAAACCCAATAACACTTCACCTGTCTGCGACATCGAACCTGTTGATATAGTTAGTGCTGCGTTGACTAAGCGCTCGACTACTGCGCTGCGTGTCGTGGTTTTGATTCCCGCACCAAACAAACCTATGACCTATTAGTAGTTGGAGCAGTGGTAGCCCCGACTTACGAGTTGACACCAGCCAGGCGCATTACTCTTTGTAATTTATCTCATCACCACTGCTCTCAAAACGGTGAAGGAAAACATTGTGCGGAGACCGGCAAGTCCTAGAACCAAAAATTCGGCATGTGACATCCCCCAACCCGCACTGGGCCTGTGTGGTGGATTATGGCTCACTCCCTCTTACAGAGTGGAGGCCTGTGTCCCAGCAGTGGGGACATTTATCGGCTGATGATGATGACAAGTTGTTCCGGGTCTAACTGCACATTAGGTGTTTGTGTATGAGGTTCAAATGTTTGTGAAAGCACCCGCGATTCAGGGCAAAGATTTTAACTGTTTATTTAGTTGTATCATAAGAACATAATAATATTGACTGACTATTTTATGTAATCGGTCACATTATTTCCAGTTTTTCTTCTGATCCGAAATACACCCATCCAAAAAAAAAAAACAATCCGTTACATATTCATTATAATACCAAAACCTCTATCAAAACCTCTATAAATAAGTCAGTTCAATAAAAATCGGTTAAGTGTGAGTCGGATTCGAGCACCGAGGGTTCTGTGGTACCAACTTGTAATAATCAAAGTTTGTACACAAGTATATGTTACACAGATAACTTATTGTTTTTTTATCTATTTAACTACAAATTACTTTATAATTGATTCTCAGGATCGCATGACTGTGTCATCAGGGTGTAGAATCAATCCCATCCCATCCTATTTCCTTAATTTTAATATTCGACGTTTAAAAGTGCCTCTTTGATGGCCTATTTGAAATAAATGATTTGACTTTGACTTTGATCAGGTGACTCTGGAAAGTAAAGGTCTATTGAAGGATTTTAGACAGGTACAAGTCTGACAGTCTGTCCCGCGGCGCCCCGCCGCGTGTTGGAGAACTCATTTGATTGATGATAATTATTACCACGATAAAAAAATACCAACTCTCGGACCATTTTTTCCTTTATTTGTACTGTAATTTTTCAAAATTTCATGATTCTGGGCCAACGGTAAGCTAATTACAGGTTGTAATTACCTTGAGCAATAGTAGTTTTGATTGCGTTGGCATTGTTGACAAAGAAGTTTGATTTTGTCTCTGCTCCAAGGGATTGCTCTCTTTTTCATTTTCTGCTCCACGATTTTTTTTTTAAAAAGGAGTTACAGTCAGACAAACGGGCAGTATGGAGATCCTATAAGGTTTTCGTTTTAGTTTTGAGGCACGGAACCCTTTAAAACATGTCTACATTAAACAACGAAACCCATAACATTTTTAATTATAAGTCAAGGGCAATGAAACTAAAGAGCAGAGAAGTAAATAATTACTTATCTTAAGTTAATTATATCCTATGGTTTTCAAGATTCACTTACATTGTATGTAATAACATGTATGTCTTCAGTACAATGTAAATAGTAACTACGTCAATGTGATCAAAGAAAATTACAGAAAGCTTATATGTATAAGCACACTTTTCGCGAAAGCATCGCAAAAATTGAGGCGAACATGATCAATTTTTAGGGTTCCGTAGTCAACAAGGAACCCTTATAGTTTCGCCATGTCCGTCCGTCCGTCCGTCTGTCCGCAGTTTAGCTCAGAGACGCACAGTCCTAGAGAGCTGTAATTTGGTGTAAATATACGGATTTGTTGTGCCGAAAAAGTGGTAAAATAAAATCTCGTAAAATATTTTTTTTCAGGGTTTTTCCTGTACACGTAAAGTGGGGATGTTTTTTTTTTTTCTCGCGTACCCCTTAGTGTGGGGTATCATTAAATAGGTCTTTAAAAAACATTGATAGTTTCCATTAACAATTTTTTGATAAAAAAATTCGTTTGTGAAATATTAAGCTTTAAAGTGCTTAATTTTGCTCGACTCTAGTGTCCCCCCCCTCTACCAGCTAAACGGTTATGTTTGGGGGTGTGAAAAAATTCAAAATAGTAGTATATATAACGAAGTTTAAAAGAAAATTATCATGACTAAGTAGGCTTTACAACTTTACGAGTAATAGTCGACCAACTTATAAAATGTACTTGGATAACATATTTTCCTAAACAAAATGTATCGGAGAACATGCTCTTCAACTGCAAATGTAAGTTTGTCAACTTTATTTTACAGCTTTAATAGGTATGTTTTTACGGTATGTTTTTTGGGGATAGGTAGGTTTTACCGTCAACTATTTTTAAGTTACTTCAAAAAAAGGGGGAGATTCTCAATTCGTCGTAATCTTTTTTTTTTATGTATTTTCCCCGATTTCTCAATGACTCCTGGACCGATTTTGAAAATTCTTCTTTTTAAAATTAAATTCAGCGAATCAGTTTAGTTAATTCGCATAAGTATTTTGATGGGCAACTACGGAACCCTACACTGTGCGTGGCCCGACACGCACTTGGCCGGTTTTTTTTAAGTTGCCCCATGCTGGTATCTCTTCGGGGTCGTGGATTCGTTTAAAACAGCCAGACCATTAGCCAGCTACATGCCGAAACTTAAAAAAAAAATTAGACCTACTTCTAAAAAAACAAATAAATATAAATACATAAAGCGTAAAAATTAAAGTGACTTTGTTTCTTATTTCCTTCACTTTTTTGCCACTGAATTCTGAAACTAAAGTTATTTTACACTTTTTATAGCTCTTTTATTTACAAATTAGTTTCAATTTTTCAAAAATCTTTTTTTTATGTTACTCTTATTAACGGGTAATAATTAATACTATGTTATTGCGTTAACAATGTATAGTATGCGATAGCAGCAGTCGCTGATAATTTGCTGTCATTATTGAAGAGTTCTCTCGATTTCTTTCATCAGATCTTGAACTGATTAAGTACTATATATGGGACTATCTGTAAAGTATCCTCCTTTTTAACCGGCTTTTAAAAATAGTAGGTTCTCAATTCTACTGTATTTGTGATGTTTGTTACTTACCTCATAACTTTCAATCGGGTGAACCAATTTTGATGATGCTTTTTTATTTCGATGTAGGTACTATACTATACCTACCATTTGGTCCCATAAAATTTTCATTCTTTTCTTTGCTTCAGTAGTTTTTATTTTATAATCATTTACGCTAATTGTGTACTTGGACGATTATTACCGGTGCTATGGATAAAATTCTAGTGCGCGTGTAAGTAAATCCGGTATTATTTGTCAAGAATTTGGGTTGTATTTTATTTTACACTTTTTAGTGGGTAGTGGTTTTTGACGCTTATTTTCTTTAAAAAATGTTTTCGAAGACGATTAAAAAATTAAAGCAATTTGTTTAAAACATTACAAACTACCCCACCAGCATCTGGTGGGTTGCTTTCCACACTAAGGACGCGAGAAAAATAAAAAACATCCCCACGTTACGTGTACAGGAGGTAGCCTAAAAAAAAATATTTTACGAGATTTTATTTTACCACTTTTTCGGCACAACAAATCCGTATATTTACACCAAATTACAGCTTTCTAGTGCTGGGCGTCTCTGAGCTAAGCTGCGGACAGACGGACTAGGGTATCGAACCGGGAAATCCCGGTCCCGAAAATCCCGGGGTTTCCCGGTTCTTGAAGTATATTTTAAAACCCGGGACATGCGACTGAGAACCGGGAAATTCGGGATTTTCGGGACTCAAAAAAACAGTATAAATAATTTGTTTAAACTTGTTAATTCTTTTATAGAACAAAAGAATCAAATTGGATGTAAGGTATCTATTTATTCACTTCGCCGTTAAATACGGAATAACATGTTCAGATACGAGTGTTGTTGACAGAGAAGAAAAGTTGATAATGTAGTACTGGTTATATCTCGAAAGCCTTTGACAGGGTCTCGAGACAAAAAGCTTCCTTGCTTTTGGTATCTCAATTTTTGTAGCTGGATATCAGACTTTCATAGTGAACGATCAATCAGAGTTGTCGTTGATGACTGATCCTTTGAGCTTTTGGTTATTGACTCTGGAGTTCAACAGTTATCTGTTTTCTTTGCAACTCTTATTTTGCTGCAAATTTCTTACCCACTTCAGCCTGGTATTGTTGGATAGGTAGATAACAGTACTGTTTCAGTGACATACTTGCCCACTGCAAAATCCAGTGGGGATGAAGTTCATTGCTTCAGAGAGACCATGGTAGAGCAAACAGATTTGATACTTAGTATCCCATAAAAGAGAGAAGTTTCTTGTTCGCTCACACAAGAAACTTCTCTCTTTTATCGCCACCAACATACAGGCGTATATTTCCTTAGTGAAGTAGGAGTAAATCAAAACTACATCTTTTATAGAGTAATTTGGACCAATCCCTATTTTTACTGTTTCTGTAACTGATGACCTTGAGCTTTTGGGCATGGAACTGACATCCAGTGTCAACTTTGACGTGGGCATCCTAAATAGAGTGAAGCGATACCTTACACCTGGATATGTGCAAGCCCATTTCTGCATTGATTGCGTCGTAGTAGCCCGCGAAATTCAAAGTTTCTTATGTTTTTTCTAACGGAGTATTGCAGCAACCTTACTCAACTTAATCATTGGGATGGCTCAGATAAATACAACTTACTGCACTAGACCCAGTGGAATGCAGAGCTCCTTAGACTAATTGGCAACGTGAAACTGGTGGATGGTTACTCTACAGCTTAGCTCATCTTATCGACGCAAGCTTAAGGAATAATAATAATGTAAAGATGTACATTATAGCACGATACATCTCATTACATCTTTCCATAGAAATCGTCAGGAGACCACACACTGCAGCAATAATGTATATTTTTACATCTTCGAATCTAAGGTACTGAGAGATACGAAAATATACATTTACATTTCGATACACCTATACATCTCAATACATTTCCGTATATCTCTCTTCGAAAAGGATGTTATGAAATGTAGGGAAATATACATTACATTACCTGTTGTGTGTGTGATACATCAAGATAATTTAAAGCCATACATCCCGGGATGTAATGTACATTAATATACATTATAGCTGCTGTGTGTGAAGCCCTCCCTCTTTTCGTTTTTTTTATTGGGTTAGCTCGTGCTAAGATGAGACCTAAAATAGGTCGAACTCATGAATTCTACAACCTCTTTCCACCGGCCTACTTGCATTAGGTACATCTAATGTCCAGTATTGGACATCTAGATCAACTGCAAGTTTCCATAGTTAGTACAGTTAGAGTGAATAGATTTGCCACCTCTGAATAGAAAAGAGGCTAGAGCAAACCCATGTCCACGAGGCCGTCGAATAAGTTGGTTGTATGATTTTAATCAGAATAAATACTGTACCATAAAGTTATCTTATTATTTTCATTGTTTTCTAATGCCATGGAAAACATGTATTTTTGTCCCGAAATTCCCGAAAATCCCGGGATTTCCCGGTTCCTTGGACGCCTGTCCCGAAAATCCCGGGACTTCCAACAAGGACCGGTTCTCGATTCCCTAAGACGGACGGACGGACGGACTACGGAACCCTAAAAACGGTCAAAAAACTATGAACAGGAAATGTTGGCGTGCTGGCATTCAAAAAACTTGTTTTGGTATTATTAGCCTTAAAATAATTATTCGTTTTTTCAAAACTTTAGTTTAGAGTTAATTTGAAAAATAATGACCTTATTTTAAAAAGTTAACTCTAACAAAGCAGGTTATGTAAGTTATTTAGTTTATGTTTTATTTAGAAAACCATAAGCATAATAATTATTATAAAAACATCAATAAAATTTAAATTCCTAGATCGCGATATAAGAATTCTCCGTCAAGAAGATGAAGGTCACGTACACGCGGAATAACTGAACTCGTTTCGAAGAAATTATGTATACAGATTGTTTATAACTTGGATTAGCACATAGCACATTGCTCATCGGGAGGTCAGGCTTAGGTTTAAACCGTGGGTTTCCCATAATCGGCCACCGGAGGGCATAGTGTACGAGCAAATGCGCGAGTCTCATAAGGTCTTTAAAGGCAGGGTGAAGTGGTGTCGTAAAAACCAAGAACAATTAAAGATGGATGTGATCGCGAAGTGTTGAGTATCTAAAAACGTTTCCCAGTTTTGGAAAGCTACAAAAAAACTGGACGTTAGGCCTGGCCTCCCGGCGAGTGTGAGTGGCTTAAGCGATCCGAGTGAGATCGCAAATATGTTCGCCAGCCATTTTAAAGTAAAATCGACGATCGGTCCTTCTACTGCGGTGATTGACACTGCGCCCGGCAGGCCGGGGGTGGAGCCCCTGTTGCGTTTCTCAGCAAGTCAAGTTAGTCAAGTTAGTGCTCACATTAAAGGAATGACCAAAGGCAAATCTCCTGGGCATGACGGGCTCAGTGTCGAACACCTGAAATATGCACCTGCCGAGGGTGCTGTCTCTGTTGTTCACTATGTGCATCAGTCACGCGTACCTTCCAGCTGACTTAATGAAAACCACAGTGGTGCCCATGGTTAAGAACAGGACCGGTGACATCTCGGACAAGGACAACTATCGCCCGATCTCCCTCGCGACCGTGATAGCCAAGGTGCTGGACGGTTTGCTTGATTCTTGCTTGCAAGACTATTTAAAACTACATGATGCACAGTTTGGGTTTCGGCCCGGACTATCTACTGAGAGCGCAATCTTAAGTCTCAAGCACACCGTCCAGTACTACACGGATCGTAAGACACCGGTGTATGCCTGTTTCCTGGATCTCTCCAAGGCCTTTGACCTCGTTTCATACGAGGTGCTTTGGGGGAAGCTGGGGGACAGGGTCGGGTACCGGTGGAGATGTTGAACATCTTTAAATATTGGTACAGTAATCAGACGAACTGTGTCAAATGGGCAGGTACTCTTTCTGATTCATACAGGCTGGAATGCGGCGTGAGGCAGGGAGGATTATCATCTCCAAAGATCTTCAGCCTGTATGTAAACGATCTCATCGTGGAACTCAGCAGCATGCGTGTCGGATGCAGTTTGGGTGGTGTTAATGTAAATAACATCAGCTACGCTGATGACATGGTGCTGCTGGGTCCCACTGCAGGGGCGATCAGAAAAATGTTGAAAGTCTGTGAAGCATTTGCTGAGACACACGGACTTACGTATAATGTTAGGAAGAGTCAGTACATGGTCTTTAAGGCCGCCGGTAAGGGTCCTGAATCTGTTCCACCCATTACTTTGAATGGTATTGACTTGGATAGGGTGTCGCAGTTCAAGTATCTTGGACACACCTTACTGACGACCTTAAGGATGATGTGGACATAGAGAGGGAGCGCAGGGCTCTGTCTGTCCGAGGCAACATGTTGGCCCGTAGATTCGCCCGCTGTACGGAGCAAGTCAAAATCACGCTATTTAAAGCATATTGTCAGGGTCTGTACACGGGTGGTCTGTGGGTTAGTCATACAAAATAATCCATGGACACCCTGCGCATCCAATACAATAATATTTTCAGGATGATGTTGGGACTCCCTCGCTTCTGTAGTGCCTCTGAGATGTTTGCACAGGCTTATACGGACGACTTCTATGCCATCATCCGGGAAAAAGTTGTTTCACTGATGAGCAGGGTGCGGGGGAGTCACAACAGCATCCTGAAAACCATAGCGGAAGATGTGCGCGCACCAGTGTTGAGGCATTTCGTCCGTCTGGTAATCTTGTCCGTCTGGTGATATGACTGGCCTGTTGGTCTAGTGGTTAGTGACCTTGACTGCTAAGCCGGAGGTCGTGGGTTCGATTCCCACCCAGGACAAATGTTTGTGTGATGAGCACGATCATTTGTTCTGTGTCTGGGTGTAATTTATCTATAATATGTATTTAGAAATATATAAGTATGTTTATCAGTTGTCTAGTACCCATAACACAAGCTCTGCTTAGCTTGGGACTAGATGGCGTTGTGTGATAGTTGTGGAATATTATATTATATATTATATTATATATTAGGGAGGTGGTGGTTAGTCCGGGGGACGGAATGTCTCAGCACAGGGGCATTATTATTACTTAATGTTTCTTTTTGTTTATGTGTTTTTATTTGTGTAATGAGTATTTTGTTTGTGCCTTTGTATGTGTCATTTTAATACTAACAATAGTTTTTGTAAGTTTTTGTTGTATACTAACCCGTGGATCCAGTTGTTCCAAAATAAAATAATTTGAATTTGAATAGTTTGGTTTTTATTAGTGTTCCGTACCCAAAGGCTATAACGGGACCTTATTAAGACTCCGCAGTCCGTGTGTCTGTCTGTCCGCCTAGGCTCACCGGGCTGTATCTCATGAACCGTGATAGTTAAACAGTTGAAATCATGGATGATTTATTTTTCTTGTCGCTACAAATAAAATACTAAAAAACAGCTCAAAATGAATATTTAAGTTATTTGACTGGAATCTTGGGAGATATTTCTGCTTCATTAAGCAAAAGAGGCACAACTGCGCAAAAAATGCAAAGAAAAAATAAGCCTTACTAATCTATACATATAATAATACTAACTAAAAAAGGCGTATCTACTAAGGCTTATTTTTCCATATTCCCTTTGCTCCAGTTGTGCCTTTTTTACTTAAGAGCGCTTTGACATACTGAAAGAACACAGTTTCTGTCAATTTGACATCGTGATGCTCCCCGCATAAAAACAAAACACTAACGAAACAGCTATGCCTCGTATACCAGGAAGAAAACAACATGAGCTTTTGCCACTTTTCTTTCGAATAAACAAAGTAAGATCCCGAGCTTCTAGACATTATATTCTTAAACGAATAGATAATATGATAAATGTATACCTATCAAAATAAAATAAGGGCCACTCATTATATTACACTTTAAACCGCACATTGTGTCACACTGCGAATTGGATATTTATTTGTACTCAGTGTGCATTATCAAGATTATTCAATTTCTTTCTATAATACGAGTAAATTATCTTGTTATGATATCTTTCAAGTGTTAATTTTGTTTCTAGTGGCTAATTTGAATTCATAACTTATTTAATTAGATTTTTTAAATTATTTAGAATTTACGATTTGGTGTTTAAAATTTTTCAAACTTTTTCTTTGACTTATACATCAAACAGTCATTTATGCCATCTATTCAGAGACATAATTATGGACGCAAAACCAGCCACTTGGGGTGATTACGGTGACATAGATAAGGAGATAATTATAGCCAGAAGTGGTCGGTTTAATGCTCGAATATTTCCAACCAGTGGTACAAAATATTTGAAACTAGTGTCAAAAGAGACGGGTAATATCACTAAACGCCGTGATCCAGGAAGAAAGTGAGTAAGGCCCAAGAAGACCATCAAGTTCGTTAAACCGCGCAAAGAGAGCGATAATCTACTGCGCGTATCATACAAACTCCATTGCGACCAGCCACAAGCTCCCCTATAATTGACAAGACAATTTCGAATCGACACCATGAAAGATTAAAAATTAATATTCAAGAAGATTCTTGGTTCGCCTGCAGTTAACTGTGAGCGGATGGTGCAAATCGTTAAACATTTGCAAAGGAGAAAATAATTTATTGAACTGTTTTGACTGGGCTTCAGTGCTTCATATACTGGGTTACAGCTGGATTATTTTTTTAATAAAGACAGATCTATCTGAGTTCAACAGGTTTCAGATCATTTCACTCTTGAAACAGAATGTTTTGGTGAGCTTTAAATTATAATCTCTATCTCGCAAAACTGAGCTTTCACTTCCTAACGAAGGTACGTAACTGCTCAAAATTGCGTAGAAAATGTGGTTCAACTCCACATTATTTCATTTGCACAGCAAGTAGTACCTGATTTCATCTTCGATCAATCGCGACTAACAGTGCATAGATTCGTTTATGCTCGAATTACGATGCTACAATTGGTCACTCAGGCTTTTTAACTGATTTCTATTGAAATGGTATAGAAAATGTTCGTTATTTAATACAGAACATTTCACCTTCAGTAAAATAACACAGGGTTTAAAAGAAAAAAGAACTCATCAGTAGAACATTGAAAACATTATTTTTTCGATTTCATTATTTTATTTATGAAACTTGACACATTCCTGTAATTTCTCACTTTTCATTCAATTTCGCTTATTTTTACGATTTATTGGAATGCTAACTTATTTTTTGTATGTTTTGTTCTGAGTAGTATCTGTATGCATGAATAAAATTCACAAAATAATATCAGGCGAAAGAGCCATGGCCGGTTGAGTGCTTGAACTTCAATGCTGCTAAGACGTGATTTTTTCCGCAAAAAGGAGCCAATCGACCCACAATATTAGTCCACATATTGAGTTGGCTGCAAAAAAGTTAGGTACATGGAGTGGTACAGGTTTGCCAAACTCCAACTCGATGAGTCAATTTAATAACGCCCGGCATTGATCGAGGCCACGATCTGCGGGGCGAGACGGAATGGGAAGTAGTCACCTCGAATCCTTATGCAAAGCAGTCATGCTAGCGAAGTAGGAGGTGGAACACGTGAGGGAGAGGACAGCCGCGTGACCTACGACGCCGAGAAGCGATTTCCAATCAGAGAGGTACGCCTTGGAGGGCCGGAGCTTGTCTTGGTCACTGGACTGTCTTATCAGGTAACGGTGACCCTGGAACGTAAAGGGCTACTGAAGGATCACCATGGATATTAGTCAGTACGAGTCTGGTAATAAATCCCGTCCCGCTCGGGAGGACACATAATTATGATGATTTTACCAAAAAAATAATTAAAAATACAATGCAGCTGCCAAAACGGAATACCGCAATTGACTGGATGCCGAACCTGATACAAGACTTCAACTCTCTTCGATCAAACCTAATAACAAGAAATCGTCTGATAAAAAAAAAACTTTTTGAAAAAAAGTACCGACTTCAAAAACGAATACAAAAAAGTTTGAAATAACTTTTCTGTTGGAAGTCGGTGGCTTTGTTATTTATTTCATTGACTATTGCCATCGACTTCCAAAAGAAAAGTTATTTTAAACTTTTTTGTATTCAGAAAAGTTATTTTAAACTTTTTTGTATTCAGAAAAGTTATTTTAAACAAAAAAGTTAAAATAAATTTTCTTTTGGAAGTCGGTGGCTTTTTTATTTATTTCATTGACTATTGACACCGACTTCCAAAAGAAAAGTTATTTTAAACTTTTTTTATTCGTTTTTGAAAACGGTACTTTTAAAAAAAAAGTTTTTTTTTAAAGTTACTTTTCTCTGGGTTAACCGCTACCTCAAAACGATCAGATCAATTTTTCACGGATTTTCGGGGCGCACGTTAGAGAGCCAAATCCTGCCGGCGGCGTCGCGGGACTGTCTATCAGGTATCCATGGCCCCGGATCGCAATGGGTTATTGAAGGACACCGTAGATTTTAGTCAGTACAAGTTTGTATGTCCTTCCTGTAGTCCTGTCCTTCCCTGGGTGGAAGGGCTGATCTGATGATTTTACCACGTAATAAAAAGCCATACCACCAGGGGCATGGCCGGTGGTATGGTGGGTCCCGCAGCGAGCTATATTATCCAAACGAATTGGAATGTTTGGGAAGTTAGCAAGTCTGAAATTACATTTAATTACCAATTCAAAAAAAAGCTATCAGAATTATTTACATTATTTTATTATCTACAATTATATCCACATTCGAATATAGTAGGAAAATACAATCAACACACTTATATATTTACATTACAAACAGATCAAAATTAAATTAATTCAAAATATTTGCTTGTATCAAGAAAGGTAGGTTATGCTGTATTCTTGGCGATTGGGAAAATTACTGGCCACCACTCACGACCTGCGGAAAATTCGAGGTACTACATTTTTCACATGGAATTTGACGTCATGACAAAGACACTAGCGCCGCGTATAAAGGTCATGCATGGTGGCGTGTATTTTAAATTTTAATAATTACGTGACTAATGTCAAAATGGTTGCGAGCGATACGTCCTCCCTCAAAAGGCGCCCCGCGCCGTCTAAATCAAAGAACAAACCGTTCTTGGTTTTATGTTGAATTTTGTCATTGCCTATTATAATTGTTTAATACTATTATTTTACTTTTAAATGAGCTAATTATTTTTTTGATGCAAGCTAAGATAGTAACCTTAGTTATTCAATACTTTTTGATTGAAAATTCAGTAAATATTGATAGATAAAAAATATAATTTCGGACGAAAAAATGTCAAATTCTTCCTGTTTTGAAAAATTATTTTTGGTGTATTTCTGAATGGTAAATAAAAAAGTGATTAATGCAGTCCAAATATAATCTTTCAGATGTACCATGGACATTTTCAAATATTATTTTACTATTATACCTTCTATGTAATTCGGTACCAAAGTATGACAAAAAGTAGAATTTTATTAAACATCCTTTGCAGAGACAAGGTTTTTACTCATGTATGTAAACAAATCTAAAAATTTGTTTAAAGCACTCCACACAGAAATAATCAAACTTTCTCGAGTATATATCTTTTTTTATTTGTGGCAATGACATACCCAGAATCAGGTTCCAAAAGTCGCACAAAAACAACGAAACGTGTGAAAGCCCTCTTAAGGCGGCAGATTTGCGAAATGAAAAGACGTGACTTGCTCATCAAGTTAATCAGATTGCTATAATTTTGTAAACTGACAGATCATTCAAATGACAATTGTGGTGTTACAAGAAAACAAAAATCTTAATATTAAATGTTGGGATGCCAACAATTATCGTGGTATAATTCTCGAGTAACACTAAGCCGCAAGCAACATCTAGTATTAAAATTAATTAATCTAAACAGCGCCATCACATTTTCTCATTATAATAGCGGCTACCGGTAATATGCATATTATAATAATCACGTATCGCTATAAGAACATAACAATACTGTAGTTAATTCCGCGTTATATTGTCCCTTGATAAAAGACCAAGAGACGGACAATAGGCGCACGTGCGTCTTATACTAAGAATATAGTAACGTCACTTTTGACTCCCATAGTAGCAGCCAGACATTAAAAAAAAATACGTTTCCCCACCCTAGGAATTTCTTCCCGTATCGTATGTGCGTTTTGTCCTTCAAAAAAATGTCCCAGTACCTATCCGTGGGTGCCCTATGTGGAATAAAATGCTTGATGAAAAACTATTCCACTAAGAACACCTGCAAAAAAATTTGATAGGTGCCGTTCGTGGAATAGCTTAGGAGCCATTCGCTCAGGTGCCATTTCAGTGGGTGCCCTCCCTGGAATACCTCGTTTATAAACATAGAAACTCACACAAACACCCAGACTCGGAACAACTACTTATAGATCAATCAAATATTTTGTTCCGTGCGGGTATCGAATCCGCGACACACCGCAGCAGTTGATCGCTCAGTCACTGCGCCAACCGTACATGCTGACCGGTGCAAGGCCTGGCAACAGCCGCTTTTTCAATCACTAGACATACAGCTTGGCCAGAACGGATTGAAACGGAACTAATCTTTTTATTTCTGACAACGTTTTAAAATCTTTGATATTTGATGTAAACAAAGACCGCAGGTTTGTTAGATTTATAATTGTGCCATAAAACTAACGTAATAAGTGAAAAAAAATACAGTAGCGACTTCCGGTTTTCTACAGTTTTTTGCCAAGCTGTACGACAATTTCCGCACTACCTAAAAGGGATGTTTGGAGGAGGCCTATATCCTATCAGCCTATAATGTTCCCACTTCTGGGACAAAGGCCTCCTCTCTATTAGCGAGCTTACCAGTTTTCCCTCACGGTGTTTTCCAGGCAGACACATTTTCGCTGCTCTCAAAACACTGAAGGCACTGTTTTGGGAGCAGTGAAAATGTGCCTGGCTGGATTCGAAACCACGATCTACAAATCATCAATTTCGGTCGTTCCCTTGGGCTTTCACTGTTTGTCTGAGAGCAGTGAACATGCGCCTGGCTGGGCTCGTACCCACTTTCTACAACTCGTCAGTCGGGGCCGTCCCCCTCTTTTATCGTGGTAAAATCATCAAACGAGTCCTACAACCCAGGGTGGGATGGGAGGGACTATCAGACTTGTACTGACTAAAATCCATGGTGATCCTTCAATAGCTCTTTACGTTCCATGGTCCCAGTTACCCGATGAGACAGTACTGCGGCGTTACTCCTGGTGACCAGTGACGCAGTTTAGGCTGTGGGAAAGAGACAGAGCTATACATGTCGTCTAGCGCCATCTCTTTCCCACAGCTTAAACTAGATCGCGTTAAGAGCTCGTTGTAAGGCCTCTGGTCTACCACTGGGCCTCTAGTCTCATAATTTAAATAGTAGACGGTTTTCAACTAAATCATGATGATGACCCCCGAGGACATACACGCAGTGTTAATAGGATAAACTGTGTGTTGTAACCAAACCAATTATATTTATAACTTCATAGCTTCTATAATTACTGGCTAGAGGCTTAATGAATGATGATCTGATGCTAATTATGGTTAAATACCAGCTATTGTACTCTTCATCTTTGTTAATTGACTTGTATGAAACGGCTGTGGCTTGTGTGAGGAGCTCTTGGCTAAAGAATAAGGCCACTAACCCACTGGCATTTTACGAGCGTTGACGTCAACGTCGCGCCTCATAATAGGTACTATAGCCAACAACAACGTCGCGTCTGCGCAACGTTAACGTCGTATTTGTTGGGCAATGACGATATAATACTAGACTCCTAATAACAGGCGACCGATGTCTGCCAACACATTAGGCAAAAAAGTCTTATATTCGTCTCATTTCGACCAATCCTGTGAGCCGTAAACATACGTTGAGACGATATATTCCCTTTATGTCGAGTCCCGTTACGTCGAGTCTGGAAGTCTATTGTTCTCCAAAGTATTGATATTTTACGCTTTCTATTACCTTTATGTCGAGTTTGGTGAACAAGTACAGTCAGGAATGTAAATTAAAAGCCAATGGCATAAAAACATAATAATATTAATACAAGTACCTATAGGTGAACATTACCTAAAAAAGGAAGCTCAACGGAGCCCCGCTCCGCGGGGCTCCTATTTCTGCGTGCATGGTTTAAAGTAACCTAACACGAAGGGGATGGCGGGGTCTTTCAGACCCCGCCATCCCCTTCGAACCTAACCTGTCCGTGTCGGGGTGCCCACAAGTCCCGAGCTCGCTTCGCTCGCTCTTGGATCCAAAGTTCTCCTAATAACAATTCCAATCATTAATAATTCTAAATTATGTGCATGTATTCATTTCACTGGACGTGACTGTACTTCTAAAATATGATATAATTAAACTCGACATAAAGGTAATAGAAGCGTGGTAAATAAACTCGGCGTAAAGGGAATAGAAACGGGACAGAAAACTAAACTCGACATAGGGGTAATAGAAGCGAGACAAGGTTTTCGGCTCGACGTAACGGGACTCGACATAAAGGGAATCAACCGTTGAGACAGAACAGACCTTGAGTTAGCCAATCACAACGCAGTACCCCGTCCCCCTCGCTTACGTAGTACCTCAGCGAGTTGACAGAATAATTTTTGTTCCTTAGATCGTGCATGCGGAGTCTAGTATTATATCGTCGTTGTTGTTGGGCATAGTATTATGAGGCGCAACGTTGACGTCCACGCTCGTAAAATGCCAGTGGGATAGCAGCCTAACAGCTGTGGATGGTTGACCAAATACTGTGGATCATACAAATATTTGTTCATGCGGAAATTGAATCCCTCGACAAGGCTGCGTAGAAGTCACATTCTCAGTCACCACTGCACCGACCGTGTCGTACTTTGAAGAGATTAGGGTTTTATGCGTTTAAAAACGGGTCTATTTTTAACCGACTTAAAAAAAAGGAGTTTATCAATTCGACCTGCGTGGTCGGACACGCACTGGACAGTTTGATGAAACTGACGGTCACTCGTGTGTCCGTTTGTCACAGCTGTGCTCAGAATCTTCAGGACCAATTTAATTACAATCGGTACTCATAGATAGATAAAACAGTAACCAAAACGCAGTCGTAAATGTTAATACATTTTGCTTTGTAAGGTACAAATACGCAGGTAGTGAGTGCGCTTTTTGAAAGACGTTTAAGTATTCTTTTTTTTTTTAAAGAAACTTTGCCCCACACTAGGAATTTCTACTCTGTCGTGGTTGCTTTTATAAACATAGAAATTCACATATACAAACAGCCAGACCCGGAACAAATACTTGTAGATCATACAAATATTTGTTCCGTGCGGAGATCGAACCCGCCACACGCTGGCAGTCGATTGCTCAGCGACTGCGCCAACCACAAAGAGAATTAAACCACTTGAGAGCTCATAGACCGATTTCGCCTAGGCACACGACTCACCACTGCGGGTCGGGGGACGAAGAAAAAACAGCGGTTGTGATTGGCCGATGCAACAATGTCAGGACGAATGTTCCAAACATAGTGATGCACAAGTC